>CM059427.1:79647300-79897300 GCA_030390025.1 Squalus acanthias
CTCCCTCTTCCCTCCTCCCTTCCCTCCTCCCTCCCCCCTTCTCCTCTCTCTCTCTCTCTCTGTCTGTGCAGGGAACTTTAACAACATGCAACTAAGAATCATGGGAAAAGTTGAGTGAAGAACATTCCAGAAGGTTGCATGAAACCCAGAGCCGCGCTCTCCGTCTGCACCATTCTGGTCCTATTGTGATCGATTAGACTTGTCGATCGATCAAATGGGGAACTTTTGCTGCCGTATCAGTCCCTCTATAGTGTAAATATCAAGTTCTATTGAATTTTTATGTGAAGTACTGTAATATCAGATGTGTGTGTCGCACCTGTGTATAAGTTGCATCTCTATCATGGATGCTGTTCAGAACTTTTTTCCCCCCCAAAAAAATAATGAGTCACGCTAGTGTATAAGTTGCTCTCCCTTTATTTATAGATCACCAAAAACAAACAAACCTGCGTGAAGGTACGAGGATTGCCCAAAATATATTGTACATGAAGCCTTTACCACTAATAGCTCAAATACAGGATGTGCCTGCCACTGTTTGCTGAGTTTTCTTTTTTAGCCAAGGCGTGACGGGTATTAAGTCAACACCAAGTAAAGCCAGAATGCAAAATCTCATCTGCTTGCTGTAAGGGCCGATTTAACATGAATTTCTAGTTTGCCCTAGTTGCTGTAGGTTTGGCACTGAATTGATGTCCGGAGTAGAATAAAGGGAAATTTACTCCATCTAACCCGTGCTGCACCTGCCCTGGGAGTGTTTGATGGGACAGTGTAAAGGGAGCTTTACTCTGTATCTAACCCCGTGCTGTACCTGTTCTGGGAGTGTTTGATGGGACTGTGTAGAGGGAGCTTTACGCTGTATCTAAACTGTGCTGTACCTGCTCTGGGAGTGTTTGATGGGACAGTGTAGAGGGAGCTTTACTCTGTATCTAACCCGTGCTGTACCTGCCCTGGGAGTGTTTGATGGGACTGTGTAGAGGGAGCTTTACTCTGTATCTAACCCGTGCTGTACCTGTCCTGCGAGTGTTTAATGCTGACAATGGGTGCCTGAAATGGGGTGTTGCATCCCCAGCACGAACATCCCTAACTCACCTGCACGAGCACATTAAGCAAAACGCAGGATGCATTGGAATGGATGTCGTGTCAGAGGTTCGGACCTCTCCTGGTATCTGTCTCTGTCTGCATACTGTCCCTTGAACTATAGAGGCAGGAAGGCCTCGGTGTAATGGTGGGCCCTCTGTGTCAGGACTGTTCTCAATGCTGACTCCGGAACATCGAGACGTTAACGGGCTCATTCTCCCACACAGAACGAAGTTGGCTTCGGAATCGCAGCTGATACCTTTGGTTATAAAATACTCATTTTATTTATGTCACTTGAAATGAACATTAAAGCCACTGCAGCAAATTCAGGTGCAAAGTTTTTAGATTTTACTTTGTCGAGTTTTGATGTCAGATCTTTAATGTGCTCTTCGAGGGTTCCTGTACTATCAAATTTCTATTAAAAAATATATATATCTGCATCATCTTGCATCTGGCCTTCCTCCGTCACATTTCATAGTGCGAAAGGTATTGAGAGTAAGAAAGCCAGTCGTTTAATGCTGGTTTATCCTGACTTGGAGCAAGAAACTTGCAAGCATCTGCCAAACAGCAACAGAAATTGATCTCTCGTCAATAGATTCCAGGATTTGCACCACTTTCACACAGGCCGATCAGGTTAAACACAACTGCACCTCAGCAAAGAAAGAAGAACTTGCATTTCTATAGTGCCTTTCACGATCTCTGGACCTCCCGAAGCGCTTTACAGCCAATTAAGTACTTTTTGGAGTGTAGTCCCTGAATGTATCGTAAGAAACGCAGCAGCCAATTTGCCCACAGCTAGGACCCACAAACAGCAAGGAGATAAATGGCCAGTGATGTCGGTTGAGGGATGAATACTGGCCCAGGACTCTCGGGAAAACTTCCCTGCTGTTCTTCGAAATAGTGCCTTGGGATCTTTTACGTCCATCTGAGAGGAGTTACATGTAGGACAGACTGGGTAGGGTTCCCTGAAGGATGTTACTTGTGTTTTTACAACAATTTGCAGGTTTTAAGGTAATTTTCTAGTGCTAATGCATAAACTACCAGATTGATTACATTTCATTATTTGGATGTGAAATTATCATAGCTAGGGCTCTAACCACTACACCGCTGTACTCCAGTGCAGTACTGATGGAGTACTGCATTGTCAGAAGTGCCATTGTTCGAATGAGACATTAAAGCAAGACCTTCTTTGTCGTTTTACTGGTTCATGGGTGTAAAAGATCCCATGGTTACGATGTGAAGAAGGGCAGGAAGCTCTCCCGGTGTGATGGCCTACACCTCAACCAACACCACCTGAACAGATTAATTGATCATTTTTAAAAAATTATCCCCGGGATGTGGGCGTCGCTGGCATAGCCAGCATTTATTGCCCACCCCTAATTGCCCTTGAGAAGATGGTGGTGAGCCGCCTCCTTGAACCGCTGCAATCTGTGGGATGAAGCTACTCCCACGGTGCTGTTAGGTTGGGAATTCTTGGATTTTGACCCAAAGACGAAGGAACGGCGATTTATACGCCCAAGTCATTTCACCTTATTTGCTGCTGGTGGATTCTTGCTGTGCACAAAATGGCTACGGTGTTTGCCTACATTGCAACAGTGACTGCACTACATAGTACGTTGATTGTATGCCAAGGCTGTTCGCGTGTGGTTTCGGAGAGGGCTATTGGAAGAACCAGGCTCAATAGCAAAATAGCTTTTCTCAACACATCCTTTATCTTCCTGTTCTGTAAACAAATTATTAAAGTATTTTAAAATGTGTCGAACCTTGGGTGGACCACACTTGGAGTACTGTGAACAGTTCTAGTCTCCATATTATAAGAAGGATACAGAGGCAATGGAGAATTTGCAAAAATGATTTACTAGGATGATACCAGAACTGAGAGGTTATGCCGATCGAGAAAGATTGAACAGGCTGGGGCTCTTTTCTCTAGAAAAGAGAAGGTTGAGGGGTGACCTGATGGAGGTTTTTAAGATTATGAAAGGGTTTGATAGGGTAGACGTAGAAGAGATATTTCTACTTGTGGGGGAGACCAGAACCAGGGGCCATAAATACAACACAAAAGCATAGTACGGATGCTGGAAATCTGAAATAAAAACAGAAAATGCTGGAAATACTCAGCAGGTCAGGCGGCATCTGTGGGGAAGAGAAACAGTTAATGTTTTAGGTTGCTGATGTAACTCTGTTTCTCTCCTCTCAGATGTTGCCTGACCTGACTATTGACAGCATCTTTTATTTTTATAGGCCATAAATATAAGATAGTCACTAACGATGCCACTAGGGAGCTTCTTAACCCAAGAAGTGAGAATGTGGAGCTCGCTACCACAGGGCAGTAATGCCAACCCATGTTCCCTATAAGCCATGTGGTCGCGTAGCGCTCCAAGGAACCCGCGCGACCGGCCTTTCAATGAGAACAACCGTGCATGCGCGGCGTTTTGAATGGCCCCTTTATGGGGCTGTGTGGCGCCAAACAAAATTACCAGGAACAATGATGCCAACCCCGCCAGCACATAAATCGAGATAAACTCTTAAAAATCAAGATATTGAGTATAGAAATCATGAGTGGGTTTTTGTTTCAAACATAAACCAATATAAGAAATGCCTCGAGCTTACATTGACCTTCATTGGAACAGCACCTCATCTTTCAATTAGGCACTTTATAGCCTTCTGGACTCAGCATTGAGTTCAACAATTTCAGACCATAACCCCTGCCCCTATTTTTTCACATGGCAGCTGTTGATGATTCTGCCATCCCCATTTACAACATTTAATCACTCCTGCCTTCCACCCTAATACAGATTGTTCCTTTTATTCTTTCCTCCCCCCTTTCCCTGCCTCTGCACCTGCTTAAAACCTGTTACATCTCTAACTTTTTCCAGTTCTGACGAAGGGTCACAGAGCTGAAACGTTAACTTTGTTTCTCTCTCCACGAATGCTGCCTGGCCTGCTGAGTGTTTCCAGCATTTTCTGTTATTTCAGATTTCCAACATCCGCAGTATTTTGCTGTTGTATTAGATATATTGCCAGTTGGTAACGCCTCATTAGTGGCTTATTTCATTTCTAACAGGTCAAAGCACTTTACAAAAACTATATTGCTGCATCTGAAAATGCTTTACAGAAAACGTTTTTAAAATCCTACCCTGTTATCACCACGTTGCTATGCATCTCAGTTTAACGTGACGATGATGGTGATTCATATCTGAGAGCAGGCAGGTCATTCCAATGACTCAAAGAGTTTACAAAGCGCCAGCCCTCGAGCGCTGCTGGGTTTGTAGCTCAGCTGTGACCCCTTAGCTCATTTCCTCTACACCCCCACCCCTAATCTCTCTGTCAGCACATGACATGCACCCAAAGAGCCTTGGGCTGTGCCCTCCGCTCCCATCGCACCAGCCCGTACCCCTCACCCCTGCCCATGGGGACAAATCTTATTCCAATTTCACTGGTTAAGAATATTATTGTGAAGTGGAACTGCACAGTAAGTTTGTATAGGGGCCTCATTAGGGTAAGTCCCCTCCCCAAAAGGGGGTTAACCCCCTCCCCCCACAAAAGGCGGCCAATACCCTCCCTCAAAGGGGCAAAGCCCCTCTCCCTATAGGAAGCTCATGGGGGAAAATCTCTTCTGCAGCAAAGTGGCCCCAATGAAGGCAGCACTGATCCGATACCCTCCCTCTCCTCAGTGCTGCGCTCCCAGACCCCCAGCGGCCTCAACATCCCCACCCTGAGCTCCGCTGCCGCCGCCCCCTGCCGCTCTGGCTGTCGGTGCTGGGTGGGAAGGGCCTACCTCTGGCTCCGCTTGCTGCCCGGCCCTAGCTCCAGCTCCAAACTCCAGGTCCAGCTCCTCACTCTCGGGCTGTTCTCACACCGAGCGTGTAGGCCCGGGGCCCAGACTCGTGACTTGGAGATTGCCGGGCAAACTGGCGCAATGCGTCGCGGGTAGCAGTCGTGAGCCAATCAGGACACGGGACACTGCGGTAAATCATCTGCATCTGTACAGCAACCAATCGGCGTCGGCTAAATAGGTCTTAAAGCTCTCCCATACGCATGCGCAGAATGACTGATGTGCCTTGTTAGCAATCACTCCCAAACAAATCCTGAGATTTCGGAGTTCCAGCGCATGATGCTTTTTTTCACTCAGAAATCGCGTCTCTCGCGAGAGTTGGCAATACTGACAAGGAGTGGTGAAGCGAATAGCGTAGATGCATTATAGGGGAAGCCAGATAAACACATGAGGGAGAAAGGAATCGAAGGATATGCTGATAGGGTGAGATGAAGTAGGGTGGGGGAGGCTCGTGTGGAACATAAACACCGGACAGACCTGTTGGGCCAAATGGCCTGTTTCTGTGCTGTAAATTCTTTGTACATTTAATGAACAAATATCTACCACCATTCAGTAACCAAGGCAGCAAAGTAGAAACAACTATCAAAAACCAAGAGTACACTCTAGATTTCCTCTTACCATGTTACCAACAAACGCACAAAGAGGTTAAAGTTTACATGCACGCGGCGTGCGTATACGGGTATTGAGATCACATGACCAACGACGGGGCTTTTGCTCACTTTTGAATTTGCGCCTCGGCTTGTCCAAGGAGAAGGTGCACCACAATCTCCTCAGGCAATTGAGGGTGGGCGCTATATGCCGGCCTTGTAGCTTCGCTCACACATCCCGAGAACGAATAAAGAAACAAAATCAGAACTCACCCACCCAATGATCCCACCCAAGGGCTGAAAGCGTGCTGTTGGCGGAAGGCGTGGTTTAGCCCTTCCAGCAGACACCAGCAAGAGATGAGAAAGTCATCAGTACTTTAAGAAGAAAATCAACTGTTATTCTTTCCTAACTGTGCCGTGCTGATTGGACAGCACTGATCTCTAGAACCCCACGCCTATCCCCTTTACACCCGCACCACATTCTCCCTCTCCTCCCCCTAGACCTGGTTGATTTCTCGAAAGCTCGGTGCGTGTGTGGCAAGTGACATCATTGGACTGGACGAAATCCAGAAGTCATGACACTCACTATTCACTTCATACCCAATAAACCTGTTAACAATCTGTGACCCACACACAATGACCCATCTGTGAGGGGGGGGGGGGGGGCGGGAAAGCTCAGGAACTTGTGGGGGGAAAAGGTCAGGACCCCGGGGTGGGGTAGGAGGTCAGGAACTTGTTGGGGAGGGAAAAGATCAGAAACTTGGGGGGGGGCAAGGTTAGGAACTTGTGGCGGGGGGGGCGGGTGGGGGAAGCAGGAACTTGTTTGGGGGAGGGAGAAGGTCCTAACCTGCGAGGGTGAGCCCTGTCTGTTCTCTGTGAGTTCTGTCTGAAGTCTGGCAGTCAGAATGAATGGCTCGAATTACACTTTGCAAAGTACTTGATTACTCATTCCAGAGAAACTGCTGTCTTGTCCTCCAAGGGGACCAATCAGAGGTCAGGGCTTGTCCTCCAAGGGGACCAATCAGAAATCTGGATTTGTCCTCCAAGGGCACCAATCAGAAATCTGGATTTGTCCTCCAAGGGCACCAATCAGAAATCAGGTCTTGTCCTCCAAGGGGACCAATCAGAAATCTGGTGTTGCAAATAGATGCGACCAAAAGAGAAGACTGAGGGGTGACCTGATAGAGGTGTTTAAGATTATTGAAGGGTTCGATAGGGTAGACATAGAGAAGATGTTTCCACTTGTGGGGAGACCAAAACTAGGGGCCATAAATATAAGATAGTCACTAATAAATCCAATAGGGAATTCAGGAGAAACTTCTTTACCCAAAGAGTGGTGAGAATGTGGAACTTGCTACCACAAGGAGTAGTTGCGGTGAATAGCATAGATGTATTTAAGGGGAAGCTAGATAAACACATGAGGGAGAAAGGAATAGAAGGATATGTTAATAGGGTGAGATGAAGATGGGTGGGAGGAGGCTCGTGTGGAGCATAATCACCATCATAGACCTGTTGGGCTGAATGGCCTGTTTCTGTGCTGTAAATACTATGTGTTAAAAAAACGTGTTCCTCTGGTGTCAGCCGTGGTTCAGTTGGTAGCACTCTTGCCTCTGAGTCATGAAGATTGTGGGTTCAAGTCCCACTCCAGAGATGTGAGCACAAAATCTAGGCTGACACTCCTAGTGCAGTACTGCACTGTCAGAGGTGCTGTCTTTCAGAAGAGATGTTAAACTGAGGCCCTGTCTGCCCTCTTGGGTGGATGTAAAAGATCCCATGGCACTATTTTGAAGAAGAGCAGGGGAGTTCTCCCTGGTGTCCTGGGCCAATATTTATCCCTCAATCAACATCACTAAAAAAAAAATGATTAGTCATTATCTGTTTGCTGTGCGCAAATTGGCTGCTGCGTTTCCTACATTACAACGGTGACTACCAGTTAAAAAAAAATGTACTTCATTGACTGTAAAGCGCTGTGGGACGTCCTGAGGTGTGGTGCAAGGCACTGTATAAATGCAAGTCGAGGGAGAAAGGAACAGAAGGATATGCTGATAAAAAAGAAAGACTTGCATTTATATAGCGCTGTTCACAACCACCAGACGCCCCAAAGCACTTTACAGCCAAGACCGGGACACCGGGGATAACTCCCCTCCTCTTCTTCGAAATAGTGGCCGTGGGATCTTTTACATCCACCTGAGAGCAGACGGGGCCTTGGTTCAACGTCTCATCCGAAAGACGGCACCTCCGACAGCGCAGCACTCCCTCAGCACTGCACTGGAGTGTCAGCCTGGATTTTTGTGCTCAAGACTCTGGAGTGGGGACTCGAACCCACGACCTTCATGACTCAGAAGGCGAGAGAGTGCTACCCCAACTGAGCTACTGGCTGACACGCACACATATATGAAGTGAGATGAAGGTGTTGGGAAGGAGACTGGAGTGGAGCATAAAGACCAGCATGGACATGTGGGGCTGAATGGCCTGTTTCTGTGCTCTGTGTGTGTGCATATATAGAAAAGGGGCTTCTCTGTTTCTTTCTCCACTGAAGCTGCCTGACCTGCTGAGTATTTCCAGCATTTTCTGTTTTTAGGAAAGGGGCTTGTTGCTATGGTGACTACAGGCAGCAATGTAGACGGCTGTGCGGGGTTTGCTGTCTCCATGGGGACGGGGTCCTGGCTGGGGCTCAGAGCCGTTGGCCGGCGGCGGCGGGTGCGGATCCCTGAGGCGCTCGCTCGGCGGTGAGAAACCTTAATGTCAAATTATCAAAAGAAGAGTCCTGCATTTAAAAAAATAACATTTACTTTTTTTTAAAAACCTAAAGGAAATAACTCGTTTTATAATCGTCGCGCTCTCTCTGTCTATATCTATATTTAGAATGATCGGTTGGTTTGGTTGCCTGGGCGACC
Source organism: Squalus acanthias (assembly GCA_030390025.1). NCBI lineage: Eukaryota > Metazoa > Chordata > Chondrichthyes > Squaliformes > Squalidae > Squalus > Squalus acanthias. Next base: position 79,655,691 of record CM059427.1, read on the forward strand.
GGGTCTGTCCATTGATTGGCTCGGCAAGCCGTCCATCAAGCTTGGCGCCACCCTCTTGCCGCGCGCTAATTGGTGGACAGTGGAAAGTGGGCGTGTTCGGTGGCACAAACAGAGCGCGCCCGCTCAGTGGCTGGGTTGGCTGTCTGTCAAGGTCGGTTGTCCCTAGCAACTGCCCTCTGATTGGTGGGACTGCAAAGGGCCCTATTCTCAGTGAGGCAGGGAGGAGGTTCTCTGGAGGGCTGCCCACCAGGACAACGACCAATGGCAACCCATTGCCCTACCCTGCGCCCAGTGATGTTGACTCTTGCAGAGGGGGAGAGGAGGGGGTGTTGTGATTCCATTGGCGCTGGCCGCCCTACAGCACCTGGCCATTCCTCCTGTGCAGGTCCTGACCCTGAGCAGCAGGCAATTGAACCATGGGGTGTGTCACAGCTGAGCCCCATCCCGCCCTCACCGGACGTGGGAACTTGCTGGAAAGGGCCAGTGCAACAAAAGCAGATTAATCTGCTTTGCCCAACAAGCGAAGGGCATGTAGTTTGAAAGATAACATAAGGATTAGGAGCAGGAGTAGGCCATACGGCCCCTCGAGCCTGCTCCACCATTCAATTAGATCATGGCTGATCTTCAACCTCAACTCCACTTTCCTGTCCAATCCCTATTTCCCTTGATTCCCCTAGAGTCCAAAAATCTATCGATCTCAGCCTTGAATATACTCAATGATTCAGCATCCACAGCTCTTTGGGCTAGAGAATTCCAAAGATTCACAACCCTCTGAGTGAAGAAGTTCCTCCTCATCTCAGTCCTAAATGGCCTACCCTTTATCCTGAGACTATGCCCCCTAGTTCTAGAAACTCCAGCCAGGGGAAACAACCTCTCAGCATCTACCCTGTCAATCCCCCTCACAATCTTATATGGTTCAATGAGATCACCTCTCATTCTTCTAAACTTCAGAGAGTATAGGCTCAATCTCTCCTCATAGGACAAGCCTCTCATCCCAAGAATTAATCTAGTGAACCTTCATTGCAATCCCTCTAAGGCAAGTAAGATGAATGAAAGACTTGCATTTTTATAGCGACTTTCACAATCTCAGATCCTGCCAAACCGCTTTACAGGCAATTTTGAAGTGTAGTCACTGTTGTAATGTGGGAAACGCAGCAGCCAATTTGAGCACAGCAGGCTCCCACAAACAGCAATGTGATAATAACCAGATAATCTGCATTTTTTTAATGATGTCGATTGAGGGTTAAAATATTGGTCAGGACACCTAGGAGAACTCCCCCGCTCTTCTTTAAAATATTGGCTGTGGGGTCTTTTACGTCCACCTAAGAGGGAAGACAAGGCCTCGGTTTTGTGCAGGTCCTAACAGTTACCAGCAGGCAATTGATCTGCATCCAGCCCTCACCGGACGCAGGAACTGTCTGAAAAGGGACAATGCATCCAAAACCGATTACTCTTCTTTGCCCACAAGCGAAGGGCATGTACTTTGAAAGATAGCAAATAGCGCAGGAGACTGCATTTCAAATCACACTCTGTACATGCCCCCCCAGCCTGAAATAGTGGTTACAATAACATTGCATCCTAGTTTGTATTCAGTGCAGAGGCTCACACGGAGAGGGCAGCCACCGATTCCGAGGTCTGTCTCGATCTAAAACAATTATATCTGCTGTAGTAAGTCTAGAGCACAGGGCCACCGCTGGCTGCGAAAGCAGAAACAATTGCAATTACTGCCTGAGGCCACGTCTGCTGTTTAACGTAAAAATGTTGCAGCACATTGCCTCTCACCCCCCTTTTTTATGTTCTTAAGTACTTTTCAGTAATAGGAAACAGATTGTTGTGTATGACATGGAGCATATTGAGGCAACTGCATAATATGCAGACAGTACTGCCCTGCCCCCCACTTAAAGAAAGGCTTACATTCATATTGTGTCGTGTCTCTCAGAAGCAAATCTCTCACATACGATGGATTCATTTTGAAGTGCATTAGAATCATAGAATGATACAGCACAGAAGAGAAATTATAATGGGGAATAAGGAAATGGTAGATGCTTTAAACAAATATTTTGTATCTGTCTTCACAGTAGAAGACACAAAGAATTTACCAAAAATAGTGGGGAATCAAGGGGCTAATGAGAGCGAGGAACCGAAAGTAAATAATATCAGTAGAGAAAAAGTACTTGAGAAACTAATTGGACTAAAAGCTGACATCCCCAGGACCTGATGGCCTACATCCTAGGATTCTAAAAGAGGTGGCTGCAGAGAAAGTGGATGCATTGGTTGTGAACTTCCAAAATTCCCTAGATTCAGGAAAGGTCCCAGCAGATTGGAAGGTAGCAAATGTAACCCCGCTGTTCAAGAAAGGAGGGAGAGAGAAAACAGGGAACTACAGGCCAGTTAGCCTGACATCAGTCTTCAGGAAAATGCTGAATCCATTATTAAGGAAGTGGTAACAGGGTACTTAGAAAATCATAATATAATTAGGCAGAGTCAGCATGGTTTTATGAAAGGTAAATTGTGTTTGACAAATTTATTAGAGTTTATTGAGGATGTAGCTAGCAGGGTAGATAAAGGGGAACCAGTGGATTTGGATTTCCAAAAGGCATTCGATAAGGTGCCACATAAAAGGTTGTTAAGCAAGCTAAGGGCACATGGGGCTTGGGGGTAAGGTATTAGCATGGATAAAGGATTGGTTAACTGACAGAAAACTGAGAGTAGTGATAAATGGGTCATTTTCAGATTGGCAGGCTGTAACTAGTGGGTACCGCAAGGATCAGTGCTTGGGCCACAGCTGTTTACAATCTATATTAATGACTTAGATGAAGGGACCGAGTGCAATGTATCCAAGTTTGCTGACGATACAAAGCTAGGTGGAAAAATAAGATGTGAGGAGGACACAAAGGGCTGGATTTTCTGAATGGGAAGCTTTTGGAGGCGGGACTGCTGCTTGCCGGGTCTCAGTCCCGCCTCCATCAGCTTCTGGCCAACCAGCTGGAATTTCCCCTGATTGACCTTGTTCAGCCCGCCCAGCGGGCTCAGCAGGCTAATTAGGGGGAAGTCAGTGATAGAGCACGTCAACGTATGACGCGTCATCTGTCAAGAACTTTTGAAAGAAGAAATGTCATCGTTTGACAGCTCTGTGAAGCTGTCAAATACTGACATTCTGTGTAGTTTGATGAGACCTAGTGTTCAGGACTCATCAAATCTTTCTACTTTGCAGAAATCAGCTGGCTATTGAATCGGAGGATGCAACAGCCAGTCTGTGATCTCTACAATGGAGATATCGGGGACTCCGGCTCCACAGCGGCTGAAGGCTGTAGGTAGAAACAAAGGTAAGTTAACATTTTCTAACACTTTACACTCACCTCACATACTTACCACTCCACACGTGTACCCATCACTCACCTCTACATCGCACCTTCAGACCCCTCCGACCCCCGCAGACCTCCTATTCACCTCCTACACCCTGGCGGGGTTCCCCGAGGTCGGGAAGCCCACACTTCAGCACGAAAAATGGGGATAATCCTATTTTCTGCCTGTTAACTACCTGCTAACAGGCAGTTAATAGGCTTTAATCCTAACCCACCTCCAAGGAGACGGGACCCGGGGCAGGACGGCTTCCCGCCTCCTGGCAAGAGGGCACGGAGGCGGGTTGGGGGCAGGTTTGCCACCCGCCCCCAAATTCTGCAACTTTCCAGGCAGTCCCGCCTCCATAACCGCCTCCTCGGGGCTGGAAAATCCAGCCCAAAGAGCCTGCAAAGGGCTATAGACAGGTTAAGTGACTGGGCAATAAGGTGGCAGATGGAGTATAAGATGGGGAAATGTGAGGTTATTCACTTTAGTAGGAAGAATAGAAAAACAGAATTTTTTTAAAAGGTGAGAAACTATTGGTGTTCAGAGAGATTTGGGTGTCCTAATACAAGAAACACAGAGAGTTAGCATGCATGTACAGCAAGCAATTAGGAAGGCAAATGGCATGTTGGCCTTTATTGCTAGAGAGTTGGAGTACAAGAGTAAGGAAGTCTTGCTACAATTGTACAGGGCTCTGGTGAGACCACACCTGGAGTACTGTGCACAGTTTTGGTCTCCTTATTTAAGAAAGGATATACATGCGGTGCAACGAAGGTTTACTAGATTGATCCCTGGGATGAGAGGGTTGTCCTATGAGGAGAGATTGAGTAGATTGGGCCTTTACTCTCTGGAGTTTAGAAGGATGAGAGGTGATCTCATTGAAACAGATAAGATTCTGAGGGGGATTGACAGGATAGATGCTGAGAGGTTGTTTCCCCTGGCTGGAGAGTTTAGAACTAGGGGGCACAGTCTCAGGATAAGCAGTCGGTCATTTAAGACTGAGATGAGGAGGAATCTCTTGACTCAGAGGGTTGTGAATCTTTGGAATTCTTGACCCCACAGTGCTGTGGATGCTCAGTCGTTGAGTATATTCAAGGCTGAGATAGATTTTTGGACTCCAGAGGAATTAAGGGATATGGGGATAGTGCAGGAACGTGGAGTTGAGGTTGAAGATCAGCCATGATCTTCTTGAATGGCGGAGCAGGCTCGAGGGGCCATATGGCCGACTCCTGGCTCCTAATTCTTATGTTCTTATGTAGAAGGAGTCCATTCTGACCATCGTGCCTGTGTCGGCTCTTTGAAACCTCTTTGCGAGGTTATACCTATCAGGAAAAGATGAACAGGCTAGGTCTCTTTTCTCTTGAAAAGAGAAGGCTGAGGGGTGACTTTAAAGACGTCATTAAAATTATGAAAGGTTTTGATAGAGTAGACTTATAGAAAGTGTTTCCACTTGTGGGGAAGAGCAAAACTAGGGACCATAAATATAAGATAATCACCAAGAAATGAAATAGGGAATTCAGAGGAAACTTCTTTTCACAGAATGTGGTGAGAATGTGGAACACGCTACCATGGAGTAGTTGAAGCAAATGGTATAGATGCATTTAAGGGGAAGCTAGATAAGCATATGAGGGAGAAGGGAATAGAGGGTTATGCTGATAGGGTTAGATGATGAAGGATGAGAGGAGGCTCGAGTGGAGCATAAACACTAGCATTGTCTGGTTGAGCCGAATAGCCTGTTTCTGTGCTGCATATTCTATGTAATTCTATCCAATTAATCCCACTCCACTGCTCTTTTCCCATAGCACAGTAAATAAGAACATAAGAACATAAGAAATAGGAGCAGGAGTAGGCCAATCGGCCCCTCGAGCCTGCTCCGCCATTCAATAAGATCATGGCTGATCTGATCCTAACCGCCAATCTACTATCTATCACAGAACCATCTCCTGCATCTAACAGAATTGCACACACGAAATAGGAGCAGAATCAGGCTACACGGTCCCTGGGCCCGCTCCACTACCCACAGGGCCATGACCGGATCCGAACCTGGACTCATGTCCAAATTCCTGCCCGCTCCCCGTAACCCTTAATGCCCTTTACTTCTAGGAAACTGTCTATTTCTGTTTTAAATTTATTTAATGATGTAGCTTCTACAGCTTTTTGTGGCAGCATATTCCATGGACCTACCACCCTCTGAGTGAAGTAGTTCCTCCTCATCTCAGTTTTGAAAGAGCAGCCCCTTATTCTAAGACTATGTCCCCTAGTTCTAGTCTCACCCGCCATCGGGAACATCCTCCCCGCATCCACCCGATCCAACCCCTTCAAGTATTTATCCATTTCCCTTTTGAAAGTTAGTATTGAATCTGCTTCTACCTTTCAGGCAGTGCATTCCAGATCATGACAACTTAAATTGGTGTCCTCTGGTTACTGACCCTTCTGCCACGGGAAACAGTATCTCTATTTACTCTATCAAAACATAAGAACATAAGAAATAGGAGCAGGAGTAGGCCATTTGGCCCTTCGAGCCTGCTCCGCCATTCAATAAGATCATGGCTGATCTTCTACCTCATCTCCACTTTCCTGAACTATCCCCATATCCCTTGATTCCCTTAATATTCAAAAATCTATCGATCTCTGTCTTGAATATACTCAACAATTGAGCCTCCACAGCCCTCTGGAGCAGAGAATTCCAAAGATTCACAACCCTCTGAGTGAAGAAATTTCTCCCCATCTCAGTCCTAAATGGCCGACCCCTTATTCTGAGACTGTGAACCCTGGTTCTAGACTCCCCAGCCAGGGAAAACATCCTCCCTGCATCTACCCTGTCAAGCCCTGTAAGAATTTTGTATGTTTCAATGAGATCACCTCTCATTCTTCTAAACTCTAGAGAATATAGGCCTCGCCTACTCCATCTCTCCTCATAGGACAATCCCCCATCCCAGGAACCAGTCTGGTGAACCTTCATTGCACTATGGCAAGTATATCCTTCCTTAGGTAAGGAGACCAAAACTGTACACAATACTCCAGGTGTGGTCTCACCAGGGCCCTATATAATTGCAGTGAGACATCTTTACTCTTATACTCAAATCCTCTTGTAATAAAGGCCAACATACCATTTGCTTTCCTAATTGCTTGCTGTTAACTTTCAGTGATTTGTATACAAGGACACCCAGGTCCCTCTGAACACCAACATTTGCCAATCTCTTACCATTTAAAAAATACTCTGCTTTTCTATTTTTCCTACCAAAGTGGATAACTTCACATTTCTCCACATTATATTCCATTTTCCATGTTCTTGCCCACTCATTTAGCTTGTCTATATCCCCTTGGCCTCGTTGCATCCTCCTCACAACTTACATTCCCACCCACCTTTGTATCATCAGCAAACTTGGATATATTACATTTGGTCCCCTCATCCAAATCATTGATGTAAATTGTGAATAGATGAGGCTCAAGCACTGATCCTTGCAGTACCCCACTAGTTACAGCCTGCCAACCCGAAAATGACCCGTTTATTCCTACTCTCTGTTTTCTGTCCGTTAACCAATCCTCAATCCATGCTAGTATATTACCCCCAATCCCATGAGCCCTAATTTTGTTAAAATCATTCATGATTTTGAAAAGCTCGATCAAATCTACTGTTAACCTTCTCTGCAGTGACAGGTCGTGTTTTCAGCTGCCTAGGCCCTAAACACTGGAATTCCCTCCCTAAACCTTCGCCTCTCTACCTCCTCCTCTTTCTTTAAGATGCTCCTTCAAACCTACCTCTTTAACCAAGCTTTTGGTCATCTGTCCTAATAACTCATTATGTGGCTCGGTGTCAAATTTTGTTTGATAACGCTCCTGCGAAGCAACTTGGGACATTTTACTACGTTATGGGCACTATAGATAGAAAGAAAGAAAGAAAGACTTGCATTTATATAGCGCCTTTCACAACCACCGGATGTCTCAAAGCGCTTTACAGTCAATGAAGTACTATTTGAAGTGGAGTCACTGTTGTAATGTGGGAAACATGGCAGCCAATTTGCACACAGCAAGCTTCCACAAACAGCAATGTGATAATGACCAGATAATCTGTTTTTGTTATGTTGGTTGAGGGATAAATATTGGCCCAGGACACCGGGGATAACTTCTTTGAAATAGTGCCATGGGATCTTTTACGTCCACCTGAGAGAGCAGACGGGGCCTCGGTTTAACATCTCATCAGAAAGACGGCACTTCCGACAGTGCAGCACTCCCTCAGTTGTGCACTGGAGTGTCAGCCTAGCTTCATGTGCTCAAGTCCCTGGTGTACAACTTGAACCCACAACCTCCTGACTCAGGCGAGTGTGCTACCAACTGAGCCACGACTGACACTCGTAAATAAATGTAAGTTGGTGTAGTAAGGAGAACAACCCCAGCTTCTCCAGTCTCTCCACATGACTGAAATCTCTCATCCCTTGGACCATTCTAGTAAATCTCCTCTGTACTCTCTCCAAGGCCTGGCCATTCACCTAATTTTCTGTTGCTGGGACCTTGCTTTTCACAGTTGGCTGCTGCATTTGCTTACATATCAATCCGTTAACAGTAATACACTTTCGGATGTCCTGAGGACGTGATAAGGCACATGTTTTGGGATTTCTGCCGATGTTACCACCAGGGGACCTTGGTACAATATATGCTAAAAATGCTACTATTGAGCTAACTGGTGTCAGCTGTGGCTCAGTGGGTAGCACTCTCATCTCTAAATCAGAAGGTTGTGGGTTCAAGCCCCACTCCAGAGACTTGAGCACAAAAATCTAGGCTGACGCCCCCAGTGCCAGTACTGAGGGAGTGATGCACTGTCGGAAGTGCCGTCTTTCAGATGAGACGTTAAACCGAGGCCCCCATCTGCCTTCTCAGGTGGACGTAAAAGATTCCATGGTATTATTTCGAAGAAGAGCAGGGGAGTTCTCCCCAGTGTCCTGGCCAATGTTTATCCCTCAACCAACATCACTAAAAAACAGATGATCTGGTCATTATCACATTGCTGTTTGTGGGAGCTTGCAGTGTACAAAGTGGCTGCTGTGTTTCCTACATTACAACAGCGACTACACTTTAAAAAAGTGCTTCATTGGCTGTAAAGTGCTTTGGGATGTCCTGAGGTCGTGAAAGGCGCTACATAAATGCAAATCTTTCTTTCTTAAATTCACAAGACAGTGTAGATTATGATTCAGATGGGGCTTCTGAAGCAGTGTGATGTGACAATGGAAGATTGTTTAAATTCTACTGTTCACATTGAAGTGACAACTCTATTCGTTTAAACTCAACAGGGGTCATTGCCAAGTTCGGCTGGTGGATTCTGCTCTTGGGTGGGAGGTTATGACTAAAAGTTGATAGTGGAGGAAGAATAGACAGGAGACTGCAGGGAGATGAGATTCTGCCCTCGGCTGAAGGCCAGAATGCAGAGGAGTTTTTCTGTTCAAGTCAAGTTAGACGACCCACTGATGTGGGGTTGCTTGGCATATATTTTCTTTACTGTATTGTGAAGATAAATTGTACGGATTTAATTTAGTGAGCATGATCTTAATGGCTATTCTGTATGTGAAGTAAAGCATCAATCCTCATCTCGCCAAGTGAATGCTCAGTCTATCTCCGGAGAGACTGAAGAAGCACGCATGCAAAAGACATGAATATCTGGTCCAGATCACAAGTGGATGCTATTGTTATATCCCTGAGTTACACGACCATAACAACTTGCACTTATATAGCGCCTCTCAAACAAATTTTGACACGAGCCACATAAGGAGATAATAGCCCAGCCGGTCAAAGAGGTAGGCTTTAAGGAGCATCTTTAAGAAGGAGAGAGAGGTAGAGAGGGAATTCCAGAGCTTAGGGCCTAGGCAGCTGAAGGCATGGCCGCCGATGGTGGAGTGATGATAATCGGAGATGCGCAAGAAGCCAGAATTGGAGGAGCGCAGAGATTTTGGAGGGTCATAGGGCTGGAGGAGGTTACAGAGATAGGGAGGGGCGAGGGTATTAATGGTTGCAAAGCCAAGGCGGGTAGGTGGAGATAAGCCATGATCTAATTGAATAGTGGAACAGGCTCAAGGGGCTGAATGGTCTACTCGTGTTCCTACATTCCATGGAGGGATTTGAACACAAGGATGAGAATTTTAAAATTGAGGCATTGTTGGACTGGGAGCCAATGTAGGTCAGCGAGCACAGGGGTGATGGATGAAAGGGACTTGGTGCGAGTTAGAGTACTGGCAGCAGAATTTTGGATGAGTTCAAGTTTAATGAGGTTGCAAAGTGGGAGGCCGAGCAGGAGAGCATTGAAATAGTCTGGAGGTAACAAGAGGCATTAATGAGGGTTTCAGCAGCAGATGATCTGAGGCAGGGGCGGAGTCAGGTAATGATACGAAGGTGGAGGTAAGTGGTCTTAGGGATTGAGAGGATTATGGGGTCGGAAGCTCATCTCAGGATCAAATAGGACGCCAATATCAACGACACGAATATCTGGTCCAGATCACAAGGCTATTGTTATATCCCTGTGTCACACTATCATAAAAGTTGATATAGGCCATGTAACTGCAACTCCCATAAAAGTAAGATAATCAGATCATTTACAGGAGCAACAGACTCCACTGAACCCGAGAAAGGATCTAGAGCAGCCCCTAACTTGCAACACTCTGGGCCTGATTCATCGCATTACCACATAGCCATTATTAAGGTGTGCACCATCTACAGGATGCACAGCAGCAACTCGCCAATTCTTCTTCAACAGCACCTTTCAAACCCGCGACCTCCACCACCTAGAAGGACAAGGGCAGTGGGTGTACATCATCACCTCCAAGTTACACACCCTCCTGACTTGGAATTATATCGCCGTTCCTGCATCGTCGCTGGGTCAAAATCCTGGAACTCGCTCCCTAACAGCACATAAGAACATAAGAAATAGGAGCAGGAGTAGGCCATTTGGCCCCTCGAGCCTACTCCGCCATTCAATAAGATCATGGCTGATCTGATCTTGGCCTCAACTCCACTTTCCTGTCCGCTCCCCATAACCCTTGATTCCCCAGTTTTTCAAAAATCTGTCTATCTCCGCCTTGAATATATTCACTGACTTGGCCTCCACAGCTCTCTGGGGTAGAGAATTCCAAAGATTCACGACCCTCTGAGAGAAGAAATTCCTCCTCATCTCCATTTTAAATGGGCGACCCCTTATTCTGAAACTATGCACCCTAGTTCTAGATTCCCCCATGAGGGGAAACATCCTCTCTGCATCCACCCTGTCAAGCCCCTTCAGAATCTTATATGTTTCAATAAGATCACCTCTCATTCTTCTAAACTCCAATGAGTATAGGCCCAACCTGCTCAACCTTTCCTCATAAGACAACCCCTTCAACTCAGGAATCAACCTAGTGAACCTTCTCTGAACTGCCTCCAATGCAGCACTGTGGGAGCACCTTCACCACACGGACTGCAGCCGTTCAAGAAGAAGGCCCACCACCACCTTCTCAAGGGAAGACAGAGGGGAGATTAGGAGATAAAAGCAAAATACTGCTGGAAATCTGAAATTAAAAAAGATTAGGAGATTTTTTTTACGCAGCGAGTTTTTTAAGCATCTGGAATGCGCTGCCTGAAAGGGCAGGTGGAAGCAGATTCAATAGTAACTTTCAAAAAGGAACTGGATAAATACTTAAATTGCACGGCTATGGGAAAAGAACAGGGAGAGTGTGAGTGATTGGATAGCTCTTTCAAAGTGCTGGCACAGCCACGATGGGCTGAATGCCCTCCTTCTGTGCTGTGCGATTCTAACAGATTACATAAAGTTCTCCACTGTGGAAAGAATTGGTCCAAAACCAGAAGTAGTTAAATTCACTACTGGTAGTGGAGAGACGATTCATGTTTAGGCTTGTCTCAGTTGGATAGCACTCTCATCCCTTAAAAGTTTGTGGGATTGAATCCCTCTGAAACAGCAAAGCCACACACCAGGACTTGGGCACATAGTGTCAGGGATGCCACCTTCAGTTGAGGCATTAAACCAAGGCTCCTGTTGAGGTGGGCGCAAAGGGTCCCATGGCATTATTTGAAGAGAGCAGTAACTTCCTCTAATTTCCCCTCATTTATCGTTCAACCAACACCACCAAAAAACAGATTCATTGATCATTCAATTGCTGCTTGTTGGAGCTTGCTGTGTGCAAATTGGCTGCCGAATTTGCCTACATTACAACAGTGGCTACACTCCAAAAGTCATCCATTGGATATGAAGTGCTTCAAAACACCGGGGACCTACATTACATAGACTTTACAGCACAGAAACAGGCTAATTGGCCCAACTGGTCTGTGTCGGTGTTTATGCTCCACATGAGCCTCCTCCCACCCTACTTCATCTAACTCCATCAGCATAACCTTCTATTCCTTTCTCCCTCATGGAGTTATCTAGCTTCCCCTTAAATGCATCTATACTATTTGCCTCAACCACTCCCTGTGGTAGTGAATTCCACATTCTCACCACTCTCTGGGTAAAGAAGTTCCTCCTGAATTTCCTATTGGATTTATTAGTGACTATCTTATATTGATGGCCCCTGGTTCTGGTCTCCCCCACAAGTGGAAACATCTTCTCTACATCTACCCTATCGAACCCTTTCATAATCTTAAAGACCTCTATCAGGTCACCCCTCAGTCTTCTCTTACTAGAGAAAAGAGCCCCAGCTTGTTCAGTCTTTCCTGATAGTTAGAACCTCTCAGTTCTGGTATCATCCTTGTGAATCTTTTTTGCACCTTCCCTAGTGCCTCTATATCCTTTTATAATATGGAGACCGGAACTGTGCACAGTAACTCCAAGTGTGGTCTAACCAAGGTTCGATACAAGTTTAACATAACTTCTCTGCTTTTTAATTCGATCCCTCTAGAAATGAACCCCCAGTGCTTTGTTTGCTTTTGAATGGCCTTATTAATTTTGTGTCTAGCAAGCAGCAATAAGATGAATGCCCAGTTTTATTTTTGCATGGTTGACCTGAGGAAATGTTCTGCTCTTCTTGGAACCGTGCTGTGGGATCTAAATGGAAATTATAACACGGAACTGTTCAGCCAAACTAATCCTTGTTGGTGTTTTTTTGCTCCACTCAATAAATGCAGGTTCTTCTTTTGACATAAGAGTTAGGAATAGGCCATACGGCCCTTCGAGCCTGCTCCACCATTCAATACGATCATGGCTGATCCTCTAACTCAACTCCACTTTCCCGCCCTGATCTCCATATCCCTTGATTCCCTTAGTGTCCAAAAATCTATCGATCTCAGCCTTGAATATCCACAAAGATTCAGCATCCACAGCCCTTTGGGGCAGAGAATTCCAAAGATTCACAACCCTCTGAGTGAAGAAATTCCTCCTCATCTCAGTCCTAAATGAACGACCCCTTATCCTGAGACTATGACCCCTGGTTCTAGACTGTCCAGCCAAGGGAAACATCCCCCTCAGAATCATACATGTTTCATTTTGAATCATAAAGCAGAGAAGGAGGCCATTTGACCCATCATGCCTGTGCCGGCTCTTTGAAAGAGCTTTTCCAATGACAAGGCAAGTTTCAGGATCCATACGAGACTGGGTGAATGGTCACGCCATCCTCCTGGTTGTATACTGAGTGCTCTCCACAGCTGCATTAGCACCAGTCAGGCACCAGACAAGGCGCAGGGTAACTGGATACCGCATTTTCAAACAGACGTCAAGGCCCTGGAGAGACCAAACAAGCTGGGATTGTTCTCCTTAGAGCAGAGAAGGTTAAGGGAAGATTTAATAGAGGTGTTCAAAATTATATGGGGTTTTGATAAGGTAGATGGGGAGAAACACTGGTTCGGCCCCAACTGGAGTACAGTGTCCAATTCTGTTCACCACACTTTAGGAAGGATGTGAAGGCAGAAGAGAGGGTGCAGAAAAGTTTTACGAGGATGATTCCAGGAATGAGGGACTTCAGTTACGTGGATAGACTGGAGCAGAGAAGATTGAGAGGAGATTTGATAGAGGTGTTCAAAATCATGAGGGGTCTGGACAGAGTAGATAGAGAGAAACTGTTCCCATTGGCAGAAGGGTCGAGAACCAGAGGACACAGATTTAAGGTGATTGGCAAAAGAAATAAAGGCAACGTAAGAAAAAACTTTTTTACGCAGCGAGTGGTTAAAGTCTGAAATGCACTGCCTGAAAGGGTGGTGGAGGCAGACTCAATCGTGGCTTTCAAAAGGGAGTTGGATAAGTACCTGAAGGAAAGGAATTTGCAGGGCTACGGCGAAAGGGCGGGGAGTGTGGGACTAGCTCAAGTGCTCTTGCAGAGAGCCGGCACAGGCTCGACAGGCCGAATGGCCGCCTTCCGTGCTGTAACCATTTTATGATTCTAAACAGTTTCCACTGGCAGGAGTGTTGGTAACCAGAGACACAGATTTTAAGGTAATTGGCAAAAAAGCTAGGGCGGCGGCGGGGGGGAGATGTGTTTTTACGCAGTGAGTTATGATGATCTGGAACGTGCTGCCTGAACGGGCGGTGGAAGCAGATTCAATGGTAACTTTCAAAAGGGAATTGGATAAATACTTGAAAAGGGAAATCAGCAGGGCTCTGGGGTAAGAGCAGGGGGGAGTGTGACTAATTGGACAGCTCTTTCAGAGAGCCGGCACAGGCACGATGGGCCGAGTGGCCTCCTTCTGTGCTGTCTGATTATATAAGTGCTGGGTCCCCAACTCTTTACAATCTATATTAACGATTTGGAGGAGGGGACCGAGTGTAACATATCAAAGTTTGCAGATGATACTAAGATGGGAGGGAAAGTAGTGAGTGAGGAGGACATAAAAAATCTGCAAGGGGACATAGACAGGCTAAGTAAGTGGGCAGAAATTTGGCAGATGGAATACAATACTGGAAAGTGTGAGGTTATGCACTTTGGCAGGAAAAATAGTAGAGCAAGTTATTATCTAAATGGCAAGAAACTGGAAAGTACTGAAGTACAAAGGGATCTGGGGGTCCTGGTGCACAAAACTCAAAAGGTTAGTATGCAGGTGCAGCAAGTGATTAAGAAGGCCAATGGAATGTTGGCTTTCATTGCTAAGGGGATAAAATATAAGAATAGGAAGGTATTGCTTCAGTTGTACAAGGTATTGGTGAGACCGCACCTGGAATACTGCATACAGTTTTGGTGTCCATACTTAAGAAAAGACATACTTGCTCTCGAGTCAGTACAAAGAAGGTTCACTCGGTTAATCCCAGGGATGAGGGGATGGACATATGAGGAGAGGTTGGGTAGATTGGGACTCTACTCATTGGAGTTCAGAAGAATGAGAGGCGATCTTATTGAAACATATAAGATTGTGAAGGGGTTGGATCGGGTGGATGCGGGGAGGATGTTCCCGATGATGGGTGAAACTAGAACTAGGGGGCATAGTCTTAGAATAAGGGGCTGCTCTTTCAAAACTGAGATGAGAAGGAACTACTTCACTCAGAGGGTGGTAGGTCCATGGAATATGCTGCCCCAAAAAGCTGTAGAAGCTACATCATTACATAAATTTAAAACAGAAATAGACAGTTTCCTAGAAGTAAAGGGAATTAAGGGTTACGGGGAGCGGGCAGGAATTTGGACATGAGTCTAGGTTCGGATCGGTCATGGCCCTGTGGGTAGCGTAGCGGGCCCAGGGGCTGTGTAGCCTGATCCTGCTCCTATTTCGTGTGTCCAATTCTGTTAGGTTCAGGAGATGGTTCTGTGATAGTAGATTGGCGGTTAGGATCAGATCAGCCATGATCTTATTGAATGGTGGAGCAGGCTCGAGGGGCCAATTGGCCTACTCCTGCTCCTATTTCTTATGTTCTTATGTAATGTCGTTGAATGTCATGGGGCGGTAGTTAGACTCTTGCTTGTTGGAGATAGTCATTGCCTGGCACTTCTGTGGCGCAAATGTTACCTGCCATGTCATCCAGGTCTTGTTGCATGCAGGCATGGACTGCTTCATTATCTAAGGAGTTGTGAATGGCATTGAACACTGTGCAGTCATCATATAATTTAACCCTTTTAGCCCCGGTATCATTCTGATGAGTGTGGAGTTCTGGCCCCTCTGAAGAGCGGTCATTTTGAGCGGGCAACTTTGAACTCTCGCCTGCTCGCATGAAGGTATCAGTTCTTCTGAGAGATGGTTCTGAGGGCAACCGCTTCATGATGGGCGACGATGAGTTACTATAGATACGCAGCCCAGCATGTGTCAGCAACTTTACAAAGGAGATGGGGGGGAGGGGGGGGGGCACGAAGGGCGAGGAAAATTTGCGGGGGGAGAAATGTTGCTTTCTTGATGAGCGAAGCGCTTAATTATTCTTTTTGAGCTACACAAGTTGTACAGTCCTGAGGTGATCGGGCCCCTCCATGCTACTGAAGTTTTCCTTTGCTTTGCAGGGCAGCACGTTGCAGAATGTCGACCAGTGATTTTCCAGGACTGCAGTCATCGCTGGGAGAGCCGTCATCCCCGGGAGAGCCGTCAACCCCGAGAGACCAGTCATCCCCGGAAGTGCCGCCATCCCCAGAAGTAAATTTACCTTCGGTGCTGATGGAAGGACACCCGGAACCTTTGGATCAGCCGGAAGAGCCGGCACCCCTGGTAAAGCCTGAACCCCCAGAGCAACCGCCACCAGAAACCTTGCCGACGGCCAGTCCTGAAGCCGTCAATTTCCTGGCTTCCATCGGTAAGTTTCCTCCTTCCACAGCTGGAGACAGCAGCAGCCTCGGTCAGGACTGTGCTCATTACATTATCCTGTGTGTTCCTTCCACTGTCTGACAACACACAGATGCATGTGTCTCCACTGTGCCTGTTCATCACTGATGTCCCACACACTAGCCACATGTGGGAATCCAGATGTGGCTAATTGCATTCCGGATTAGTAAATTAAAGACAAGTAACGTCGTTAGGTGTATGATTTTTTAAAAAATACATTCTCGGGCTGTGGGCCTCGCTGGCAAGGCCAGTATTTGTTGCTTATCCCTAATTGCCCTTGAGAAAGTGGTGGTGAGCTGCCATTTCAGAGGGCAGTTAAGTGTCAACCACATTGCTGTGGATCTGGAGTCACATAAAGGCCCAAACCAGGTAAGGACGACAGATTTCCTTCCCTAAAGGACATTAGTGAACCAGATGGGTTTTTACGACAATCTGGTACACCATGGTCACCATTACTAATACTAGCTTTTTAATTAATTTATTTAATGAACTAAATTTTAATTCCAAAGCTGCCGTGGTAGAATTTGAACTCATGTCTCCGGATTACTAGTCCAGTAACATTACCACTATGCTACCGTACCCCATACTCATATTGGCATGGCGTGTGCATGTGAACTTTAAACTTTTTGTGCATTGTTAGTAAATGGTCAGAGGAAAAGCGGAGCGTGCGAGCGTTTTTTGATCGCTCTGTGGGCATTAGTTCTTGGTTACTGAATGGTGGTAGATGTTTGTTCAGTAAATATAATACACGTGTGTGAAATACATTTACTTGTAGTGTGTGTAAGGCGTTTTCTACTAAGATTAGTGCATGGGACTAAAACGGTGTCACCTGTGGCTACTCAGCGATATCTAACGGATAACACTAGTGTACATATGTGTGTAGGTGTGTACGGTAATTGAGACTTTTAATATGAAACCTGCACAAGCTAAGTTTGGCAAGAGTTAGAACTTCCTGTATTCCCTCCCAGTGCTCTCCTCTTTAACAGGGTTCGAGTTCGATGGGCACCACTGCTGTCTGGTACCTTACCCAAGTACCCATTCTTCATGTGTGAGCCTAGGCAGTGAATTTCGGCTGGCAGTTCAACCATGAGGGGAAATCGCAGGGGAGCTGGATCCCTGTTGGGTGATGCCTTCCATTCACTGACAACCTCTTCCTCCCTTCTAGCCCAGAGGGACATTATGGAGACTGGAAGCTTGTTGAAGGGAAAGTGTGGCATAGAAATTGCTGCCATTTGGTGGTTCATTGTACTCCGCCGTTAGTAGTCATGTGTGCGTGTGTGCAAACGTGTGTGTGTATATATATGTGCGTCTTTTCATCAAGTTGTGACGTTAACTCCAGGGAATAGAACACTTTCCTTGTCAGACACAGGCTGTGAGCATCAAGCACACCCAAGTCCAGTAGAGCCAGGGCAGGTACAGCACTGGTTAGATACAGAGTAAAGCTCCCTCTACACTGTCCCATCAAACACTCCCAGGGCAGGTACAGCATGGGTTAGATACAGAGTAAAGCTCCCTCTGCGCTGTCCCATCAAACACTCCCAGGGCAGGTACATCACGGGTTAGATACAGAGTAAAGCTCCCTCTTCACTGTCCCATCAAATAATCCCCAGGGCAGGTACAGCGCGGGTTAGATACAGAGTAAAGCTCCCTCTACGCTGACCCATCAAACACTCCCAGGGCAGGTACATCACGGGTTAGATACAGAGTAAAGCTCCCTCTTCACTGTCCCATCAAACACGCCCAGGGCATGTAGCGCAAGGGTTAGATACAGAGTAAATCACCCTCTACACAGTCCGATTAAACACTCCCAGGGCAGGTACAGCATGGGTCAGATACAGAGTAAAGCTCCTTCTACAGTGTCCCATCAAACAGTCCGAGGGCAAGTGCAGCATGGGTTAGATACAGAGTAAAGCTCCCTCTACACTGTCCCATCAAACACTCCCAGGGCAGGTACAGCACAGGTTAGATACAGAGTAAAGCTCCCGCTACACTGTCCCATCAACACTCCCAGGGCATGTAGCGCACGGGTTAGATACAGAGTAATGCTCCCGCTACACTGTCCCATCAAACACTCCCAGGGCATCTAGCGCACAGGTTAGATATATAGTAAAGTTTCCTCTACACTGTCCCATCAAACACTTCGAGGGCAGGTACAGCATGGGTTAGATACAGAGTAAAGCTCCCTCCACATTGTCCCATCAAACACTCCCAGGGCAGGTACAGCATGGGTCAGATACAGAGTAAAGCTCCCTCTACACTGTCCCATCAAACACTCCCAGGGCATGTAGCGCACGGGTTAGATACAGAGTAATGCTCCCGCTACACTGTCCCATCAACACTCCCAGGGCATCTAGCGCACAGGTTAGAAATAGAGTAAAGTTTCCTCTACACTGTCCCATCAAACACTCCCAGGGCAGGTACAGCACGGGGTTAGATATAGAGTAAAGCTCCCTCTATGCTGTCCCAACAAACACTACCAGGGCAGGTACAGCACGGGTTAGATATAGAGTAAAGCTCCCTCTACACTGTCCAATCAAACACTTCCAGGGCATGTAGGGCACGGATTAGATAGAGAGAAAAGCTCCTGCTACACTGTCCCATCAAACATGCCCAGGGCAGGTACAGCATGGGTTAGATACAGAGTAAAGCTCCCTCTACACTGTCCCATCAAACACTCCCAGGGCAGGTACAGCACGGGTTAGATATAGAGTAAAGCTCCCTCTATGTTGTCCCAACAAACACTACCAGGGCAGGTACAGCATGTGTCAGATACAGAGTAAAGCTCCCTCCACAGTGTCCCATCAAACACTCCCAGGACAGGTACAGCACAGGGTAGATACAGAGCAAACCTCCCTCTACACTGTCCCATCAAACACTCCCAAGGGGATGTAGTGCACGGGTTAGATACAGGGAAAAGCTCCTGCTACACCGTCCCACCAAACACTCCCAGGGCAGGTACAGCACGGGTTAGATACAGAGTAAAGCTCCCTCTACAGTGTCCCAGCAAACACTCACAGGACAGGTGCAGCACGGGTTAGATACAGAGTAAAGCTCCCTCTACACTGTCCCATCAAACACTCCCAGGGCATGTAGCGCACGGGTTAGATACAGAGAAAAGCTCCTGCTACACCATCCCATCAAACGCGCCCAGGGCATGTAGCACACGGGTTAGATAGAGTATAGTTCCCTCTACAATGTCCCATCAAACACTTCGAGGGCAGGTACAGCACGGGTTAGATACAGAGTAAAGCTCCCTCTACAGTGTCCCATCAAACACTCACAGGACAGGTACAGCACGGGTTAGATACAGAGTATAGTTCCATCTACCCTGTCCCATCAAACACTCCCAGGGTATGTCGTGCATGGGTTAGAAACAGAGTATCGTCCCCTCTACACTGTCCCATCAAACACTCCCAGGGCAGGTACAGCACGGGTTAGATACAGAGTAAAGCTCCCTCTACACTGTCCATCAAACACTCCCAGGGCAGGTACAGCACAGGTTAGATACAGAGTAAAGCTCCCTCTACACTGCCCAATCAAACACTCCCAGGGCAGGTACAGCACGGGTTAGATACAGAGTAACGCCCCCTCTACACTGCCCCATCAAACACTCCCAGGGCAGGTACAGCACAGGTTAGATACAGAGTAAAGCTCCATCTACACTGTTCCATCAAACACTCCCAGGGCAGGTACAGCACTTTTTGGGTCTAGAGCAAAGCTCCCTCTACTCCAGGTGACTTTGAAACCTTTCTGTGTAGCGGAGCCTCCTGTAAATGTTATCCCAAGCACACCCAGTCGTCACTTCTGAAATACAGTGTCAGCTTACCAAAGAAAGAAAAAACTTGCATTGATACAGCACCATTCAAAACCTCAGGATGTCCCAAGGCTCTTTACAGCCAATAAAGTACTTTTGAATTGGAGTCACTGTTGTAACGTAAGAAACAAAGTGATGTGTTAGGAAGTCAGAACATGCAAATAACTGATGCCAGATGGATAGTTATTCGACCTCACAACCCTCCTTTGAATCCAGGTATACCAATTTGAAAATCTGTGCTCTACTGTGCTGAAACAACGTGCCTCAGCCCTCGCCTCAGGAGAGCACTAACCAATGTGCCAGAGGACTGTTCGTCCCATTCCCACACGAGCCATCCTATCTGTCCTCTGAGTGAGATTGGCAAGTTGGTGCCAGTAGTTTTTGTACCCTAAACCTGTGCCCACGAGGAACTGCTCGAACTCACGTTCACGTAGAATCCTCACCACCAGCAATTAGCGGATATTTTCGTTGCGTCTCGAATTTAAAATTCATCCTCGTTTTTCAACTCCCTCCATGACATCGTGCCTCCCTGTATCTGTAACCTCCTCCAGCTCTACAACTCTCCGGGATCTCTGCGCTCCTCCAGTTCTGGCCTCTCGTGCAACCCCGATTTCCATCGCTTCACCATTGGCGGCCGTGCCTTCAGCTGTCTGGGCCCTCAGCTCTGGAATTCCCTCACTAAACCTCTCTGCCTCTCTACCTCTTAAACTTGCAGGGCTACGGGGATAGAGCAGGGGAATGGGACTGACTGGATTGCTCTACAGAGAGCCGGTACGGACTCGATGGGCCGAATGGCCTCCTTCTGTGCTGTTATGACTCTATGACTCCTTTAAGAGGCCCCTTAAAACCTACCTCTTTGACCAAGCTTTTGGTCACCTGTCCTAATATCTCCTTATGTGGCTCAGTGTCAAATTTTATCTGATAACACTCCTGTGAAGCGCCTTGGGACATTTTACTACGTTAAAGGCGCTGTATAAATGTAAGTTGATGTTGCGTCAGTCGGGGGCTGCAATTGAATGCGGATCTCAGAGGTGAAAGAGCAGTGTGCTAACCATTTTTTATAATTCTGCTGATTTTCGCGGCAATGAATTGTGTGTTTCAGAGCTGGAGGATCTGCAGATGATTCAGTTCACCGATTCCCTGGTGACGGTTTCCGATACAGGGAAAGAGCTTGGTGAATTTACCATCACGGTTCAGTCCATCCTGTATGGAGGGCAGCCGAGTCTCAGCATTCACGCCAACAGCCACGGCTCCATTGACAATATTCCATGTGGAACATCCATCTCAGGTAGGCGACAGCCATGTCCCCGAGCTTTTAAAGGAATGTAATACATATATATATTTTCCACCACCCCCCCAAATCTTTTTTCTCCCATCCTCACCTGCAGGCGCTGGCTTTAGCTGGGCTGCACTTCTGTTGGCACCGGCAGACCATCCGCTAACTCGCCCAAGTGCCCATTCATGTGCTAGCTTATCAGGCAGCGAGCTTCACATAGATACATAGATACATAGAAGATAGGAGCAGGAGTAGGCCATCCGGCCCTTCGAGCCTGCTCCGCCATTTAATGAGATCATGGCTGATCCTCCAATTCAGTATCCCGTCCCCGCCTTCTCTCCGTAACCCTTAACCCCTTTTGCCTGTAGAAATATATCTAATTCCCTCTTAAATATATTTAATGAGCTGGCGTACACTGCCCTCTGTGACAATGAGTTCCACAGGTTCACCACCCTCTGAGTGAAGAAATTCCCCCTCATTTCTGTCCTAAATGGTTTAGCCCTTATCCTTAAATTATGTCCTCTAGTTCTGTTCTCACCCGCCAAGGGAAACATTCCTTCTGCATCTAGTCTGTCTAGACCTGTCAGAATTTTATACACTTCTATGAGGTCCCCTCTCAATCTTCTAAACTCCAATGTGTACATCCCTAAACTACATAGTCTCTCCTCATAGGTCAATCCCGCCATTCCTGGTATCAGCCTGGTGAATCGCCGCTGCACCCCCTCCATGGCAAGAACATCTTTCCTCAGATGAGGCGACCAAAACTGTACACAGTACTCGAGGTGTGGTCTCACCAGTGCCCTGTACAGCTGCAGCAAGGTATCCCTGTTCCTGTATTCCAACCCTTTTGCTATGAAGGCCAGCATACCGTTTGCCTTCTTGATCGCCTGTTGCACCTGCATGCTCGCCTTCAGTGACTGGTGTACAAGAACACCCAGGTCTCTCTGTACTTCCCCCTCTCCCAATTTATTGCCATTTAAATAATAATTTGCCCTCCCGTTCCTGCACCCAAGGTGGATAACTTCGCACTTGTCCACATTATAGTGCATCTGCCATTTATCCGCCCAATCACCCAGTCTGTCCAAATCGCTCTGGAGCTTCCTGGTCTCCTCCTCTGAGCCCACCCCCCCTCCTAGTTTAGTGTCGTCTGCAAATTTGGAAATGCTGCATCCGACTCCCTGATCCAGGTCATTAATGTAAATTGTGAACAGCTGGGGACCCAGGACAGATCCCTGTGGTACCCCACTTGTTACTGCCTGCCATTCAGAAAATGAGCCGTTTATTCCAACTCTCTGTTTTCTGTCTGACAGCCAGTTCTCTATCCACGTCAATACTTTCCCCTTTATCCCATGAGCTTCAATTTTCCCTGCTAATCTTTTATGTGGGACCTTATCGAAGGCCTTTTGGAAGTCCAGGTACACCACATCTACTGGCTCTCCCCCATCTATTTTACCAGTTACTCCCTCAAAAAATTCCAATAGATTAGTCAAGCACGATTTACCCTTTGTAAATCCATGTTGACTCTGTCCTATCCTGTCCCCATTTGCTAAGTGCTCCGCTATTTCATCCTTAATGATGGACTCCAGCATTTTGCCCACAACTGATGTAAGGCTTACAGGTCTGTAATTACCTGCCTTTTTCCCTACCCCCCTTTTTGAATAGTGGGGTAACGTTAGCTACCCTCCAATCCATGGGCACTGTTCCCGAGTCTAATGAATTCTGAAAAATCATACTTAGTGCATCCGCTATCTCTAGGGCCACCTCCTTCAGCACCCTAGGATGCATGTTATCAGGCCCTGGGGATTTGTCCGCCTTCAATCCCTTTAGCTTCCTTAACACCATATCCTTAGAGATATTGACTTGCGTCATTTCCTCCTTTGCAAATGTCCCTATTTTTCCCGATATCCCAGGGAGGTTTTTTGTGTCTTCCTTCGTAAAGACTGACCCAAAGTATGCATTTAGTTGGTCTGCCATTTCTTTATTTCCCGTTATATATTCCCCCGTATCTGACTGCAATGGGCCAACTTTGGTTTTCACCAGTCTTTTCCTCTTGATATACTTATAAAAGCTTTTGGAGTTAGTTTTTATATTTTCCGCCAGCTTGCTTTCGTAAGCTATTTTGCCCCTCTTGATTAAGCCCTTTGTCCTCCTTTGCTCTATCTTAAACTGTTCCCAATCTTCCGCTCTGGCGCTTTTTTTGGCTATTTTATACGCCCTATATTTGGATTTTATGCTGTCTCTAATTTCCCCTGTTATCCACGGTTGAGTCACCTTTTTAGATTTCCTTTTATGCCAGATTGGTATAAACAATTTTTGCAATTTTGTCATTCTATCTTTAAATGCTTGCCATTGTTTATCTACCTCCAGTCCTCCCAGGAACGTTGTCCAATCAGACCTACTCAGTTCCTGTCTAATGGCATCATAATTCCCCTTGTTTAAATTCAGGACCTTAGTATCTGAGTCAATTTCTTCGCTCTCCATTTCGAGTGAGAAATCGATCATGTTATGATCGCTCTGACCCAAGGGTCCCCGTACAACAAGATTACTAATTAGTCCCTTCTCATTGCACAGTACCCAGTCCAATATAGCCTGTTCCCGAGTTGGTTCCTCGACATATTGATCCAGATAACCATCCCTTAAACACTCAAGGAATTCCTCCTCCTCATTATTTTTACTGATTAGGCTATTCCAATCTATATGTAAGTTAAAGTCACCTATGATGACAGCTGTGCTCTTATTGCACGCTTCTCTAATTTCCCTCGTGATGCCCTCCCCAACCTCTATTTTACTATTTGGAGGCCTATATACCACTCCTATTAATGTTTTTTGCCCCTCGCTATTTCTTAGCTCCACCCATATAGATTCTGTATTAACTGAGTTAATATCCTTCCTTTCAATTGCATTTATCCCTTCTTTTACCAGCAATGCTACCCCTCCTCCCTTTCTTTTTTGTCGATCCTTCCTAAATACTGAATACCCCTGTATGTTAAGCTCCCAGCCCTGCTCACCTTCAGTCGGCTGTTTGACTGTAGAGGGCATCACGGCCGAGCCTGACTTGCCCCCCTCCAGCAGGGCTCACTGGATAATGTTCAGGAGCAGGAACCCCGCTTCATTAACTTCTGCAGCTCAGAGTCGCCAAGTGCCAACTCTGGCCTCACCACCCTGCCTGAGATCAGCACAGACCAAGAATCAAATCTGGTCCGAATGGCTCAGTGCTGCACCATATGATGCAGTTACCATGTTGCTCCATTGGGGGCAGCTGTAGCATCTCTGAGACCAACCCAGAGCCTTCCGCTTGCAAAGCCATAACTTGCAAATCCATGGTTGCGGAAGCCTGACTCAGGCCATGATAAAAGAAAGAAAGACTTGCAGTTATATAGCCTTTCACAATCTCAGGACATCCCAAAGCGCTTCACAGCCAATGGAGTACTTTCTGAAGTACCCAAACCCGCGACCTCTACCTCCTAGGACATGGGCAGCAGGTGCATGGGAACACCACCACCTCCAAGTTCCCCTCCGAGTCACACACCATCCTGACTTGGAAGTATATCGCCGATCCTTCAACGTCGCTGGGTCAAAATCCTGGAACTCCCTCCCTAACAGCACTCTGGGAGTACCTTCACCACACGGACTGCAGCGGTTCAAGAAGGCAACTTATCACCACCTTCTCAAGGGCAATTAGGGATGGGCAATAAATGTTGGCCTTGCCAGCGACCCCCACATCCCGTGAACAAATAAAAAAAGTCATTGTTGTAATGTAGGAAATGCGGCAGCCAATTTGCGCACAGCAAGCTCCCACGAACAGCAATGTGATAATGACCGAATCATCTGTTTTTAGAGATGTACGAAAGGCTGATATTTAGTAGACGAGAATCATATACATATAAATTCAAGTGTAGCCATTGACCAAATAATATTACCCATAATTACTCCTGGGTAACTAAAAAGCTAAGACTTGTTCAAAATGCAGCTGCGAAGGACAGTCAAAAGCAGTTTTGACTAAGTTTTGATAACAAACAGCCACAGACCACAAGTGAAGGTTAAATTGCTAAAAATACATATTATGATACTAAGTAGAAATTAGAATTCACTTAACAAAACTAATTGCAACAATATTTAAAAAATAATTAGTATAAGGACATAAAATGAGAGAGGTGATGCATTTTGGGAGGACTAACAAGGCATTTTGGGAGGACTAACAAGGCAAGGGAATACACAATGAATGGTAGGACCCTCGGAAGGACAGAGGATCAGAGGGACCTTGGTGTGCATGTACATAGATCCCTGAAGGCAGCAGGACAAGTAGATAAGGTGGCTAAAAAGGCATATGGGATACTTGCCTTCATTAGCCGAGGCATAGGATATAAGAGCAGGGAGGTTATGATGGAGCTGTACAAAACGCTAGTTAGGCCACAGCTGGAATACTGTGTGCAGTTCTGGTCGCCACACTATAGGAAGGATGTGATTGCATTGGAGAGGGTGCAGAGGAGATTCACCAGGATGTTACCTGGGCTGGAGGGCTTCAGCTATGAAGAGAGACTGGACAGGCTGGGGTTGTTTTCCTTAGAGCAGAGAAGGCTGAGGGGGGACCAGATTGAGGTGTACAAAATTATGAGGGGCACAGATAGGGTAGATAGAAAGGAACTTTTCCCCTTAGTAGAGGGGTCAATAACCAGGGGGCATAGTTTCAAGGTGGTTTAGAGGGGATTTGAGGAAAAAGTTTTTCACCCAGAGGGTGGTTGGAATCTGGAACTCACTGCCTGAAAGGGTGGTAGAGGCAGGAACCCTCACAACATTCAAGAAGCATTTAGATGAGCACTTGAAACGCCAGAGCATACAAGGCTACGGACCAAGTGCTGGAAAATGGGATTAGAATAGATAGGGCTTGATGGCCAGCGCGGAAACGATGGGCCGAAGGGCCTCTTTCTGTGCTGTATAACTCTATGACTCTATGAGATCATGGAAATAAGGTATTTATCTGGTAGATTAAAGTGAGATAGTCTGGATACCTCAAGACTGGTGAAACAGCGCTGATATGGGCCCTTGGTATAAAGGCCTTGTACCAGGGAAGCTAGAAATGAAAGAGATAAAGTAAATTCCAATGGGGGTGAAAAACTATAAACAAGATAACACTGAACATGGCAAAGTTGGTGGAAAAATACTGGAAAGGCGGGATGCTACCTTAGTCTGAGTGACAATGGTATTTTTACCATTAGAACCAATTATTAAAGGTGATTTTGTTAAAGGCCATATATGGACACTGGCCAAATGAACTGTGATAAGAAAAGGGTTAAAACCTCGATACTCAAAGAACAACTTTACACAGACGTACTGCGAGAACAAAGGAACAGACTTAAGACGACATCATCTGTGTCCGAGAGGTTCCAAGACCAAGGGCTGCGAGCTACTCGTTAAAACTATCGCCTAATATTAAGTATATTATTCTGTATGCTTAATAAATCTTGATCTATTGCTCAAACATACTGGCTGCTGCCTATTGGTGTCTTGTTCAAGAACTCAGAGATCATTAAGATCTTACAGAGACATTGTTTGAGGGATAAATATTGGCCAGGACACCGAAGGGAACTCCTCTGGTCTTCTTCGAATAGTGCCCGGGGATCTTTTTACATCCAACCGAGAGGACAGACAGGGCCCTTGGTTTAATGTCTCATCCGAAAGACTACACCTCCAACAGTGCAGCACTCCCTCAGTATTGCACTGGGAGTGTCAGCCTGGATTATGTGTTCAAGTCTCGGGAGACAACCCAGTACAATTTCTCCAAAAGCTCATCTTGCTGTAGCTGAGGGTTGTGCACCAGTCGCTGAAGGTAAGCATGCAGGTGCAGCAGGCGGTTAAGAAGGCAAATGCTATGTTGGCCTTCATAGCGAGAGGATTCGAGTACAGGAGCAAGGATGTCTTGCTGCAGTTGTACAAGGCCTTGGTGAGACCACACCTCGAGTATTGTGTGCAGTTTTGGTTGCCTTATCTGAGGGAGGATGTTCTTGCCATGGAGGGAGTGCAGCGAAGATTTACCAGACTGATACCTGGGATGGCAGGAATGACGTATGAAAGAGATTGGGTCGATTAGGCTTATATTCGCTAGAGTTTCGAAGAATGAGAGGGGATCGCATTGAAACTTATAAAATTCTAACAGGGCTAGACAGACTAGATGCAGGAAGGATGTTCCCGATGGCGGGGGAGTCCAGAACCAGAGGTCACAGTCTAAGGATAAGGGGTAAGCCATTTAGGACTGAGATGAGGAGGAATTTCTTCACCCAGAGAGTGGTGAACCTGTGGAATTCTCTACCACAGAAGGCAGTTGAGGCCAATTCATTAAATATATTCAAGAAGGAGCTAGATATATTTCTTAAGGCTAAAGGGATCAAGGGATATGGGGAGAAAGCAGGGACAGGGTACTGAATTTGGATGATCAGCCATGATCTCATTAAATGGCGGAGCAGGCTCGAGGGGCCGAATGGCCTACTCCTGCTCCTATCTTCTATGCTTCTATGCAAGAACACGTGGTGGTGCAGTGGGTTAGGCATGGCAATAAAATTTGGGCTTCAATTACAGCCTAGGCTGATGGGATGACAGACATCTCTGTCCACTGGCTGCAAGGATCCTATCTGGAATGAGCTGGGGCAGTTTCAGCCCAGTTAGGCATGGACCTTCTCTTGAGGTTGAATTTGCATTGTTGGAGGCAGAGAGAGAGATTTGCGTGTACACCCCTCTAGCCAGTAGCTGAAACCCACTACCCCTGTGTACTGTACTTCTTTCGTAAACATACACCCAAAAACAGATTATCCGAACTTCCTCTATTTTTCAGCTATGCCCTCCATAAACACACTGGGTGAGAAGTGCCTGGATTTGAACCTAAGTTCCAGAAATGAGAAGCCAGCATCCCCGTGGCACAGTTTATATTCATTTTTATTGATTTAGTTAGTAAGATGAGATTTATAATGTTGATAATCAGTTGGAAGGTTGTGATTTCAAGACCCGGTCCAGACACTTGAGCATAAAATCTAGGATGACACTCCCAGTGCAGTACTGAGGAAGCGCTGCACTGTCGGAGGGGCAGTTCTGAGGGAGCGCTGCATTGTCGGAGGGGCAGTACTGAGGGAGCACTACACTGTCGGAGGGGCAGTACTGAGGGAGCTCTGCACTGTCAGAGGTGCAATACTGAGGGAGCGCTGCACTTTCGGAGGGGCAGCCTGAGGGAGAGGTGTACTGTCGGAGGGCAGTACTGGGTGAGCGCTGCACTGTCGGAGGGGCAGTACTGAGGGAGCGGTATACTGTCAGAGGGGCAATACTGAGTGAGCGCTGTACTGAGTGAGCGCTGCACTGTCAGAGGGGCAGTACTGAGGGAGCACTGCGCTGTTGGAGGGTCAGTACTGAGGGAGTGCTGCACTGTCGGGGGGGCAATACTGAGGGGGTGCTGCACTGTCCAAGGGGCCGTACTGAGTGAGCACTGCACTGTCAGAGGGGCAGTACTGAGGGAGTGCTGCACTGTTGGAGGGGCAGTACTGAGGGAGAGCTGCACTGTCGGAGGGGCAGTACTGTGGGAGCGCTGCACTCTCGGAGGGGAAGTACTGAGGGAGCCTCTGCTGCACTGTTGGAGGGTCAGTACTGAGGGAGTGCTGCACTGTCGGAGGGTCAGTACTGAGGGAACGCTGCACTGTCGGAGGGGCAGTACTGAGTGAGCGCTGCACTGTCAGAGGGGCAGTACTGAGGGAGCACTGCGCTTTTAGAGGGGTAGTACTGAGGGAGTGCTGCACTGTCGGAGGGGCAGTACAGAGGGAGCGCTGCGCTGTCTGAGGGGCAGTACTGAGGGAGCGCTGCACTGTCGGAGGGGCAATACTGAGGGAGCAGTGTACTGTCGCAGGGGCAGTACTGAGGGAATGCCGCACTGTCAGAAGGGCAGTACTGAGGGAGCGCTGCACTCTCGGACGGGAAGTACTGAGGGAGCCTCTGCTGCTCTGTTGGAGGGACAGTACTGAGGGAGTGCTGCACTGTCGGAGGGTCAGTTCTGAGGGAGCGCTGCACTGTCGGAGGGGCAGTACTGAGTGAGCGCTGCACTGTCAGAGGGGCAGTACTGAGGGAGCACTGCACTTTTGGAGGGGTAGTACTGAGGGAGTGGTGCACTGTCGGAGGGGCAGTACAGAGGGAGTGCTGTGCTGTCTGGGGGCAGTACTGAGGGAGCGCTGCATTGTCGGAGGGGCAGTACTGAGGGAGCGATGCACTGTCGGACGGGCAGTGCTGAGGAGCGCGGCTCGGTCAGAGGGGCGGTACTGAGCGAGCGCTGCACTGTCGGAGGGTAAGTACTGAGGGAGTGCTGCACTGTCGGAGGGGCAGTACTGAGGGAGCTCTGCACTGTCGGAGGGGCAGTACTGAGCGAGCGCTGCACTGTCGGAGGGCCAGTACTGAGGGAGCACTGCACTGTCGGAGGGGCAGTACTGAGGGTGTGTTGCACTATTGAAGCGGCAGTACCGAGGGAGCACTGCGCTGTTGGAGGGGTAGTACTGAGGGAGTGCTGTACTGTCGGAGGGGCAGTACTGAGGTAGCGCTGCGCTGTCGGAGGGGCAGTACTGAGGGAGCGCTGCAATGTTGGAGGGGCAGTACTGAGGGAGCGCTGCACTGTTGGACTGTCAGTACTGAGGGAGTGCTGCACTGTTGGAGGGGCAGTACTGAGGGAGTGCTGCTCTGTCGGATATGCAGTACTGAGGGAGCGCTGCACTGTCGGACTGTCAGTACTAAGGGTGTGTTGTACTATTGAAGGAGCAGTACTGAGGGAGCGCTGCACTGTCAGAAGGGCAGTACTGAGGGACCGATGCGCTGTTGGAGGGGAAGTACTGAGGGACTGCTTCACTGTCATAGGGGCAGTACTGAGGGAGCTCTGCACTATCGGAGGGCCAGTACTGAGGGAACGCTGCACTATCGGAGGGGCAATACTGAGGGTGTGTTGCACTATTGAAGGGGCAGTACTGAGGGAGCTCTGCACTGTCGGAGGGGCAGTACTGAGGGAGCGCTGCACTGTCAGAAGGGCAGTACTGAGGGAGCGTTGCGCTGTCGGAGGGGCAGTACTGAGGGAGCTGCACTGTTGGAGGGGCAGTACTGAGGGAGCGCTGCACTGTCGGACTGTCAGTACTGAGGGTGTGTTGCATTATTGAAGCGGCAGTACTGAGGGAGCACTGCGCTGTTGGAGGTGTAGTACTGAGGGAGTGCTGCACTGTTGGAGGGGCAGTACTGAGGGTGCGCTGCACTGTCAGAAGGGCAGTACTGAGGTAGCGCTGCGCTGTCGGAGGGGCAGTACTGAGGGAGCGCTGCAATGTTGGAGGGGCAGTACTGAGGGAGCGCTGCACTGTCGGACTGTCAGTACTGAGGGAGTGCTGCACTGTTGGAGGGGCAGTACCGTAGAGCGCTGCACTGTCAGAAGGGCAGTACTGAGGGAGCGCTGCGCTATTGAAGGGGCAGTACTGAGTGAGTGCTGCGCTGTGGAAGGGGCAGTACTGAGTGAGCACTGCACTGTTGGAGGGGCAGTACTGAGGGAGTGCTGCACTGTTGGAGGGGCAGTACTGAGGGAGTGCTGCACTGTTGGAGGGGCAGTACTGAGTGAGCGCTGCACTGTCGGACTGTCAGTACTGAGGGAGTGCTGCACTGTCGGACTGTCAGTACTGAGGGAGTGCTGCACTGTTGGAGGGGCAGTACTGAGGGAGTGCTGCACTGTTGGAGGGGCAGTACTGAGGGAGTGCTGCACTGTTGGAGGGGCAGTACTGAGGGAGTGCTGCACTGTTGGATGGGCAGTACTGAGGGAGTGCTGCACTGTCAGAGGAGCAGTACTGAGGGAGCACTGCGCTGTTGGAGGGTCAGTACTGAGGGAGCGCTGCACTGTCGGGGGGGCAATACTGAGGGGGTGCTGCACTGTCCAAGGGGCCGTACTGAAGGAGCGCTGCACTCTTGGAATGTAAGTACTGAGGGAGCCTCCGCTGCACTGTCGGAGGGCCAGTACTGAGGGAGCGCTGCAGTGTCGCAGGGTCAGTACTGAGGGAGTGCTGCACTGTCGGACTGTCAGTACTGAGGGAGTGCTGCACTGTCGGACTGTCAGTACTGAGGGAGTGCTGCACTGTTGGAGGGGCAGTACTGAGGGAGTGCTGCACTGTTGGAGGGGCAGTACTGAGTGAGCGCTGCACTGTCGGACTGTCAGTACTGAGGGAGTGCTGCACTGTCGGACTGTCAGTACTGAGGGAGTGCTGCACTGTTGGAGGGGCAGTACTGAGGGAGTGTTGCACTGTTGGAGGGGCAGTACTGAGGGAGTGCTGCACTGTTGGAGGGGCAGTACTGAGTGAGCGCTGCACTGTCGGACTGTCAGTACTGAGGGAGTGCTGCACTGTCGGACTGTCAGTACTGAGGGAGTGCTGCACTGTTGGAGGGGCAGTACTGAGGGAGTGCTGCACTGTTGGAGGGGCAGTACTGAGGGAGTGCTGCTCTGTTGGAGGGGCAGTACTGAGGGAGTGCTGCACTATCGGACTGTCAGTACTGAGGGAGTGCTGCACTGTTGGAGGGGCAGTACTGAGGGAGCACTGCGCTGTTGGAGGGTCAGTACTGAGGGAGCGCTGCACTGTCGGGGGGGCAATACTGAGGGGATGCTGCACTGTCCAAGGGGCCATACTGAGGGAACGCTGCACTCTTGGAATGTAAGTACTGAGGGAGCCTCCGCTGCACTGTTGGAGGGGCAGTACTGAGGGAGTGCTGCACTGTCAGAGGGGCAGTACTGAGGGAGCACTGCGCTGTTGGAGGGTCTGTACTGAGGGAGCGCTGCACTGTCGGGGGGGCAATACTGAGGGAGTGCTGCACTGTCGGAGGGTCAGTACTGAGGGAACGCTGCACTGTCGGAGGGGCGGTACTGAGTGAGCGCTGCACTGTCAGAGGGGCAGTACTGAGGGAGCACTGCTCTTTTAGAGTGGGTAGTACTGACGGAGTGCTACACTGTCGGAGGGGCAGTACAGAGGGAGCGCTGCGCTGTCTGAGGGGCAGTACTGAGGGAGCGCTGCATTGTCGGAGGGGCAATACTGAGGGAGCGCAGCACTGTCGGAGGGGCAGTACTGAGGGAGCAGTGTACTGTCACAAGGGCAGTACTGAGGGAATGCCGCACTGTCAGAGGGGCAGTACTGAGGGAGCGCTGCACTCTCGGACGGGAAGTACTGAGGGAGCCTCCGCTGCACTGTCGAAGGGCCAGTACCGAGGGAGCGCTGCACTGTCGCAGGGTCAGTATTGAGGGAGTGCTGCACTGTTGGAGGGGCAGTACTGAGGGAGCGCTGCACTGTCGGAGGGGCGGTACTGTGGGAGCGCTGCACTCTCGGAGGGGAAGTACTGAGGGAGCCTGTGCTGCTCTGTTGGAGGGACAGTACTGAGGACTGCTGCACTGTCGGAGGGTCAGTACTGAGGGAGCGCTGCACTGTCGGAGGGGCAGTACTGAGTGAGCGCTGCACTGTCAGAGGGGCAGTACTGAGGGAGCACTGCACTTTTGGAGGGGTAGTACTGAGGGAGTGGTGCACTGTCGGAGGGGCAGTACAGAGGGAGTGCTGCATTGTCAGAGGGGCACTACTGAGGGAGCGATGCCCTGTCGGACGGGCAGTAGTGAGCGAGCGCTGCACTGTCGGAGGGCCAGCACTGAGGGAGCACTGCACTGTCGGAGGGCCAGTACTGAGGGAGCGCTGCACTGTCGGAGGGGCAGTACTGAGGGTGTGTTGCACTATTGAAGCGGCAGTACTGAGGGAGCACTGCGCTGTTGGAGGGGCAGTACTGAGGGAGCTGCACTGTTGGAGGGGCAGTACTGAGGGAGCGCTGCACTGTTGGACTGTCAGTACTGAGGGTGTGTTGCATTATTGAAGCGGCAGTACTGAGGGAGCACTGCGCTGTTGGAGGTGTAGTACTGAGGGAGTGCTGCACTGTTGGAGGGGCAGTACTGAGGGAGTGCTGCACTATTGAAGGAGCAGTACTGTAGAGCGCTGCACTGTCAGAAGGGCAGTACTGAGGGAGCGCTGCGCTGTTGAAGGGGCAGTACTGAGTGAGCGCTGCACTGTCGGAGGGGCAGTACTGAGGGAGTGCTGCACTGTTGGAGGGGCAGTACTGAGGGAGTGCTGCACTGTTGGAGGGGCAGTACTGAGTGAGCGCTGCACTGTCGGACTGTCAGTGCTGAGGGAGTGCTGCACTGTTGGAGGGGCAGTACTGAGTGAGCAGCGTACTGTCGGACTGGGTGCAGTACTGAGGGAGTGCTGCACTGGTCTGAGGGGCAGTACTGAGGGAGCGCTGCACTCTGCAGGGACCGGAGCTACTGAGGGAGCCTTCGCTGCACTGTCGGAGGGGCAGTACTGAGGGAGTCGCTGCACTGTTGGAGGGGCAGTACTGAGGGAGCGCTGCACTGTTGAAGGGCAGTACTGAGGGAGTGCTGCACTGTCGGAGGGGCAGTACTGAGGGAGCGCTGCACTGTCAGATGGGCAGTACTGAGGGAGTGCTGCACTGTTGGAGGGGCAGTACTGAGGGAGTGCTGCACGTTGGAGGGGCAGTACTGAGGGAGTGCTGCACTGTCGGACTGTCAGTACTGAGGGAGTGTTGCACTGTTGAGGGGCAGTACTGAGGGAGTGATGCACTGTCGGACTGTCAGTACTGAGGGAGTGCTGCACTGTTGGAGGGGCAGTACTGAGGGAGTGCTGCACTGTTGGAGGGGCAGTACTGAGGGAGCACCGCACTGTTGGAGGGGCAGTACTGAGGGAGTGCTGCACTGTTGGAGGGGCAGTACTGAGGGAGCGCTGCACTGTCGAACTGTCAGTACTGAGGGAGTGCTGCACTGTTGGAGGGGCAGTACTGAGGGAGTGCTGCACTGTTGGAGGGGCAGTACTGAGGGAGTGCTGCACTGTCGGACTGTCAGTACTGAGGGAGTGCTGCACTGTTGGAGGGGCAGTACTGAGGGAGTGATGCACTGTCGGACTGTCAGTACTGAGGGAGTGCTGCACTGTTGGAGGGGCAGTACTGAGGGAGTGCTGCACTGTTGGAGGGGCAGTACTGAGGGAGCGCTGCACTGTTGGAGGGGCAGTACTGAGGGAGTGCTGCACTGTCAGAGGGGCAGTACTGAGGGAGCGCTGCACTGTCGGACTGTCAGTACTGAGGGTGTGTTGCACTATTGAAGGAGCAGTACTGAGGGAGCGCTGCACTGTCGGAGAGGCAATACTAAGCGAGTGCTGCACTGTTGGAGGTGCCATCTTTCGGATGAGACGTTAAACCGAGGCAGCTGGATGTAAAAGATCCCAAGGCACAATTTCAAAGAAGAGCAGGGGAGGTCTCTCCAGTGTCCTGAGGCCAATATTTACCCCTCAACCAACATCCCTAAAACAGATTATCTGATCATTATCACGCTGCTGTTTGTGGGAGCTTGCTGTGTGTAAAATAGGACATTTATACATTACAACAGGGACTACATTTCAGAAGTTTTTTATTGGCTGTAGAGCACTTTGGGGCGTCCTGATGTAAATAAAAGGCGCTAAAGAAATGCAGGTTCTTTCTTTCTTTAAGCAGTAATTATGAAGAAATCTCTCCCCCAACAAATTCAGTGCACAGCGAAATCTTGGCATCAGCCAGACTTCTGCAAGACTATCGTGTGGCTGATTTGGTTGCTGATCAACATTTAAAAATTAATTCTCGGGATGTGGGCGTCACTGGCAAAGCCAGCATTTATTGCCCATCCCTAATTGCCCTCGAGAAGGTGGTGGTGAGCCGCCTTCTTGAACTGCTGCAGTCCGTGTGGTGAAGGTACTCCTAGAGTGCTGTTACGGAGGGAGTTCCAGGATTTTGACCGAGCGCCGATGAAGGAACGGTGATATACTTCCAAGTCAGGACGGTGTGTGACTTGGAGGGGACCTTGGAGGTGGTGGTGTTCCCATGCGCCTGCTGCCCTTGTCCTTCTAGGTGGTAGAGGTCGCGGGTTTGGGAGGTGCTGCCGAAGAAGCCTTGGCTAGTTGTTGCAGTGCATTTTGTAGATGGTACACACTGCAGCCACAGTACGTCGGTGGTGGAGCGAGTGAATGTTTAAGGTGGTGGATGGGGTGAAGATTAGTACAAATCGCAGCCAAGCCCCTGCCGCATGCTGCAACTTCACTGGTTAGTGATCCAGAGTGGGAACAATACCTGATTTCTTTGATCTCCCCCAGCTCAGGGATACTGAGAGCTAGGCCTGTGGCCTTCTGGTCTCTGTGACACCATGCTGTGTGTTACCTTCTCTCAGGGAACTTCTTTATTAACATCTATAACACAACTTTATTTTACAGCTTACATCTCTTCTAATCTTGAAACATTGGAGCAACATCACCATGAGTATGTAAAGGTAATTCATTGTTATTTTATGGGGGAGACCAAAACTAGGGGCCATAAATAGAAGGTAGTCACCAATAAATCCAATAGGGAATTCAGGAGAAACTTTTTTACCTGGATAGTGGTGAGAATGTGCAACTCGCTACCACAGCGAGTGGTTGAGGTGAATAGTGTAGATGCATTTAAGGGGAAGCTAGATAAACACATGAGGGAGAAAGGAATAGAAGGATATGCTGATAAGGTGAGATGAAGAGGGTGGGAGGAGGCTCGTGTAGAGCATAAACACCGGCATGGACCAGTTGGGCTGAATGGCCTGTTTCTGTGCTGTAAATACTATGTAATTCTATTGAAATAGACTGAACATGCCTCTCTAATTCTGTGTGAAAATTTCCACTAACATCCCCAATAGCTTTTGGCTTCAGTGCTTGGTGTCCTCTCTGATGAAAAGTCTTGAGTCTAACATTTGCCATACCTTAAATGTAAACAATTGGCTTAAATATCCGATTGCTACCAATCAGGAGTGAGGAACCTGCATAAAGCCAATCCAATCGCTCACATTTTTTGTTAGAGCTACCAATCGGGAATCAAGAATGAACTCAAAACCAAGCAATCATATTGCTCAACTATTTTTTTCAATATTTTCTTGGTAGCCATGTTGCTTTCCAGCCCATTGCACTACTTACCTCCAATTGACTGCAGGTGTCAGCTGTGCCTCAATGGGTAGCACTTTTGCCTCTGAGTCAGAAGGTTCTGGGTTCAAGTCCCACTCCAGAGACTTGAGCACAAAATACAAGCTGACACTCCCACTGAGCGAATTGCTGCACTGTCGGAGGTGCTGTTTTTCAGATGAGATGTTAAACCGAGGTCACCGACTGCCCTCTCAGGTGGACGTAAACGATCCCATGGCACTATTCGAAGAAGAGCAGGGGAGTTCTCCCCAGTGTCCTGGCCAATATTTATCCCTCAACCAACATCACTAAAAAATTATCTGGTCTTTGCTGTTTGTGGGACCTTGCTGTGCATAAATTGGCTGCTGTGTTTCCTACATTTCAAAAGTTAATTGACTTTAAAGGGGTTTGGGATGTCCTGAGGTTGGGAAAGGTGCTACATAAATGCAAGTCTTTCTTGGTGGTGAATCTCCTGTGGCGTTCCTCTCAGTAAGTCAGGTAATACACAGTTTTAATGAGGACAGCAGTGCTTTGCTATGTAATGTAATATTCTGCTGCCATGGTGGAGCTATGTTTAAGGTGGCTTGTCCCATTTAGGATGCAAGGACTAATTGCAATGAATAAACACGTCTTGAGTTCACTCGGAGTTTAATTGCTGTATGGCGAGGAAAGTTTGCAGATTGGATGTTGCTTGTAAATTTCCGGCACCCTTTCTTTCTCTGATTTTTATACTTTTGAGGTGTTACCTTTGAATTGTTGCCTCGAAAGCTTTACGGGTGTTCTCGAAACGTCAGTGCGTGATAGATAGATGTTGACAGCGATTCTCTCGCCTGTTTTTTTTTGGGGTGGCTCTGGTACAGCTGAAGGATCAGCCTCTGGTTAAGAAGACTTACATGAAAAAAGAAAGCGATGGTTATGTAGTGATGAAGGAGGTCATGGTCGGAGAGGTAAGTAAATGCAAGGATTAGCTGCAGTACTTTGTAACGTTGCACCAGTGGATCTTCAATGCACTTGCATTGCAAGTCGGAGGATACCCTGTTTCATAAGGACAGGAGCATTAATTGCATGCCGTATGCTTCCGCGGCTGAGGTGGGGGCTGTGCGTCCCTTTTCAGTTCACAAGGTCTAGTCAATATAACAAGGAAGCAGCCTGAAATCAATGAGACTGTTCCCGGTTAGACCAAGGTCAATTAGAGGGGAATTGTTTCTCTGGGGATTGGCCAGACTGGGTCAGGCTGCTGGAGAGATGCACTCGTACCCCTCACACCCACATCTGCAGGCAGAGGTGAGCAGGTCGCACTATGGCAGAGGCTCAATGTGTACGGAGGCTCCTCTCCCAATATGGCACCCATAGGATACGGTAGCATAGTGGTTATGTTACTGGACTAGTAATCCAGAGGCCTGGACTAATGATCCAGAGACACACTATGGCAGCTGGGGAATTTAAATTCAAATGATTAAATAAATCTTGAATAAAAAAATGCTAGTATCGGTAATGATGACCACGAAACTCCCAGATTGTCGTAAAAACCCAACTGGTTGTCTAATGCCCTTTAGGGAAGGAAATCTGCCGTCCTTACCCAGTCTGGCCTATATGTGACTCCAGACCCACAGCAATGTGGTTGAGACTTAACTGCCCTCTGAAATGGCCTAGCAAGCCACTCAGTTGTATTCAAGAAGGCCGCTCACCACCACCTTCTCGATGGCAATTAGGGATGGGCAATAAATGCCGGCCTTGCCAACGACACCCACATCTCCAGAATGAATTTAAAAATGAAAGCTTTTTACCCTGCGCAGCCACAGATGCCCAGACCAAATTAGAATACCCATCCAGCCTGAGATCAATAAGCTCAGCACTGACCAGTGATCGAACCTGGGTCTGCAAGGGTCAGTAGCATTCTGAGCAATGCATTAAGCCACAAGGCCATCAGCAACTCCGATTGTGACAGGTTATTGCAGGATGCAAATCCCTTTATTACTGTCCCCAAGATACTGAGAGGATATACTTATCAGGAAAGCCTGAACAGGCTGGGGCTCTTTTCTTAAGAAAAGAGAAGGCTGAGGGGTGACCTGATCGAGGTCTTTAAAATTATGAAAGGGTTTGATAGGGTAGGCATAGAGATGTTTCCACTTGCGGGCGAGACTACAACTAAGAGCCATAAATATAAGATAGTCACTAATAAATCCAATAGAGAATTCAGGAGAAACTTCTTTACCCAGACAGTGGTTAAAATGTGGAACTCGCTACCACAGGGAGAGGTTGAGGCGAATAGCAGAGATGTATTTAAGGGGAAGCTAGATAAACACGAGGGAGAAAGGAATAGAAGGATATGTTGATAGGGTGAGATGAAGAGGGGCGGGAGGAGGCTCGTGTGGAGCATAAGCACCGGCATGGACCTGTTGGGCTGAATGACCTGTTCCTGTGCTGTAGCCTCGTTGTAACGCGATGTAATACAGTCCTGTAGTAAACACGTTCAAACTCCTTGTATTTGATCAGAATGTGAAGTCCGAGACTTTGACCTTCAATCTGACGGATATGAGTGGGTTCATATCGGAGGCCAGTAACCTGATCCTTTTGCGAATTCTCTCCCAACGAAACAAGGTCCCTGACAACATGGTCTTCCTCTCTTTTGACACCGAATTGAAGCTTTCCACTTCCACATATGTAAGTACCAAGACTAGGGTCCTTCAATCAGTAGAGAGGGTGGAGGGGAGTGTGGGGTACTCGGGATTTTAAAATGTCACAACCAATCTGGCTTTGAGATTTAGTACTTAAACGCTGTGGCCCCCCCCCTCCCCCGTTCTGGGCTGTAACTGTTGGGGGATGGCGGAGGGATGTGGGAGTTCACAGCAAAATAATGAAAAATAAGTTTATTCTGATTTAACAATAATCACCTGTAAAGTATCATCTCTGGCTGCGGTTACTTGATTATAAGCAGTGCAATGGGGGAGTGGGACCAATTCGATAGCTCTTTCACAGGCACGATGGGCCCAATGGCTTCCTTCTGTGCTGTACGATTTCAAGCAGTTTACATGGTACCTCCCTCTATGTATCTGTGATCGTACAATGTGTCAGCGGTGGCTCAGTGGGTAGCATTTTGCCGCTGAGTCAGAAGGCTGTGGGTTCAAATCCCACTCTGAGGACTTGAGCACAAAATCCAGGCTGGTACTCCCAGTACTGACAGAGGTGCCATTTTTGCGTCTGCCTTGTCAGGTGGACATAAAAGATCCCACGGCCAGTATTGCGAAGAGCAGTAGGGGAATTCTCCCAGTGTCCTGGCCCATATTTATCCCTCAACCAACATCACTAAAAAAAACAGATTATCAGGTCATGATCACATTGCTGTTTGTGGGAGCCTGCTGTGTGCAAATTGGCTGCTGCGTTTCCTATATTACAACAGTGACTGCACTTCAAAAATAAAGCACTTTGGGACGTCCTGGGGTCGTGAAAAGTGCTGTATAAGCGCAAGTCTTTTTTTCTTGCATGTGTTGAACCGGCCAATCGTCTGGGACTGATCCCACAGATCTCTGGCGGCAGCAACTGCAGGACTTTTGATGTATTCCTTGTCCTGTGTAAAAACATTTTTTGGTTGAACAGTTGTATCTGGGTCCCAGAACGATGAAGATCGGGAAAGATGAACGGGAGGTTCTTGGCATCCAA
This sequence comes from Squalus acanthias, assembly GCA_030390025.1. Classification (NCBI taxonomy): domain Eukaryota; kingdom Metazoa; phylum Chordata; class Chondrichthyes; order Squaliformes; family Squalidae; genus Squalus; species Squalus acanthias. The sequence continues at coordinate 79,695,511 of CM059427.1, forward strand.
AGGACAATTCACTCGGAAAAAAACGAACCCATGAGCTGGCAGTGCAGCTTCCTGTCGGATGGGTGAGTGCTGGAGGAGCCCCAACACGTTTAGTTGATTTATTTTTTTATTTATCCGCCAGTTAGAGTGCTTGAGGCCCGTTGTAGCACCGACGGAGAAGCTCCGCACAATACTGAGCGTTTAACGTTAAATTAATTTCTCCTTCACGTTTGTGTACTTATCCGCCCCTCCCACCCCCACCCCCACCCCCACCCCCACCCAACTCTCCATGCAAAAACCAGCTTGGCTTAGTTGGTGGCGCTCTTGCCTCTGGATCAGTAGGTTGTGGGGATTGGATGAGGTAAATAGGGATAACCTATTTCCCGTGGTTGGTGAGTCGGCAATGAACAACTTTATATATATATAGCGCCTTTAACGTAGTAAAACATCCCAAGGTGCTTCACAGCAGCGTAATCAGACACAAAAAGTCAAAGGAGGAGATATTAGGACAGGTGACGAAAAGCTTGGTCAAAGAGGTAGATTTTAAGGAGCGTCTTCAAGGACAATAGTGAGGTTTAGGGAGAGAATTCCAGAGCTTAGTGGCCAGACAGCTGAAGGCACGGCCAGCAATGGTGGAGGAAGGAAATCGGGGATTCACAAGAGGCCAGAATTGGAGGAGCGCAGAGATCTCGGAGGGTTGTGGGGCTGGAGGAGGTTACAGAGATAGTGCGGAGCGAGGCCATGGAGGGGTAGTCAGCCTTGTCAAATCCTTCCCTCACCAGAAAAAATGAGTTCCATTCCATTTCCCGGTCTCCCAATCAGAGATCCTCCAATACTCTTCCTTGGCCTGGACCAGAATTTTGGGGCTCGAGCACATAATCCAAGCTCAGATTCCGATGCGGTACTGAGGGAGTGCCGCATTGCCACAGGTGTGGCCTTTAGATGAGATGTTAAACCGAGGCCCCACCTGTGTTTTCCATTGGTTCAGATGCATGTCAAAAATACCTATGTGGCGACCAATAGTCCTCTCTTACCAAAACCAAATAGTTCACCGCGTTGCTGTTTGTGGGATCTTGCTGTGCATAAACAGCTGCTGCGCTTGCCAACACTTTTTTTTATTCTCTGGATGTGGGTGTCGCTGGCAAGGCCAGCATTTACTGTCCATCCCTAGTTGCCCTTAAGGTGGTGGTGAGCCGCCTTTTTGAACCGCTGCAGTCCGTGTGGTGAAGGTACTCCCACAGTGCTGTTAGGGAGGGAGTTCCAGGATTTTGACCCAGCGACGATGAAGGAACGGCGATATATTTCCAAGTCAGGATGGTGTGTGACTTGGAGGGGAACTTGGAGGTGGTGGTGTTCCCATGCACCTGCTGCCCTTGTCCTTCTAGGTGGAAGAGGTCGCGGGTTTGGGAGGTGTTGTCGAAGAAGCCTTGGCGAGTTGCTGCAGTGCATCATGTAGATGGTACACACTGCAGCCACGGTTTGCCGGTGGTGGAGGGAGTGAATGTTTAAGGTGGTGGATGGGTTGCTGATCAAGCGGGCTGCTTTGTCCTGGATGGTGTCGAGCTTCTTGAGTGTTGGAGCTGCACTCATCTAGGCAAGTGGAGAGTATTCACTGCAATGTAATTAACTATATATGAAGCTTTGAGATTCTTCTGACAGACATGATAAAGCACAAGATAAAATGCAAGGATTTATTTTCTCTCTTTAATTCTATACTCATTCATACAATGCATATTTTATGAAGTGGAATAAGATTTTGGAAACAAGAAAGCCACATATAATATTTAAATGTATACAGAACCTTGGTTAGACCACACTTAGAGATCTGTGCTCAGTTCTGGTCTCCCTATTATAAAAAGGATATAGAGGCACTGGAGAATATCAGAAATCAGAGCAAGAGTAGGCCATACGGCCCTTCGAGACTGCTCCACCATTCAATAAGATCATGGCTGAAGCCCTATCCCCATTTTCCTTAATTCCCTTGGTGCCCAAAAATCTATCGATCTCAGTCCTGAATATACTCAACGACTGAACATCCACAGCCCTCTGAGGTAGACAATTCCCAAGAAGGTACAAGAAAGATTTACACAGGATGATACCAGAATTGAAAGGTTAAAACAATCATGAAAGACTGAACGATGTGGGGCCCTGTTCTCTGGAAAAAATAAGCACGAAGGGTGACCTAAAAGAGGTCTTTAAAATTATGAAGGTGTTTGATAGGGTAGACATAGAGAAAAAGTTTCCACTTGTGGGGCAATCAATATAAGATAGTCACTAATAAATCCAGTAGGGAATTCAGGAGAAACTTTTTTACCCAGAGAGTGGTGAGAATGTGGAACTGGCTACCACAGGGAGTGGTTGAGGCGAACTAGCATAGATGCATTTAAGGGGAAGCTAGATAAACACATGAGGGAGAAAGGAATAGGTTATGTTGATAGGGTGAGATGAAGAGGGGTGGGAGGAGGCTCGTGTGGAGCATAAACACCAGCATGGACCTGTTGGGCCGAATGGCCTGTTTCTGTGCTGTAACTGTTATGTAATTCTATGTAATATTATAAAGAGCTGTGAGGTGTACAAGAGTAAATGTTCCGATTACATGCTCCCGCCACAGAGAACCTGCTGGGAACACATTTCTATTTATGCTTGGGATGTGGGCAAAGGCCTTTTTTATTGCCCATCCCTAGTTATCCCGACGAGGTGGTGGTGGGCCTCCTCCTTGACCTGCTGCGGCCCTCAGGGCGTTGGGGGCCCCACAATGCTGTCAGGTAGGGAATACCCAGATTCTGACCAGGGACGGTGAAGGAACGGCGCCACATGTCCAAGTCAGGACGGCGTGCGACCTGAGAGGGAATTGTGGAGGTGCTGTCGTCCTTCTCGGTGGTAGAGGTCGCAGGGGGAGGGAGGTGCTGTGAAAGTGACAACCGCGCATGCACGAGCCATGCTCTTGCGTCCATTGGCTGTTTTCCTGATTTACTGGCCGGCGTTCCCACCACTCAAGATTCTGCGCCGGGACATGCAATGGGCAGGTTGACCCTGACAAGAGTCTGCGGTATGCAGGAATATCAGAGCTATGGGGAAAGAGCAAGGGGAGTGGGACTAATTGGATAGCTTTTTCAAAGAGCCAACACAGGCACGATGGGCTGAAAGGCCTCCTTCTTCTGTGGTGTATGATTCTATGATAAATAAATCTGGTTACAAGTGTAATTCTGGCCTCCTGCGTATCCCTGATTTCCTTTGCTCCACCATTGACGGCCGTGCCTTCAGCTGCTGAGGCCCTAAGCTCTGGAATTCTCTCCCTAAACCTCTCCGCCTCTCGCTCCTTCTTTAAGATACTCCTTAAATACTACCTCTTTGACCTGTCCTAATATCTCCTAATGTGGCTCGATGTCAATTTTTGTTTGATAACGCTCCTGTGAAGCGCCTTGGGACATTTTTTACTAAGTTGTTTCTGCTGGTTTGATGTTGCCTCTGCTCATTCCTCACTGATGTCTCTGTGCAATCCATTCCTCTTACAGACATTTAACAAGCAGGGTGCAGGTGGGCTCTCCCATTACAATGGTGCTGACACAGATACCTCACATCAAAGAAAAAGGTACAGTGATTTTTATATATTCTATGTTGGTTGAGGAAATGGGGAAATGTCTTCACACAGAGGGCTGTTAAGTTTTGGAACGCACTACCTGAACGGGTGGTGGAAGCAGATTCCATAGGAACTTTCAAAAGGCAATTGGGCATGTACTTGATAAGAGCTAATTTGTAAGGTTATGGGGAAAGAGCAGGGGGTGTGGGATTAAATTGGATAGCTCTTTCAACAAGCCAACACAGGCATGATGGATCGAATGGCCTCCTTCTGTGCTGTAAGATTCTATGATTCTAGGATCTGCTGTTTCACCTTTGTGCAGTGCGTAATATTTGTTTATTTAAACAATGTACACTAACTATAGCAAGAATGTCATATTGATATAGAGCTCCATCATCTCGCTGTTTGGCATCCACCCTTCCTGCTCTTCCCTAACACTGACAGAGCCAACCACTGCCATGCCTATGCTCTGAAACTCTCCCGAAACTCCTCTACCATGTTACTTCTCTCCCTTCCTTCAAAAGCCTCCTCAAAACCTATCTCTTTGACCATGCTTGGTCAGCTCCATAACTTATCTCCAGCTTCCTCAATGCCCACCGTTCCCCCCCCCCCCCCGTTAAATGCCTTGTGATGCTTCATTACAAAGGAAGAACTCCCATTTATACAGCGTCTTTCACAACCTCAGGATGTCCCAATGCGCTTTACAGCCAATTAAGTGCTTTTTGAAGTGTAATGTAGGAAACACGGCAGCCAATTTACACACAGCAAGCTCCCACAAACAGCAATGTGATAAGGACCAGGTAATCTTTTTTTAATGATTTGGTTGAGGGATAAATATTGTCCAGGACACCGGGGAGAACTCCCCTGCTCTTCTTCGAAATAGGGCCATGGGTTCTGTTACGTCCACCCAAGAGGGCAGGTTTGGGAGGTGCTGTCGAAGAAGCCTTGGCGAGTTGCTGCAGTGCATCTTATAGATGGTATGCACTGCAGTCACATTGGTGCAGGGAGTGAATGTGTAAGATGGTGGATGGGGTGCCAATCAAGTGGACTTGCCTATCACAGACATGAAGGTTTGAAGCCCTCAGCCACTTGAATGAGGTGGCCCAGTCCAAACATAACACTGCTATCCCCCAGTACCAGGGACCGCATGTGTGCATTGGTCAAGGTTTGGGTTATCATCAGAACATATAGAATGTGAACCGGCCGTTCGATCAATCAAGCTCACTCTAAATGGTGAGAAGCGAGGAACTGTGGAGGAGCAGAGAGATTTAGGGGTCTGTGTACAAAAGCTAGTTAACAGGTACAAAAATAATTTAAGGTTAATGGAATGTTAGCCTTCGTCTCAAGCGGGCTGGAATACAGAATGATGGAAGTTATGCTACAGTTATATAAAGTTATATATTAGACTGCATCTGGAGTACTGGGCACCGCACCTCAGGAAGGATATATTGGCCTTGGAGGGGGAGCAGTCATCCCCTCCTAAAGCCTCAAGGCTGGTCAACCCTAAGCTTGGCATCGTCTAATCGCCACTTTAGCCTGTCTTCTGCCCTACTCTTTTCAGTCTTGGTGGTGTCATGCCCAGTGAGCCATGGCCCCCCTTCCACCTGGGCTTTCAATGGCAAACTAGGTGAGGCACCTGGCTGTAAGTCAGTGACCTGACTAGGCTGCATTGACCTCTCTCACTGGACTGTGTCACTTAGACAGTCACGGTGCAGCTGACTTTAAGGCAGTGACTAACTTGCCTCATTCAGACCAAGGAAGGTCCAGAACCATACCGGGGCTATAAGGGTTAAATTATGAGGACAGGTTGAATAGGCTAGGCCTGTATTCCCTCGAGTATAGAAGATTAAGTGGTGATCTAATTAAGGTGTTTAAGATGATTATATCAATATGAAATGTGGAACTCTCTCCCCCAAAAAGCTGTTGAGGCTGTGGGTGGGGGGTGTCAATTGAAAATTTCAAAAGTGAGATTGCTAGATTTTTGTTGGATAAGGGTATTAAGGGTTACAGAACCAAGGCGGGTTCTATCATTCAACCCTGGCCCACTGCCCTCCGCAGACAACATTCTCCGCCCTTACCCTTGCCCCGCCTCCATCTATACTTACCCCTTTAATCTCCAGTTGTGCTCCGGATAGTTATCCGGCTCCTTTTGATTGGCACAGCATCCACTGCTTTTGCTGGGGTCCGTCCTTCATTGTGTCTTCAACTGGATTTACATTTTATATTATCGACTTAAGAAATGTTCTTGTGTTTCTGAACTTTTGCAGACGAAGAGGAACCCAAACCAGTCTTTGAGAAGAAGCCCCTGGACTGGGAGCAGGACATGCAGCTGTACTTTAAATTTATCGACAGAACGGTACCAGCTAATAACTATTCAGGCCGGGACTGGACTCGAACTGGACATAAGATGCTGAAAATTTGTTCACTTCCTTCCCCTATCCATCCAGAAAAATGAAACCAAAAAATGCCACAGATGTGCAATGTTTCAATACATTGAGTTGCACCATGTTGGATCCCTGGTCCAGTACATGAGTTGCACCGTGCTGGGTCTCTGCTACAGTGTATGAGTTGCAGCATGCTGGGTCTCTGCTACAGTGTATGAGTTGCAGCATGCTGGGTCTCTGCCACAGTACGTGAGTTGCAGCATGCTGGGTCTCTGCCACAGTACGTGAGTTGCACCATGCTGGGTCCCTGCCACAGTACGTGAGTTGCAGCATGCTGGGTCCCTGCCACAGTACGTGAGTTGCACCATGCTGGATCCCTGCCACAGTACGTGAGTTGCAGCAGGCTGGGTCTCTGCCACAATACGTGAGTTGCAGCAGGCTGGGTCCCTGCCACAATACGTGAGTTGCAGCAGGCTGGGTCCCTGCCACAATACGTGAGTTGCAGCAGGCTGGGTCCCTGCCACAATACGTGAGTTGCAGCAGGCTGGGTCCCTGCCACAATACGTGAGTTGCAGCATGCTGGGTCCCTGCCACAGTACGTGAGTTGCACCATGCTGGGTCCCTGCCACAGTACGTGAGTTGCACCATGCTGGGTCCCTGCCACAGTACGTGAGTTGCAGCAGGCTGGGTCTCTGCCACAATACGTGAGTTGCAGCATGCTGGGTCCCTGCCACAATACGTGAGTTGCAGCAGGCTGGGTCTCTGCCACAATACGTGAGTTGCAGCAGGCTGGGTCTCTGCCACAATACGTGAGTTGCAGCAGGCTGGGTCTCTGCCACAGTACGTGAGTTGCAGCAGGCTGGGTCCCTGCCACAGTACGTGAGTTGCAGCAGGCTGGGTCCCTGCCACAGTACGTGAGTTGCACCATGCTGGGTCCCTGCCACAATACGTGAGTTGCAGCAGGCTGGGTCTCTGCCACAATACGTGAGTTGCAGCATGCTGGGTCCCTGCCACAGTACGTGAGTTGCAGCAGGCTGGGTCCCTGCCACAGTACGTGAGTTGCACCATGCTGGGTCCCTGCCACAGTGCATGAGTTGCACCATGCTGGGTCCCTGCCGCAGTGCATGAGTTGCACCATGCTGGGTCCCTGCCGCAGTGCATGAGTTGCACCATGTTGGATCCCTGGTACAGTGCATGAGTTGCACCATGCTGGATCCCTGGTACAGTGCATGAGTTGCACCATGTTGGATCCCTGGTACAGTGCATGAGTTGCACCATGCTGGATCCCTGGTACAGTGCATGAGTTGCACCATGCTGGGTCCCTGGTACAGTGCATGAGTTGCACCATGTTGGGTCCCTGGTACAGTGCATGAGTTGCACCATGTTGGGTCCCTGGTACAGTGCATGAGTTGCACCATGCTGGGTCCCTGCCGCAGTGCATGAGTTGCACCATGCTGGGTCCCTGCCGCAGTGCATGAGTTGCACCATGCTGGGTCCCTGCCGCAGTGCATGAGTTGCACCATGTTGGATCCCTGGTACAGTGCATGAGTTGCACCATGCTGGATCCCTGGTACAGTGCATGAGTTGCACCATGTTGGATCCCTGGTACAGTGCATGAGTTGCACCATGCTGGATCCCTGGTACAGTGCATGAGTTGCACCATGCTGGGTCCCTGGTACAGTGCATGAGTTGCACCATGTTGGGTCCCTGGTACAGTGCATGAGTTGCACCATGTTGGGTCCCTGGTACAGTGCATGAGTTGCACCATGCTGGATCCCTGGTACAGTGCATGAGTTGCACCATGCTGGATCCCTGTCTCAGTGCATTGGGTTGCACCATGCTGGGTCACAGATTCCAAGCACACTGCTCATTGTGTCAGTCCCCAGTGACTCAGTTGGAGTCTAGCTGCTGCCCCTCCAAAAGGATGGTGACCAACCCCCTACCCTACTTGTGCACTTCCTGGTGACCAATTAGAAAGACCCGAGAGGGTGGTAGTTGCTATGGGTAGACCTAAAAAGGATAAGCAGAGTCCTCTTTTAAAACTTGTTACTGGGTGAGTTAGCACATCTTTCACCTCTGGGACCTGGTTTTGAATTCAACAACAACTTGCATTTATATAGCGTCTTTAACATAGCAAAATGACCCAAGGCGCTTCACAGAAGCGTTATCAAATTTTGACACCAAGCCACATACGGAGGTATTAAGGACAGGCGAGGTAATTTTTTTAAGGAGCCTCTTCAAAGGAGGAGAGAGGCAGAGAGGTTTAGGGAGGGAATTCCAGAGCTTAGGGCCCAGGCAGCTGAAGGCACGGCCGTCAATGGTGGAGCGATTAAAAATCATTGATGCGCAAGATGCCATAATTGGAGGAGCGCAGAGATCTTGGAGAGTTGTAGGGCTGGTGGAGGTTACAGAGGTAGGGAGAGGTGAGGCCACGGAGGGATTTGAAAGCAAAGATGGGAATTTTAAAATTGAGGCGTTGTCAGATCTGGAGCCAATGTAGGTCAGCAAGCACAGGGGTGATGGGTGAACGGGGCTTGGTGCGAGTTCAGTTGAGGGCACCGCACCTCAGGAATAATGTAACATTCTGGTGAATCTGCGCTGCACCCCAATATTATTATGTATTTAATACTGGCCTTGGAGGGGGTGCAGTGCAGATTCACCAGAATGTTACCGGGGCTAAAGGGGTTATATTATGAGGATAGGTTGCATGGACTTGTATTCCCTCGAGTATAGAAAATTAAGGGGTGATCCAATCGAGGTATTTAAGATGATTGAAGGAGTTGATAGGGTAGATAGAGAGAAACTATTTCCTCTGGTGGGGGGAGTCCAGAACAAGGGGGCATAACCTTAAAATTAGAGTTAGGCTGTTCAAGGGTGATGTCAGGAAGCACTTCTTCACACAAAGGGTAGTGGAAATCTGGAACTCTCTCCCCCAAAAAGCTGTTGAGGCTGGGGGTCAATTGAAAATTTTCAAAACTGAGATTGATAGATTTTTGTTGGGTAAGGGTATTAAGGGTTACAGAATCAAGGTGGGTAAATGGAGTTAGAATACAGATCGACCATGATCTAATTGAATGGTGGAACAGGCTCCAAGGGCTGAATGACCACCTCCTGTTCCTATATTCCTTCCCATATCTGACCGAGGAGTGCTGGATACCGACACTGAGTCCCCGAAATGCATAATGTTCCGTTCCCCAGCATTAACATCCTTCACCATCGCAAAAGTAAAAGTTGCATGGCACTGTTTTGGCCCTGGAACCTGGGGCTGAATACAGGCTGGAATTATGGGATGAGGGTCCCACGTGTCCTGTTGGCCGAAAGGGTTGTACAGGAAATTAGGAAATTAGTTTGAGGAGGTCCCAACCCAGTTCTCAGAGGACAAGGCAGCCTCTAGTTTAACACTAAACTGCAATAATCATTCGAATAAATTATAGAAACATAGACGTTTACGGCACAGAAGGAGGCCATTCGGCCCATCGTGTCTGTGCCAAGAGCCACCCAGCCTAATCCCACTTTCCAGCTCTTGGCCCGTAGCCCTGTAGGTTACGACACTTCACGTGTATATCCAAGTACTTTTTAAATGTGATGAGGGTTTCTGCCTCTACCACCTCTCAGGCAGTGAGTTCCAGACCCCCGCCACCCTCTGGGTGAAAAAAGTTCTCCTCAAATCCCCTCTAAACCTCCGACCAATTACTTTAAATCTATGCCCCCTGGTTATTGCCCTCTGTGCTAAGGGAAATAGGTCCTTCCTATCCACTCTGTCTAGGCCCCTCAATTTTATACACCTTAATTAAATCCCCATGGGGATTAGCTGGGAATTGGAAATGGGTGAATAGAGTGGCACTGTTCTCAGATTAGAACATGGTAAGAGTGTTTCACAGTTGCCTGTGCTGTTTATTCGAACACACAATCCTATTACTGAGGGACACCATCCCTCAGTACTGAGGGAGTGCTACATTGCCAGACGCACTGCCTGTTGGATGAGATATCTGCCCCACTCGGGTGGATGTAAAAGATCCCATTTGGCACTATTCAAAGAAGAGTAGGGGAGCTCTCCCCGGTGTCCACGCCAACATTCGTTCCTCACCCAACATCACCAAAAATAGAACTGGTCATTTATCTCATTTGCTGTTTGTGGGATCTTGCTGTGCATAAATTGGCTGCTGCGTTTCCTACATTACAACACTGACTACGCTTGAAAAGTACCGCATTGGCTGTAAAGCGCTTTGAGACGTCCTGAGGTTGTGAAAGGCGCTGTAGAAAAGCTTATCTACCTTCCAATTTGTGCACAGCAAGGTCCCACAAACAGCAATCTACTAATGACCAGATCATCTGTTTTAGTGATGTTGGTTGAGGGATAAATATTGGCCAGGACACCGGGGAGAACTCCCCTGCTCTTCTTCAAAATAGTGCAACGGGATGTTTAACGGCTCATCCAAAAGTTAGCACCTCTGACAGTGCAGCGCTCCCTCGGTACTGCACTGGGAGTGTCAGCCTGGATTGTGTGCTCAAGCCTTGGGAGTGGGACTTGAACCCACGACCTTCTGACTCAGAGGCGGGTGTGGGGGGGGGAGGGGATGTGGGGGGGGGTTTGGAGGGGGGCGGAGGGTGGTGATGTGGGGGGGGTTTTGGAGGGGGGCGGAGGGTGGTGATGCTAGCCCTACCATGACCGAGTCCAGTGTCCTTCCCTCAGTCATCCAACCTTATAACCCATTCCAGCAGTTTAATACTCTGTGTAAATAAGTATTACGTAGAATCTACGGCACAGAAACAGGCCATTGGGCCTAACGGGTCCAAGAAGCGAGGGCGCTACCCACTGAAGCATGGCTAACACTTGAAAACTTTAGCAGACCCCGTACGATCGACTGAAGACAACAGATTGGGCCCGACCGGCTTGCTGACCTTGTCTGGTTCCTGCCTTTGTCACGTCACCACGTGCGCCCGCGCATTTTTGAAAACTTGCAGCGTCACTTAATGGCGCCTGGAAGGAGTTGTTGACAGAGTCCCTTGTCTTTCAGGAGGAGCTCAAAGCAGACTACAGCAGCTACATGCGACACCACCCGGAGCTGAGGTTCTTACTGGCCGACTTCCTGCAGTTCCTCCTCCTCCGGAAACCGCAGGACGTCCTCACCTTTGCTGCAGAGTATTTCGCCTCATTCTCCACCTTCAACACGGAGCAAACGCCCTTCCTGACCTCCAACAAGTCAAGTCCCTTCAAAGAACCTTAAGATTTAATTAAAAGATTGGATATGTTGAGGTGTGAATCCACTGTAATTTTTGTAAGAACTCGCATTCATATAGCGCCTTCAACGTAGTAAAACGTCCCAAGGCGCTTCACAGGAGTGTTGCCAAACAAAATTTGACACCGCGCACCATAAGCAGATAGTAGGACAGGTGGCCAAAAGCTTGGTCAGAGAGGCAGGTTTTAAGGAGCATCTTAAAGGAGGAGAGGTATAGGGCAGAAATTCCAAAGCTTAGGGCCTGGCCATGGCCGCCAATGGTGGGGCAATTAAAATTGGGGATGCGCAAGAGGCCAGAATTGGATGAGCGCAGGGATCGCGGAGGGTTGTAGGGCTGGAGGAGCTTACAGAGATTGGGAGGGGGGGTGAGGCCATGGAGGGATTTGAAAACAAGGACGAAAATTTTAAAATCGAGGCATTGCTGGACCAGGAGCCAATGTACATCAACTACCCAGCCCCCCCAGGCAGAGCTGCTGACCTGTTCCCATGTTCAATCAGATCATGGCTGATCAGTACTTCGACTCCATTTACCCGTATTGGTTACACATCCCTTGATATCTTTACATTAAACAATATTAGGGCTCATGGGATTGGGGGTAATATACTAGCATGGATTGAGGATTGGTTAACGGACAGAAAACAGAGAGTAGGAATAAACGGGTCATTTTTGGGTTGGCAGGCTGTAACTAGTGGGGTACCGCAAGGATCAGTGTTTGGGCCTCAGCTATTCACAATCTACATCAATGATTTGAATCAGGGGACCAAATGTAATATATCCAAGTTTGCTGATGATACAAAGCTGGGTGGGAATGTAAGTTGTGAGGAGGATGCAAGGAGGCTTTAAGGGGATATAGACAGGCTAAGTGAGTAGGCATGAACATGGCAAATGGAATATAATGTGGAGAAATGTGAAGTTATCCACTTTGGTAGGAAAAATAGAAAAGCAGAGTATCTTTTAAATGGTGAGAGATTGGGAAATGTTGGTGTTCAGAGGGACCTGGGTGTCCTTGTATACGAATCACTGAAATTTAACAAGCAGGTACAGCAAGCAATTAGGAAAGCAAATGGTATGTTGGCCTTAATTACAAGCAGATTTGAGTACAAGAGTAAAGACGTCTTACTGCAATTACATAATGCTCTGGTGAGACCATACCTGGAGTATTGTGTACAATTTTGGTCTCCTTACCAAAGGAAGGATATACTTGTCATTGAGGGAGTGCAACGAAGGTTCACCAGACTGGTTCCTGGGATGGGGGGATTGTCCTATGAGGAGAGATTGAGTAGACTAGGCCTATATTCTCTAGAGTTTAGAAGAATGAGAGGTGATCTCATTGAAACATACAAAATTCTTACAGGGCTTGACAGGGTAGATGCAGGGTAAAGGTAAAGGCTTGACAGGGTAAAGGCCCAGGAGTGGCGCAGCGTGGACCAGCAACGGGGCCCAGGGAAGGTGCGGCACGGGCCAACAGCGAGGTCGGGAGGACCACAATGCATCCTACGAAACCCAGGCAGAGAGGACCTGCGGGAAGGAGGGAGGAGGACAGTAGCAGTATGTTTGTGTGTGTGTGCTAGGCCGTTGTAGCAGAGCCTGGTTTCCAATCGTCTTGGATCTCCTTGCCATTGGACCAAGACCGTGCTCTGGCATAGAAGCATAGAAGATAGGAGCAGGAGTAGGCCATTCGGCCCCTCGAGCCTGCTCCGCCATTTAATGAGATCATGGCTGATCATCCAAATTCAGTACCCTGTCCCTGCTTTCTCCCCATATCCCTTGATCCCTTTAGCCTTAAATATATCTATCTCCTTCTTGAATATATTTAATGAATTGGCCTCAACTGCCTTCTGTGGTAGAGAATTCCACAGGTTCACCACTCTCTGGGTGAAGAAATTCCTCCTCATCTCAGTCCTAAATGGCTTACCCCTTATCCTTAGACTGTGACCTCTGGTTCTGGACTCCCCCGCCATCAGGAACATCCTTCCTGCATCTAGTCTGTCTAGTCCTGTTAGAATTTTATAAGTTTCAATGAGATCCCCTCTCATTCTTCGAAACTCTAGCGAATATAAGCCTAATCGACCCAATCTCTCTTCATGCGTCATTCCTGCCATCCCAGGTATCAGTCTGGTAAATCTTCACTGCACTCCCTCCATGGCAAGAACATCCTTCCTCAGATAAGGCGACCAAAACTGCACACAATACTCAAGGTGTGGTCTCACCAATGCCTTGTACAACTGCAGCAAGACATCCTTGCTCCTGTACTCGAATCCTCTCGCTATGAAGGCCAATGAGGAATTTCTTCACCCAGAGAGTGGTGAACCTGTGAAATTCTCTACCACAGAAGGCAGTTGAGGCCAATTCATTAAATATATTCAAGAAGGAGATCGATATATTTCTTAAGGCTAAAGGGATCAAGGGATATGGGGAGAAAGCAGGGACAGGGTACTGAATTTGGATGATCAGCCATGATCTCATTAAATGGCGGAGCAGGCTCGAGGGGCCGAATGGCCTACTCCTGCTCCTTGCTTCTATGCTTCTAACATACCATTTGCCTTCTTAACCGCCTGCTGCACCTGCATGCTTACCTTCAGCGACTGGTGCACAAGGACTCCCAGATCTCGTTGCACTTCCCCTTTTCCCAATCTATTGCTGTTCAGATAATAATCTGTCTTCCTGTTTTTGCCACCAAAGTGGATAACCTCGCATTTATCCACATTATACTGCATCTGCCATGCATCTGCCCAATCACCCAACCTGTCCAAATCATACTGGAGTTTCTCTGCATCCTCCTCACAGCACACACGCCCACCCAGCTTTGTGTCGTCTGCAAACTTGGAGATATTACATCTAGTTCCCTTGTCTAGATCATTAATATATATTGTGAATAGCTGGGGTCCTAGCACCGATCCCTGCGGTACCCCACTAGTCACTGCCTGCCACTCAGAAAAAGACCCGTTTATTCCAACTCTTTGCTTCCTGTCTGCCAACCAGTTCTCTATCCAAATCAGTACCTTACCCCCAATCCCATGTGCTTTAACTTTGCACGCTAATCTCTTATGCGGGACCTGAGCGAAAGCCTACTGAAAGTCCAAATACACCACATCCACTGGTTCTCCCTTATCTATTCTACCAGTTACATCCTCAAAAAATTCCAGTAGATTAGTCAAGCATGATTTACCTTTTGTAAATCCATGTTGACTTTGTCCGATCCTGTCACTGTTTTCCAAGTGCTCTGCTATTACATCTTTTATAATGGACTCTAGCATTTTGCCCACTACCAATGTCAGGCTATAATTCCCCGTTTTTTCTCTCCCACCTTTTTTAAATAGTGGGGTTACATTAGCTACCCTCCAATCCATGGGAACTGTTCGAGTCTCAAGAATTTTGAAAGATGACCAGCAATGCATCTACTATTTCTAGGGCCACTTCCTTAAGTTCCCTAGGATGTAGATTATCAGGCCCTGGGGATTTATCGGCCTTCAATCCCGTCAATTTCCCTAACACCATTTCCCTACAAATAGTGATTTCATTCAATTCCTCCCTCTCATTAGACCCTATGTTCCCCGACATCTCTGGGAGTTTATTTGTGTCCTCCTTTGTGAAGACAGAACCAAAGTATGTATTTAATTGGTCTGCCATTTCTTTGTTCCCCATTATAAATTCCCCTGATTCTGACTGCAAGGGACCTACGATTGACTTCACCAATCTTTTTCTCTTCACATATCTATAGAAGCTTTTACAGTCAGTTTTTATGTTCCCAGCAAGCTTACTTTCATATTCTATTTTCCCCCTCTTAATTAATCCCTTTGTCCTCCTTTGCTGAATCCTAAACTGCTCCCAATCCTCAGGCCCGTGTGGTAGCTGGTGTGCAACGGCCACCCCACGTTAAAAGAATTCACGCACAGGCATCTTCCACCCTTTAAAATGAAGTTCGGGACCTGGAACATCAGGACCCTCATGGACAACCCCAACAGTGACAGACCAGAACGCCGTACTGCTATCATTGCCCGGGAGCTCAGACGTTTCGACATAGACATCGCTGCCCTAAGTGAGACCCGGCGGGCAGGGGAAGGCCAGCTCAAGGAGCAAGGCGGTGGCTACACCTTCTTCTGGAAAGGCAAACCTGAAGAACGACGCCGCCTCCATGGGGTAGGCTTTGCCATAAAAAATGAACTAGTTGGGCATCTCAGAGACTCCCCAAGCGGTATAAACGAACGCCTCATGATTCTTCGGCTCACCCTAGCCCGGAACCAGTGTGCTACGGTCATCAGTGCGTACGCCCCAACACTGGAAGCCACAGACAAGACCAAAGAGGAATTCTACTCCAGCCTCGAACAATCCCTGTCCCGAGCCCCAACAGGCAACAAGCTGATCCTCCTTGGCAACTTTAACGCCAGAGTTGGAAAGGACACAGACCTCTGGGGAGGTGTGATCGGCAGAGAGGGGGTAGGGAAAGCCAACTCCAACGGTACCCTCCTGACAAAATGCTTAAAACATGGCCTTGTCATAACCAACACCTTGTTCCGGCAGAGAGACAAGTACAAGGCTTCATGGCAGCACCCTCGCTCCAAGCACTGGCATCTACTGGACTACGTCATAGTCCGAGCGAGGGATCGCAAGGACATCCGCATCACACGCGCCATGACAGGAGCTGACGACTGCTGGACAGACCACCGCCTAATCCGTTCTGTCATCTCCATCAATGTAGCCCCAAAACAGCAGCGGCAACAGAAACAATGCCGCAGGAAAATCAACGCTGGAGCACTCAAAGACCCTGCTAAGAAAGTCCTATTCAGCCTGCGCCTCACAACCAAGCTGACGGCTCTCAGTGATTCAGAGACACAGTGTCCACAGCGCCTGGTCTGCACTCAAGGCCTCCATAATCAGCACCTGTGAAGAGACGCTTGGTCACTCGACCAGGAAACACCAAGACTGGTTCGACGAGAACGACCAGTAGATCCAGGAGCTAATAAGCCACAAGCGCAAGGCATTCCTGATCTGGAAACAGCAACACAACTCGAGAGCAAGAAAGCAGCTCTACAGACGCCTGAAGGCCGAGGTCCAACAAAAAACTCGCGACCTAAAGAACAGGTGGTGGGTGGAGAAAGCGCAGGAGATCCAGCAGCTAGCCGACAACCACGACGTGCGTGGATTCTTTAGCGCAGTCAAGACCACCTATGGCCCAAGCACCCAAGGTCCTACCCCACTGCGGGCCAAGAACGGAAAGGTACTCATCAAGGACAGGGAGGCAGTCAGTGCCCGCTGGAAGGAGCACTTCGAAGATCTCCTTAACCGAGACTCTGTCTTCGATGCGAGTGTCCTCAACTCCATCCCGCAGCATGCTACCCGTCACCAACTCAGCACAACCCCAGCCCGGCACGAGGTTGAAAAAGCCATCCGACAACTGAAGAACAACAAGGCCTCAGGAGCAGATAGAATCCCTGCCAAGGCACTAAAGCATGGCGGAGAAGCACTACTGGTGCGAATTCATGAACTCATTTATCTGGAAGGAGGAGAGCATGCCAGGGGATCTTGGAGATGCCGTAATTGTGACCATCTTCAAGAAAGGTGACAAGTCCGATTGCGGTAATTACAGAGGAGTTTCCCTGCTGTCTGCCACAGGGAAAGTCATCGCAAGAATCCCCCTCAATCGTCTTCTCTCAGTGGCTGAAGAGCTCCTCCCAGAGTCGCAATGCGGATTCCGCCCACTAAGGGGCACAATGGACATGATCTTCACCACGCGCCAATTACAAGAGAAATGCAGGGAACAGCACCAACCGCTGTACCTGGCCGCCTTTGACCTCACAAAGGCCTTTGACACTGTCAACCGCCTTTGACCTCACAAAGGCCTTTGACACTGTCAACCGTGAGTGATTATGGAGTGTCCTCCTCAAATTCGGCTGCCCTCAAAAGTTTGTCACCATCCTCCGTGTGCTTTACGACGACATGCAAGCCGTGATCCTGACCAATGGTTCCACCACAGACCCAATTCATGTACGGACCGGGGTCAAGCAAGGCTGTGTCATCGCACCAACGCTCTTCTCGATCTTCCTTGCTGCAATGCTCCATCTCACTCTCAGTAAGCTCCCCGCTGGAGTGGAGCTAATTTACAGAACAAACAGGAAACTGTTCAACCTCCGTCGCCTCCAGTCCAGATCCAAGGTCGTCCCTTCCTCTGTCGTCGAATTACAGTATGCAGACGACGTTTGCGTCTGTGCACACTTGGAGGTCGAACTCCAAACCATCGTTAACACCTTCACCAAAGCTTACGAGAGCATGGGCCTTACACTGAATATCCGTAAGACAAAGGTACTCTACCAACCTGCCCCCGCCACACAGTACTGCCCCCCGATTATCAAAATCCATGACAAGGCCTTAGACAACGTGAACCACTTTCCATACCTCGGGAGCCTGTCAACAAGGGCAGACATCGATGACGAAGTCCAACACCGCCTTCAGTGTGCCAGTGCAGCCTTCGGTCACCTGAGGAAGAGAGTGTTTGAAGACCAGGACCTCAAACCCGGCACCAAGCTCATGGTCTACAGAGCAGTAGTAATACCCGCCCTCCTGTATGCCTCAGAGACATGGACCATGTACAGCAGGCACCTCAAAGCACTGGAGAGGTACCACCAACGCTGCCTCCGCAAGATCCTGCAAATCCATTGGCAGGATAGGCGCACCGTCAGTGTTCTCGCTCAGGCCAACATCGAAGCTTTGACCACGCTCGATCAGCTCCGATGGACGGGTCACATCGTCTGCATGCCCGATACGAGACTCCCAAAACAAGCGCTCTACTCGGAGCTCCGACACGGCAAGAGAGCCCCAGGTGGGCAGAGGAAATGCTTCAAGGACACCCTCAAAGCCTCCTTGAAAAAGTGCAACATCCCCACCGACACCTGGGAATCCCTGGCCCAAGACCATATAAAGTGGAGGAGAAGCATCCAGGAAGGCGCCGAATACCTCTAGTCTCTTCGCCGGGAGCAAGCGGAAGCCAAGCGTAAACAGCGGGAGGAGCGCACATCAACCTATGCACCCCACCCACCCGCCCCTTCAACCACCGTCTGCTCCACCTGTGACAGAGACTGTAGGTCCCGCATTGGACTCATCAGTCACCTGAGAACTCATTTTTATTGTGGAAGCAAGTCATCGTCGGTTCCAAGGGACTGCCTAAGAAGAGGAGGGAGGATGTTTCCCCTGGATGGGGAGTCTCGAGCCAGGGGTCACAGTCTCAGAATAAGGGGTCGGCCATTTAGGACTGAGACGAGAAATTTCTTCACTGAGGGTGGTGAATCTTTGGAATTCTCTACCCCAGAGGGCTGTGGATGCTCAGTCATTGAGTATATTCAAGACAGATCGATAGATATTTGAATATCAAGGGATATGGGGATAGTGCAGGAAAGTGGAGATGAGGTAGAAGATCAGCCATGATCTTATTGAATGGCGGAGCAGGCTCGAGGGGCCAAATGGCCTACTCCTGCTCCTATTTCTTATGTTCTTACCCAACAAATGTCTATTGCTCTCAGTCTTGAAAGCGCCAATTAACTGAGATGACAGAGGACTGAGATGAGGAATTTCTTCACCCAGAGAGTGGTGAACCTGTGGAATTCTCTACCACAGAAGACAGTTGAGGCCAATTCATTAAATATACTCAAGAAGGAGTTAGATATATTTCTTAAAGCTAAAGGGATCAAGGGATATGGGGAGAAAGCAGGGACAGGGTACTGAGTTTGGATGATCAGCCATGATCTCATTAAATGGCGGAGCAGGCTCGAGGGGCCGAATGGCCTACTCCTGCTCCTATCTTCTATGCTCCAGCCTTTTGGGGGGGAGTGTTCAAGATTTCCACTACCCATTGCATGAAAAAGCACTTCCTGATTTTACTCCTGAATGGCCTAGCTCTAATTTTAAAGATTATGTTCCCTTGTTCTTGATTCCCAATCAGAGGAAATTTAGTTTATCTATCCATCCTATTGAATCCTTTTAACATTTTAAACAATTCAACAATAACTTGAATTTAGATAGCGCCTTTAACATAGTAAAATGTCCCAAGGCGCTTCACAGCAGCGTGATCAAACAAAATTTGACACCGAGCCACATAAGGAGCTATATGGGCAGATGACCAAAAGATTGGTCAAAGAGGTAGGTTTTAAGAAGCGTCTTAAAGGAGGAAAGAGAGGTAGAGAAGTTTAAGGAGGGAATTCCAGAGCTTAGGGCCTAGACAGCTGAAGGCACGGCCACCAATGATAGAAACATAGAAACATAGAATCTAGGAGCAGGAGTAGGCCATTCGGCCCGTCGAGCCTGCTCCACCATTCAATACGATCATGGCTGATCATCCAAATCCAGTACCCTGTCCCTGCTTTAATCCCCACAGTACACATATCCCACCCTACCCCCGTAACCCCACGTATTTAATTCCCCCTAACATATCCCATCCTATCCCCATAACCCCACATATTTAATCCCCCCCTAACACTAAGGGTCAATTTATCATAGCCAAATCAACCTAACCCGCACATTTTTGGACTGTGGGAGGAAACCGGAGCACCCGGAGGAACCCACGCAGACACGGGGAGAATGTGCAAACTCCACACAGACAGTCACCCGAGGTCAGATTCGAACCCGGGTCCCTGGCGCTGTGAGGCACCAGTGCTAACCACTATACCACCGTGTTGCCCGTTAAATGATGGAGCAAAGGGTTTGAGGATGCGCAAGAGGTCAGAATTGGAGGCGTGCAGAGATCTCGGAGGGTTGTAGGGCTAGTGGAGGTTACTGAGATAGGGAGGGAGGGAGGTGGGCAGGGCGGGGTGGTGAGGCCATGGAGTGATTTGAAAACAAGGATGAAAATTTTTTAAATCGAGGCGTTGCCGGACCGGGAGCCAATGTAGGTCAGCGAGCACAGGGCTTAGTGTGAGTTAGGACCTAGGTCGCAGAATTTTAGATGACCTCAAGTTTACGGAGGGCAGAGCGTGAGAGGCCGGCCAAGAGTGCATTGGAATTTAACCAGGCCTATGTAACCTGACCTTTTCCCATGTCCATTCACGTGCAAAACTTTCTGCCGCTCCGGACCCGAGCCATTCAATACTTTTCAACTTTTTCCTCCCCCTTTTCCTTTTCTCTATCCCTCCCTGACCGCTCTCTCCTGTCGTCATGCCTCCTTTCATCTCTCCTCTCTTGGATACTCTGCCCTCCCAAATCCCTACCCCAATCCTTCATTACTCTTCGACCTTCCTACTCTCCTGCCGCCGTCCCAGGCTTGACTCCCTCTTAGATAAGCCCACAGCTTCCCTCTGTGCCTCTCTGGTGTCCTACGAAGGGCCCATCGAGGCACTCGTCACTGCCGCCTTACGAGCGGCAACCCCAACTGGCCCATCTT
Source organism: Squalus acanthias (assembly GCA_030390025.1). Lineage (NCBI taxonomy): Eukaryota > Metazoa > Chordata > Chondrichthyes > Squaliformes > Squalidae > Squalus > Squalus acanthias. The sequence goes on from CM059427.1 coordinate 79,716,062, forward strand.
ACTCTCTTGCCGACCTTCTCCCGTCTCCTCCACCCTCACCCCCGACAAGTGTGAGGAGCTCATGGACTTCTTTGTATCTAAGATTGAGACCATCCGTTCAGCTGCCTCTGCCACTTCCTTTCCTTCCCCTAGCCCACCGAGCCAAACCTCCTCTAAGGTTCCCCCCTGCCCTAGCCCTGAACTTACATCTCTCTCCAGTTTCCTGCCAATCTCCCCTCATGACCTCTCCGTGCTCATCTTGTCCATGAGGCCCACTTCCTGCTCCCTCGACCCTATTTCCACCAAACTGCTTATCACCCAACTTCCTTTTCTGGCTCCCATGTTAACTGACATTAACGGTTCTCTCTCCTCAGGTACTGTCCCCCCCTCCCTCAAATCTGCTCTCTCCTCAAAAAACCAACCCTTGACTCCTCCGTCCTTGCAAACTACCGCCCCATCTCCAACCTCATTTTCCTCTCCAAAGTCCTTGAAGGTGTTGTGGCCTCCCAAATCTGTGCCCATCTTTCCCGCAACTCCATGTTTGAATCCCTCCAATCAGGTTTCCGTCCCGCCCCAGTACCGAAACGACTCAGTCACAAATGACATCCTTTGTGACTTTGACAATGGTAAACTATCCCTCCTCATCCTTCTTGACTTGTCTGCAGCCTTTGACAGTTGACCACTCCATCCTTCTCCAACACCTCTCCACCGTCATCCAGCTGGGTGGGACTGCACTCGCCTGGTTCCATTCTTATCTATCTAATCGTAGCCAGAGAATCACCTGCAACGGCTTCTCTTCCCGCTTCCACATCATTACCTCTGGTGTCCCCCAAGGATCTATCCTTGGCCCCCTCCTATTTCTCATCTACATGCAGCCCCTCGGTGGCATCATCCGAAAACAGAGTCAGATTCCACATATACATTGATGACATCCAGCTCTACCTCACCACCACGTCTCTCGAACCCTCCACGGTCTCTAAATTGTCAGACTGCTTGTCCAACATCCAGTTCTGGATGAGCAGAAATTTTCTCCAATTAAATATTGGGACGATCAAAGCCATTGTTTTCGGTCCCTGCCACAAACTCTGTTCCTGGCCACTGAATCCATCCCTAACCTCTGTCTGAGGCTGAACCACACTGTTCGCAACCTTGGTGTCATATTTGACCCTGAAATGAGCTTCCGACCACATATAAAGTAAGACCGCCTATTTCCACCTCCATAACATTGCCCATCTCCGCCCTTGCCTCAGCTCATCTGCTGCTGAAACCCTCATCCATGCCTTTGTTACCTCCAGACTTGACTTTCATTGCCTCCCACCTTCTACGTAAACTTGAGCTCATCCAAAACTCTGCTGCCCGTGTCCTAACTCGCACCAAGTCCCATTCACCCATCTCCCCTGTGCTCGCTGACCTACATTGGCTCCCGGTTAAGCAATGCCTAGATTTCAAAATTCTCATGCTTGTCAAATCCCTCCATGGCCTCGCCCCTCCCTAGCTGTATAATCTCCTCCAGCCCCACAATCCACTCCTAGATGTCTGCGCTCCTCCAATTCTGTCCTCTTGAGCATCCGATTATAATCGCACAACCTTTGGCGGCGGTGCCTTCAGCTGCTCTGGAATTCCCTCCCTAAACCTCTCCGCCTCTCTCTCCTCCTTTAAGATGCTCCTTAAAACCAACTTTGACCAAGCTTTCGGTCACCTGCCTTAATTTCTCCTTATGTGGCTCGGTGTCAAATATTTTGTCTTATAATACTCCTGTGAAGCACCTTGGGACGTTTTACTACGTTAAAGGCGCTATATAAATACAAGTTGTTGTTGGAATAGTCAAGTGTGGAGATAACAAAGGCAGATTTACGGAGGTGGAAATAGGTGGTCTTGGTGCTGCTGCAGATGTGGTTGGAAGCTCATTTAAGAAGTTGCTGTTACTCAGACTTTAAAAAAAATTCTACAGAGAGCAAAACAAAGATTGGGGCTCTCACATGGGGAAAGATAAACCAGAAATAAATATGAACAAATTTATAAAATTTTTTAAAGTTTCTTAAAAATTGTAATTCATTAGAGAATTTGACACTCAACATTAATTTTCTCAGACCCATAACGTTCATTTAACAGTCACACTTAAAACCCAGTTACACCTAATCCAACAAGGCCTAACATTTAATGGGGTATTTAACAGCGATATTACCTGCAGAAAAGCCAAAGTTTCAGTTTCAAGGATTTCCCTGACTATGGTGGTGGGGGGAAGGCGCTAGCGTCAGACACTACATCCTGAAGTTGTAGTCAGTTTCAAAGGGGTAACAACAGCGAGCAAACGTTATTACCTACTGCAAATTCCAGGCCAATATTTAAATAGAGATTGCAGAATTCAGCAATCATGCTAATCTCAGCTGTGGCTCAGTGGGTAGCACTCTTAACTCAGAGCCAGAAGGTTGTGGGTTCAAGTTCCACGTGAGACTTGAGCACAAAAATTTAAGCTTATTGCAGTACTGAGTGAGTGTTCCCTGGTGACTGAGCCAGTATTTATCCCTCAAATCCCAGGGATGAGGGGATGGACATATGAGGAGGTTGGGTAGATTGGGACTCTACTCATTGGAGTTCAGAAGAACGAGAGGCGATCTTATTGCAACATAAGATTGTGAAGGGGTTGGATCGGGTGGATGCGGGGAGGATGTTCCCGATGATGGACGAAATTAGAACTAGGGGGCATAGTCTTAGAATAAGGGGCTGCTCTTTCAAAACTGAGATGAGAAGGAACTACTTCACTGAGGGTGGTAGGTCAATGGAATATGCTGCCCCAAAAAGCTGTAGAAGCTACATCATTACATAAATTTAAAACAGAAAGAGACAGTTTCCTAGAAGTAAAGGGAATTAAGGGTTACGGGGAGCGGGCAGGAATTTGGACATGTGTCTAGGTTCGGATCGGTCATGGCCCTGTGGGTAGCGTAGCAGGCTCAGGGGCCGTGTAGCCTGATCCTGCTCCTATTTCGTGTCCAATTCTGTTAGGTTCAGGAGATGGTTCTGTGATAGTAGATTGATGGTTAGGATCAGATCAGCCATGATATTATTGAATGGCGGAGCAGGCCAATTGGCCTACTCCTGCTCCTATTTCTTATGTTCTTAAATCAATGTCAAAGATTATCTGGTCATTATCACATGCTGTTTGTGGCAGTTTGCAGTGCCCAGATTGGCTGCCATGTTTCCTAAATTTAACAGATGAAATTTAACACAGAAAAGTGCAAAGTGTTTTGGTAGGAAGAACAAGGGATGAAGAGACCTGGGGGTATATGTGCACAAATCGTTAAAGGTGGCAGGGCAGGTTGAGAAAGCGGTTAAAAACACAGGATCCTGGGCTTTAGAGGCAGAGAGTACAAAAGCAAGTTATGAACTTTTATAAAATACTAGTTCGGCCTCAACTGGAATATGGTGTCCAATTCTGGGCACTGCACTCTAGGAAGGATGTGAAGGCCTTAGAGAGGGTGCAGAAAAAATTTATGAGAATGGTTCCAGGAATGAGGGACTTCAGTTACATGGATAGACTGGCGAAGCTGGGGTTCTTCTTAGAGTAGAGAAGCTGAAGAGGAGATTTGATAGGTGTTCAAAATCATAAGGGGTCTAGACAGCGTAGATAGAAACTGTTCCATTGGTGGAAGGGTCAAGAATCAGGACACAGATTTAAGATGATTGGCAGAAGAACCAAAGGCGACATGAGGAAACACTTATCTTTACACAATGAGTGCTTAGGTTCTGGAATGCACTGCCTGAAGGGTGGTGGCAGTGGCAGGAGACGCAATCATGGCTTTCAAGAGGGAATTGGACAAGCACCTGAAGGAAAAAAAATTGCAGGTCTATAGAGAAAGGGCAGGGGGATCATCACTAAAACAGATGATCTGGTCATTATCACATTGCTGTGTGGGAGCTTGCTGTGTGCTAATTGGCTGCTGAGTTTCCTACATTACAACAGTGACTACACTTCAAAAAGACTAATGCACTTGGGACAGCGAGAGGCACTACAGAAATGAAAGTCTGGAGAATTTGTAGAGTTTTCTTCTTGCACAAGTTGTCTTGATGTTAAAACTGCAGCATTTCATGTTATGGGGAAATCAAAAATGATTGAAAGGTGAGCAGACCTGACAACTTGCATTCATGTGGCACCTTCAAAAGGCATATCACAGGTGTTAACAAACTTCAACACTGGGCTATAAAGAAATATTAGGACAGAAGACTAAAAGCTTGGTGAAAGAGGTAGGTCAAGAGGAGAAAGAGGTAGAGGCCAAGGGAGGAAACTGCAGAGCTTTGCCAGCTGAAGACACAGCCGCCAATGGTGGAGCAATTAAAATTAGGGATGTGCACAAGGCCAGAATTGGAGGAGTGCAGAGATCTCAATCATCCAACTTGTTAAGTCACAACTCAATAGTTCAGATTCTGTATCAAAATTCAGTTTTTATTGAAAAAATAAAATACTTTCTGCAGTGTTACATTAAGGTGGTAGAATTCACATTGGGCAGGGAGAGGAGATTATTTAGCAGCAGTTTTGGCACGTCTTTCAGGGAGTATGCGACGCAGAGCACACCGAACTTCTTGGCTGGTGATGGTGCATCTCTTGTAGAGGGACAATCTGGCAGCCTCAGCAGCTATCTGGTCAAATAGACAGGAGTTCATCTGCATAAACCCCATGGAGCTCCTATGCTCTGGCTGCACCTGTAAACCAGATCACATCGGTTCTGTTAAAGAATGTAATATATGTGGGTAGAACAAATGAAGGACAGACAGGATGAGTTGGGAGTCAATGTGCTTGTATTAGGTCAGAGCAAACTGACCATGCTCATACTAAACTATCTGATATTACACTGCTTGCCCCCAAACCACCTAGTGTACATATTCCCCTCAAATACAACAAAACTATTGTCCCACCTTGCCCAGCATTACTTGTACCACAACAAAAACTGCTGTTTTTCTTTCAAAAAAAACTACAAATCCAGTTTAATAACAGGTTTGCAGAGCCTTCCTGATCCCCTTACAGAAGGTTTTAGTGTTAAACCAATTTTTGGCCTGTTTTGGTTCTGAACTCAAAGATGATCCTGTTTCTATCAGATTTGTTTGAACCTGGTACTTCAGTTTCTGAAGTCTGAATAGAGTCAAACCTCATGTGTTCATGATCAAGTGGTTCAAGATCATGTCTTGGTTCATCTCTAGCAGAGATCATTTGATCTACAGACACTTTGGATGTTCTCACCAACTTCAACCAAATCTCTTGGTTCCTACATCCCATCCTCCATCAAAATGTAGTATGTGGGTAGAACAAAAGAAGGACAGAGACAGGATGAGTTGCAAGTCCATGTGCTTGCTTTACTAGGTCAGAGCAAACATAGAAATAGAAAATAGGTACAGGAGTAGACCATTCGGTCCTTTGAGCCTGCACCGCCATTCAATGCGTTCATGGCTGAACATGCTACCTCAGTACCCCATTCCTGCTTTCTCGCCATACCCCTTGATCCCCCTAGTTGTGAGTGTTATATCTAACTCTCTTTTGAATATATTTAGCGAACTGGCCTCAACAACCTTCTGTGGAAGAGAATTCCATAGATTCACCACTCTCTGGGTGAAGAAGTTCCTCCTCAGCTCAGTCTTAAATGGCTTCCCCTTAATCCTTAGACTGTGACCCCTGGTTCTAGTTTTCCCTAACATTGGGAACATTCTGCCCGCATCTAATTTGTCTAAACCAGTCAGGATTTTAAATGTCTCTAAGATCCCCCCTCATTCTTCTGAACTCCAGAGGATACAAGTTCAGTTGACCCAATCTTTGATATGTCAGTCCGGCCATCCCAGGAATCAATCTAGTGAACCTTCGCTGCACTCCCTCAATAGCAAGAATGTCCTTCCTTAAGTTAGGAGACCAAAACTGCGCACAATACTCCAGGTGTGGCCTCACCAAGGCCCTGTACAACTGCAGCATCACCTCCCTACTCCTGTACTCAAATCCCCTTACTATGAAGGCCATCATTCCGTTTGCTTTCTTGACTGCCTGCTGCACTTGCATTCCCACCTTCAGTGACTGATGTACCATGACGCCCAGGTCTCGTTGCACCTCCCCTTTCCCTAATCTGCCACCATTCAGGTAATAGTCCGCCTCTATTTTTACCACCAAAGTGGATAACCTCACATTTATCCACATTGTACTTCATCTGCCATACATTTGCCCATTCACCCAACCTGGCCAAGTCACTCTGTAGCCTCCTAGCATCCTCCTCATTGTTCACACTGCCTCCCAATTTAGTGTCATCTGCAAATTTGGAGATATTACATTTAATCCCTTCGTCCAAATCATTAATAGAAATGTAAACAGCTGGGGTCCCAGCACCAAACCCTGCGGTACCCCGCTGGTCACTGCCTGCCATTCTGAAAAGTACCCATTTACTCCTACTCTGTTTCCTGTGTGCCAACCAGTTCTCAATCCACGTCAACACATTACCTCCAATCCCATGTGCTTTAACTTTGCTCAATCTCTTGTGTGGGACCTTGTCGAAGGCCTTCTGAAAGTCCAAATACACCACATCTACTGGTTCCCCCCCGTCCACCCTATTGGAAACATCCTCAAAAAATTCCAGAAGATTTGTCAAGCATGATTTCCCTTTCACAAATCCAAACTGAGCATGCTCATACTAAACCATTACAAAGAGTCAGATAGCAAGTGGCCAGGGTAACAAGTAGAGATCATCCATCAGTGGGTTAAATCCACACTGGTGAAATGCAATTGCTTTCTTGTCCACTTCTACAACTGGGCTCCACACAAGTTGATCTAATTTGCTGTCATTAATTCTCTGCCCCCCTACACCTGTTCTAATGAAGTTGAAGCAGCAGCACCTCATCTGGGATCAGGCACTTTACAGCCTTCCAGAAGCAACAGAGTTCAACAATTTCAGATCAGAGCCATATGGTTAGCAGTGGGTAGCACTCACCCAAGTCAGCAGGTTGTGGATTCAAATCCCACTCCAGAAACTCGAGTACAAAAAATCCAGGCCGACACTCCCAGTGCAGTACTAAGGGAGCGCTGCACTGTCAGAGGTGCTGTCCTTTGGATGAGGCAGTAAACAGAGGTCTGCTCACATATGCTTCTATTAAGGAGCAGGGGAGTTCTCCCTGGTGTCCTGGCCAATATTTATCCCTCAACCGACATCACTAAAACAGATTCTGGTCATGATCACATTGCTGTTTGTGGGAGCTTGCTGTGCGCAAATTGGCTGCTTTGTTTCCTACATTACAACAGTGACTCCACTTCAAAAAAAAGTACTTCATTGGCTGGTGGTCATGAAAGGTGCTGTAGAAATGAGTCTCACTACTCCATGTAACACTGTCCACTGTAAACTTGACTGAATCTAAAAGTGACCAAATGTACCAACAAGCTTTGAGGGCAAGAGACTGCTTGGCTAAAACATTTGTAAAATAAGTGATGTGCTGGTTTTTTCCTCAAAAAAAAATATAAGACCTTGAAAATTCTGAGAACCAGGAGTCAACAACCTTCAGATGTGACAACAACCCTTGAATGTCTGGCCTTGGTTAACTAAGCATCAAAACAGATAGGAGAGAGAGAGAGAGAGGAAAACAACATCAATCAGTTTGGGACATGAATGCTGTGGGCGAGTTGCCAAGTTTGGGGTATAAGGGATGTTGTAGACTGACTTGTGGCTCCAGTAGTGGGTGACCTGATCAGTTGCCAGTTAGTCATATGTCTAGTCATTGCTGAATTGACCTCACTGGTGTTAGTACATGTGGTTAGTACATGTGGTTGCTTATCACTTGAGCTTAAAGTAAATGATTAGATTAGTGTGTGCTTGCAATAAGTAAATGAATTGAGTACAGTTTGTATTTGGTACTTACTTGTAACCTCTTGCTGATTAAGTAAAGAATGGTTTAACCTGAAATCTTTGTCTGGAGTTGTCTGTTCCACAGGTCTGAACTCTAAACTGTCAGACAATCGGAATGTCAGTTTTTGGCAGACAGCAGTGTTGGTAATGATTCTGCTGTTGCCATTTACGGCTCCTCTAGACCATCTTTTGTTTCTTCACTTATCCCATTACTGCCACCCTTTCACCATTGTCCCTTTTGTCATTTAATCTCCTTGCCTTCCACCCTTTTCCCAGTTCTGATGAAAAAGGTAAATCAACCCAACATTAACTGTTTCTCTCCACAGATGCTGCCTGACCTGCTGAGTATTTCCAGCATTTTCTATTTTTATTTAATTTGATCTAATTATTGGGCATTTAAAAATCATTCATGGGATGTGGGCATCACTGACAAGGCTGGTATTTATTCCCTACCCCTATTTGCCCTTCTTGAACTGCTGCAGTCAGTGCAGTAAAGGTGCTCCCACAGTGCTGTTAGGTAGGGAGTTCCAGGATTTTGACCCAGCGATATTTCTAAGTCAGGATGGAAAGAGACTCAGATAGTGGTGTTCCCAAGCAGGTTGCTGCCCTTGTCCTTCTAGGTGGTCGAGGTTGCAGGAGGTGGACTACAAGGATTACTTGAGGCAAAAATAGCATGGATGCATTTAAGGGAAAGCTGGGTAAATACACAAGGGAGAAAGGAATAGAAGGATATAATTCCCATGGCAGAGGGATGAAGAATACAAGTCAACATGACAAAGATGTAGGTTCCAAGTGAGTTAGAGCCAAGGTAACAAACTAAAAAAGGAACATAGTAACAATTTGTAGACTGTTAAAACCGACAAGTTAATGGCTAGATGTAGTATTTGTTGCTTTGCTGTATAGCACAGAAACAGGCCATTTGGCCCAACTGGTCCATGTGGCATTTATGCTCCACATGAACCTCATCTCACCACATCCCTCTATTCCTTTCTCATGTGTTTATCTAGCTTCTCCTTAAATGCATCTATGCCATTCACCTCAACCACTCCACACAGTAGTAAGTTTCAAAATCATGAGGGTCCAGACAGTAGAGAGAGAGAAACTGTTCCCATTGGCAGCAGGGTCAAGAACCAGAGGACACAGATTTAAGGCGGTTGGCAGAAGATCCAAAGGCAACACAAGAAAAAAAACTTTACATAGTGAGTAGTTAGGATCTGGAATACACTGCCTGAAGAGGGTGGTGGAGGCAGACTCAATCCTGGCTTTCAAAAAAAGGGAATTGGATAAGTACCGGAGGGGAAAAATTTGCAGGGCTATGGGGAAAGGGCAGGGGAGTGGGACTAGCTGAAGTGCTCTTGGAGAGCCGTATGGGCTCAATTGGCCTCCTACTGTGCTGTAACCATTCTATGATTCCAAGTTCCACATTCTCACCCTTTTCTGGATAAAGAAGTTTCTCCTAAATTTCATATTGATTTATTAGATATCATCTCACATTGATGGCCCCTAGTTTTGGTCTCCCCCAAAAGTGGAAATAGGCTCACCAGAATCTAGAGTCAATCATTAAGTCGAATCAGGCAAGCGTAGAGCAAGCTTTTGTCAACTAATGGAACCAATAGCGAGACTGGTTATGGACGATGACATTAGTGCCAAGGCAGCAACAAGATGGAAATCACCCCCAAAAAATGAGGGCAAGGCAGAGACATCAGGGTTATGTCAAACAAAATTTGTCTGGTAATAACTAGTTACTTTGACAATATTCTAGAGGATCCTGGAAGGTAAAATAAAATATTACAAGAGGGGGAGACTGGAGTGAAATGGCTACAGGAGGCCATCTAGTGTTCAGCAAGTACTAGCCATCAGGTGACTCTTGCACCATTTGGAAGCTCTACACACGTTCCATGTCATCAGAGAATGAGGCAGTTGGCCAGCTCTTGGAGGAGAGCCTCGAGCAGATAGCAGCAAAGCCAGGATTTTCTTCACTACAGGCATAATCTCGCTTCGTAAACTAGAGACTATCCTACAGCCCTAACAATATTTAGGGTGATGCTTTGATAGAGCTGTGCTCAGGCCCCGGTCCCAAGACTTGGCTTCCCATTAGGGCTGACCAAACTAGGAATAGGGGCAGGGGCAAGAGCAATTCCAAGAGGCTTCTTGGCCCCCTCTGCCCAGTGGTTTCACCTATCAGGCTAGCATTTACATCAGAGAGAGAGAGAGAGTCAGAGAGTCAGAGAGTCAGAGAGATTCACCCACCCCCGGGGGGGGGGGGGGGGGGGGGCAGGGTGGTGGAGAATGCAGAGAAGCACAAACATTGGTATTAACATGGGGGTTGTGGGAGGAAGGGGTTCCTAGCTGCAATATAGAGAGCTAGATATAGAATTCTGTTTAGGGCAGCTTCCTACCAACTCTTCCAGAACTATTACAGGTACAACACAAATAAAAGTGCTATCAAGTCAAACAAATCCCACATCCTTCACCTCCCTCCCCCAAGAGGCCAGCTTGAAAACTGGATTAAGTTAAAAAAAAATTAAAATCCTCCAGAGACAGAGAAAGCTTCCCATAAGAAATTGGGTAGGAGTAGGCTATACAGCCCTTCAAACCAATTGCACCCATCAATTCTCTTTAATCAGATTTGGGGGGGGGGGGCGGCTGGCAGGTAGGGGTAGTTTACAAGGGGAGCCAGATTCCCCAGTGAAAAGACAATTCATGGGCCAGTTGAGTTGACAATTCTCATGACTGTTTGACTACTCTGCACAATTGGAGAATGCAGAAACTTCACCCAAGGTTTAGGAACCAGTGGAGGTCCCTCCGAGGTGAAGAGCAAAACTATAAAAATAATTCTGTATATTGATAAGCACTACACCATTTTTGTAGAAGGTTAACATTTTTCAAACCACCATTTCCAACTGTTGTAGGGTAGAAGGAGCATTCAATTGCTGGACCAGGAGAAGGTTGTTAACTTTACATCTAGACCTTCCCCACTAGTAGGTGCTACCATCCCACCCCAATTTAGAGAGTGAACAATCCCTACATGTCAAAGCACAACCCCAGACAGACAATGTCCCCTACCTGTTTCAGCATCCTATAGATGTAGGTTGAGTATCTGGTCTTGTGCTTGAAGCTGGTCTTGTGCTTGAAGCTAGTCTTCTTCTCAACTTTGCCCAGCTTAGCAGACTGCTGGTGCTTGACAATAGGAGCAACCGACTTCATTATTGATTAGATGTTGCAAGCAACTACTGTACTCCAACAAAAAAAAAATCTTCCAACCCAGTTCTGAAATGATTCTCTCTAACCCCAAGGGTCTGCTTTTAATACTCTCCAATCACCTGGAACCGATCAGCTCAATTAGGACAATTTGTGTTTAAATTAAACGATCACAAAATACTTGAGACATTTTAATTGCCACTGTTAAAGTAAACAAGGTCAAATTGACTTTCCCCCATAAAGAACTGAGGTGGGAGAATATGGAATTGAGATTGTCCCCTCTGTCTGGTGAGCTCGTTGAAAAATTAGCAAGGAGTTCTCTGGAGATCCTGGTCCATGTCTGTTTTGGTGCATCAACTAAAAAACTGTAACTTAACCAAAAATACAACAACTGAGACTTAACAAATTAAATTAAAATTTTGTTTCCAGTGATGATGAAGCACTCCAGTCCCTCCGGTGCCCACCGGTCGCGGAAGACCTAGAGTGTGCCGGCGGACACCGCGTGCTGCATCTCCAGGGCCACCTGGGCGTGAACATGGCCGCGGAAGAGAGGCAGGCAGTCGGGCCGAATGACCCCTTCGACAGCCCGCTGCCTGGACCTGTTAATGGCCACTTTGGCCAGGCCCAGGAGCAGTTGCACGAGGAGGTCCCCCGACCTGCCCGCTCCCCTCCGCACCGGGTGACCAAAGATCAGGAGCGTGGGACTGAAGGGCAGCCAAAAATCGAGGAGCAGCCCCAAGAGATCCTGGTCCATGTTGCCATAAAAAACCATAAGGAGACACTGGATAGCCCCCAAAAAACTAACAAAAGTGTCCCCTTTTTAGAGGGGCACAACGAGTAAAGAACTTAAACTAAAGCAAAGAAAGACTTGCATTTTTATAGTGCCTTTCAATAACCTCAGGAGGTCCCAAAGTGCTTTCCTTTTGAAGTTTATGAAGAAATATAGGAAACGTGGCAGACAATTTGCGCACAGCAAGGTCCCACAAATATCAATGTGATAAATGACTGGATAATCTGTTTTTTTAGTGATGTTGATCAAGGGATAAATATTGGCCAGGACACCAGGACTGCTCTTCTTCAAAATAGTGCCATGGAATCTTTTACATCCACCTGAGAGAGCAGATGTGGCCTCGGTTTAACGTCACATCCGAAAGACGGCACCTCTGACAGTGCAGCACTCCCTCAGCACTGCCAGCCTAGATTTTTGTGCTCAAGTCTCTGGAGTGGGACTTGAACCCACGACCTTCTGACTCAGGCGAGAGAGTACTACCCACTGAGCCACGGCTGACACTGACACAAAGGAAACTTATGAACTTTAATGACAATATTATTTGCACTATCCACCGCACCCTCCAGTCCCTGCGGTGTCCACCGGTCGCGGAGGGTCCCGAGTGGACCGGCGGATACCGCGTGCTCCTTCTGCAGGATCAGCCGGGCGCGGACAAGACCTTGGAAGAGAGGCCAGGAAGCCGGAACCACCCGCCCAGCCCCCTCGGGCCACGTCTGTGTCCTGGCCAATATTTATCCTTCAACATCAATAAAATAACAGCGTAGGGTGTTGGCATCAGATGGCATCGATACAGGAGCTGCACGAGGGGCTGTAACGGAAACAGGTGAGCCACGAGCACAGGATGTCTGTCCCGGGATTTCCCCTGGACCGCTCAGCACTTTATATTTGTACTTGATGGAAAAATAATAATTAATTAAACTTAACCTTCCCTCATATCAATGTCGCCAGTGGCTCAGTGGGTAGCACTCTCGCCTCTGAGTCAGAAGGTTGTGGGTTCAAGTCCCACTCCAGAGACTTGAGCACAAAATCCAGGCTGACACTCCCAGTGCAGTACTGAGGGAGCGCGGCACTGTCAGAGGTGCCGTCGTTCAGATGAGACGTTAAACCGAGGCCCCGTCTGCCCCCTCAGGTGGATGTAAAAGATCCCACGGCCTACTATTTCAAAGAAAAGCAGGGGAGTTTTGGCAAGGGCCAATATTTATCCCTCAACCAACATCAGTAAAAAAAATTATCTGGTCACTTATCACATTGCTGTCTGTGGGAGCTTGCTGTGCACAAATTGGCTGCCGCGTTTCCAACATTAGAACAGTGACTACACTTCAAAAAGTACTTCATTGGCTGTAAAGCACTTTGAGATGTCCTGAGGTTGTGAAAGGTGCTGTAGAAATGCAAGTCTTTCTTTGTATTCCCTTGAGTTTAGAAGATTGAGGGGTGATCTGATCGAGGTGTTTAAAATGTTAAAAGGATTTAATAGGGGAGATAGGAAGAAACTATTCCCTCTGGTGGGGGAATCAAGGACAAGGGGGAACACGCCCTTAAAATTAGAGCTTGGCTGTTCAGGAGCGAAATCAGGAAACACGTTTTCACACAAAGGGTAGTGGAAATCAGGAACTATCTCCCCCAAAAGGCTGTAGATGCTGAGGGCCAATTGGAGCTTTCAAGACTGAGATCGATAGATTTTTGTTGGGTAAGGGTATCAAGGGATACAGAGCAAAGGGGTTGCAGATCAGCCATGATCTAATTGAATGACGGTACAGGACAAAGCAGCCCGCTTGATTGGCACCCCATCCACCACCTTAAACATTCACTCCCTCCACCACCGGCGTACCGTGGCTGCAGTGTGTACCATCGACAAGATGCACTGCAGCAACTCGTCAAGGCTTCATCGGCAGCACCTCCCAAACCCGCGACCTCTACCATCTATACGGACAAGAGCAGCAGGTGCATGGGAACGCCACCACCTCGAAGGCCCCCTCCAATCCACACACCATCCTGACTTGGAAATATGTCGCCGTTCCTTCATCGTCGCTGGGTCAAAATCCTGGAACTCCCTCCCTAACAGCACTGTGGGAGCACCTTCACCACACAGACTGCAGCGGTTCAAGAAGGCGGCTCACCACCACTTTCTCAAGGGCAATAAATGCTGGCCTTTGCCAGCGACGCCCACATCCCCAAGAACGAATTTTAAAAAGCAGGCTCGAGAGAGAGAGAGAGGAGGCTGAATTGCCCTCCTCCTGTTCGATTTGTGACCTCATCCATATTGAACCACTCAATGATTAGAAAGAGATGCGAGGGAGCCAGTGATTGTAACACACTAAATTTTTATTAAACAGTTGACCGCGTCGGATCGGTGTGGAAAAGAAGGAACACTTCTCATGGCTGGAATATAAAACAGACAGCCGATTCTGGAGAGCACAGCTTCAAACATACAGAAGGCAAGAAAGTCTGAAAAATCATTGGCACAATAAAAGGGGAACTTTCACACAACTCAGTATTCACACTACAAATGCCAGGCTACTCCTGATCAATAATTTCCATAATCTTTTTAAATTATTACATCTATTCTCAATAAAATAATTTATAAATGTACGCTCTTATACAGAAAAACCCAACACCCATCGAATGAGCAGCAGTGAGGCAAGGGATATAAAAAAAGCTGTTACTGTACAGGGCGGATAGTGCAGGGTTAGAAACATTAAGTTGCACGATTTTCACAAGGTTCCCGCGGCGTCCTGTTACAAAAGAGAAAACAAATCGAAGAAGGAAACAACCGAACGGGTAAAAAAAAACAATCCCGGGAATCCCAGGTCATAAAATCGGGATTTGTCTCTTGTTCAGTTCCCCCTCCCCTACCCCACCCCTCCCCCTCCCCCTGTATGTTAGTCGTCCCTGATTCGAGGGAATAGCAAAGCCTTGCGTATCAGCAAGGGCGCCGGTTTGCCATTTTTTACAAATAGAGGTAACAGAATAATGGAGGGAACTGCAAAACGGGACTCCCCCCACCCCCCACCCAGTCCCCTCCAAAAAAAAACACCGGCGAAGAGCTCAGGATTTTATCCCATCGTGCGGACGGGGGTGGGGGGGGCTTCGATTTATTCAGTCCTGGCGAGTGCGCGGTTGTTATGATTTGTTAGCCCTCATTTTCATTCACCCACCAACGCCCCCCCCACCCCACCCCACCACCAGGGTACCTTTTATGCCAAATATCAACAGTCGGGCACCAAATCCTGCCAAGTGTACCCAAGTCACTCCCACGTAACTCTCACCAGCTCTAGGTCTCCGATTAGCGGCACGTTTGTCTGAGGGACAGATTGATCATCGACAAGCCCCCTGCGGGGTGGGGAGAGAGCCGTCACCTCTTTGCCAGTTTAAGGCAGTGATCCAGGAAGGGGGCGGGAAGGGAGCGTTGAATTTCGCCCATGGTGGGTTTATGTTGCCACCGACATAGAATAGAATTTCAGAGAATTTACAGCACGGAAGCAGGCCGTTCGGCCCAACTGGTCTGTGCTGCACACGTTACCTAGACCCCCGCCCCCCATCCCCTTCAATGAGTTTATAGCGGGTCCCCTCCACTCTGGGAGGGGACAGAGAGCTGGTGGTCGCCAATCGATCGCCTATTATACAATGTTCCCTCTCATTTAGAGCGCTGCACGGCTGCGCAGCTTAAAAGGAACATTGCCGTTACGCGCCCCACCCGATTTTACTTTCGATTGAAGTCAATGGAACGGAAAATTGGGCGGGATGCGTAACCCGTTAGGAACCCGCCAGCTTTCCGCTAGCGCCCGTTGACAATTGCCTCCCCCGCCTCTATCATCATGACTCAATAGCAGGCGCCACTCTTCTGCCTGTCTGCAGTAGGGTGTTGGCATCAGATGGCATTGACACAGCAGCTGCACGAGGGGTAGTAACGGAAACAGGTGAGCCACGAGCACAGGATGTCTGTCCCGGGATTTGCCCTGAACCGCTCGGCACTTTATATTTGATAGAAAAATATTAATTAATTAAATTTAACCTTCACTCTTGTCAGTGTCGGTCATGGCTCAGTGGGCAGCACCCTCACCTCTGGGTCAGTAGGTCGTGGGTTTAAGCCCTGCTCCAGAGACTTGAGCACAAAATCTAGGCTGACACTGCCAGTGCAGTACTGAGGGAGTGCTGCACTGTCGGAGGTGCCGTCTAATGAATGAAACATTAAACCGGGGCACCGTCTGTCCTCTCAAGTGGACGTATAAGATTCTACGGCCACTATTTTGAAGAAGAGCAGGGGAGTTCTCCCAGTGTCCTGGGTCAATATTTATCCCTCAAGCAACATTACTAACACAGATTATCCAGTCATTATACAAGGCTACGGACCAAGTGCTGAAAAGTGGGACTAGGGTGGATAGCTCTTTGTCGGCCAGCATGGACAAGATGGGCCGAATGGCCTCCTTCTATGCTGTAAATTTCTATGATTCTATGATTATCACATTGCTGTTTGTGGGAGCTTGCTGTGCGCAAATTGGCTGCCGCGTTTCCTACATTACAGTGACTACACTTCAAAAAGTATTTCATTGACTGTAAAGTGCTTTGGGACGTCCTGAGGTTGTGAACAGAGCTATATAAATGAAAGTTCTTTCTTTCTTTCTTATGACCAAACGCCTTATCACTGTTCCACGCATGCCTCAGTTTATGCAACATCGCTAGGACTAGGGCAGAGATTCACAGCCTGCTTGTGAGGTAAAATCAGTACTGAGGGTCGTGTGGCTCTAACGAGTTCTGAAACCCACTCTCTACAAAGGGGAATCCCATTTGGTTAGACGAAGCGCACACCATCGCTTCACCTTCCTGCACTGCGCTCTGGGAAATGAGGCGACCGTTCAGCTCTCCAACTTTTGACATCATCCCACAGCACCAAGTAGGAGCAATATCGCCCCTGGTGGCCAAACAATGTATCTCGACCAAGATGGTTCCATCACAATCCAACAACATGTACTGAGGAGACACGGGACCATTAAGATACAAATATAGTTCTAAAGAGTGGCTGGTATTCTCCTATTAAAATTATCTTTCTTGAGCATTCATCCCATTCACTCGCATTGTACAGAATCCCAATGGACCAATCCCTTCCCATTCACTCCCATTGTACAGAATCCCAATGGACCAATCCCTTCCCATTCACTCCCATTGCACAGAATCCCAATGGACCAATCCCTTCCCATTCACTCCCATTGTACAGAATCCCAATGGACCCATTCCCTTCCCAATCACTCCCATTGTATAGAATCCCAATGGACCAAACCCCTTCCCATTCACTCCCATTGTACAGAATCCCAATGGCTCAAACCCCTTCCCATTCACTCCCATTGTACAGAATCCCAATGGACCAAACCCCTTCCCAATCACTCCCATTGTATAGAATCCCAATGGATCAAACCCCTTCCCATTCACTGCCACTGTATAGAATCCCAATGGACCAAACCCCTTCCCATTCACTCCCACTGTATAGAATCCCAATGGACCAAACCCCTTCCCATTCACTCCCACTGTACAGAATCCCAATGGACCAAACCCCTTCCCATTCTCTCCCATTGTGTAGAATCCCAATGGACCATTCCCTTCCCAATCACTCCCACTGTATAGAATCACATTGGACTGAAGCCCTCTTTAGCTTGCCACAGTTCTGTAGTTTGCTAGTGTTCAACAGAAGTGAGTTACAATGAACTTCCAGGTGCAATATTGTTGAAACACTGAGAAATTAAACATACGATCTGGTCATTAATTGGTGTTTGTGGGCTCTTGCTGTGCGCAAATTGGCTACTGTGTTTCCCTACATTACAGCAATGACTACACTTCAAACAGTATTTAATTGACTGTAAAGCACTTTGGGATGTCCTGAGGTCCTGAAAGGCGCTATAGAAATGCAAGTTCTTTCTTGCACAAGAGGTATAGAAGGCAGTTATATAGAACGTTGGTCACACCTCATCTGAGATACTGGCCCAAAAATTAGTGAGTGAGCCTTCGTGCGAGGGTAAGGCCTTCCCGCGATCTCTCACTGCGCGCTGGCTTTTTCAGTCCGAGCTCGCACGAACTTGATGTTCTGGACAGCATCTGTGCAGTGCTTTCGTATCCCACAGGCGTAGTTAATTCGTGCGAGCTGTGGGATCACGTGACTCAGTTAGAGCCAATGGCAGCATACCATCTTTCATTCATAGCTTTCACAGCACGGCTGTGAAAGCTATGAATACTATAGCCCCCCAAAAGAACAGCTAAACCTCAATTAAATTTTTTTTAAAAACCATCAGATTAATAAAATAAGTATAGTTAAATAAATTAACCATTTTAAACAAAAAATTAAATTTTTGAAAATTTTTTAAATCTTTTAAAAAGTTATAAAAATAAACTTACCTGTCTTTAAAGTCTCTAAAAAAGATATACCTGTTAAAAAAAATTCAAAATAATACTTAATTAAGTACTTACCTTGTTAAAAGAGGGTCTTACGCCTCCTTTCTTTATGTCTAAAATCTTCCATGCTTACCTGCGCGTCCAAAGCACTAAGTGCACTGCGTGCGCGCAGCCTGTAGCGCGCACGCGGTTCACCTAGGAACCGCCCCCTTTTGAATTCACCAAGTGCCGGTTTTCAGCGCATGCGCAGTGCATGCAGAAAACCGGCAATTGGAGACAGAATACGCGAGAGTACACAGTGCGTACTCTCGCGTAGCGGCACTAATTTTTGGGCCACTGTGTTCAGTACTGGGCACCTCATCTTGGATAGAATATCCTGGCCTTGGAGAGAGCCCGGTGACAATTCACCAGGATGGTACCTGGGCTGTAGGGACTAAGCTACAGTGAGAGATTGAGATGATCTGGTCATTTATCTCCTTGCTGTTTGTGGGACGTTGCCGTGGGCAAATCGCAGAAAGGTAAGTTAAAAGAAATTAAGCACAATGGAAATAAAACTTAAGTCCACAGAATCGTACAGTACAGAAGGAGGCCATTCGGCCCATCGTGCCTGTGCTGGCTCTTTGAAAGAGCTCTCCAATTAGTCCCACTCCCCCTGCTCTTTCCCCATAGCCCTGCAAATTTTTCCTCTTCAAGTATTTATCCAATTCCCTTTTGAAAGTTACTATTGCATCTGCTTCCACCACCCTTTCAGGCAGCGCATTCCAGATCACAACAACTCACTGCGTAAAAAAATTTCTCCTCATCTCCCCCCGCCCCCCCCCCCCCACCCCGGTCCTTTTGCCAATTACCGTAAATCTGTGTCCTCTGGTTACTGACCCTCCTGCCACTGGATAAATATAGTTAATACAAAGGAGAGGTACAACCAGATTACTAGATAGTATCTATTACTATTAGTTACTAGACTAATAATCCAGAGAATATGAGTTCAAATCCCATCATGGCAGTTCGAGAAATTGAATTCCGCTTTTTAAAAAAAACTGGGAATGAAAAGCCGGTATCAAAAGTGACCGTGAAGCTGTCGGATCGTCGTAAAAAAAAACATCTGGTTCACCAATGTCCCTTTAGGGAAGGAAACCTGCCGTCCTTACCCTGGTCTGGGCCTAGTTGCGATTCCAGTCCCCACACCAACGTGGTTGACTCTTAACTGCCCTCTGAAGGCTCGAGGGGCCAAGTGGCCTATTCCTGCTCCTATTTCTTATGAAGTGGCCCAACAAGCCACTCAGTTGCTTGAAACCGCTACATAAGAAACGGTACCCGCTACCTCAGGGTAACTAGGTATGAGCAATGAAATGCCGGCCTTGCCAGCGATGCCCACATCCCGAGAATGATTTTTTTTTTAAAAAAGTCACAAGTAAAGACTGGTCTGTTTGTCCTGTAAGGAAGGCGACTGAGAGGTATATATAAGATCTTACAGAGGTATTTAAGACAGTAAACAGTGTAGAAAAGTGCTTCGAATTAAACGGTGCCAGTGGGACAAGGGGCCGTGGGTTGAAACTGATGTCAGCAATTTCTTCCTCCAAAGAATGGCCAACATGTAGAAAGGTATGTTAGCCTTTATTCCAAGGGGGTTGGAGTATAAGAGTAAGGAAGTCTTGCTGCAATTATATCTTCTTCTTAGGCAGTCTCTCGGAACCGAGGATGACTTGTTTCCATGCTAAAAATGAGTTCTCAGGTGACTGATGAGTCCATTGCGGGACCTACAGTCTCTGTCACAGGTGGGGCAGACGGTGGTTGAAGGGGCGGGTGGGTGGGGTGCTTGGGTTGACGTGCACTCCTTCCTGCTGTTTGCGCTTGGTTTCCGCTTGCTCCCGCGAAGAGACTCGAGGTGTTCAGCGCCTTTCCACTTTGA
Source organism: Squalus acanthias (assembly GCA_030390025.1). Lineage (NCBI taxonomy): Eukaryota > Metazoa > Chordata > Chondrichthyes > Squaliformes > Squalidae > Squalus > Squalus acanthias. The sequence goes on from CM059427.1 coordinate 79,736,181, forward strand.
GCAGTCTTGGGCCAGGGATTCCCAGGTGTCAGTGGGGATGTTGCACTTTTTCAAGGAGGCTTTGAGGGTGTCCTTGAAGCGTTTCCTCTGCCCACCTGGGGCTCTCTTGCCGTGTCGGAGCTCCGAGGGAGAGCGCTTGTTTTGAGAGTCTCGTATCGGGCATGCAGACGATGTGGCCCGTCAATCGGAGCTGATCGAGCGTGGTCAAAGCTTCGATGCTGGGGATGTTGGCCTGTGTGAGAACACTGACGTTGATGCGCCTATCCTGCCAATGGATTTGCAGGATCTTGCGGAGGCAGCGTTGGTGGTACCTCTCCAGTGCTTTGAGGTGCCTGCTGTACATGGCCTATGTCTCTGAAGCATACAGGAGGGCGGGAATCACTACTGCTCTGTAGACCATGAGCTTGGTGCCGGGTTTGAGGTCCTGGTCTTCAAACACTCTCTTCCTCAGGCGACCAAAGGCTGCACTGGCACACTGAAGGCAGTGTTGGACTTCATCATTGACGTCTGCCCTTGTTGACAGTAGGCTCCCGAGGTATGGAAAGTGGTCCACGTTGTCCAAGGCCTCGTCGTGGATTTTGATAATCGGGGGGCAGTACTGTGTGGCGGGGGCAGGTTGGTAGAGGACCTTTGTCTTACGGATGTTTAGTGTAAGGCCCATGCTCTCGTACGCTTTGGTGAAGGTGTTAACGATGGTTTGGAGTTTGATCTCCGAGTGTACACAGACGCAAGCATCGTCTGCATACTGTAATTCGACGACAGAGGAAGGGACGACCTTGGATCTGGACTGGAGGTGACGGAGGTTGAACAGTTTCCCGTTTGTTCTGTAGATTAGCTCCACTCCAGCGGGGAGCTTACTGAGGGTGAGATGGAACATTGCAGCAAGGAAGATCGAGAAGATCGTTGGTGCGATGACACAGCCTTGCTTGACCCCAGTCCATACGTGAATTGGGTCTGTGGTGGATCCGTTGGTCAGGATCACAGCTTGCATGTCGTCGTGAAGCAGGCAGAGGATGGTGACAAACGTTTGGGGGCAGCTGAATTTGAGGAGGACTCTCCATAATCCCTCACGGTTGACAGTGTCGAAGGCCTTTGTGAGGTCAAAGAAGGCCATGTACAGCTGTTGGCGCTGTTCCCTGCATTTCTCTTGTATTTGATGCGCGGTGAAGATCATGTTCATTGTGCCCCTTAGTGGGCGGAATCTGCATTGCGACTCTGGGAGGAGCTCTTCAGCCACTGGGAGAAGGCAATTGAGGAGGATTCTTGTGATAACTTTCCCTGTGGCAGACAGCAGGGAAACTCCTCTGTAATTACCGCAATCGGACTTGTCACCTTTCTTGAAGATGGTCACGATTATGGCGTCTCTGAGATCCCCTGGCATGCTCTCCTCCTTGCAATTATATAGGGCTTTGGTGAGACCATACCTAGAGTACTGCGCACAGTTTTGGTCTCCTTACCTAAGGAAGGTTTTACTTGCCTTAGAGGCGGTGCAATGAAGGTTCACTAGACTGATCCCTGGGATGAGAGGGATGTCCTACGAGGAGAGATTGAATAGAATGGGCCTATATTCTCTGGCGTTTAGAAGAATGAGAGGTGATCTCATTGAAACATATAAAATTCTTAGAGGGCTTGACAGGGTAGATGCTGGAGAGTCTAGAACTAGGGGTCATAGTCTCAGGATAAGGGGTCGGTCATTTAAGACTGAGATGAGGAGGAATTTCTTCACTCAGAGGGTGGTGAATCTTTGGAATTCTCTACCCCAGAGGGCTGTGGAGGCTCAGTTGTTGACTGAGATGGATAGGTTTTTGGATTCTAGGGGAATCAAGGGATATGGGGATAGGGCGGGAAAGTGGAGTTGAGGTAGAAGATCAGCCATGATCTTATTGAATGGCGGAGCAGGCTCAATGGGCCATATGGCCGACTCCTGCTCCTATTTCTTATGTTCTTATCTTATGACATTCAAAAGGCTGTGGATGCTGGGGGACAATTGGAGCTTTCAAGACAGAAATTGATAGGTTTTTGTTGGGTGAGGGTATCAAGTGATATGGAGCAAAGACGGGTAAATGGAGTTGAGGTACAAATCAGCCACGATCTAACTGAATGGCGGAGCAGGCTCAAGGGGCTGAATGGCCTACTCCTGTTCCTATTTCTTATGTCTCTGGGTAGAGAGGTGGAGGAGAAAGCCCTGGAATGATTTAAGGAACACTGAAGGAGGGGGAGGGCCGTTTGCTCTTGCTCGGTCCTATCCTGTGAAAGTAGGGAGCAATCGTCGTCGGAGTGGGGAACTGCATCCCTCCCCACCCCGGAGAGAAGTCCAGGAGGCGTTAAAGATTCACCCCAGGAAGAGAGCTTCTCCCCAAAGCAACAGTCAACCCGAGGAACAAAACCTTTGTATTTCTCTCCCTTGCCCGCACACTCTCGCTGGGAAATGGAGAGCCAGGGAAGACACTCGGAGCGCAGGAGCCAGTGTGTAGCAGGAGCAATCTGTTTCACTCAATTCATTGTGATTTTTATCAACACCCAGATAGTCTTTACGCTAACTAAAGGTGGGACATCCGCTGAAATAGGGGAGCGCGATAGGTCATCAAATGATTAATCCAACGCTCTCCTGGCCGGCCTCCCACCCTCCACCTACGTAAACTTGAGCTCATCCAAAACACTGCTGCCCGTGTCCTAACTCGCACCAAGTCCCGTTCACCCATCACCCCTGTGCTCGCTGACCTACATTGGCTCCCGGTCCGGCAACGCCTCAATTATAAAATTCTCAGCCTTGTTTTTCAAATCCCCCCATGGCCTCGCCCCCCTCCCTATCTCTGTAACCTCCTCCAGTGCCACAAACCCCCGAGATCTCTGCGCTCCTCTAATTCTGGCCTCTTGAGCATCCTCGATTTTCATCGCTCCACCATTGGTGGCCGTGCCTTCAGCTGCCTGGGCCCTAAGCTCTGGAATTCCCTCCCTAAATCTCTCCGCCTCTCTCTCTCCTCCTTTAAGATGCTTCTTAAAACCGACCTCTTTGACCAAAGCTTTTGCTCACCTGCCCTGATATCTCCTTGTGTGGCTCGGTTTGTGACGCTCCTGTGAGGCGCCTTGGTCAAGTTTTACCACCTTAAAGGCGCTGTAGAAATGCAAGTTGCTGTTGTTGATATACAAGTGAGAGATGGGGGGGAGGGGCGGACAAACATTTCCCCCACAACCCCAACCGCCACACCTGAGGAGCAATGATTGGAATGGACGCTACCGGTCAGCTATAAGACATTCAATTATATTTTTATATCAAGTAAAGTTTGTGTGTGTGGGGAGTTTTTTGCTTTGTTTTGCTAATCAAGGTGTTGTACTTAATATAACATAAACCAACAGGATGCCTCAGGAAAATGCGGCTGTCACCCGTCTCGGTTCTTCCTCAACGTTCCTCACGCAAGGACTGAGATTTCCTGTTGACCCTGACGGAGTGGGATGTCAGTCAGTGCTGGCGCTCCCTTTCTCTCTCTCTCCAGCTCCGATGTGCTCGTTGCAGAGGGTTACGGAGACCCGGCTTTACTGCAGTCTCTCCCCCCCACCCCGACCCCCACCCCCGAGGCAGCGAGTGACGGGTTTGAGGAGGAGGAGGATGGGGAGGGGGCAGGGGAGGAGGGGGAGGTGGGGAGGGGGAGTAGGGAGAGGTGGAGGGGGAGGAGGGTGGAGGGGAGGAGGCGGGGGCAGGAGGAGGAAGGGGGGAGGAGCGGGAGGAGGAGGAGGGCCGTCTCTCGCTCCGCATCACAGGGGCATGTGCATCTCGCTGTATTCATCGTGTCCGTCTTCATTGAAGTTTGGCTGCGAGTCGTCGGAATCCAGCTTTGGGGGAGGGGAGAAAAAAACATGTTGAGAATCATTAAACGAGCTACAAATGGATACCTATTCACAGCCCGCTTTCCTGCTTCCTGTTAATTTAACGATGTCAGCCGTGGCTCAGTGGGTAGCATGCTAGTCTCCGAGTCTGAAGGTTGTTGGTTCAAATCCCACTCCACTTGACTTGAGCAAATAATCCAGGCTGACACTCCAGTGCAGTACTGAGGTGGGGTGCCGCACTGTCGGAGGTGCCATCTTTTGGATGAGACACTGGGCTCAATTTTCACCGACCCATGGAGGCGTGGGGTGTGAAAATAGCAGATTCGGGAGTCCTGAACCCATCCCGCCCCCAACCCGCCTCCATGCCAGTTTCCCAGGAGGCGGGTACCTGACCTGTGCTGGGACCCTGCCTCCCCGAGGCGGGAAGGGGATTAGTGCCAATAAACTGCCTGTTAACAGGTAGTTAACAGGCAGTTTTTTGCCTAATCCCTATTTTTAGCCCTGAAGTGTGGGCTTCCCGACAGGTCCGAACCACGCCGATTTAGCGAGGCGGACCGTCGGTTTGGAGGGGTCGAGATGTCCGGTGTGCAGGTGAGTGATGGGTGCATGAGTGCAGAGGTAAGTGTGTTTGGTGTGTGTAAAGTGTTTTAAGAATTTTTACTTACCCTAACTTTGTTCTGCAGGCTAGCTTCCTTAAGGTGTCGGGAGTCCCTCACATCCACGGCACAGAAAGCAGAATGGCCGCGGAGCTGTCAAAAGCTGCAGTCCCTGCTTTCTGTGCTGGATTGATTTCTAACTGAGTCTAAGTACAGGGACTCAAGTTAGAAATCATATTGTCAGTGTTTGACAGCTTCACAGAGCTGTCAAACGCTGAAATTTCATCTGTCAAAAGCTCTTGACAGATGAAATTTCAATGGCTGACGTCACCTGTATCCAAGGGACCCTTCATTGGCCTGCTAAACCCGCTGGGCGGGCTTAACAAGGTCAATCAAGGGAAAATACAGTGGGTTGGCCACAAGTCGATGGAGGCGGGACTACAACCCAAAAAGTGGGAGTCCCGCCTCCATCACGTCCTCATTGACAAAATCCAGCCCAATATCTCAGAAGGACGTAAAAGATCCCACGGCACTATTTTGCAGAAGAGCCGTTCTCCCCGGTGTCCTGGGCCAATATTTTGGGCCAATATAGGCCTGTATTCTCTCGAGTTTAGAAGAATGAGAGGTGATCTCATTGAAACATACAAAATTCTTACAGGGCTTGACAGGGTAGATGCAGGGGGGATGTTTCCCCTGGCTGGGGAGCCTAGAACCAGGGGTCACAGTCTCAGAATAAGGGGTCGGTCATTTAGGACTGAGATGAGAAGAAATTTCTTCACTCAGAGGGTGGTGAATCTTTGGAATTCTCAACCCCAGAGGACTGTGGAGGCTCAGTCGTTGAGTTTATTCAAAACAGAGATCGATAGATTTTTGAATATTAAGAGAATCAAGGAATATGGGGATAGTGCGGAAAAGTGGAGATGAGGTAGAAGATCAGCCATGATCTTATTGAATGGCGGAGCAGGCTCGAGGGGCCGAATGGCCTACTCCTGCTCCTATTTCTTATGTTCTTATTTATCCCTCAACCAACATCACTAAAAAAAAACAGATTATCTGGTCATGGGAGCTTGCTGTGTGCAAATTGGCTGCCGCGTTTCCTACATTACAACAGTGACTACACTTCAAAAAGCACTTCATTGGCTGTAAAGCACTTTGGGACGTCCTGAGGTTGTGAAAGGCACTGTATGAATAATCTTCTTTTCCTCAAAGGCTCTTTCTCAAGTTGTTGTTGATGATAAATGTTAGAAATAGAGCCCAGCAGACATGCGAGACTTGGACCCTGCGACAGGAAGTAGCATGGGCGGGAGGCGACAAAACACAGGAACCTCGGAACCGCTGGACGAAAATAGACCGAGGTCCATCCAGTTCGCCTTCTACCATCCTGGTAGTCTCATGATACAATGATAATGGGAGTTGTTGACTGATCACAGCAATCAATCTCTATCAGTGAATCTATTTCTGTAATTGGTTTGTCACATGGTTTAGTGTGAGCATGCTCAGTTCGCTCTGGCCTAGTAAAGCAAGCACATGGACTCCCAACTCATCCTGTCTCTGTCCTTCATTTGTTCTACTCACATATATTACATTTTGGCCACGAGGATGGGATCCCAAAGTCATTTTTAGGGATCATGGAAGGACACAGTGTTCAACCTTCGAGTGGGACAAGTTTAAGGTGAATTTGTGACACCTAAACTGAATTTTTGCAAAGTTTTACTGTTAATGTTGATGCAGAATCGTCTGTGCTTCGCCTTCGCGTGTATGTACACACAGCAACAGCGGCGTTGATTCTCACAGGTACACAGGTAACGTGCTGAGTCACTGTTCAACGGGATCGGGATAATCATGGCCGCGCCTACGGGATTCATCGGAAGCCTCGGCATGTATGACCGAGCTCGCGAACCATTCAGTTCTTACATTGAACGGATGGAGATGTTTTTTAAGGCCAATAACATTATTGAGACCGATGGTGCAGATGAGAATGTTCAAGCTCAAAATAAAGTAATTCATGAATGTAAAAAAGCAACTTTTCTAGCGGAGAGCGGGCCAGATGTCTACGGAACGTTGACAAACCTACTCGCCCCAGGGAAAGCGAAGGATGCGTCGTTTGAAGACATTGTAGAGAAACTCGAGGACCATTTTGACACAAAGCCATTAGAAATAGCAGAGAGCTATAAGTTTGGTTCCAGAGACCAAAAACAAAGTGAAACCATCAGTGAGTACATTGTAGCTCTTAAGAACCTGTCTTTGCATTATAACTTCAGCACATTTTTGGATCGCACGTTGTGAGATAAGTTTGTGTGTGGACTGGTGGATGAGCGCACACAGTCCAAGTTACTGAACACTCCGAACCTAACGATTGACATAGCACGCAAAATTGCACTATCTATGGGAATGGCGTCTAAGAATGCTAGGAAGCTCTGTCCAACTCAAGTGACTAGTGCAGCTGAGGTCTACAGTCACAAAGCCTAAAGTTGTGAGACCAAGTCAAAAGCAGGTCTGGGAGAGCAGTACAGTGAATTGTTGTCGCTGCAATGGAAATCACTCACCACAGTCCTGCCAATACAGAAATGTGAAGTGTTTTCACTTCCAGAAGCAAGGCCATATTTCAACAGCTTGCAGAGCTAGATCGAAAGCAGGAAGTAAGAACCATTCTAGTGGCAATGCAAAGCAGCGACAACAAAAGGGAGGAATTCACAATATTGAAGTGAACACACCTGATGTTGAAGAACTAGGCGTCTACAGTATCTATGCCACTAGCGGCAATGCTAGCAGTCGTGAGAAAGACATCCGTACAAAACTTTTGATCAACGAGCAATACATTATTGATAAGTATATCGACATGGCGGCGGACTGCGCTATCATGAGTAAGGACACATGAGAGTAAGTTTAATCAAATACCACTTACAAAGAGTACCGTAGAGTTAAAAACCTACTCTGGAGAAACCCTAGAGACATGTGGACAAATGGAATGTACAGTTCAACACAATGGTCAGTCGGTAAAGCTGCCTATTATTGTAGCGAGCTACAACAACAGGCTGACCCTCATGGGCAAAGACTGGTTGAGAAAGTTAAAACTAGACTGGAAAAACATCTTCAGTGTAGATGCTTCAAAGAAGCTACTCGACACAATGCTTAACAAGTATAAAAGTACAAAAGCATGTTCACAGACAGTTATGAGGGCATCACTGGGTATGACGCGTATATCCGCATCAAGTCCAACGCGAAGCCTGTCTATTGTAAGGCAAGGCCGGTCCCCTAGGCATTGAAAAGTCAAGTGGAGGAAGAGCTAGCGAAGCTGAGAGAGAATGGAAGTGCTAGTAAAAACTGACAAAAGTGAATGGGTTACCCCGATTGTGGTCGTGTCCAAAGCAGACAAAACTGTGCGCTTGTGCAGTGACGACGAAGTTACTCTCAGCCAAGCAGTTGACGATGAGCAGTACCCGTTACCTACATCGCAAGATTTGTATGCAGCACTCTCTGGGTCAAAGGTTTTCTCCAAGCTTGACCTGTCGCACGCTTACGCTCAGCTGAATGTTGACAAAGAGAGTCAACAGTATCTCACTATCAACATACACAAGGACTGTACTCAGACACCAAGTTGTCGTATGGTGTAAAGTCCTCCCTCAAAATCTTCCAGGCTACGATGGATAAGATTTTGTAAGGAATTCCAAATTGATTATACAATCAAGACGATGTGCTGATCGCAACAAGCAGCGAGGAAGAAAATCTAGAAGTGTTAGATTTAGTGTTTCAAAGGTTGAATTCCCACAATGTCAAATTGAAAAGGAGCAAATGTGCTTTTGTGCAGCCCGAGGTTGTGTACCTTGGTCTGAAAGTTGATGCAAATTGCTTGCAACAGTTAAGGAAAAGGTTGATGCTGTCATCAATTCTCCAAAGCCACAGAACGTGTCTGAGTTAAGAGCTTTCCTTGGAATGGTCCAGTACTATGCACGTTTCTTACCTGAGTTAGCGACCATGCTAGCTCCATTGCACGAACTCCTCAAGAAGGATGTCCAGTGGAAGTGGACAAAAGCACAACAGGAAGCTTACGACGCTTGTAAGAGAAGTCTCTCTAGCGATACTCAACGTGTGCACTACGACACAGAATGTGAGCTTAACTTAGCGTGTGATGCTTCCAGTTACGGTGTGGGAGCTGTCATAAGCCACGTAATGGATGACGGCCAAGAGAAACCAATTGCGCTCGCATCGCAAACCCTCACAAAGAGCAAAAGAAACTTCGCGCAAATTGAAAAGGAAGCACTCGCCATAGTGTTTGGAATCAAGAAATTCCAACAGTTTCTGATCGGCAGAAAGTTTACCCTGATAACCGATCACAAACCACTCCTAGCAATATGGGGGCCCAAATCTGCCATCCCTGCAATGGCCGCATCAAGAATGCAATGTTGGGCAGTGTTGTCGATTGAATATCGTACTTCAAAGCAAAACGCAATCGCAGATGCCTTGTCCAGGTTGCCACATGAGGACTCGTATTGGGAGTGAAGGTGAGATTTTCAAGCTAGGTGCAGTTGACAAAGACTTTCCCGTGAATGCAACTGAGATTGCAGATGAGACTCAAAAGGACTCAGTACTGAAAAGAGTGTATGAAAACACCTTGAATGGATGGACTGATTAGTGTCTGGACACAGAGTTGAAACCATTCCATAAACGTCGTACTGAATTGTCTTGTGAGCAAGGTTCTATCAAGTGGGGAAACAGAATGGTGGTACCTACTTCTTTGAGAGATAGAATTCTGGTCGAACTTCATACTGAACATCCAGGGATTGTCGGTATGAAATCAATTGTAAGAAGCTTTGTTTACTGGCCTGGATTGGACAGTGATCTTGAATCACTTGTTGGCAAATACAGCATTTGTCAAAATTGCAGAAACAAACCACCAAAATCTCCACTACAACCCTGGTCATGGCCAAGTAGACCTTTTCAGAGAGCACATGTAGACTTCTGTGAGAAAGCAAATGATTATTTCCTGGTACTTGTAGATAGTCACTCAAAGTGGGTTGAAGTGAAACACATGGGTTCAAATACTACAACTGAACGTACCATAGATGAGTTGAGGTCTATCTTCGCATGTCATGGCTTAGCTGAAGAGCTTGTTTCTGACAATGGCCCTTAGTTCCGTTCTGCTCTATTCCAAGAGTTCATGAAATGGAATGGTATCAAACACACTCTCGTTCCACCATATCCTCAGCTTCAAACGGAGCAGCTGGAAGGTCAGTCAGAATGGTAAAGGAAGCTCTCAAAAAGCAAGTGTTGCAGGGTTGTTCGGGACTCAGCGTGAAGCAACATTTGGCAAATTTCTTGCTGAAGTACAGAACTACTCCGCACACTACAACTGGATATACCCCAGCAGAACTCTTGATAAAGAGATTGAGAACACGATTGAGTCTTGTTCAACCAAATTTGGCCTCAAGAGTTGAACAGAAACAGTTGAGTCAGAAACATTATTATGACAGCAATCAGAAAGAACACAGTTTCAAACACAACGAGTGTGTTCGTGTTCTCAGTCCCCCTGGCAAGTCAAGTTCACACAAGTGGGATATAGGAACCATAGTAGAGGTTGGTGGAACCAAGAGATATTTGGTTGAAATTGGTGACAACATCTGAAGTGTTCATGTAGATCAAATGATCTCTGCTAGAGATGAACCAAGACATGATCTTGAACCACTTGATCATGAACACATAGATGAGTTTGACTCCATTCAGACTTCAGAAACTGAAGTACCAGGTTCAAACAAATCTGAAATAGAAACAGGATCATCTTTGAGTTCAGAACCAAAACAAAACAGCCTGAAAAATGGTTCAACACCAAAACCTTTTGTAAGGAGATCAGGAAGGCTCCGCAAACCTGTTATTAAACTGGATTTGTAGTTCATTTGTAGGATTTATAGTTTATTTAAAAGAAAAAAAGCCAGGAGTTTTTGTGATGCTGGGAAAGGTGGGACCATCGTCTTGTTGTATTTGAAAGGGGAACATGAACATTTTTTTTAAGGAGAAAGCTGTGTCATGTCACATGGTTTAGTATGAGCATGCTCAGTTCGCTCTGGCCTAGTAAAGTAAGCACATGGACTCCCAACTCATCGTGTCTCTGTCCTTCATTTGTTCTACCCACATATATTACAATAACTGACCCAGACATGAGGCGAGGAAAACCCCCAGTGGTGGAGAGCTTTGGGAACCAAAGTCACCTGTTCCTCCCGAGCACGCTACACTCACCACACGTCACGTCTGAAATTACTCCTATCCTGAATCCCAAAATGATATTCCTGAAAGAAACCGATGGAATTTTCATTGGTTTCACTGCTTCCACCGTCTCCCTAGGGAGCCTGTTTCATAGATTGACCACTCGCTCACCGAAATAATGTTTCCGCAGATAAATTTTGAATTTATCCCCCCTTCAAGCGCAGGCCGTGTCCTCTGGTTCTACTGTTCTGGACAAGGTGAAGGAGCTTGGCCATGGTCGACATTATCTAGTCCCTCTAGAATCCCATAATCAGCAATCATCGTCCCCTCTCAAACCTTCTCTTGTCCAAGTAAGAAGACGCCCAATTGACATAAAATACCGGCTCATGAAAATTACTCACCGCCATCAGTTCCCGTTCTTGGAAAACCTTCGGCAGAAGGTAGCGGCGTGTGGGCACCGTCAAGATCAGGAAAAACGGGAACGCCAGGGAGATGATGGTGGATTTGATGACCCAAAGGATGATGATGCAGAACAGCTGGATGCAGGTGAACAGGTTCATCCTCCAAGTCTTCACCTGCACAAGGACGCACCGTCAAACAGATCAACTGCTCATTAAGCCCGTCCGCTGCTGAAACCCTCATCCAGGCCTTCGTTACCTCTCGACTTGACTATTCCAACGCTCTCCTGGCTGGCCTCCCATCTTCCATCCTCAACACACTTGAGCTCATCCCAAACTCTGCCGCCTGTGTCCTAACTCGCACCAAGTCCTGTTCACCCATCACCCCCTGTGCTCGCTGACCTACATTGGCTCCCAGTCCGGCAACGCCTCCATTTCAAAATTCTCAGCCTTGTTTTCAAATCCCTCCATGGCCTCCCCCCTCCCTATCTCTGTAACCTCCTCCAGCCCCACAACCCTCCGAGATCTCTGCGCGCCTCTAATTCTGCCCTCTTGAGCATCCCTGATTTTCATCGCTCAACCATTGGTGGCCGTGCCTTCAGTCGCCTGGGCCCTAAGCTCTGGAATTCCCTCCCTAAACCTCTCCTCCTCTTTCTCCTCCTTTAAGACACTCCTTAAAACCTACCTCTTTGACCACCTGTCCTTATGTGGCTCGGTGTAAAATTTTGTCTGATAACGCTTCTGTGAAGCATCTTGGGACGTTTTACTACCTTAAAGACGCTATATAAATGCAAGTTGTTGTTGTTGTTGTTAATCGCAATGCTGTTTGTGGGACCTTTCTATGTGCAAATTGGCTGCAGCACTTCAAAAGTTATTCATTGGGTGTGAACTGTCATCTATCCAGTCTTACACTGAGCGTGTCAACATACTCTCTCTGCTTTCATCTACTGTATATCTGTCCCAAATGGGAAAGCAATGATATAATGTCTACGTTTAACTCATTGTAATGCAATTGTAACACTGAGGTGTCCACCCCATTATCTGTCCATCATAACTTTTGCAACACTTTTTTTCTAATTAATAATTCTCAATTTTCATCTTGTACAGAACCTTGGTCAGAGGGGAGGAGGAGGGTGGGGAGGGGAGGGGATGGAGGAGGAGGATGGAGGGAGGGCGATGGAGGAGAGAGTAGGGGAAGGGATGGAGGGGAGGGGAGGAAAAGGGGAAGATGGATGGAAGGGACGGTGGGGGAGAGAAGGGGAGGGGGTGGAGTGGCGGGGAGGGGTATGGAGGGGAGGGGAGGGGGAGGGAATGGGAGGGGGATGGAGGGGAGGGCGGTGGAGGAGAGAGCAGGGGAAGGGATGGAGGGGAGGGGAGTGGAAAGGCAAGATGGATGGAAGGGAGGGTAGCAGAGAGCAGGGGATGGGGAGTGGAATGGAGGGGAGGGGGAGGCGGATGGAGTGGGGGAGGGGAGCAAACCCCACACAATAAACATAAAAGAGACACGCTTACTTTTGTCACGTAGATGTGATCTGGGTGGTGTTTTGACGGGATGAACATCAGCAGCAGGCGCTCGTACAGCTGGATTCCCGTCAGTGACGTCACCCCCATGTAGAGGAAAATCCCAAACAAAACCGCCATCGGAATCAGCTGGAGAATCTTACTCATGACCACGGAGAGACCTGGAGTAAAGGGGAGAGACACTCAGCATCAGCAAGAGCCCAGACTGTCGACCCCGAGATCCCTCCTTTATTATTTATTCCCTCTCTCCCTCCCTCCTCTCCCAAAGCTGCTGGGCGTCCCTTCCCCTTCTCGCTCCCCATCCGTGTTTAACCCCCGCCTCCCCTGCTGTTTGATTTTTCACCAGGGTCTCCCTGAATCTGTTGCTTCAGGCTGTCTTCGTCAACTTGGAAACATCAACTAGATCAGGGAGCTACGGTGGTTCTGGGCCTGGCCGAGTAACCAAGAGGTCGTGAGTTCAAATCCCACCACGACCGGTGGTGAAACTGAATTCAACAAAGGAGTGACGATCGGCACCACATGATTTAAGGTTTAGGGTTAGTGGTTAGAGTTAGGATTTAGTAGGTCAGTGGTTAGGGTTAATAGTTAGAGTTAGGGTTAGTGATTAGGATTAATAGTTCGAGTTAGGGTTAGTGGTTGGGGTAATAGTTTGAGTTAGGGTTAGTGGTTAGGGGTAATAGTTAGAGTTAGGGTCAGTGGTTAGGGTTAGGGTCAGTCATTAGGTTAATAGAGTTAAGGTCAGTGGTTAGGGTTAATAGTTAGAGTTAGGGTTAGTGGTTAGGGTTAATAGTTAGAGTTAGGGTTAGTGGTTAGGGGTAATAGTTAGAGTTGGGATTAGGGGTAATAGTTAGAGTTAGGGTCAGTCATTAGGTTAATAGAGTTAAGGTCAGTGACATGTATGAAGTAATACTGGGCGGCCTGCTGGTGGCGCTGTCCAGGGAGAGTATAAATACTCGGGCACGGGCCCAGCTTGCTTAGGACATTCCTCAATAGGATCTAGTGAAGGACACAACTAGATCTCCATGTTGAAAAACAGTTGATTAAAGCTTTGTTTAATGCTTAGACCAAGTGCCTAGTAGTTTACTTATGTCAGTCAGTGGTTAATAGTTAGGGTTAGTGGTTAGGGTTAATAGTTAGAGTTAGGGTTAGTGGTTAGGGTTAATAGTTTGAGTTAGTGTTAGTGGTTAGGGTTAATAGTTAGAGTTAGGGTCAGTGGTTAGGGTTAATAGTTAGGGTTAGTGGTTAGGGTCAGTGGTTAGGGTTAATAGAGTTAGGGTCAGTGGTTAGGGTTAATAGTTAGAGTTAGGGTCAGTGGTAAGGGTTAATAGTTCGAGCTAGGGTTAGTGGTTAAGGTTAATAGTTAGAGTTAGTGTTAGTGGTTAGGGTTAATAGTTAGAGTTAGGGTTAGTGGTTAGGATTAATAGTTCGAGTTAAAGTTAGTGGTTAGGGTTAATAGTTTGAGTTAGGGTTAGTGGTTCGGGTTAGGGTCAGTAGTTAGAGTTAATAGTTAGAGTTAGGGTTAGTGGTTAGGGTTAATAGTTAGAGTTAGGTTCAGTGGTTAGAGTTAATAGTTAGGGTTAGTGGTTAGGGTCAGTAGTTAGGGTTAATAGTTAGAGTTAGGGTTAGTGGTTAGGGTTAATAGTTAGAGTTAGGGTTAGTGGTTAGGGTTAATAGTTAGAGTTAGGGTTAGTGGTTAGGGTTGATAGTTAGAGTTAGGGTTAGTGGTTAAGACTAATAGTGTTAGTGGTTAGGGTTAATAGTTAGAGTTAAGGTCAGTGGTTAGGGTCAGTAGTTAGATTAATAGAGTTAAGGTCAGTGGTTAGGGTTAATAGTTAGAGTTAGGGTCATTGGTTAGGGTTAATAGTTAGAGTTAGGGACAGTGGAAAGGGTTAATAGTTAGAGTTAGGGTTAGTGGTTAAGGTTAATAGTTAGAGTTACTGTTAGTAGTTAGGGTTAATAGTTAGAGTAAGGGTCACTGGTTAGGATTAATAGTTAGGGTTAGTGGTTAGGCTCAGTGGTTAGGGTTAATAATTAGAGTTAGGGTTAGTGGTTAGGATTAGGGTCAGTAGTTTGGGTTAGTGGTTAAGGTTAATAGTTAGAGTTAGGGTTAGTGGTTAAGGTTAATAGTTAGAGTTAGGGTCAGTGGTTAGGATTAATAGTTATAGAGTTGTGGTTAGTGTTAGTTGTTAGGGTTAATAGTAAGTTAGGTTTAGTGGTTAGGGTTAATAGTTAGAGTTGGAGTTAGTGGTTAGAGATAAGTTAGGGGTAGTGGTTAGGGTTAATAGAGTTAGGGTTAGTGGTTAGGGTTAATAGTTAGAGTTAGGGTTAGTGGTTAGGGTTAATAGTTAGAGTTAGGGTTAGAGATAAGTTAGAGTTAGGGCTAGTGGTTAGGATTAATAGTTAGAGTTCAGGTTAGTGGTTAGAGTTAATAGTTAAAGTTAGGGTTAGTGGTTAATAATTACAGTTAGAGTTAGGGTCAGTGGTTATGGTTAATAGTTATCGAGTTAGGATTAGTGGTTAGGGTTAATAGTTAGGGTTAGGGTGAGTGGTTGGGTTTAATAGTTAGAGTTAAGGTTAGTGGTTAGGGTTAATAGTTAGAGTAAGGGTTAGGGTTAGGGTTAGGGTTAAATTCCGAGGACCCGGGAGCAGCGTTTAAGGGGCTGAAGTGTTAGGGTGAGAGTGAGGGAGAGGAGGATGCTACAAGGCCCTTTCCCCTCCATGGACTAGCCTCAGGACCATTACTGTCACCTCCAGAGGAACACCACTGCCTTCATCGCGGTGGCCCCGAGAAGCCTCGGTATCCCGGGAGGAGTGTCCCCCAGGAACCTGGGCCCTGTTGCCCCCCTCCACCCTCACATCGCCACTGCCATTTACACTCGGGGAGGGGGGCGGGGAAGAAGCAGCCAGCAGTGGGGGCGGGAGGTGGGGGCGGAAACACAGGTTGGATGGTAGGCGCGCCGCCCGAATGCTCCCTCCCTCACTGTCGGCCGCGATCACGCACAGTTGGTGTTCCCTATCCACTAATTCCTGGAGAGGGATCGGTGCAATGTCAGCCGTGACTCGGCCACACTCTCGCCTCCGAGTCAGAAGGTTCGAGGCCCACTCTAGAGTCTTGAGCACAAAATCCAGGCTGGCACTCCCAGTGCAGTACTCAGGGAGCGCTGCACTATCGGAGGTGTTGTCTTTCAGATCAGACATTAAATCGAGGCCCCGTCTGCCCTCTTGGGAGGATGCATAAGATCCCATGGGCACTATTTCAAAGAAGAGCAGGGGAGTTTCCCCGGTGTCCTGGGGCCAATATTTAACCCTCAACCAACATCACTAAAACAGATTATCACATTGTTTGTGGGAGCTTGCTGTGCGCAAATTGGCTACTGTGTTTCCTACATTACAACAGTGACTACACTTCAAAAAAAGTGCTTCATTGGCTGTAAAGCACTTTGGGATGTTCTGAGGTTGTGAAAGGCGCTATATCAATGCAAGTTGTTTCTTTTATTCTTTATAATAATACAAAATAATGAACAGGCCATACTTCCTCACATCCTCACATTTGCTTGACTTGAACAAAACTCAACTACTTTCCTGCATTGTCACCTTCTTCCAGCCTTTGCTGGATCCGACTGACTATCTGTGTCTCCCTACGTAAATGCGTGCATGGACGACAGGTATCGCCTTGTGGGCACCGCCCCCCATGGCCAACCAGCCTGCCTGGCCTCTCGATGAAGAGCGGAACCAAAGCAGACGAAAGGGGAGGGGGAAGACACAGAGCAGACCAGCGCATGACTCACCCACAAGCAGTGCCACCGTGATTCCTGTGATGCGTTGCTCCTTCACCTCCTCGATCTTGGTCTTCTCTCCCGGCGCGGTGCTCTTGCTCATCAGCGTCAGGGCGTTGACATGCGCCAAGGTCCGCACGGTGGCGGCCGTCTGCCACGGGAGCCCGAAGATGCCGCAGACTCCACCCGCCAACCCGATCAGCAGCAGGTCCAGGTGGAAGCCCGAGCCCTTCACCAGCCGTCGCTCCTTCTTACTCACGATCAGACTGAGGGGGGAAACGGGACGGCAGGAGAAGGAATTCATTCGCGGCGTCAGGAAAGGGGTTCCTCCTACCACCAACCGCACCCCCATACCCCCTCCCACCGTTCCCCCCTCCCCACCGTTCCTCCCTCCCCCCCACTGCTCCTTCTACCCCCCTCCCCCCGTGCCTCCCACCCCACCGTTCCTCCCACCATCAACCCGCCGTCCCCATTCGCACCATTCCTCCTACCCACACACCCCCCCCCACACCCCCAACGTTGCTGGGAGACAGTCCCTTGAGCGCTGGCCTGCCAACTGGCAAGGCCAATTGACTGTTTGACTGTGGTGGGCATCGCCCGATCCCCATTCTCAACCGCCCTGCACTCGCTACGGGATTTACTGGGCTGTGACCGGGAGTGCGGTGGGTGGGGTGCGGGGGGGGGGGGAAACCTTGTCTTGATTATAAAATCCTCATCCCTGTGTTCAAATCCTTCCATGGCCTCACCCTCCCCTATCTCTGTAATTTTCCAGCCCTACAACCCTCCGAAATATCTGCGCTCCTCTAATTCTGGCCTCTTGCGCATCCCCGATTTTAATCGCTCCACCATTGGTGGCCGTCCTGTCAGGTGCCTGGGCCCTAAGCTCTGGAATTCCCTTCCTAAGCCTCTCCGCCTCTCTAACTCTCTCTCCTCCTTTAAGACGCTCCCATTTAAACCTGTCTCCTGTCCAAATATCTCCTTATGTGGCTCATGTCAAATTTTGTTTGATAATTGCTCCTGTGAAGCGCCTTGGGACATTTTACTACGTTAAAGGCGCTGTATAAATGCGAGTTGTTGTGTCTGAGCAGTATCCTGGGATATAGGCGCACTGGAGGAAGGGGGAGAGGTGCGATGGGGCTATACTCACGTGGTAATATTGGTTTCCATGAAGATGAGGATGAAGAGGAGCAGGGCCGGGATCACCGAGCCAAATATCATCCACGTCGGGAAGCGGTTGTCCCTGCCCATTGGGTGAATGAACCAGCCCCGCTTGTCAGGAGACGTGACGGAGAATTGCAGGGGGACGTTTAATTTCTGCGGAGCGAGAGACAGGTCAGCGCTACCCGACAGGACAGGCCACGACTTCCTCCCGCTGATCGGATGTCACATAGATTTACATAGGAACAGGAGGAGGCCAATCAGCCCCGCCAGCCTATTCCACCATTCAAGCAGATCATGGCTGATCTGCATTTTAACTCCGTCCACCCATCTGGGCTCCACATCCCTTAATACTCTCAGATTTAACATTATTAATTGAGCTAGCATCTACTGCTTTTTGTGGGAGAGAGTTCCACACTTCTACTACCCTTGGCGTGAAGAAGTGTTTCCTAACTTCTCTCCTGAAAATCCTGGCTCTGATTTTAAGGTTATTGTCCCCTTGTCCTAGACTCCCCCCACCATAGAATTTTACAGCACAGAAACAGGCCATTCGGCCCAACTGGTCCATGCCGGTGTTTATGCTCCACACGAGCCTCCTCCCACCCTCTTCATCTCACCCCATCAACATATCCTTCGATTCCTTTCTCCCTCATGTGTTTATCTAGCTTCCTCAACCACTCCCTGTGGTAGCGAGTTCCACATTCTCACCACTCTCTGGGTAAAGAAGTTTCTCCTGAATTCCCTATTGGATTTATTAGTGACTATCTTATATTGATGGCCTCTGGTTCTGGTCTCCCCCACAAGTGGAAACATCTTCTCTACATCTACCCTATCGAACCCTTTCATAATCTTATAGACCTCGATCAGGTCACCCCTCAGTCTTCTCTTTCTAGAGAAAAGAGCCCCAGCCTGTTCAGTCTTTCCTGATAGTTAGAACCTCTTCAGTTCTGATATCATTCTAGTAAATCTTTTTTGCACCTTATCCAGTGCCTCTGTATCCTTTTATAATATGGAGACCGGAACTGTGCACAGTAACTCCAAGTGTGGTCTAACCAAGGTTCGATACAAGTTTAACATAACTTCTCTGCTTCTTAATTCTATCCCTCTAGAAATGAATCCCAGTGTTTGTTTTTTTTTTTATGGCTAATGTTAACCTGCATCACTACTTTTAATAATTCGTGAATCTGTACCCCTAGATCCCTTTGCTCCCTTTGCAGGGGGTTTGCTAGTGCTGTTTGTCAGGGGGCTGGGAACCTAAGTGTGGGCCCAGAACAGAGAGAAACAAAGCTGGAAGTGCAAGTTAGAAAAGTAATCAGTAAAACTAGTAGGGAGCAGAAACAAAGGCCAACAGTAAAGAGGGCCAAAGTGTTGAAAAATATTAAACAGGCAAAGTTGAAGGCACTTTATCTAAATGCACGTAGCATTCGCAACAAGGTGGATGAATTAATGGCACAAATAGAAGTAAATGGGTATGATGTAATTGCCATTACAGAGACATGGTTGCAGGGTAATCAAAGCTGGGAACTGAATGTTCCAGGGTACTCAACATTTAGGAAGGACAGACAAAAAGGAAAAGGAGGTGGCGTAGCGCTGTTAATAAGGGATGAGATCAGTACAGTAGAGATAAAAGATCTTGGCTTGGCAGATCATGATGTAGAACTGGAATCAGTTTGGGTGGAGCTAAGAAACAGCAAAGGGCGGAAAACATTGGTGGGGGTTGTGTATTGTAATGGTAATGTAGGGCACAGTATCAATCAAGAAATTAGAAGTGCATGTAACAAGGGTAATACGGTAATCATGGGGGACTTTAATTTACATATTGACTGGGCAAATCAAATTACCACTAATGGTGTGGGGGACGAATTCTTGGAATGCATGCGAGATGGTTTCCTGGATCAGTATGTGGAGGAGCCAACCAGGGAACTGGATCTGGTACTGTGTAATGAGAAAGGGCTAATCAATAATCTTGTGGTAAAGGGGCCTTTAGGGAATTTTACATTAAGTTTGAGAGTGATGTAGTACAATCTGAAACTAAGGTCTTCAATCTAAACAGAGGAAACTACAACGGTATGAGGGACAAGTTGGCCATGGTAGATTGGGAGACTACACTAAAAGGTATGAAGGTGGACATACAATGGCTAACATTCAAGGAAATAATGCATAATTTGCAAAAAACATATATTCTTCTAGGGCATAAAAACCCAAAAGGAAAAGTGATCCAACCATGGCTAACAAAAGAAATTAAAGCGAGTATTAAGTCAAAGGAGGAAGCTTATAATGTTGCCAGAAAAAGCGGTCAGCCTGAGGATTGGGATCTTTTTAGAAATCAGCAAAGGGGGACCAAGAAATTGATAAAGAAAGGGAAAATGGAATATGAGCACAAACTAGCGAAAAATATAAAAACGGATTCTAAAAGCTTCTATAGGTATGTGAAAAGGAAAAGACTGGCGAAGGTAAATGTAGGTCCTTTACAGTCAGAGACGGGAGAATTTATAATGGGGAATGAGGAAATGGCAGAGAAATTAAATAAATACTTTGTTTCTGTCTTCATGGAGGAAGACACAAAAAACCTCCCAGAAATACAAGAAAACCAAGGGTGTGGCGAGAATGAGGAACTTAAAGAAATTATTATTAGTAAAAAAACAGTACTAGCAAAATTAATGGGACGAAAAGTCAATAAGTCCCAAGGACCGGATGACCTACATCCTAGGGTTTTGAAAGAGGTGGCCATTGGGATAGTGGACGCATTGGTTGTCATCTTCCAAAATTCTATAGATTCTGGAATGGTTCCTGCAGATTGGAAGATAGCAAATGTAACCCCGCTATTTAAGAAATGAGGGAGAGAGAAAACGGGGAACTACAGACCTGTTAGCCTCACATCAGTAGTTGGGAAAATGCTGGAATCTATTATAAATGATGCAATAACTGGGCACTTAGATATTAATAGTAAGATTGGGCAGAGTCAACATGGATTTATGAAAGGAAAGTCCTGTTTAACAAACCTATTGGAGTTCTTTGAGGATGTAACTAGTGAAGTAGACAAAGGGGAACTGGTAGATGTGGTGTATTTAGATTTTCAGAAGGCCTTCGATAAGGTCCCACACAAGAGGTTGGTGAACAAAATTAGGGCACATGGAATTGGGGTTAATATACTAGCATGGATTGAGAATTGGTTAACAGACAGAAAACAAAGAGTAGGGATAAACGGGTCTTTTTCAGGATGGTAGGCTGTGACTAGTGGGGTACCGCAAGGATTGTTGCTTGGGTTCCAGCTATTCACAATCTATATCAATGATTTGGATGAGGGGACTAAATGTAACATTTCCAAATTTGCTGATGATACAAAGCTAGGTGGCAGTGTCAGTTGTGAAGAGGATGTGAAGAGGCTTCAACGGGATCTCGACAGGCTCAGTGAGTGGGCGAGAACATGGCAGATGGAATATAATGTGGATAAATGTGAAGTTATCCACTTTGGTAGAAAAACAGAAAGGCAGAGTATTTCCTAAATGGTGAAAGATTGGGGAAAGCAGATGCACAAAGGGACCTGGGTGTCCTTGTACATGAGTCACTGAAAGTGAATGTGCAGGTGCAGCAAGCCATTAGGAAGGCAAATGGTATGCTGGCCTTCATTACAAGAGGATTTGAGTACAGGAGTAAAGAAGTCTTACTCCAATTATATAGGGCCTTGGTGAGACCACACCTGGAGTACTGTGTACAATTTTGGTCTCCTTACCTAAGGAAGGATATACTTGCCATAGAGGGAGTGCAACGAAGGTTCACAAGATTGATTCCTGGGATGGCAGGACTGTCGTATGAGAAGAGATTGAGTAAACTAGGCCTGTATTCTCTTGAATTCAGAAGAATGAGAGGGGATCTCATTGACGCATACAAAATTATTACAGGGCTTGATAGGGTGGATGCTGGGAGAATGTTTCCCTTGGCTGGAGAGTCTACAACCAGGGGCCACAGCCTCAGGATAAAGGGTAGGCTATTCAGGACTGAGATGAGAAGAAATTTCTTCACACAGAGGGTGGTGAATCTTTGGAATTCTCTACCCCAGAGGGCTGTGGAGGCTCAGTCATTGGGTATATTCAAAACAGAGATTGATAGATTTCTGACTAGTAAGGGCATCAAGGGATATGGCGATAGGGCAGAAGATCAGCCATGATCTCATTGAATAGTGGAGCAGGCTCGAGGGGCCGAATGGCCTACTCCTGCTCCTATTTCTTATGTTCTTATGTCCCCTACCCCATTTAGACTATCCAAGTAGTAAGTGGCCTCCTTATTCCTCCTTAGTGTGGTCTAACCAAGTTGCTAAGGCACCATATACCGTTCCCAGGCCACGACCATGTTTGAACCCCTCGACTGTAACCCAAGCTAGGTTTCCGCTTGGGGCCTGTGCGTTCTCCCGCTCAGCTCTGGCACCTTGGGCTCGAGCCCAGGCTGATGGGGTGAAATAAGAACAGAAGAAATAGGAGCAGGAGTCGGCCATTCGGCCCCTCGAGCCTGCTCTGCCATTCAATAAGATCGTGGCTGATCTTCGACCTCAACTCCACTTTCCCGCCCCCTTGTCTACTGGCTTGTAATAGGGTTGCCAACCCTCCTGGAGTCTCCAGGAATTAACGATTAATCTCCAGGACACTGTCGCCACAGCAACACCAGGGAGAAATATCATAAAGAACTGTGTATGAAAAAAAAATCTTTCAATGCTTTTGCTTTTTAGTTGTAACAATATTGGACATGGGGAGAAAAAGGTTGTTTGACTGACATTCAAGTTATTATCCAATTGGGTAATGATAGAGGTCTTTACAATTGGATGTTGCCAGGGATGAGGGACTTCAGTTATGAGAGGTTGGAAAAGTTCAGACTGTTCTCTTTGGAACAGAGAAGGTTAAGAGGTGACCTAATAGAGGTTTTCAAGATGATGAGAGGTTTTGATAGAGTAAATAGAGAAAAACTATTCCCTCTGGTGAGTGGGTCAATAACTGGAGGTCAGAGATTCAAAATCATTGGCAACAGATCTCGAGAGGAGATGAGGAGAAATGTTTTCACTCAGAGTTGTGGGGATCTGGAACGCTCGACCTGAAAAGGTGGTGGAAGCTGATTCCATCGATGATTTTAAAAGGGAGTTGGACGGGTTCTTGAGGATGAGGAACTCACAGGGTTACAGACAATAAGCGGGGATGTGGGACTGAGCAGGACTGCACTTTCAAAGAGCCAGCACAGGCACAACGGGCCGAATGGCCTCCTTCTGTCCTGAAAGTAGCAAAGAGTCTATTCACTTTCCAATTGGCCGTGGGAAGTTGGGGTGCTGCGAGGCTGGGCGTGTTGGGCGACCGATGGCGGGAGTGTGGGGGTGCGGGGCGCTGCGAGGATGGGCGTGTCGGGCGACCGATGGCGGGAGTGTGGGGGTGCGGGGCGCTGTGAGGATGGGCGTGTCGGGCGACCGATGGCGGGAGTGTGGGGGTGCGGGGCGCTGCGAGGATGGGCGTGTTGGGCGACCGATGGCGGGAGTGTGGGGCGCTGTGAGGATGGGCGTGTTGGGCGACCGATGGCAGGAGTGTAGGGGTGCGGGGCGCTGCGAGGATGGGCGTGTCGGGGCGACCAAAGGCGGGAGTGTGGGGGCGGGGCGGTTGGAGGCAGGAGGTCATGTGATGAAACCTGCAGGAATACGTCCAACCAGAGTTGCTGAACCCCCAGCTTGTAAGGGTTCCCACGTGAAGTGAGTTTGAGCCGGTCCCAGCCCAGCCCCTCGCGGGCATGGGACTACGGCGCAAAACTGAACCTAATTCAGCACCATAAATAAAATGGGAGGCATGCCACACTCTTACAGTAAAAGGGGGCAATATTCTGAGGCTGGGGCAGAGGAGAGGGCGCTTTACTCATTCCCGCCATTAGGTGGCGATATCGAGTGCTGTTTCACATAGAGCAACACCGCCACCCGTCTGGCCAATGATGGAACTACAGGAGGAAGAAAAAAAAGACTGTTGGGGGGTGGGGCGGGAAATTGGGTTTATTTGCGCTTCTCACTAGCATCCACGGGGCGCAAATCCCCTAGCGCCCGGGCGTGGTGCCGCTAACGCCTCCCGCGAAATTCAGCAGGAGGTTAATGGCGGCGGTAGCTGGTAACGCCCTGCTCGCACCCTGGCCGCAAATTTGGGTTGCGCCCACGACCTATTGCCGGACGATATGTCCAACAGGGTCAGGGTGGCGTTTTTGCAGCCGCGGCGGTGCTACTCAAAGGGCAGGTGTCGGATGGCCATTTTTTTGGGGGGGCTGGCAGCAAGCACCTGCCCCCTTCCACTTTTTTCTTCTCCTCTGGAGTGCCGGCCTGTTTTCACGGTGCCCCGCTCCCCGGTGGTGTAGCAGAGCCCCGGTGCAAATAGCGCTCGGTCCCTCCCCTCAAGGGAGGGAGGCCTGCAATGACGCGGCGCTACATACCGACGCGCTGGTGCACGTGGCGCCGCGATCTTCAGCTGTAGCCTCCTGCTTGGGGTGCTACAACTGAATTTCCGGTGGAGGGGTACTAGCACCTGAAAAGGGGCAACACCCAGTGACATGAATCTTGTCATTCATGTGGAAATGACTTATGAAATAATACTGGGCGGCCTGCTGGTGGCGCTGTCCAGGGAGAGTATAAATACTCGGGCATGGGCCCAGCTTGCTCAGGACATTCTTTAACAGGAACTAGTGAAGGACACAACTAGACCTCCATGTTGAAAAACAGTTGATTAAAGCTTTGTTTAACGCTTAGACCAAGTGCCTAGTAGTTTTCTTATGTCACCCAATATTTTCCCCTTGGATTTATACAGCGCCTTTCACGACCACCGGACGTCTCAAAGCGCTTTACAGCCAATGAAGTACTTTTGGAGTGTAGTCACTGTTGTAATGTGGGAAACGCGGCAGTCAAGCAGAACTGGTTTCTCCCCCCCTCACCATCCACTTCCTCGCTCTCAGAGGCAGCTCCTGAGGTGGGGAGTGGAGGTAATATTTACCCTTAGATTGATAGATTAAGTGAATGGGCAAAACTGTGGCAAATGGATTTTCAATGTAAGCAAATGTGAGGTCACCACTTTAAACCTAAAAAGGATAGAACAGGGTACTTTCTTAATGGTGAAAAGCTAAAAACAGTGGAGGTCCAAAGAGTCTTGGGAGCCCATGTACATAGATCATTAAAATGTCATGAACAGGTACAGAAAATAATCAAAAAGTCTAATGGAATGCTGGCCTTTATATCTCGAGGACTAGAATACAAGGGGGTAGAAGTTATGCTGCAGCTATATAAACCCTGGTTAGACCACACCTGGAGTACTGTGAGCAGTTCTGGGCACCACACCTTAGGAAGGATATATTGGCCTTGGAGGGAGTGCAGCGTAGGTTTACCAGAATGATACCCGGACTGCAAGGGTTAAATTACGAGGAGAGATTACACAAATTAGGGTTTGTATTCCCTAGAATTTAGAAGGTTAAGGGGTGATTTGATTGAAGTTTTCAAGATATTAAGGGGAACAGAGAGGGTAGAGAGAGAAACTATTTCCGCTGGTTGGGGAGTCTAGGACTAGGGGGCATAGTCTAAAAATTAGAGCCAGACCTTTCAGGAGTGAAATTGGGAAACACTTCTACACACAAAGGGTGGTAGAAGTTTCGAACTCTCTACCGCAAACGGCAATTGATGCTGGATCAATTGTTAATTTTAAATTGGAGATCAATGGCTTTTTGTTAACCAAAGGTATTGAGGGATATGGGCCAAAGGCGGGTAGATGGAGTTAGATCACAGATGAGCCATGATCTCATTGAATGGCGGAACAGACTCGAGGGGCTGAATGGCCTACTCATGTTCCTATGTTCCCTTCCACACATACACAGTTCCACGAATGAGACAGTGGTGTTTCGTCTGATATTTTACCCCCTCCCCAGGCTCTGGCACTGCAAGACCTCTCTTGTACCACCACTCCTCACCTTTTTTTAAATTCACTTATGGGATCTGGGCGTCGCTGACAAGGCCAGCATTTATTGCCCATCCCTAATTGTCCTTGAGAAGGTGGTGGTGAGCCGCCTTCTTGAACCGCTGCAGTCTGTGTGGTGAAGGTGGCCACAGTGCTGTTAGGTAGGGAGTTCCAGGATTTTGACCCAGCGACGATGACGGATCAGCGATATACTTCTACGTCAGGATGGTGTGTGACTTGGAGGGGGAACTTGGAGGTGGTGGTGTTCCATGCGCCTGCTGCCCTTGTCCTTCTAGGTGGAAGAGGTCGCGGGTTTGGAAGGTGCTGCCGAAGGAGCCTTGGCGAGTTGCTGCAATGCATCTTGTTGATGGTACACACTGCAGCCACGGTGCGCCGGTGGTGGAGGGAGCGAATGTTTAAGGTGGTGGATGTGGTGCCAATCAAGTGGGCTGCTTTGTCCTGGATGGTGTCGAGCTTCTTGAGTGTTTTTGGAGCTGCACTCATCCAGGCAAGTGGAGAGTATTCCATCACACTCCTTACTTGTGCCTTGTAGATGGTGGAAAAGCTTTGGGGAGTCAGGAGGTGAGACACTCACCGCAGAATACCCAGCCTCTGACCTGCTTTTGTTGCCACAGTATTTATGTGGCTGGTCCAGTTAAGTTTCTGGTCAATGGTGACCCCCAGGATGTTGATGGTGGGGGATTCAGCGATGGTAATGCCGTTGAATGTCAAGGGGAGGTGGTTAGACCCTCGCTTGTTGGAGATAGTCATTGCCTGGCACTTCTGTGGCGCGAATGTTACCTGCCACTTATCAGCTCAAGCCTGAACGTCGTCCAGGTCTTGTTGCATGCGGGCATGGACTGCTTCATTATCTGAGGAGTTGTGAATGGCGCTGAACACTGTGCAGTCATCAGCGAACATCCCCATTTCTGACCTTATGTTGGAGGGAAGGTCATTGATGAAGCAGCTGAAGATGGTTGGGCCTAGGACACTGCCCTGAGGAACTCCTGCAGCGGTGTCCTGGGGCTGTGATGATTGACCTTCAATCACCACAACCATCTTCCTTTGTGCTAGGTATGACTCCAGCCAATGGAGCTTTTTCCCCCCCGATTCCCATTGACTTCAATTTTACTAGGGCTCCTTGATGCCACACTCGGTCAAATGCTGCTTTGATGTCAAGGGCAGTCACTCTCACCTCACCTCTGGAATTCAGCTGCTTTGTCCGTGTTTGGACCAAGGCTGTAATGAGGTCGGGAGCTGAGTGGTCTTGGCGGAACCCAAACTGGGTATCAGTGAGCAGATTATTGGTGAGTAAGTGTCGCTTGACATCACTGTCGATGACACCTTCCATCACTTTGCTGATGATTGAGAGTAGACTGATGGGGCGGTAATTGGCCGGATTGGATTTGTCCTGCTTTTTGTTAACAGGACATACCTGGGCAGTTTTCCACATTGTCGGATAGATGCCAGTGTTGTAGCTGTACTGGAACAGCTTGGCTAGAGGCACGGCTAGTTCTGGAGCACAAGTCTTCAGCACGATAGCCGGGATGTTGTCGGGGCCCATAGCCTTTGCAGTATCCAGTGCGCTCAGCCGTTTCTTGATATCACGTGGAGTAAATCGAATTGGCTGAAGACTGGCTTCTGTGATGGTGGGGACCTCGGGAGTAGGCCGATATGGATCATCCACCTGTAGCGCTCCCAACCAAGATCAACTAACCCAGGCTGGGATCTGCTGGGCCCGTGTGGTTCAGTCTCACACCGGATGATGTGTTTACCCACAATCCTCTCACTACACATGGTGCGATTTTTTTTTAACTCATTAACCCATCCCTAATTGCCCTTGAAAATATGATGTAGGTGAGCCGTCTTCCTGACAACTGAGTGGCTTGTTAGGGCATTTCAGAGGGCGGTTAAGAGTCAACCACATTGCTGTGGATCTGGAGTCAGGGTAAGGACGGCAGATTTCCTTCCCTAAAGGGCATTAGAGAATCGGACAGGTTTTTACGACAATCTGGTAGTTACATGGTCACCATTGACATGAATCTTGTCATTCATGTATGAAGTAATACTGGGCGGCCTGCTGGTGGCGCTGTCCAGGGAGAGTATAAATACTCGGCCATGGGCCCAGCTTGCTTAGGACATTCCTCAACAGGAACTAGTGAAGGACACAACTCGATCTCCATGTTGAAAAACAGTTGATTAAAGCTTTGTTTAACACTTAGACCAAGTGCCTAGTTGTTTTCTTACGTCAACCTATTACTGATACTAGCTTTTTATTCCAGATTTATTTAATTAACTGAATTTAAATTTCCCAGCTGCCGTGGTGGGATTTGAACTCACGTCTCTGAGATCATTAGGTCCAGGACCTCTGAGATTACTTGTCCAGTAACATAACCACTAATGCTACATTTTAGAACATATAACATAAGAACATAAGACGTAGGAGCAGGAGTAGGTCGTTCCGCCCCTCGAGCCTGCTCCGCCATTCAATAAGATCATGGCTGATCTGATCTTGGCCTCAACTCCACTTCCCTGCCCGCTCCCCATAACCCTTGACTCCCTTACCATTCAAAAATCTGTCTGTCTCCACCTTAAATATATTCAATGACCCAGCCTCCACAGCTCTCTGGGGAAGAGAATTCCAAAGATTCATGACCGTCTGAGAGAAGAAATTCCTCCTCATCTCCATTTTAAAAGGGCGACCCCTTATTCTGAAATTATGCCCCCTAGTTCTAGATTCCCCCATGAGGGGAAACATCCTCTCTGCATCTACCCTGTCAAGCCCCCTCAGAATCTTATATGTTTCAATAAGATCACCTCTCATTCTTCTAAACTCCAATGAGTAGAGGCCCAACCTGCTCAACCTTTCTTCATTAGACAACCCTTTATAAGCACATCTTTACCTCGGTGTAGGTGTCTGTGATTGAGGTGTCCACGATGACCATCACCAAGATCGCAATGGGAACCCCAAAGTCTCCAATGATACGTCGTGCCTGGAGCAGAGGAAAGAAAATAAGGCTAGATCTTCCGGTGATGGTAGAGACCTTTCTTTCTACATGCTGATACCAAGGGGGTCAGGAACGTAGAACACCCAATTGCACCTCTACCATTGCCCCAGGCTGAACCAGACCGTTCGCAACCTCGGCATCCCATTTGATCCTGAGCTGAGCTTCCGACCCACATATCCTCCCGTCACCAAGACCGCCTACTTCCACCACTGTAACGTCGCCCGTCCCTGCACACGCCTCAGCCCATCTGCTGCTGAAACCCTATTCCAACGCTCTCCTGGCCGGCCTCCCATCTTCCACCCTTTAAAACTTCAGTTCATCCGTCACTCTGCTGCCCCGTATCCTAACTCGCACCAAGTCCCGTTCACCCATCACCCCCTGTGCTCGCTGACCTACATTGGCTCCCGGTCCCTGAATGCCTCAATTTTAAAATTCTCATCCTTGTGTTCAAATCCCTCTATGACCTCGTCCTTCCCTATCTCTGTAACCGAATTCTGGCCTCTTGCGCATCCCTGATTTCCATCACACCTCTATTGGCGGCCGTGCCTTCAGCTGTCTGGGCCCTAAACACTGGAATTCCCTCCCTAAACCTCTCCGCCTCTCTCTCCTCCTTTGAAGACGCTCCTTAAAACCTACCTCTTTGAACAAAGCTTTTGGTCACCTGTCCTAATGTCTCCTTCTTTGGCTGGGGCTAGTGTGGGGTCAGGCAGTTACAGGGAGGGTAGGGCAGAAAGCGTGTGCATATGCAACATTACTCTTCACCCATACTTACATTTCCTCCAAGGAACCGGCTGTTCCGGAACTTCCTCATGAAGAACGCAATGAAGAAGGTGCCAACCATCATGACCAGGGAGAGCAGGGCCGTGTTGGGCTGCATCTGCTGCGCGGTCTGGATCAGTTGCTGTGTATAATTGGAACTCTGCTCAGAAATGGGCGGGTATGTCTTCAGGAGTGGGTGTGCTGCAAAGACCTGGAGATAGGAAGGAGGAAAATCAGCACCTACCAACATCCTCCTGAGGCCTTCGTAAAAGGGGCTGAATCACCGCTGCACAGCCCAAAACAACACAGGGAGATCACAGAATCATACAGCACAGAAGGAGGCCATTCGGCCCATCGTGCCTGTGCCGGCTCTTTGAAAAGAGCTCTCCAATTAGTCCCACTGCCCCTGCTCTTTCCCCAGAGCCCTGCAAATTGTTCCTTTTATCCAATTTCCTTTTGAAAGTTACTATTGAATCTGCTTCCATCGCCCTTTCAGGCAGCGCATTCCAGATCACAACAACACGCTGCGTAAAATAAAATTCTCCTCATCTCCCTTCTGGTTCTTTTGCCAATTACCTTAAATCTGTGTCCTCTGGTTACCGACCCTCCTGCCACTGGAAACACTTTCTCCTTATTTACTTTATCAAAACCCTTCATGATTTTGAACACCTCTCTTAAATCTCCCCTTAACCTTCTCTGTTCTATGGAGAACAATCCCAGCTTCTCCAGTCTCTCCACGTGACTGAAGCCCCTCATCCCCGGTACCATTCTGGTCAATCTCCTCTGCACCCTCTCCAAGGGCTATGACATCCTTCCTAAAGTGAGGGGCCCAGAATTGGACACAATACTCCAGCTGTGTGGGGCCTAACCAGTGGTTTTACAAAAGGGTTTAGCAATAACCGAGTGAACACCTACCACGTAGAGATTGTGGAAGGTCTCGTAGATGAAGATGATGGAGATGAGGAACGCGAAGATCTCCTGCGTGAAGGGCGAGATGTAGCGAACCAGCAAGCTGCCCTCGAAGGCCACCGTGACGATCACAATGATCAAGAGCCAAAAGCCGATCCACACGCGACCCGTGAGGTAGTCAATATTCTGGTTCTTGCTGAACTGGCGATGTAGGGGGAGGGGAGGGGAGGCGGGGTGGGGAGGCGGGGGAAGGAAAGGAAAAGAAGAGTTAACTCTTAAGGTGCCAGGGGTCAATCACAGCCCCTCTCCAAACTGATCAATGCAACAATATTTATTCCAAGCACTCTTTGGAGGCAATGTACAGTTAATGTCAACTCCCTTCCGAACCACACACACGATTCGGCCCATCGTGCCTGTGCCGGCTCTTTGAAAGAGCTGTCTCACCTTTCTCACTCCTCCTTGCTCTTTCCCCCATAACCCAGCAAAATTTTCCTTTTCAAGTATATGGATGCATTTAAGAGGAAGAATGTCCCGTTTGTAGGTCACCGAGCGCAGGCGGTGATGGGTGGACGGGACTTGGTAACACCCTTACCTTGTAAAACGCCTCTTCAAACACCAACAGAGGTCCCGTGAAGCCGATCACAAGGAGGGGCTGAGCACCCAGCAGAGAGAAGAAGACCCCCATCGCTGACGTGGAGATGATTAACTCCGACACCCCAATCAGTCCCTCCGTCTTTGTACCTGTGAAAGGCGGGAGTCACCTCGTTAGAGACAGCGAGGCTTACAACCCTGTAAAACCTGAGAGCCCCCCGCCACCTCCGCCTCCCCCCCACTCCCCGTGCATAACCTGTGATCAACCCTGTGCTACGGATATAGGAACATATGACGGGAAGAACAAAAGGGGTTTTTAGGGATATAGGATGAGCATTCGATCCCCTCAACTCCACCTTCTACCCAAGTCCGTTCCTTCTCTTGCCACAAACACATCCCATTGTCCCTTGATCCTCAATATCCTTTCCTGGGAACTTGTTCTGCACCTCAATTATCCTGTTGCCCGCCTTCCTCAGCTTTGTTAACCCGTGTCCCCGGTGTTTGGAACCCCAGCGAACGATTTGCCTAGGCCAATTTGGTCAACCATACAGCACAGAAGGAGGCCATTGAGCCCATCGTGCCCGTGCCGGTCCTTTGAGGGCGCTGTCTCACCAGTCCCACTCTCCCACTGCTCTTTCCCCCGCCTAACCCTGCAAAATTTTCCTTTTCAAGTATATATCCAATTTTCAAGTAAGTAGATGCATCCAAGGGGAAGCTAGATAAGCACATGAGGGAGAAAGGAATAGAAGGATATGCTGATGGGGTGAGATGAAGAGGGGTGGGAGGAGGCTCGTGTGGAGCATAAACACCGGCACGGACTAGTTGGGCCGAATGGCCGGACTCTGTGCTGTAAAATTCTATGTCCTTCTATGTGAAGAGTTCAGAGGCCGGGGACTCCTGGCTGGCCCAGACAGGGAAGGCAACCTTGCACCTTCTGCTCCCCGTATTACCAACTGAGCCTCTCTGGGATTGGAGGTGGGAGGGAGGGGGAGAGTGAGGGAGAGAGGGTGGGAGGGAGGGGGAGAGTGAGGGAGCGTCTGAGGGAGAGAGGGTGGGAGGGAGGGAGTGTGAGGTGTGAAGGGAAGGAGGGAGAGGGACTGAAGAAGGATGGAAGGAAGGGAGGTAGGGAGTGAGGTGGGAGGGAGGGAGTGCGGGATGAAGGGAGAGAGGGAGTGAGTGAGGGAGAGAGTGTGAGGGAGGGAGTGCGAGAGGCATTGACCTGCATTTTCAAGCGATTTAAACCACCTGCTACACCCGTAACAAGAGCGAAGAGAGAGAGTTACCGAGCAAACCTCCGAAGGTGATGGCGGGTGACAGCGCGGCAAAGTAAATGAAGATGACCGTGGCCAAACACTGACAGTCAAAGGCATCCCGAATGTCGCTCAGGTACTTGGGGTATCTCCGCTTGATATCTCGGAACAAGCCCCCAAACGGAAGGCTTGTCCTCTCCAGTGGGTCATATTCGCTCTCCTCCTTGGCCTCCTCATCTGACTCTAAGGGAAGAAACAAGGAACAGCTCAAGGTAACTCAACAAGGCCTCCTTCCATCCTCCCTGCGCTGCATCCTTCTTTCCGTCCTCCGTGTCTCTAATGACATCCCTTGGACGGCAGGACAGACGTAGAAACTCTTCCCCAGCTGTCTGTCAGTGCCTAAATTAAATGGCTGAGAGATCTTTTACATCCACCTGAGAGAGCAGACGGGGCCTCGGTTTAACGTCTCATCCGAAAGACGGCACCTCCGACGGTGCAGCACTCCCTCAGCACTGCACTGCAGTGTCAGCCTGGATTTTGTGCTCGAGTCTCTGGAGTGGGACCTGAACCCATGACCGTCTGACTCAGAGCCGAGAGTGCTACCCACTGAACCACTGGCTGACACCGAGAGTTGAGGATTACCCCCGGTGTGACACCTGCCTGTGGATTCATCACCCAGTCTTTGAAGGGGTTACAAGTAGCACTCTTTTTCTGTGGAACTCAAGTGTCAGCCGTGGCTCAGTGGGCAGCGCTCTCGCCTCTGAGTCAGAAGGTTGTGGGGTCAAGTTCCCACTCCAGAGACTTGAGCACAGAAACTAGGCTGACACTCCCAGTGTGGGCTGAGGGAGTGCTGCACTGTCAGAGGGGCCGTCTTTCCGATGGGCCCGTCTGTCCCCTCAGTTTAGGATATTGAGGGGTGATCTAATCAAGGTGTTTAAAACGATAAAGGGATTCGATAGGATGGACAGAGAGAAACTATTTCCTCTGGTCGGGGGAGTCCAGAACAAGGGGCCAGAACCTTAAAATCAGAGCCAGGCCGTTCAGGGGTGAGGTCAGGAAGCACTTCTTCACACAAAGGGTGGTGGAAATCTGGAATTCTCTCCCAAAAGTCTGAGGGGTCAAGACTGAGATGGATAGATTTTAGTTGGGCAAGGGTATCAAGGGTCAATGGCGCCTTAATGGAGTTAAGATACAGATCAACCATGATCTAACAGAATGGCGTTACAGGCTCGAGGGGCTGAATGGTCTCCTCCTGTTCCTCTGGCCAAGGAACTCCAGCGTACTGGAATACAGCACATGTTGCCGTGTGACGTCACCTTCACTAAACCAATGAGTATATACTCCACCAGGGTGAGCTTCAGGACAGCTTTATTTAACATTAAAAAAGAAAGACTTGCATTTATATAGCACCTTTCATGGCCACCGGATGTCCCAAAGCACTTTAAAGCCAATGAAGCACTTTTTGAAGTGTTGTCACTGTTGTAATGTGGGAAACGCAGCAGCCCGTTTCCGCACAGCAAGCTCCCACAAACAGCAATGTGATAATGACCAGATAATCTGTTTTTGTTATGTTGGTTGAGGGATAAATATTGGCCAGGACACCAGGGATAACTCCCCTGCTCTTCTTCGAAATAGTGCCATGGGATGTTTTACGTCCACCTGAGAGGGCAGACGGGGCCTCGGTTTAATGTCTCATCCGAAAGACGACACCTCCGACAGTGCAGCGCTCCCTCAGCACTGCACTGGAGTGTCAGCCTAGCTTTAAACAGGTAAATGAACAGTTCTCGGTACAGACAGGATATGGGGATCGGGCGGAAAGGTGGAGATGAGTTAGAAGATCAGCCACGATCTTATTGAATGGCGGAGCAGGCTCGAGGGGCCGTATGGCCGACTCCTGCTCCTATTTCTTATGTTCTCGGTACAGACAGGGTATGTACAGTAATTTCAACTATCGCCTCCTCAGAAGCCACTAAGACAGTTATACATTATCCCAAAATAAATCTAATCCTTGTAGTCCAGTCACTCACTTTATGTAATAGCGATTCAAAAAAATAAAGATTCTAACAGACAAAAGTGTTTGATGGGACAGTGTAGAGGGAGCTTTACTCTGTATCTAACTCGTGCTGTACCTGCCCTGGGAGTGTTTGATGGGACAGTGTAGAGGGAGCTTTACTCTGTATCTAACCCGTGCTGTACCTGCCCTGGGAGTGTTTGATGGGACAGTGTAGAGGGAGCTTTACTCTGTATCTAAGCTGTCCTGTTCGTTGGGTCAAACGGTTAGTCCTGCCATATCTCACCTTTGGTCTCCAATGTGGTTTCCTCCCCCCTCTTCATTGACTTTCTCTGCTCTTTCTGCTTTCTCTTTTTCAGCATCTCCTTCTGAAACGCAGCAACAGACCTCAGGAGGTCCTTGCCTTCCAGCTCCAATGGTGGAATGACAATGCTGCAGTCCAGGAACTCGTTGATGGCGCTTAAGAGGTCCTGGCGATCATCGGCCAGATACGCCGCCTCATGGAAATCCTGCGGAGAGCGTTCAACAATGTTAACAATCCTCTCATTCCTTGATGTCCCCTTCGCTTTATCTCATACTCTGCTGATTCCGCAACTCTGTAACCTCCTCCAGCTCTACAACCCTCCGAGAAACCTTGGTGTCCTTTTTGACCCCGAGACGAGCTTCCGACCACGTATCCTCGCCATCACCAAGACCGACTACTCCCACCTCCGTAGCAGCACCCGACTCCGCCCTTGCCTCAGCTCATCTGCTGCTGAAACCCTCATCCATGCCTTTGTTACCTCCAGACTCGATTATTCCAATACACTCCTGTCTGGCCTCCCACCTTGCACCCTTAATAAACTTGAGCTCATCCAAAACTCTGCTGCCCGTGTCCGAACTCACACCAAGTCCCGTTCGCCCATCACCCCTGTGCTCGCTGACCTACATCGGTTCCCGATCCGGCAACACCTCAATTTTAAAACTCTCATCCTTGTTTTCAAATCCCTCCATTGCCTCGCCCCTCCCGATCTCTGTAACCTCCTCCAGCCCTACAACTCTCCGAGATCTCTGCGCTCCTCCATTTCTGGCCTCTTGAGCATCCCCGATTTTAATCGTTCCACCATTGGCGGCCGTGCCTTCAGCTGCCTGGGCCCTAAGCTCTGGAATTCCCTCCCTAAACCTCTCCGCCTCTCGCTCCTCCTTTAAGACGCTCCTTAAAACCTACCTCTTTGACCAAGCTTTTGGTCACCTGTCCTCATATCTCCTTAGGTGGCTCGGGGTGAAAATTTGTTTGAAATCGCTCCAGTGAAGCCTCTTGGGACATTTTACTATGTTAAAGGCGCTATATAAATGCAAATAGCCGTTGATTGCCTCCCTCCTCCCCCTCCCGTCGGTGCTGACTCATTGCTGCTTCCATGGACACCAGAGGCCTCCGACACCCCACCCACGAGACCATGAGCAAGCCTAGATAGCATGTGGACTATTCAACCGTGGGGAGCATTCCAGTTCCTGCCCTCACCCAATGTCAGCACAACCAGACTTGGCACCAGTGGTAGGGGAGGGTGGATGTCACTAGATAGCGATTAGGGGCCAGAACTGCAACACGGTTGCTCCCCCGCGGTTTTATCCAGGGGCGCTAACGAGTGTCAGCCATGGCTCAGTGAGTAGCGCTCTCTCGTCTCTGAGTCAGAAGGTTCTGGCTGAAGTCCCCACTCCAGAGACTTCAGCACCTAATCTAGGCTGACACTGCCAGTGCAGTATTCACGGAGTGCTCCATTGTCAGAGGTGCCATTCTTCAGATGAGATGTTAAACCGAGGCCCTGTCTGCCCTCTCAGGTGGAGGTAAAAGATCCGATGGTCAGTCTTTTGGAGAAGAGCGGGGGACCAATTGACCCCCAGCATCCACAGCCTTTTGGGGGAGAGAGTTCCAGATTTCCACTGGCCTTTGTGTGAAGAACTGCTTTCTGACATCACCCCTGAACGGCCTGGCTCTAATTTTAAGGTTCTGCCCCCTTGCTCTGGACTCCCCCCACCAGAGGAGATAGTTTCTCTCTATCCACCCTATCGAATTTTTTTTTAATCAGATTAAGTTACACTCTCAATCTTCTAGCACTAAGACTAATTGTTGCCCCTCTCTGATGCCACTTTGGTGGCAAAAACAGGAAGACAGATTATTGTCTGAATGGCAATAGATTGGGAAAAGGGGAAGTGCAACGAGACCTGGATGTCCTTGTGCACCAGTCGTTGAAGGTAAGCATGCAGGTGCAGCAGGCGGTTAAGAAGGCAAATGGTATGTTGGCCTTCATAGCGAGAGGATTCGAGTACAGGAGCAGGGATGTCTTGCTGCAGTTGTACAGGGCCTTGGTGAGACCACACCTTGAGTATTGTGTGAAGTTTTGGTTGCCTTATCTGAGGAAGGATGTTCTTGCCATGGAGGGAGTGCAGTGAAAATTCACCAGACTGATACCTGGGATGGCAGGAATGACGTATGAAGAGAGATTGGGTCGATTAGGCTTATATTCACTAGAGTTTAGAAGAATGAGAGGGGATCTCATTGAAACTTATAAAATTCTAACAGGATTAGAAAGACTAGATACAGGAAGGATGTTCCTGATGGCGGGGGAGTCCAGAACCAGGGGTCACAGTCTAAGGATAAGGGGTAAGCCATTTAGGACTGAGATGAGGAGGAATTTCTTCACCCAGAGAGTGGTGAACCTGTGGAATTCTCTACCACAGAAGGCAGTTGAGGCCAATTCATTAAATATATTCAAGAAGGAGATAGATATATTTCTTAAGGCTAAAGGGATCAAGGGATACGGGGAGAAAGCAGGGACAGGGTACTGAATTTGGATGATCAGCCATGATCTCATTAAATGGCGGAACAGGCTCGAGGGGCCGAATGGCCTACTCCTGCTCCTATCTTCTATGTTTCTATGTTTCTATGCCACCCTGGAGGAGATCGATTAACTTGGCACGGACTGGGAATTGAACCTGGGAAGTAAGAACATAAGAACATAGGAATTAGGAGCCATTCGGTCCCTTGAGCCTGCTCCGCCATTCAATAAGATCATGGCTGATCTTCAACCTCAACTCCACTTTCCCGCCCAATCTCCATCTGCCTTGATTCCCCTAGAGTCCAAAAATCTATCGATCTCAGCCTTGAATATACTCAAAGACTCAGCATCCACAGCCCTCTGGGGCAGAGAATTCCAAAGATTCACAACCCTCTGAGTGAAGAAATTCCTCCTCATCTCAGTCTTAAATGGCCGACCTCTTATTCTGAGACTGTGACCCCTAGTTCTAGACTCTTCAGCCAGGAGAAACATCCTCTCAGCATCTACCCTGTCAATCCCCCTCAAAATCTTATATGTGTCAATGAGATCACCCCTCATTCTTCTAAACTCCAGAGAGTATAGGCCCATTCTACACAATCTCTCATCATAGGACAGCCCTCTCATCCCAGGAATCAATCTAGTGAACCTTAGTTGCACCGCCTTTAAGGCAAGTATATCCTTCCTTAAATAAGGAGACCAAAACTGTGCACAGTACTCCAGGTGTGGTCTCACCAAGGCCCTGTACAATTGTAGTAAGACTTCCTTACTCTTACAACTCCAATCCCCTTGCAACTCTCTCTTAGGCTTAGATTATGGCACTTTATTCAACAGACCTCTGGCGGGGGGAAGATCTTTGGAACCAATTAGGATTCATGACTGAAAAATAAAATAAAACCATTGGCTTGTTGGGAATTGCTGGACGAGAGTTCCTGCTACATTAAACAACTAATGGGAGGAGGAGGCTCCATGAATATCCCCACCCCAATGATGGTGGAGCCCAGCACGTGAGTGCAAAAGACAAGGCTGAAGCACTTGCAACCATATTCAGCCGGAAGTGCCGAGTGGATGATCCATATCGGCCTACTCCTGAGGTCGCCACCATCACAGAAGCCAGTCTTCAGCCAATTTGATTCACTCCACATGATATCAAGAAACGGCTCAGCGCACTGGATACAGCAAAAGCTGTGGGCCCCGACAACATCCCGGCTATCGTGCAGACGACTTGTGCTCCAGAACTAGCCATGCCTCTAGCCAAGCTGTTCCAGTACAGCTACAACACTGGCATCTATCCGACAATGTGCAAAACAGCCCAGGTATGTCCTGTCCGCAAAAAGCAGGACAAATCCAATCCGGCCAATTACCGCCCCATCAGTCTACTCTCAATCATCAGCAAAGTGATGGAAGGTGTCATCGACAGTGCTATCAAGCGGCACTTACTCACCAATAACCTGCTCACTGATGCCCAGTTTAGGTTTCGCCAGACCACTCAGCTCCCGACCATATTACAGCCTTGGTCCAAACATGGACAAAGGAGCTGAATTCCAGAGGTGAGGTGAGAGTGACTGCCCTTGACATCAAGGCAGCATTTGACCGAGTGTGGCATCAAGGAGCCCTAGTAAAACTGAAGGCAATGGGAGTCGGGGGGAAAACTCTCCACTTGCTGGAGTCATAACTAGCACAAAGGAAGATGGTTGTGGTGGTTGGAGGTCAATCATCACAGCCCCAGGACATCGCTGCAGGAGTTCCTCAGGGCAGTGTCCTAGGCCCAACCATCTTCAGCTGCTTTATCAATGACCTTCCCTCCAACATAAGGTCAGAAATTGGGATGTTCGTTGATGACTGCACAGTGTTCAGTGCCATTCACAACTCCTCAGATAATGAAGCAGTTCATGCCCGCATGCAACAAGACCTGGACGACGTTCAGGCTTAGGCTAATAAGTGGCAGATAACATTCGTGCCACAGAAGTGCCAGGCAATGACTATCTCCAACAAGCGAGAGTCTAAACACCTCCCCTTGACATTCAACGGCATTACCATCGCCGAATCCCCCACCATCAACATCCTGGGGGTCACCATTGACCAAAAACTTAACTGGACCAGCCACATAAATACTGTGGCAGCAAGAGCAGGTCAGAGGCTAGGTATTCTGCGGCGAGTGTCTCACCTCCTGACTCCCCAAAGCTTTTCCACCATCTACAAGGCACAAGTAAGGAGTGGGATGGAATACTCTTCACTTGCCTGGATGAGTGCAGCTCCAACAACACTCAAGAAGCTCGACACCATCCAGGACAAAGCAGCCCGCTTGATTGGCACCCGATCCACCACCTTAAACATTCACTCCCTCCACGGCGCACCGTGGCTGCAGTGTGTACCATCTACAAGATGTACTGCAGCAACTCGCCAAGGCTTCTTTGGCAGCACCTCCCAAACCCGTGACCTCTACCACCTAGAAGGACAAGGGCAGCAGGCGCATGGGAACACCACCACCTCCAAGTTTCCCTCCAAGTCACACACCACCCTGACTTGGAAGTATATCGCCGTTCCTTCATCGTCACTAGGTCAAAATCCTGGAACTCCCTCCCTAACAGCACTGTGGGAGCACCTTCACCACACGAACTGCAGCAGTTCAAGAAGGTGGCTCACCACCACCTTCTCAAGGGCAACTAGGGCTGGGCAATAAATGCTGGCCTTGCCAGCGACGCCCACATCCCATGAACGAATAAAAAAAAAGCTAATTTGCTGCTGAAACCCTTATCCGTGCCTTTGTTACCTCCAGACTTGACTATTCCAATGCTCTCCTGGCTGGCCTTCCACTCTCCATGAACTTGAGCTCTCTTGCCCGTGTCCTAACTCGCACCAAGTCCCGTTCTCCCATCACCCCCTGTGCTCGCTGACCTACACTGGCTCCCGGTCCGGCAACGCCTCGATTTAAAAATTCTCATCCTTGTTTTCAAATCCCTCCATGGCCTCGCCTCCTCCCTATCTCTGTAACCTCCTCCAGCCCCACAACCCCCCGAGATCTCTGCGCTCCTCAAATTCTGGCCTCTTGCGCCTCCCCAATTTCATTCCTCCACCACTGGCTGCTGTGCCTTTGGCTGCCTAGGCCCTTAGCTCTGTAATGCCCTCCCTAAACCTCACTGCCTCTCTGTCCCCCTTTCAGACGCTCCTGCAAACCTACCTCTGTGACCAAGCTTACCTCCTTAAAACCTACCTCTGTGACCTGTTCTAATATCTCGTTATGTGGCTCGGTGTCAAAGATTGTTTGACAATCGCTCCTGTGAAGCCCCTTGGAATGTTTTACCACGTTAAAGGCACTAGATGAATGCAAGTTGTTGTAGTTGTGAGTCTTACCTTGTCTGACATCAGGGTGGAGATGGAACGTCCGATCTCGTGGTAATCCATGCTGGACTGGCTCGGCCCCAGTAGGACGAAGATGAACCGCACGGGGACATGGACTTCCAAAACGGATTCAAGGATAACCGCTTCGCTCAGACGAACGAAGGCCATGGTGGGCTGGTCCAGAAAGGCAAGAGTCCC
Source organism: Squalus acanthias (assembly GCA_030390025.1). Taxonomy (NCBI): domain Eukaryota; kingdom Metazoa; phylum Chordata; class Chondrichthyes; order Squaliformes; family Squalidae; genus Squalus; species Squalus acanthias. The sequence goes on from CM059427.1 coordinate 79,776,480, forward strand.
TAAAAATATGAGGAAGGAAACAATTACTAGAACTTTTAGGAACATGAAAAAGCCATTAGGCCCCAAAACAAATTGGTCCCTTTTCAGTAGATCAACCCCACCTGACCATCATATCCCTCAATCTCCTCTCCCTCCAGAAACACATGAAATTGTCTCTTAGAATCATAGAATCTTACAGCACAGAAGGAGGTCGCTCGGCCCATCGTGCCTGTGTCGGCTCGTTGAAAGCGTTGCCCAATTCAGTCCCACACCCCCAGCTCTTCCCCAGAGCTCTCAAATTAGTCCTCGTCAAGTACATATCCTATTGCCTTTTTAAAGTTCCAATGGAATCTGATTCCACCACTCTTTCTGGTAGTGCGTTCCAGACCTTAACAACCCTCTGCGTGAAGAAATTTCTCCTCATTTCGCCTCTAGTTCTTTTACCAATTTTTTTAATCTATGACCTTTGGTTACTGACCCACTTGCCAGAGGAAATAGTTTCTCCCTACTTGCTCTATCAAAACCCCTCATAATTTTGAATACCTCGATGAGGTCTCCCCTTAACCTTCCCTGCTCCAAGGAGAACAATCCCAGCTTCTCCAGTCCCTCCACATAACTGAAGTCCCTGATCCCTGGTATCATGCAGGTAAACTCCTCTGTACTCTCTCCGGGGCCTTGACAGCCTTCCTAAAGTGCGGTGCCCACAATATTCCAGCTGGGACCTAACCAGAGGTTTGTAAAGGGTTTAGCATGAATTCCTCTTGAACCCTTTATATCCTACATTTGCCTGTTTAAACGTTAAACATCTCTGGGGCCATGAGAAGATAGAAACAGGAGGAGGCCATTCAGCCCCTCAAACCTGTTCCGCCATTCAGTTAGATCATGGCTGATCTGTATCTTAACTCCATCTCCCCGACTTGGCTCCATAACCCTTAATACCATTAACCAACAGAAATCGATCAATCAGTTTTGAAAGTTTTTTTAATGACCCCCTCAGACTCAACAGTGTTTTTGGGGAGAGAGTTCCAGATTTCCACTACCCTTTGTGTGAAGAAGTGCTTCCTGCCATCACCCTGAACGGCCTGGCTCTAATTTTAAGATTATGCCCCCTTGTTCTGGACTCCGCCCCCCCCCAGAGGAAATAGTTTCTCTCTATCTACCCTATCAACTCCTTTAATCACCTTAAACACCTCGATTAAATCATCCCTTAATCTTCTATACTTGAGGGAATACAAGCCCAGTCTGTGCAACCTGGACACATATTTTAACCCTTTTAGCCCCGGTATCATTCTGGTGAATCTGCGCTGCTCCCCCTCCAAGGCCAATATATCCTTCCTGAGGTGCGGGGCCCAGAACTGATCACAGAGCTCCAGATGGGGCCTAACCAGGTCTTTATCTAACCCGTGCTGTACCTGCCCTGGGAGTGTTTGATGGACAGTGTAGAGGGGGCTTTACTCTGTATCTAACCCGTGCTGTACCTGCCCTGGGAGTGTTTGATGGACAGTGTAGAGGGAGCTTTACTCTGTATCTAACCCGTGCTGTACCTGCCCTGGGAGTGTTTGATGGACAGTGTAGAGGGAGCTTTACTCTGTATCTAACCCGTGCTGTACCTGCCCTGGGAGTGTTTGATGGGACGGTGTAGAGGGAGCTTTACTCTGTATCTGACCCGTGCTGTACCTGGGCTGGGAGTGTTTGGCAGTGATGCCACCAACATTCATCACCTCGATCTGAGACAATACCTGGGACCAATGAAGCAGGCTTCAGTGGGCCCGTTTGAAACTGTTTATTATTTCTCCGTCACTGATAGTGAAACGTACCAATCAGGACCACAGTGGCCTCCGCGTTATCCGGGATCTGCTCCATCAGCCTCAGCTCTGACTTCTTTTTGTGCCTCTCGCTGTGGTGATTGCTTGGATGTTTTAAATGGTTCTGAAAAGAAAAAGGGATGTGAGGACAATTCACAGGGAAAGGGTGGAGTTCGGGTCCGTGCCCTCCCTCCCCTATTGTACATTAGAATCATCGAATGATACAGCACAGGAGGAGACCATTCGGCCCATCGTGCCTGTGCCGGCTCTTTGAAAGAGCTCTCCAATTAGTCCCACTCCCTCTGCTCTTTCCCCATAGCCCTGCAAATTTTTCCCCTTCCATTTATTTATCCAATTCTCTTTTGAAAGTTACTATTGAATCTGCTTCCACCGCCCTTTCAGGCAGTGTATTCCAGATCACAACAACTCGCCGCGCAAAAACATTTCTGCTCATCTCCCCTCTGGTTCTTTTGCCAATTAACTTAAATCTGTGTCCTCTGGTTACCGACCCTCCTCCCAGTGGAAACAATTCATGATTTTGAACTCCCCATAACCTTCTCTACTCTAAAGAGAACAACCCCAGTTTCTCTAGTCTCTCCACATAACTGAAGTCCCTCATCCCTGGTACCATTCCAGTAAATATCCTCTGCATCTTCTCCAAGGCCTGGACATCCTCCATAAAGTTTTGTAGGGCCCCGACTCAAACCCAACACTGTGGAGCAGGGAGTGTCTCTAAACAAACCCAACACTGTAGAGCAGGGAGTGTCTCTAAACAAACCCAACAATGTCCTTCCGCACCAAGCACACATACTGTCTGGCAGGTGTAAACAGTTTGAATCCAACACTAAATATGGTGTGCAACAACAAATCTCTTTAGTGTATTTGACCATGTCCAGACACACACAATGTCTTTGAGCAGTAGACATATAGGGGGAAAAATTCAGTGTCGCCCCATTTGGGGCGCAATTATCAGCCGGGCGCAAAGATTAGCGCCTGGTGCTAATTATCGCCTCCGACTGCAAACTTGGCTTTTATCGCCCCTGGAGGTGATTGGAGCGCTAAATCAGGCGCTTCACACCTGTCTTAAGGCACAAAGGCCGAGGAGCAAAGCGCTACCTCAGAGCGCTGGCGAAGCTCATGTGATGTCAGTCAGCAATGGAACAGAGACACAATGGCGCCAGCCAGTTCTTAAAGGGGAGGGTTGATCTTGCTCTCCATCCACATCCTGCTCATTGCAGCCTTGAATCTCGGCCTGGAGAGACCTGTACATCAAATCTGCTGGAAAGAACAATGGAGAGCACCAGGGAAAGAGCTCAGAGTGCAGCCCCCACAGTCTCTTCTAAATCGATACAAGGAATGGCAAATCAAAATGAACCTGCAAAGTGCTGCTCAGTACCCAAAACTCCTTCACACAGCGTTGAATCTCTCCAGAAGTCTCTCTCTCTCTCTCTGAGAATGCGTGGTGCAAAAATGTCACCAACAAAAAAAGGCAAGAAGCGTTCACCTTTAAATAGCGCTCCCCCAGCCCCTTACTGACTGCAAAACGCTCCCCTCAACCTGTCGTTGCTAGCGGCAGGCGGTAAGGCAGGGGGCGCCACTCAATATCTGCTCCGGGGTGCTACCGGGGCGTTGCGCACTTGACTGACGTCACGATCTGCCGGCGCAGGAGATCGTGGCGGTAGTGTTTAGCGCCGCCGCAAAATGTCTAGTTAATTTCGCGAGCGGTGCAAACATCGCCGCGCCCGGGCACTAGTTGCTTTGCACCCCATTAGCGCCCTCTTAAGGTGCTAACGGGAGGCGCAACCAACTGAATTTTTCCCCCATAGAGCAATAAACAATATTACCCCATTTCTATCCCCGGGTAGAGAGATAACTTCCATCAATCCTTTCGATCCTGACTCAACAAATTGTTAAGGAAAGTTCAAGATCTTAATAGGCCTCTAGTCACACACTCTGTCCTTGCTGATTCATTATGGTATGACAAGTGTTATTGTGAACAAGACCACCAGAAGTGGGATATTTCCTTCAAAAACACCAGATGCCAACTTGTTTTCCATCTGGGATTTAATTAATCATCTTGAGCTCCATTGTCCCACGTCTTATCTCAAGACTGCCTTGGCTGTCTCGTTTCACAATGTGGCCCCAAAAATAAGTCAACAGGCACAAATCACACATCCTGCACTTTCAGCAGAAGCTAAACAGCGCAGTCAGCTAAATTATACCCTGACACATTAAAGCCTAAAGCATTCCGGGAATGGACAACTTTAACCATTTCATTATTTCTAGCTACAATACAAATCTACAAGCTATCTATGTGTAAAAAGAAACTATAAACCTTAATCATATGAGGTTAAACCAAATTCTCATCCTACGTATCTTTTGACAGCACCTCCCAAACCCACGATCTCTACCACCTGGATGGGCAAGGGCAGCAGGCACATGGAAATACCATCACCTCCAAGTTCCCCTCCGAGTTGCACACTCCATCCCGACTTGGAAGTATATCGCCGATCCTTCATCGTCGCTGGGTCAAAATCCTGGAACTCCCTCCCTAACAGCACTGTCGGAGCACCTTCACCACACGGACTGCAGCAGTTCAAGAAGGCGGCTCAAGGGCAACTAGGGATGGACAATAAATGCTGGCCTTGCCTGCGACGCCCACATCCCAGGAACGAATCAAAAAAAAATAAGAATAGGGTATCTTACACAGGGGCCACTCAACAGTGGTAAGGAGCTGATTTTCTTCCTCCCTTGCCCGGGGGCAGAAACTCCCATCGGAGAATGGCTGTGATCAGCTCGACCAGCACAGGGTTAGTCTGCAATGTTCCTGGGCCACCGTGGCTCCGTACCACACCGGGCTGCACATTCACCAACTGAGTCAGGAGGGGGTGGGGGGTGGGGTGGTGAAGGGGTGTCCCTGTTCAGTTCATCATAATTTCCTCCATTGTCTATTGCAATTATCCTTCTTATCCCAGTGCTGAGCAATCCTCCCTGCCCAAGAGAGCACTCCTGCAGCCTGATCACAACAGGGAGGCATTTGTGTGTCACCCTGGGTGGAACACAGGAACAGGAGTCGGCCATACGGCCCCTCGAGCCTGCTCCGCCATTCAATAAGATCATGGCTGATCTTCAACCTCAACTCCACTTTCCTGCCCGATCCCCATATCCCTTGATTCCCCTAGAGTCCAAAAATCTATCTATCTCAGTCTTGAATATACTCAAAGACTCAGCATCCACAGCCCTCTGGGGCAGAGAACTCCAAAGATTCACAACCCTCTGAGTGAAGAAATTCTTCCTCATCTCAGTCCTAAATGGCTGACCCCTTATCCTGAGACTATGCCCCCTAGTTCTAAACTCTCCAGCCAGGGGAAACAACCTCTCAGCATCTACCCTGTCAATCCCCTTCAGAATGTTGTATGTTTCAATGAGATCACCTCTCATTCTTCTAAACTCCAGAGAGTATAGGCCCATTCTACACAATCTCTCATCATAGGACAGCTCTCTCATCCCAGGAATCAATCTAGTGAACCTTTGTTGCGCCGCCTCCAAGGCAAGTATATCCTTCCTTAGATAAGGAAACCAAAACTGTGCACAGTACTCCAGGTGTGGTCTCATCAAGGCCCTGTACAATTGTAGCAGGACTTCCTTACTCTTATACTCCACCCCCCTTGCAATAAAGGCCAACATGCCATTTGCCTTCCTTATTGCTTGCTGTCCCTGCACGCTAGTTTTTTGTGTTTCTTGCATGAGGACACCCAAATCTCTCTGAACACCAACATTTGAAAGTTTCTCACCATTTAAAAAATATTCTGTTTTTCTATTCTTCCTACCAAAGTGAATTTCCCTACATTATACTCCATCTGCCACCTTACTGCCCACTCACTCAGTCTATCTATACCCCTTTGCAGACTCTTTGGGCTCGATTTTGCCGGCGCTCAGGGGTCGGCTTTGAAGGCGGGACTGCTGGCAAAATCAAAAAGATTGGCAGCGGGTCCTGAACCCATTTCCAAACCGCCTCCAATCAATCTTCCCGGGAGTCAGGTCCCCAATTTGCACAGGGACCCGACTCCTAGCAGCGGGAAGAGGATTATAGTCACTTAACTGCCTATTAACAGGTAGTTAACAGGCAGTTAACAGGCTTTTTCCAATTTTGCCAGGTTGACTGCGGGCTTCCCGATGTCCGGACTCCACGCCAGGTAAGTGTGGCGTGTTGTGAGTCTGCTGTAATGTTTCTGCATTGATGATAACTGCAGAAGTGGTGTGAAGGATCCAATGGTGCACTGGTGAGTTTCAGAGGTAAGAAAATGTTGGGAAAACCATTTTTAATGTTTTTAGACTTTTCTGTAGATAACAAGGTTTGAAGTGTATGTGTAGTCCCACCTCATTGGGAGAACCTCTCTCACCAGTGACAGATCGCTTCTGTAACCTCACCTGCAGCTGCCATCTGTTTTATCCTAAGGAGGGAGTCACTGGAGAGCCTGGGTGAAAGGGCTCACCTTTGTTCAGTGATTGTCAGTGTTTGCAGCACCTCAATGCTGTCAAACACTGAAAAATCATCTGTCAAACAAAAATGAGCGTGTCCCCTTTAAGAAAACCGGTAGATGACGCATCATCAACTGGCATCATCTGACACCGGCTTTCTCTTAATTGGCTGGCAAGCCCGCAGGGCGGGCTTAACAAGACCAATTGACGCAAAATAATGTCTGTGCGTCGGACGTCGCTGGGGGCGGGACTAGAACCCAGAAGGCAGCAGTCCTGCCCCCAACGCGCCTCTTCAGGTAAGATCGTGGCTTTTGTGTTCTCCTCACAGCTTACTGTCCCACCTAACTTTGTATCATCAGCAAACTTGGATACATTACACTCGGTCCCTTCATCTAGGTCATTAATATAGATTGTAAATAGCTGATCCTTGCGGCACCCCACTAGTTACACCCTGCCAACCGGAAAAAGATCCGTTTATCCCTACTCTCTGTTTTCTGTCCGTTAACCAATCATCTATCCATGCTACTATATTACCCCCAACCCCATGAGCCCTTATCTTGTGTAATAACCTTTCATGTGGCACCTTATCGAATGCCTTTTGGAAATCCAAATACACTACATCCACTGGTTCCCCTTTACCTACCCTACTAGTTACATCCTCAAAAAACTCCAATAAATTTGTCAAACACGATTTACCTTTCATAAAACCATGTTGACGCTGCCTAATCATGTAATGATTTTCTAAGTGCCCTGATACTACTTCCTTAACAATGGATTCCAGCATTTTCCCTACTACTGATGTCAGGCTAACTGGCCTGTAGTTCCCTGTTTTCTCTCTCCCTCCTTTCTTGCTCTGCCATTCAATGAGATCATGGTTGATCTGCACCTTAACTCCATCTACCCGCCTTGGTTCCACAACTCTCGTCTCTCCCCCTCCCCCCCCCCGCCACCGGCCGTCGCCCCGACAACTCTCCCCTGCCCGCACTGCCCAATGTGCGCTGGCTACACCTCTCGCGGGAGCTCGGCTCACCTGAGAGTCGGTCTCCGCTATTTTGGGGTCTTGCATCTCGATGCGCTCCTCCCCCATTAGGGGCACGGTGGTGAAGGATTCTTTCGACAGGTTGTGCTCGTGGTGGAGATGGTGAGTGCTCAGGACGGAGGACATAGTGGCACCGGAGACGTTGCGAGGAAAAAAGGTCCCTTCCTTCTCATCGTTCGGGTGGCTGCAACACAAAGCGACCACTTACTCCCACTGCTCCCAGAGCATCTATGCAGGGGTGGGGGGGTTGGGGGGGCGGGGGGGGGGCGTTGGTGCGGAGGTGGGGTGATGGGGTGGTCAAAAATCTTAGGGAAGGCGCACAGGAGATTTACCAGAATGGTACTAGGGATGAGGGACAGTGTGTTATGAAACATACCAATTAGGTAACATTACCATTCAGCCCATGCTGGCTCTTTGAAAGAGCTATCCAATTAGTCCCTCTCTCCCCACTCCCGCTCCTTCCCTGTGTTAGTCAGCCGTGGCTCAGTTGGTAGCACTCTTGCTTCTGAGTCAGAAGGTTGTGGGTTCATAGTCCCACTCCAGAGACTTGAGCACAAAATCTAGGCTGACGCTCCCAGGGCAGTACTGAGGGAGTGCTGCACTGTCTGAGGTGCCGTCTTTCGGGCAAACGTTAAACCCTCATCTGCTCTCCCAGTTGGACCGTAAAAAATCCCATGGCCACTATTTCAAAGAAGAGCTGGGGAGTTTTCCCTGGTGTCCCTGGGCCAATATTTACCCCTCAAACAGCAGATGATCTGGTCATTATCACATTGCTGTTTGTGGGAGTTTGCGGTGTGCAAATTGGCTGCCGCGTTTCCTACATTACAACAGTGACTACACTCCAAAAAAAAGTATTTAATTGGCTTTAAAGTGCTTTGGGACATCGTGAAAGGTGCTACATAAATGCAAGTGTTTCTTTATAACCCAGCAAATTTGTCCTTTTCAAGTATTTATCCAATTCGCTTTTGAAAGTTACGATTGAATCTGCTTCCACCGCCCTTTCAGGCAGCGCATTCCAGATCACAACAACTCGCTGCATAAATATAAATTCTCCTCATCTCCCTCTGGTTCTTTTGCCAATTACCTTAAATCTGTGTCCTCTGGTTACTGACCCTCCTGCCAATTGAAACAGATTCTCCTTATTTACTTTATCAAAACACCTCAAAATTTTGAACTCCTCTATTAAATCTCCCCTTAACTCCCTTCTGCTCTAAGGAGAACAACCCCAGCTTCTCCAGTCTCTCCACATAACTGAAATCCCTCATCCCTGGGACCATCTCGGTAAATCTCCTCTGCGCCCTCTCCAAGGCCTTGACATCCTTCCTAAAGTTTGGTGCCCAGAATTGGACTCAATACTCTAACAATTCTTACACAATAATGTCGGAAACGCAGCAGCCAATTTGCACACAGCAAGATCCACGAACAGCAACATGATTATGACCATATAATCTGTTTTAGTGATGTTGGTTGAGGGATAAATATATTTATATATATATAAATCATCCGAACCCCTCGATTAGGTCCCAGCCTTTAAGTCACTCCCGGGTATCCGTTATTCTATATATAAACCACCCGAACCCCTCGATTAGCTTCCAGCCTGTAACTCTCTCTCGGGTATCTATTATTCTATATATAAACCACCTGAACCCCTTGATTAGCTTCCAGCCTGTAACTCTCTCTCGGGTATCTATTATTCTATATATAAACCACCCGAACCCCTCGATTAGCTTCCAGCCTGTAACTCTCTCTCGGGTATCTCTTATTCTATATATAAACCACCTGAACCCCTCGATTAGCTTCCAGCCTGTAACTCTCTCTCGGGTATCTATTATTCTATATATAAACCACCTGAACCCCTCGATTAGCTTCCAGCCTGTAACTCTGTGGACTGGGTCCCCGATAGACCCTACCTCCGATGGGTCAACAGTACCTGTGTTTGACTAGAAGGGCTCTCAGTACATTGGCCCTGTCTTCAGCTTTGATCTGATCCGTGATGACCATGGTTTCCACCACCAGGTGGGCAATTCCAGGTAACGTCTTCTGCTCCAGATCCAGCAGCACCGCCCCTGCCAGAGACACACACCGTGCTTTTAGTCAGCGGCTTACAGTCTCAGGAGGTATCAGCCCTCCCGACCCCCCTCGCCCCACTTACATCCCCCCGACCCCCCTCGCCCCATTTACATCCCCCTGACCCCCCTCGCCCCATTAACAAATCCCCCACCTCCCTCGCCCTATTTACATCACCCCCACCCCCTCGCCCCATTTACACTCCCTGACCCCTGACTCCTCTCGCCACATTTATATTTCCCCGACCCCTCTCGCTCCATTTACACCCCCCGAACCCTGACCCCTCTTGCTCCATTTACACTCCCCTGACCCCTGACCCCTCTCGCCCCATTTACACCCCTCTGACCCCTGACCTCTCTTGCTCCATTTACATTCCCCTGATCCCTGACCCCTCTCACTCCATTTACATTCCCCTGACCCCTCTCACCCCATTTACACTCTCCTGACCCCTGACCCCTCTTGCCCCATATACACTCTCCTGACCCCTGACCCCTCTCGCCCCATTTACACTCTCCTGACCCCTGACCCCTCTCGCCCCATTTACATTTCCCTGATCCCTGCCTCCTCTCGCCCCATTTACACTTCCCTGACCCCTGTCACCCCATTTACATTCCCATGGCCCTTCTTGTCCCATTTACACCTCCAACCCCTCCATACCCCTTCCCGCCTCCCCGTCAGCCATCTCTCCACCCATTTGAATTCCTACAGCCGCTCTCTCCCAGGCATTCACAATCACTCCCTGGCCTCTCTCTTTTCTAGTTTACGTTGCCCCCACGCCCCGTCTCCCAGTGTGACATTCTCCATCCCCCCCACCGCCTCCTCTCCTGACCCCACCCTTCCTGAGCACCATTGTCCATCGGGCGCTGGGTAGAAGACCCATGAAAAAATGGGGCACACAGTTGCCTGACTGAGGCAAGTGGGGTCAACAGTGGTGGGAGGACAGTGCAGTTTTATGACACAAAGCACATCCTGAGAGGGTCAAAGATTAATGGCTCAGTTGGTGAGTGCACTGCCTATACAGACCACGGATGTCCCATTCTCCAGCCCTGGTCCATACTGAATTAGCCAGCCTTGGTATGGGTGTTCCATTTGGCCAATGTTCTCCTGGGTTAGCGATGGAAAAGTCAGCCAAAGACGGTGCTCCTGACTGTCAGCCATCATTCCCTGAGGGAAAGGGCACATGGGTTAAGATTGGGCTTGGGTGTGATGCCCTGCTATAATTGTCAGCCCATTCAGGAAAGACTGAGAAAATTGTGGGGGGAAAAAAACCCATAGAAACACAGGAACAGGAGGAGGCCATTCAGCGCTTCGAGCCTATTCCGCCATTCACTTTGATCATGGCTGATCTGTACCTCAACTCCATCTCCCCGCCTTCGTTCTATATCCCTTAATACCCTCACCCAACAAAAATCTATCGATCTCAGTTTTGAAATTTTCAATTGACCCCCCACCCTCAACAGCTTTTTGTGGGAGAGAGTTCCAGATTTCCACTACCCTTTGTGTGAAGAAGTGCTTCTTGACATCACCCCTGAACGGCCTGGCTCTAATTTTAAGATCATGTCCCCTTGTTCTGGACTCCCCCCACCAGAGGAAATAATTTCTCTCTCTCTCTACCCTATCAACTCCTTTAATCACCTTAAACACCTCGGTTAGATCATCCCTTAATCAGGAATACAAGCCTAGTCTGTGCAACCTGTCCTCATAATCTAACGCTTTTAGCCCCGGTATTATTCTGGTGAATCTGCGCTGCTCCCCCTCCAAGGCCGATATATCCTTCCTGAGGTGCGGGGCCCAGAACTGAATGCAATGTCCAGCTGGGGTCTAGCCAGAGCTTTATACAACCGTTGCAGCATTTCCACCCTTAGAGACCGCAGGATCTCCACACTCAATGCAGTAACTGCAGGAGAAGGACCCAGCGATCAATGGGTCTCCAATTCCTCCCCTTTCAAGTTCTGGCCTCTTGCATATCTCCGGTTTTAATCGCTCCACCATTGGCGGCCATGCCTTCAGCTGCCGAGGCCCTAAGCTCTAGAATTCCCTCCCTAAACCTCTCCGCCTCTCTCTCCTCCTCCTTTAAGATGCTCCTCAAAACCTACCTCTTTGACCAAGCTTGGTGGAGCGATTAAAATCGGGATGCTCAAGAGTACCAGAACTGGAGAAGCGCAGATATCTCGGGGGGTTGTGGGGCTGGAGGAGGTTACAGAGATAGGGAGGGGGCGAGGCCATGGAAGGATTTGAAAACAGGAATGAGAATTTTAAAGTTGAGGCGTTGCCAGACTGGGAGCCAGTGTAGGTCAGCGAGCACAGGGGGTGATGGGGGAGCGGGACTTGGTGCGAGTTAGGAGACGGGCAGCAGAGTTTTGGAAGAGCTGAAGTTTACGGAGGGTGGAAGATGGGAGGCCGGCCAGGAGAGCGTTGGAATAGTCGAATCTCGAGGTAACAAAGGCACGGATGAGGGTTTCAGCAGCGGATGAGCTGAGGCAAGGGCGGAGATGGGCGATGTTACGGAGGTGGAAGTAGGCGGTCTTGGTGATGGCGAGGATAGAGGGTCGGAAGCTCAGCTCAGGGTCAAATAGGAAGATTAAAGAGTAAGGTTAAGCAAGAACATCCAATCCCTAACGGTACTCACCGTGTGCGATGGTCTTTCTCAGCTCCAGCAGGCTGCGGAATGTCAGGGAGGCCACGTGCGGTTTGCCCCACTTGTCCGTCTCCGACTCCACGTCCTCCTCAAACTTGATCCAGCGAGCGGTCTCCTGCCACATCATCTCATTGTTCTTGCCCACCACTAGCTCGTTCAGCTCGACGAAAACCTGTGCAAACGATGGGGGTGGGATGGGGTGAGATGGGGGAGGGGGGGGCGGGGGTAGTGAAATGAATACTCTGGAGGCGCAGTTGTCCGATCAATCCGGCCAAGAGTGAGTGGGGGCAGGAGATACTAACAGTGCAGTGCCTCGGGGCTCACGCACCAGCCCGATGTGTCACGCACAGAAAGGTGCGACGTGGGCTCTGGCCAAGGCTCATGGAGCGTTGGCCTTTATTACGTTGAAATATGTCAGCCGGGGCTCAGTGGGCGGCACTCTCGCCTGAGTCAGAAGGTCGTGGGTTCAAGCCCCACTCCAGAGTCTTGAGCCCATAATCCAGGCTGATGCTCCCAGTGCAGTACTGAGGGAGCGCTGCACTGTCGGAGGTGCCGTCTTTAAGATGAGACGTTAAACTGAGGCCCCGTCTGCCCTCTCAGGTGGATATAAAAGACTCCCATGGCACTACTTTGAAGAAGAGCAGGGGGAGTTATCCCCGGTGTCCAGGCCAGTATTTATCCCTCTATCAACATCACTAAAAAACAGATTATCTGGTCATTATCACATGGGAGCATACTGTGGGCAAATTGGCTGCCGCGTTTCATAGAAAACATAGACATAGAAGATAGGAGCAGGAGTAGGCCATTCGGCCCCTCGAGCCTGCTCCGCCATTTAATGAGATCATGGCTGATCATCCAAATTCAGTACCCTGTCCCTGCTTCTCCCCATATCCCTTGATCCCTTTAGCCTTAAGAAATATATCTAACTCCTTCTTGAATATATTTAATGAATTGGCCTCAACTGCCTTCTGTGGTAGAGAATTCCACAGGTTCACCACTCTCTGGGTGAAGAAATTCCTCCTCATCTCTGTCCTAAATGGCTTACCCCTTATCCTTAGACTGTGACCCCTGGTTCGGGACTCCCCCGCCATCGGGAACATCCTACATTACAACACTTCAAAAGAAAAAGTACTTCATTGGCTGTAAAGCGATTTGGGACATCCCGAGGTCGTGAAAGGTGCTGTATAAGTGCAATACTTTCTTGTCATATTGGGCACCGAGGGAATGAAGATGTAGAAGAACGTTCAGTACCTCATGGGGTTTTCTGTCGAGCCGCCACGTCTTGCCGCTGGACTGGGGCATTTTTGTGCTGATTTTGCTCATCTGGCTCCTTGAAGGTTTCTTGACCAGATGCCGGCGAACCCCTGGGTTGTCCTCGAATCGGTGGCCTGTGGATGAAGAAGAAAGTCGGGTACGGAAACTTGGAGATGCATCCGGAGTTTTGCCGAGGTGTATGTATCTGCATGATTTGTGCGCACCCGGTCTTTTTAACCTCCTCGGTGGGTAGCACACTCTGAGTCAGAAGATCGTGGGTTCGAGTCCCACTCCAGAGACTTGAGCGCATAATCCAGGCCGACACTCCCAGTGCAGTGCTGAGGGAGTGCTGCACTGTTGGAGGTGCCGTTTTTCGGATGAGACGTTAAACCGAGGCCCCGTCTGCTCTCTTGGGTGGACGTAAAAGCACCCATGGCACTATTTGAAGAAGAGCAGGGGAGTTATCCCCGGTGTCCTGGGCCAATATTTATCCCTCAGCCACCATCATTAAAACAGGTTATCTGATCATATATCTCATTGCCGTTTGGGGGATCTAGCTGTGCGCAAATTGGCTGCCGCGTTTCCCACGTTACAACAGTGACCAAACTTCAAAAGTGCTTCAGCGGCTGTAAAGCGCTTTGGGACGTCCTGAGGTCGTGAAAGGCTCTATAGAAATGCAAGTCTTTCTTTTTTTTAACTCCCGGCCTCCTCCCTCCATGGTCTCCTCAGTTCCCCGCTCCCATGGTAACACATCACATCCACTCCCCCAGTGGGTTAAGTTGGGACTTTTCAGTTGTGGGGAAATGTTGCCCTCGGTGATGGTTGCAATTCAGCATCCCCCAGGATTCTAAAGGGTTCACCATGCAGAGCCTCAATGGACCAAAGCCTTCCCAGTAAATCATTACATGTAACATAGAAACAGAGAAAAATAGGAGCAGGAGTAGGCCATTCGGCCCTTCGAGCCTGCTCCGCCATTCAATATGATCATGGCTGATCCTCTATCTCAATACCATATTCCCGCTCTCTCCCCATACCCCTTGATGCATTTTGTGTCTAGAAATCTATCTATCTCCTTCTTAAATATATTCAGTGACTTGGCCTCCACAGCCTTCTGTGGTAGAGAACTCCACAGGTTCACCATCCTCTGAGTGAAGAAATTTCTCCTCATCTCAGTCTAAATGTCCTACCCCGTATCTTGAGACTGTGACCCCTCGTTCTAGAGCCCCCAGCCAGGGGAAACATCCTCCCTGCATCCAGTCTGTCTAGTCCTGTCAGAATTTTATACGTTTCAATGAGATCCCCTCTCATTCTTCTAAACTCTAGTGAATACAGGCCTAGTCGACCCAATCTCTCCTCATACGACAGTCCTGCCATCCCAGGAATCAGTCTGGTGAACCTTCGCTGCACTCCCTCTATGGCAAGTATATCCTTTCTTAGGTAAGGTAATCCCAATTAAATAAATCCCTTCTTGTTCACTTCGACTGTATAGAATTCTAAGAGGAACTTAGGAACAGGAGGAGGGCATTCAGCCCCTCGAGCCCATTCCGCCATTCAATGAGATCATGGCTTGATCTTTACCTCAACTCCATCCACCTGCCTTGGCTCCATAGCCTTTTGTACCCTTGGCTAGCAAAAGGTTATCGGTCTCATAGGAACATAGGAACAGGAGGAGGCCATTTAACCCCTCGAACCTGTTAGGCCATTCAATGAGATCATGGCTGATCTGCGACCTAACTCTCACATTTGGAATGATGAATTGAGCTGGCATCTACTGCTTTGTGTGGGAGAGAGTTCCACACGTCTACCACCCTTTGTGTGAAGAAGCGTTTCCTAACTTCTCACCGGAATGGCCTGGCTCGGATTTTAAGGTTTTGTCCCCTTGTCCTAGATTCCCCCCACCAGTGGAAAAAGTTTCTCTCAATCTACCCTCTCAATTCCTTCCAAAACCCTAAAATCCTCAATCAAATCAAATCACCCCTTCACCTTGTATATTCCAGGGTATACGAGCATATTTTATGTGATCTAGTGGTTCACAGCGGGGGGAGGGGGAGGTTTGGTCATTTAGACGTTGGGTGGAGCCCAGACTGATGAAAGTTCCCTCTATCTGCTGGTTCTAAGGCTCCTACATTTGGAGGAGTTGCATTCTAGTTCCTTGTGGGCATAGGTCTACAGCACAACAACGTCCCTAATTCATTGACACTGACGGGCACTGCGACTCCGGATGGCTTGTGCAAGAAAAAGAAAAATGCCGCACTGTTACCACAGGGGGGCACTCTTCTCGGCTTCGAGCCGAGGCATGTTCTTGGTGCAGAGCCGAGGGAGTTTTCCTTTGCATCTGACTGAACTGTACCTAACCTAACGGACCAAACCCCTTCCCATTCACTCCCACTGTACCTAACCTAATGGACCAAACCCCTTCCCAATCACTCCCACTGTACCGAACCAAATGGACCAAACCCCTTCCCATTCATTCCCACTGTACCAAATCTAATGGACCAAACCCCTTCCCATTCACTCCCATTGTACAGAATCCCAATGGACCAAACCCTTCTCACTCACTCCCACTGTACAGAATCCCAATGGATCAAACCCCTTCCCATTCACTCCCATTGTACAGAATCCCACTGGACCAAACCCCTTCTCATTCACGCCCACTGTACAGAATCCCAAGGGCTCAAACCCCTTCCCATTCACTCCCACTGTATAGAATCCCAATGGACCAAATCCCCTTCCCATAAACTCCCATTGGGCAGAATCCCAATGGACCAAACGCCTTCTCATTCACTCCCACTGTACAGAATCCCAATGGACCAAACCCCTTCCCATTCACTCCCACTGTACAGAATCTCAAGGGATCAAACCCCTTCCCATTCACTCCCACTGTACAGAATCCCAATGGACCAAACCCCTTCCCATTCACTCCCACTGTACAGAATCCCAATGGACCAAACCCCTTCCCATTCACTCCCACTGTACAGAATCCCAATGGATCAAACCCCTTTCCATCCCCCCCCAACTGTACAGATTCCCAATAGATCTAACCCCTTTCCATTCACTCCCACTGTACCTAACCTAATGCACCAAACCCCTTCCCATTAACTCCCACTGTACCTAACCTAATGAACCAAACCCCGTCCCATTCACTCCCATTGTACAGAATCCCAATGGACCAAACCGCTTCCCATTCACTCCCACTGTACAGAGTCCCAATGGACCAAACCCATTCTCACTCACTCCCACTGTACAGAATCCCAATGGACCAAACCCCTTCCCATTCACTCCCACTGTATAGAATCCCAATGGATCAAACCCCTTCCCATTCACTCCCACTGTATAGAATCCCAATGGACCAAACCCCTTCCCATTCACTCCCATTGTACAGAATCCCAATGGACAAAACCCCTTCCCATTCACACCCACTGTACAGAATCCCAATGGACCAAACCCCTTCCCATTCACTCCCACTGTACAGAATCCCAATGGATCAAACCCCTTCCCATCCCTCCCCCCCCCCCCCCCACTGTACAAAATCCCAATGGATCTAACCCCTTCCCATTCACTCCCACTGTACCTAATCTAATGGACCAAACCCGTTCCCATTCACTCCCACTGTACCTAACCTAATGAACCAAACCCCTTCCCATTCACTCCCACTGTACCTAACCTAATGGACCAAACCCCTTCCCATTCACTCCCATTGTACAGAATCCCGATGGATCAAACCCCTTCCCATTCACTCCCATCGTACAGAATCCCAATGGACCAAACCCCTTCCCATTCACTCCCACTGTACAGAATCCCAATGGATCAAACCCCTTCCCATTCACTCCCACTGTACCTAACCTAATGGACCAAACCCCTTCCCATTCACTCCCATTGTACAGAATCCCAATGG
Source organism: Squalus acanthias (assembly GCA_030390025.1). Taxonomy (NCBI): domain Eukaryota; kingdom Metazoa; phylum Chordata; class Chondrichthyes; order Squaliformes; family Squalidae; genus Squalus; species Squalus acanthias. The sequence continues at coordinate 79,793,639 of CM059427.1, forward strand.
ACCAAACCCTTCTCACTCACTCCCACTGTACAGAATCCCAATGGATCAAACCCCTTCCCATTCACTCCCACTGTATAGAATCCCAATGGACCAAACCCCTTCCCATTCACTCCCACTGTACAGAATCCCAAAGGATCGAACCCCTTCTCACTCACTCCCACTCTACAGAATCCCAATGGATCAAACCCCTTCCCATTCACTCCCATTGTACAGAATCCCAATGGACCAAACCCCTTCCCATTCACTCCCATTGTACAGAATCCCAATGGACCAAACCCCTTCCCATTCACTCCCACTGTACAGAATCCCAATGGAACAAACCCCTTCCCATCCCACCGACTGTACAGAATCCCAATGGATCTAACCCCTTCCCATTCACTCCCACTGTACCTAACCTAATGGACCAAACCCGTTCCCATTCACTCCCATTGTACAGAATCCCAATGGATCTAACCCCTTCCCATTCACTCCCATTGTACATAATCCCAATGGACCAAACCCCTTCCCATTCACTCCCACTGTACAGAATCCCACTGGATCAAACCTCTTCCCATTCACTCCCATTGTATAGATTCCGAATGGACCAAACCCCTTCCCATTCACTCCCACTGCACAGAATCCCACTGGATCAAACCCCTTCCCATTCACTCCCACTGTGCAGAATCCCAATGGAGCAAACCCCTTCCCATTCACTCCCACTGTACAGAATCCCACTGGACCAAACCCCTTCCCATTCACTCCCATTGTGCAGAATCCCAATGGATCTAACCCCTTCCCATTCACTCCCATTGTATAGATTCCCAATGGACCAAACCGCTTCCCATTCACTCCCACTGTACAGAATCCCAATGGACCAAACCCCTTCCCATTCTTTCCCACTGTACAGAATCCCACTGGATCAAACCCCTTCCCATTCACTCCCATTGTATAGATTCCCAATGGACCAAACCACTTCCCATTCACTCCCACTGTACAGAATCCCAATGGACCAAACCCCTTCCCATTCACTCCCATTGTATAGATTCCCAAAGGACCAAACCCCTTCCCATTCACTCCCACTGTACAGAATCCCACTGGATCAAACCCCTTCCCATTCACTCCCACTGTACAGAATCTCAAGGGATCAAACCCCTTCCCATTCACTCCCACTGTACAGAATCCCACTGGATCAAACCCCTTCCCATTCACTCCCACTGTACAGAATCCCAATGGACCAAACCCCTTCCCATTCACTCCCACTGTACAGAATCCCAATGGACCAAACCCTTTCCCATTCACTCCCACTGTACAGAATCCCAATGGATCAAGCCCCTTCCCATCCCCCCCCACCACTGTACAGATTCCCAATGGATCTAACCCCTTCCCATTCACTCCCACTGTACCTAACCTAATGGACCAAACCCCTTCCCATTCACTCCCATTGTACAGAATCCCAATGGACCAAACCGCTTCCCATTTACTCCCACTGTACAGAATCCCAATGGACCAAACCCCTTCTCACTCACTCCCACTGTACAGAATCCCAATGGACCAAACCCCTTCCCATTCACTCCCACTGTATAGAATCCCAATGGACCAAACCCCTTCCCATTCACTCCCACTGTACAGAATCCCAATGGACCAAACCCCTTCCCATTCACTCCCATTGTATAGATTCCCAATCGACCAAACCCCTTCCCATTCACTCCCACTTTACAGAATCCCATTGGATCAAACCCCTTCCCATTCACTCCTCTTGTATAGATTCCCAATGGACCAAACCCCTTCCCATTCACTCCCACTGTACAGAATCCCACTGGATCAAACCCCTTCCCATTCACTCCCACTGTATAGAATCCCAGTGGACCAAACCCCTTCCCATTCACTCCCACTGTGCAGAATCCCAATGGACCAAACCCCTTCCCATTCACTCCCACTGTACAGAATCTCAAGGGATCAAACCCCTTCCCATTCACTCCCACTGTACAGAATCCCAATGGACCAAACCCCTTCCCAATCACTCCCACTGTACCGAACCAAATGGACCAAACCCCTTCCCATTCATTCCCACTGTACCTAATCTAATGGACCAAACCCCTTCCCATTCACTCCCATTGTACAGAATCCCAATGGACCAAACCCCTTCTCATTCACGCCCACTGTACAGAATCCCAAGGGCTCAAACCCCTTCCCATTCACTCCCACTGTATAGAATCCCAATGGACCAAATGCCCTTCCCATACACTCCCATTGGGCAGAATCCCAATGGAGCAAACCCCTTCTCATTCACTCCCACTGTACAGAATCCCAATGGACCAAACCCCTTCCCATTCACTCCCACTGTACAGAATCTCAAGGGATCAAACCCCTTCCCATTCACTCCCACTGTACAGAATCCCAATGGACCAAACCCCTTCCCATTCACTCCCACTGTACAGAATCTCAAGGGATCAAACCCCTTCCCATTCACTCCCACTGTACAGAATCCCAATGGACCAAACCCCTTCCCATTCACTCCCACTGTACAGAATCCCAATGGATCAAACCCCTTTCCATCCCCCCCCAACTGTACAGATTCCCAATGGATCTAACCCCTTTCCATTCACTCCCACTGTACCTAACCTAATGCACCAAACCCCTTCCCATTCACTCCCACTGTAACTAACCTAATGGACCAAACCCCTTCCCATTCACTCCCACTGTATAGAATCCCAATTGACCAAACCCCTTCCCATTCACTCCCATTGTACAGAATCCCAATGGACAAAACCCCTTCCCATTCACTCCCACTGTACAGAATCCCAATGGACCAAACTGCTTCCCATTCACTCCCACTGTATAGAATCCCAATGGACCAAACCCCTTCCCATTCACTCCCATTGTACAGAATCCCAATGGACAAAACCCCTTCCCATTCACTCCCACTGTACAGAATCCCAATGGACCAAACCGTTTCCCATTCACTCCCACTGTACAGAGTCCCAATGGACCAAACCCCTTCTCACTCACTCCCACTGTACAGAATCCCAATGGACCAAACCCCTTCCCATTCACTCCCACTGTATAGAATCCCAATGGATCAAACCCCTTCCCATTCACTCCCACTCTATAGAATCCCAATGGACCAAACCCCTTCCCATTCACTCCCATTGTACAGAATCCCAATGGACAAAACCCCTTCCCATTCACTCCCACTGTACAGAATCCCAATGGACCAAACCCCTTCCCATTCACTCCCACTGTACAGAATCCAAATGGATCTAACCCCTTCCCATTCACTCCCACTGTACCTAACCTAATGGACCAAACCCGTTCCCATTCACTCCCACTGTACCTAACCTAATGGACCAAACCCCTTCCCATTCACTCCCACTGTACAGAATCCCAATGGACCAAACCCCTTCCCATTCACTCCCACTGTACAGAATCTCAAGGGATCAAACCCCTTCCCATTCACTCCCACTGTACAGAATCCCAATGGACCAAACCCCTTCCCATTCACTCCCACTGTACAGAATCCCAATGGACCAAACCCCTTCCCATTCACTCCCACTGTACAGAATCCCAATGGACCAAACCCCTTCCCATTCACTCCCACTGTACAGAATCTCAAGGGATCAAACCCCTTCCCATTCACTCCCACTGTACAGAATCCCAATGGACCAAACCCCTTCCCATTCACTCCCACTGTACAGAATCCCAATGATCAAACCCCTTCCCATCCCCCCCACTGTACAGAATCCCAATGGATCTAACCCCTTCCCATTCACTCCTACTGTATAAAACCCCAATGGACCAAACCCCTTCCCATTCACTCCCACTGTATAGAATCCCAATGGATCAAACCCCTTCCCATCCCCCCCACTGTACAGAATCCCAATGGATCTAACCCCTTCCCATTCACTCCTACTGTTTAAACCCCAATGGACCAATTCAATCCCAGTTGTTCCCATTACATAGAATTGAAATGGACCAAAGCCCTTCCCATTTATTCGCACTGCATGGAAACAAATTGTAGGGCTATGGGGGAGGAGCAGGGGGAAGTGGGAGTAATTGGAGAGCTCGTTCAAAAAGCTGGCACAGGCACGATGGGCCGAATGGCCTCCCTCTGTGCTGTATGATTCTATGATCTCCTCGCCTAACTCATTCTTTTCCAAGATCTCCAAAGTGCTTCTCTCCCTCAGTCTCTCCTTCCTCCGACTGTTACAATCCAAGCCTGCCGTCAACTAATCCCGCCATCCTGATCTACCCCAAATTCTTTCCTATTCCTCTCAGCCTGTGTGGTGCCCTGCAGCATGAGACCCGTCACCTCACTTCTGGTTTCTGTGCTAAAACAACAGGTGGCAGGGTGGACCTCCCATTCCATCGAGTTCTCTGTCTGTGCTGCTGTGGATAGATGCCGAGGAGATCGGAAAGGGCATCAGACCTAAAATGGGGGGTGGGGAGGTTACTGGGAGATTGTAAATGGTGATGTTAATAAGGCCCTTCATTCAAAGTAAATGATTCTGCTCATGTGACCTATACATAACCGTCAAGTACAGTGAGTTAGACAGAGAGCAACATTTGGATTGGTAGAATAAATAATGAATGGCTCCTTCAACACTCTTACAATTAAATCAAGTAAGTGTGAATCGTTCCCTTTTACCCGCTGTGTGCACTATGTATGTACAGTAGCTGACACTGAGACACACACGGGCGGTACTGTACCAGATGGGAGTGAATCATTCCCTTTTACCCGCTGTGTACTGTACAAGTACAGTAGCTGACACTGAGACACACATGGGCCGTACAGTACCAGACGGGAGTGAATCATTCCCTTTTACCCGCTGTGTGCACTATGTATGTACAGTAGCTGACACTGAGACACACATGGGTCGTACAGTACCAGACGGGAGTGAATCGTTCCCTTTTACCCGCTGTGTGCACTATGTATGTACAGTAGCTGACACTGAGACACACATGGGTCGTACAGTACCAGACGGGAGTGAATCGTTCCCTTTTACCCGCTGTGTACTGTACATGTACAGGAGCTGACACTGAGACACACACGGGCCGTACAGTACCAGACGGGAGTGAATCGTTCCCTTTCACCCGCTGTGTACTGTACATGTAAAGGAGCTGACACTGAGACACACACGGGCCGTACAGTACCAGACGGGAGCGAATCGTTCCCTTTTACCCGCTGTGTACTGTACAAGTACAGTAGCTGACACTGAGACACACATGGGCCGTACAGTACCAGACGGGAGTGAATCATTCCCTTTTACCCGCTGTGTGCACTATGTATGTACAGTAGCTGACACTGAGACACACATGGGTCGTACAGTACCAGACGGGAGTGAATCGTTCCCTTTTACCCGCTGTGTGCACTATGTATGTACAGTAGCTGACACTGAGACACACATGGGTCGTACAGTACCAGACGGGAGTGAATCGTTCCCTTTTACCCGCTGTGTACTGTACATGTACAGGAGCTGACACTGAGACACACACGGGCCGTACAGTACCAGACGGGAGTGAATCGTTCCCTTTCACCCGCTGTGTACTGTACATGTAAAGGAGCTGACACTGAGACACACACGGGCCGTACAGTACCAGACGGGAGCGAATCGTTCCCTTTTACCCGCTGTGTACTGTACAAGTACAGTAGCTGACACTGAGACACACATGGGCCGTACAGTACCAGACGGGAGTGAATCATTCCCTTTTACCCGCTGTGTGCACTATGTATGTACAGTAGCTGACACTGAGACACACATGGGTCGTACAGTACCAGACGGGAGTGAATCGTTCCCTTTTACCCGCTGTGTGCACTATGTATGTACAGTAGCTGACACTGAGACACACATGGGTCGTACAGTACCAGACGGGAGTGAATCGTTCCCTTTTACCCGCTGTGTACTGTACATGTACAGGAGCTGACACTGAGACACACACGGGCCGTACAGTACCAGACGGGAGTGAATCGTTCCCTTTCACCCGCTGTGTACTGTACATGTACAGGAGCTGACACTGAGACACACACGGGCCGTACAATACCAGACAGGAGTGAATCATTCCCTTTCAGCCGCTGTGTACTGTACATGTACAGGAGCTGACACTGAGATACACACGGGCCGTACAGTACCAGACGGGAGTGAATCGTTCCCTTTTACCCGCTGTGTACTGTACATGTACAGGAGCTGACACTGAGACACACACGGGCCGTACAGTACCAGACAGAAGTGAATCGTTCCCTTTTACCCGCTGTGTACTGTACATGTACAGTAGCTGACACTGAGACACACACGGGCCGTACAGTACCAGACGGGAGCGAATCGTTCCCTTTTACCCGTTGTGTGCACTATGTATGTACAGTAGCTGACACTGAGACACACATGGGGCGTACAGTACCAGACGGGAGTGAATCGTTCCCTTTTACCCACTGTGTGCACTATGTATGTACAGTAGCTGACACTGAGACACACATGGGTCGTACAGTCCCAGACGTGAGTGAATCGTTCCCTTTTACCCGCTGTGTACTGTACATGTACAGGAGCTGACACTGAGACACACACGGGCCGTACAGTACCAGACGGGAGTGAATCGTTCCCTTTCACCCGCTGTGTACTGTACATGTACAGGAGCTGACACTGAGACACACATGGGCCGTACAGTACCAGACGGGAGTGAATCGTTCCCTTTCACCCGCTGTGTGCTGTACATGTACAGGAGCTGACACTGAGACACACACGGGCCGTACAGTACCAGACGGGAGTGAATCGTTCCCTTGTACCCGCTGTGTACTGTACAAGTACAGTAGCTGACACTGAGACACACACGGGCCGTACAGTACCAGACGGGAGTGAATCGTTCCCTTTTACCCGTTGTGTGTACTATGTATGTACAGTAGCTGACACTGAGACACACATGGGTCGCACAGTACCAGACGGGAGTGAATCGTTCCCTTTTACCCGCTGTGTGCACTATGTATGTACAGTAGCTGACACTGAGACACACATGGGTCGTACAGTACCAGACGGGAGTGAATCGTTCCCTTTTACCCGCTGTGTACTGTACATGTACAGGAGCTGACACTAAGACACACACGGGCCGTACAGTACCAGACGGGAGTGAATCGTTCCCTTTCACCCGCTGTGTACTGTACGTGTACAGGAGCTGACACTGAGATACACACGGGCCGTACAGTACCAGACGGGAGTGAATCGTTCCCTTTTACCCGCTGTGTGCTGTACCTGTACAGGAGCTGACACTGAGACACACACGAGCCGTACAGTACCAGACGGGAGTGAATCGTTCCCTTTCACCCGCTGTGTACTGTACATGTACAGGAGCTGACACTGAGACACACACGGGCCGTACAATACCAGACAGGAGTGAATCGTTCCCTTTCACCCGCTGTGTACTGTACATGTACAGGAGCTGACACTGAGGTACACACGGGCCGTACAGTACCAGACGGGAGTGAATCGTTCCCTTTTCCCCGCTGTGTACTGTACATGTACAGGAGCTGACACTGAGACACACACGGGCCGTACAGTACCAGACAGAAGTGAATCGTTCCCTTTTACCCGCTGTGTACTATACATGTACAGGAGCTGACACTGAGACACACACGGGCCGTACAGTACCAGACGGGAGTGAATCGTTACCTTTTACCCGCTGTGTACTGTACAAGTACAGTAGCTGACACTGAGACACACATGGGCCGTACAGTACCAGACGGGAGTGAATCATTCCCTTTTACCCGCTGTGTGCACTATGTATGTACAGTAGCTGACACTGAGACACACATGGGTCGTACAGTACCAGACGGGAGTGAATCGTTCCCTTTTACCCGCTGTGTACTGTACATGTACAGGAGCTGACACTGAGACACACACGGGCCGTACAGTACCAGACGGGAGTGAATCGTTCCCTTTCACCCGCTGTGTACTGTACATGTACAGGAGCTGACACTGAGACACACACGGGCCGTACAGTACCAGACGGGAGCGAATCGTTCCCTTTTACCCGCTGTGTACTGTACAAGTACAGGAGCTGACACTGAGACACACACGGGCCGTACAGTACCAGACGGGAGTGAATCGTTCCCTTTCACCCGCTGTGTACTGTACATGTACAGGAGCTGACACTGAGACACACACGGGCCGTACAATACCAGACAGGAGTGAATCGTTCCCTTTTACTCGCTGTGTACTGTACATGTACAGGAGCTGACACTGAGACACACACGGGCCGTACAGTACCAGACAGAAGTGAATCTTTCCTTTTACCCGCTGTGTACTGTACATGTACAGGAGCTGACACTGAGACACACACGGGCCGTACAGTACCAGACAGAAGTGAATCGTTCCCTTTTACCCGCTGTGTACTGTACATGTACAGGAGCTGACACTGAGACACACACGGGCCGTACAGTACCAGACGGGAGTGAATCGTTCCCTTTTACCCGCTGTGTACTGTACAAGTACAGTAGCTGACACTGAGACACACACGGGCCGTACAGTACCAGACGGGAGTGAATCATTCCCTTTTACCCGCTGTGTGCACTATGTATGTACAGTAGCTGACACTGAGACACACATGGGTCGTACAGTACCAGATGGGAGTGAATCGTTCCCTTTTACCCGCTGTGTGCACTATGTATGTACAGTAGCTGACACTGAGACACACATGGGTCGTACAGTACCAGACGGGAGTGAATCGTTCCCTTTTACCCGCTGTGTGCACTATGTATGTACAGTAGCTGACACTGAGACACACATGGGTCGTACAGTACCAGACGGGAGTGAATCGTTCCCTTTTACCCGCTGTGTACTGTACATGTACAGGAGCTGACACTGAGACACACACGGGCCGTACAGTACCAGACGGGAGTGAATCGTTCCCTTTCACCCGCTGTGTACTGTACATGTACAGGAGCTGACACTGAGACACACACGGGCCGTACAGTACCAGACGGGAGCGAATCGTTCCCTTTTACCCGCTGTGTACTGTACAAGTACAGTAGCTGACACTGAGACACACATGGGCCGTACAGTACCAGACGGGAGTGAATCATTCCCTTTTACCAGCTGTGTGCACTATGTATGTACAGTAGCTGACACTGAGACACACATGGGTCGTACAGTACCAGACGGGAGTGAATCGTTCCCTTTTACCCGCTGTGTACTGTACATGTACAGGAGCTGACACTGAGACACACACGGGCCGTACAGTACCAGACGGGAGTGAATCGTTCCCTTTCACCCGCTGTGTACTGTACATGTACAGGAGCTGACACTGAGACACACACGGGCCGTACAGTACCAGACGGGAGCGAATCGTTCCCTTTTACCCGCTATGTGCAGTACATGTACAGGAGCTGACACTGAGACACACACGGGCCGTACAGTACCAGACGGGAGCGAATCGTTCCCTTTTACCGCTGTGTACTCTACATGTACAGGAGCAGAAATAGAGAAATAAATTGTTGTTTTGAACTGATCTTAATTTATGATAAAGCACCTCAAAAACTCTTGCGTACGATTGTTCTGGTTCCTCTCCGTTCACCTATCCTTCTGGAGTTAATTGGACTGAAGCTCAATAAATGTCTGTTAGAAAACGGAAAGAATTATTGCAGGATGGAGAGCTTCTAATCAACGTAGATTAGTAATTGAGCTCAGGTCACATCACATCTGTTCTTCAGCAGGTGTGAATAGACCTGGATACTGGAAGTTTACAGAAAGGATAATGGATACCCGGGAGTGAGTTACAGGCTGGAATCTAATCGAGGGATTCGGGGGGTTTATATACAGAATAACAGATACCCGGGAGTGAGTTACCGACTGGAATCTAATCGAGAGGTTCGGGTGGTTTATACACAGAATAATGGATACCTGGGAGTGAGTTACAGGCTGGAATTTAATTGAGGAATTCGAGGTGTTTATACATAAAATAACAAATACCCGTGTTTGAGTTACAGGCTGGAATCTAATTGAGGGGTTCAGATGGTTTATATATAGAATAACATGCACCCGACGGAAAGTTACATGCTGGAATCTAATCAAGGGGTTCAGGTGGTTTATATATAGAATAATGGATACCCGGGAGTGAGTTACAGGCTGGAATCTAATCGAGGGGTTCAGGTGGTTTATACATATAATGACGGATACCCGGGAGTGAGTTACAGGCTGGAATCTAATCGAGGAGTTCGGGTGGTTGAGATATAGAATAACGGATACCCGGGAGTGAGTTACAGGCTGGAATCTAATCGAGGAGTTCGGGTGGTTTATATATAAAATAACAGATACCCTGGAGTGAGTTACAGGCTGGAATCTAATCGAGGGGTTCGGGGGGTTTATTTCTAGAATAATGGATACCCAGGAGTGAGTTACAAGCTGGAATCTAATCGAGTGGTTCAGGTGGTTTATACACAAAATAATGGATACGTGGGAATGAGTTACAGACTGGAATCTAATTAAGGAAATCGAGGGGTTTATACATAAAATAACAAATACCTGTGTTTGAGTTACAGGCTGGAATCTAATTGAGGGGTTCGGGGGTTTTATATATAGAATAACAGATAACCGGGAATGAGTTACAGGCTGGAATCTAATCAAGGGGTTCAGGTGGTTTATATATAGAATAATGGATACCCGGGAGTGAGTTACAGGCTGGAATCTAATTGAGGGGTTCGGGGGGTTTATATATAGAATAACAGATAACCGGGAATGAGTTACAGGCTGGAATCTAATCAAGGGGTTCAGGTGGTTTATATATAGAATAATGGATACCCGGGAGTGAGTTACAGGCTGGAATCTAATTGAGGGGTTCGGATGGTTTATGTATAGAATAACGGATATCCGAGAGTGAGTTACAGGCTGTAAACTACTCGAGGAGTTCGGGTGATTTATATATTGAATAACGGATACCCGGGAGTGAGTTACAGGCTGGAATCTAATTGAGGGGTTCGGGTGGTTTATAAATAGAATAACAGATACCCGTGAGTGAGTTACAGGCTGGAATCTAATCGAGGGGTTCGGGGGGTTTTGTACATAGAATAACGGATACCTGGGAGTGAGTTACAGGCTGGAATCTAATTGAGTGGTTCATGTGGTTTATATATAGAATAACAGATACCCGGGAGTGAGTTACAGGCTGGAATCTTATCGAGGGGTTCGGGGGGTTTTATATATCGAATAACGTATACCTGGGAGTGAGCTACAGGCTGGAATCTAATCGAGGGGTTCAGGTGGTTTATCTATAGAATAACGGATACCCAGGAGTGAGTTACAGGCTGGAATCTAATCGAGGGGTTCGGGGAAGTTTATATATAGAATAACGGACATCCAGGAGTGATATACATGCTGGAATCTAATCGAGGGGTTCCAATGGTTTATATATAGAATAAAATGCACCCGGTAGAGAGTTGCATGCTGGAATCTATTCGAGGAGTTCGGGGGTTTTTATATATAGAATAATGGATACCTGGGAGTGAGTTACAGGCTGGAATCTAATTAAGGGGTTCAGATGGTTTATATATAGAATAACAGATACCCGGGAGTGAGTTACAGGCTGGAATCTTATCGAGGGGTTCGGGGGGTTTTATATATCGAATAACGTATACCTGGGAGTGAGCTACAGGCTGGAATCTAATCGAGGGGTTCAGGTGGTTTATCTATAGAATAACGGATACCCAGGAGTGAGTTACAGGCTGGAATCTAATCGAGGGGTTCGGGGAAGTTTATATATAGAATAACGGACATCCAGGAGTGATATACATGCTGGAATCTAATCGAGGGGTTCCAATGGTTTATATATAGAATAAAATGCACCCGGTAGAGAGTTGCATGCTGGAATCTATTCGAGGAGTTCGGGGGTTTTTATATATAGAATAATGGATACCTGGGAGTGAGTTACAGGCTGGAATCTAATTAAGGGGTTCAGATGGTTTATATATAGAATAACATGCACCCGACGGAGAGTTACAGGCTGGAATCTAATCAAGGGGTTCAGGTGGTTTATATATCGAATAATGGATACCCGGGAGTGAGTTACAGGCTGGAATCTAATTGAGGGGTTCGGATGGTTTATGTATAGAATAACGGATATCCGAGAGTGAGTTACAGGCTGGAATCTAATCGACGGGTTCGTGGGGTTTATATACAGAATAACAGATACCTGGGAGTGAATTACAGACTGGAATCTAATCGAGGGGTTTGGGTGGTTTATATATAAAATAATGGATACCCGGGAGTGAGCTACAGGCTGGAATCTAATTGAGGGGTTCGGTGGGGTTTATCTATAGAATAATGGATACTGGGAGTAAGTTACAGGCTAGAATCTAATTGAGCGGTTCGGGGGTTTATATATAGAATGATGGATACCCGGGAGTGAGTTTCAGGCTGGAATCTAATCGTGGGGTTCGTGGGTTTAGATATAGAATAACAGATACCTGGGAGTGAGTTACAGGCTAGAATCTAATCGAGGGGTTTGGGGGTTTATATATAGAATAACGGATACCCGGGAGTGAGTTACAGGTTGGAATCTAATCGAGGAGTTCGGGTGGTTTATATATAGAATAACGGATACCCGGGAGTGAGCTACAGGCTGGAATCTAATTGAGGGGTTCGGGTGGTTTATATATAGAATAACAGATATCCGGGAGTGAGTTACAGGCTGGAATCTAATCGATTGGTTCAGGTGGTTTATATATAGAATAACAGATACCTGGGAGTGAGTTACAGGCTGGAATCTAATCGAGGGGTTTGGGGGTTTATGTATAGAATAACGGATACCCGGGAGTGTGTTACAGGTTGGAATCTAATCGAGGGGTTCGGGTGGTTTATATATAGAATAATGGATACCCGGGAGTGAGTTACAGGCTGGAATCTAATCGAGGGGTTCAGGTGGTTTATATTTCGAATAACAGATACCTGGGAGTGAGTTACAGGCTGGAATCTAATCGAGGGGTTCGGGGGTTTATATATAGAATAATGAATACCCAGGAGTGAGTTACAGGCTGGAATCTAATCGAGGGGTTCAGGTGGTTTATATATAGAATAACAGATACCTGGGAGTGAGTTACAGGCTGGAATCTAATCGAGGGGTTCAGGTGGTTTATATATAGAATAACAGATACCTGGGAGTCAGTTACAGGCTGGAATCTAATCGAGGGGTTCGGGTGGTTTTTATAGAATAGTACAGCACAGAAGAAGGCCATTCGGCCCATCAAGTCTGTGCCAGCTCTTTCGAAGTGTAATCGAGTTAGTCCCACTTCCCCGCTCTTTCCCCATATCCCTGCAATTTTTTCCCTTTAACTATTTATCCAATTCCCTTTGGAAGGCTACTAGTGAATCTATATCCACCACCCTATCAGGCAGTGCAGTCCAACCCTAACCACCTCATATCATCTCTGGTTCTTTTGCCAATCACTTTAAGCCATAAGCCTGAGGATTGGGAGAGTTTCAGAAACCAACAAAGGATGACCAAAATGTTGATAAAAAGCGGAAAAAATAGAATATGAGAGAAAACTTGCAAGAAATATAAAAGCAGATTGTAAGAGCTTCTACAAGTATGTAAAAAGCAAGAGAGTAGCAAAAGTAAACATTGGTCCCTTGGAGGCTGAGACAGGAGAAATTATTATGGGGGATAAGGAAATGGCAGAAACGTTAAACCAATATTTTATATCTGTCTTCACAGTAGAAGACACAAAAAGCATACCAAAAATGGTGCAAACCTGGCTGGAGTGTCTAGAACTAGGGGGCATAGTCTCAGGATAAGGGGTCGGCCATTTAAGACGGAGATGAGGAGGAATTTCTTCACTCAGAGGGTTGTGAATTTTTGGAATTCTCTGCCCCAGAGGGCTGTGAATGCTGAGTCTTTGAATATATTCAAGACTGAGATAGATAGATTTTTGGACTCGAGCCGATTCAAGGGATATGGAGATCGGGCGGGAAAGTGGAGTTGAGGTCGAAGATCAGCCATGATCTTATTGAATGGCGGAACAGGCTCGAGGGGCAGTATGGCCCACTCCTGCTCCCATTTCTTATGTTCTTAAATCTGTGCCCTCTCATTATCGACCCTTCTGCCATTGGAAACAGTTTCTCTTTATTTTCTCTATCTAAACCCTTCATTATTTTGAACACCCCTGTCAAACCTCCTCTTAGCCTTCTCTGCTTTAAGGAGAACAACCCCAGCTTCTCCAGTCTATCCACGTAACTGTAATCCCTCATCCCTGGAACCATTCTAGTAAATCTCTTCTGAACCCTCTCCAAAGCCTTCACGTCCATCCTAAAGTGGTGCGGTGCCCAGAATTGGACACAATACTCCAGTTGGGGCTGAACCAGTGTTTTATAAAGGTTTAGAATAACTCCTTGGCTTTTGTACACTATTGGCTGAATTTTCCGGGGTGGTAGTGGGCGAGATCGGTGGCGGGTCAGGTGGGAAAGTTGTTATTTTTGAACCCGCTGTCATCTTGCTCCCACGCGCCTTTCCCCCAGGCGTGCATGCCATCGCGGAGCTGACCCGACCGGCAGTGGCGGGGGACCCAATTGAAATGATTATCAGGTAGTTTACAGCCACTTAAGAGCCTCTTCTCACTTACTTTTTAAATTTCCCTGCATGGCCACAGGATTCACGCAGCTCGGGAACCACGTCTGTCAACCTGAGGCGTGAGTTCCGTGGCCATTGTTCCAGCTGATTACTTGACAGCCTGACAAACAAACCAAAATAAAAACAGGTTGATTACATCAGCTAACAGCTGAATGGATATTCTGTTCTACTTGAAAAGCTACTGGTAAATGTTAATTCAGAAATTATTGAAGGGGTGTGAGTGCTGAAGGCTCCCCTCCTACCCTGGATGGTGAGGGAAATACATTTTTCACTGGCCATTCTCGGCTGTTGCCTTCCAACTCAACAGTAATTGCCGTGAATTGATCTGCACTATTAAAAAATGACATATACCATTTAAATACATTTTTGTATTGTTTCTGGTCAGGTTTTTCTCACAGTATACTGTGATTGTCCAGTTACAGGTTAAATCAAGACATCAACTGCAACAATTTCATTCCCATCACTCATTTCACTGTTTCAATTTACTTTCAGTCCCTGAATATGACTAATTTAATTTTTAGTCTGAGACTTTGGGGGTGAATTTCTGCAGAGGTTCTCTCACTTGTCCATTGTTAACTTCAACAGAAGAGCTGCAGAAATCCCAGAAAAACATAAGCACCACTTACACTGTTTGTCAGGGATTCCGCAGCTCTTCCGCTGAACTTGCATAGGATTGTAAATCCACCCCTTTACAATTACATTTAAAATCTGCTTAATTTTATGTATTACCTATACACACACATCTTTTATTTGTACCAGTTACTGATACAAAAGCAAATCGATTTGTGACTAAAGCACCAATAACTTCCCAATTAATGTACTTTTTTAATTATGTTCTTGATCGTACTTGTAGATGGGGTTATATTATTTAATGATAATATTACTTAAATATTTCTTTGTCACTCATATATAACTTTTATTATGTTATTGTGGAGTAAAGATTCAACACTCACTTTGTTAGAGGGGTTCGGGTGGTTTATATATAGAATAACAGATACCTGAGAGTGACTCACTCCCATGTATCCATTATTCTATTACAACGTGCTATCAGCACAGAAACAGGGCATTCGGCCCAACTGGAGGGGGAGGGTGAACAGCCAGTTGTCGTGGTGCATATAGGTACCAACGATATAGGTAAAAACCGGGATGAGGTCCTAGAAGCTGAATATAGGGAGTTAGGAGGTAAATTAAAAAATAGGACCTCAAAGGTAGTAATCTCAGGATTGCTACCAGTGCCACGTGCGAGTCAGAGTAGAAATAGAAGGATATTTCAGATGAATACGTGGCCAGAGGAATGGTGCAAGGGGGAAGGATTCAAATTCCTGGGACATTGGAACCGGTTCTGGGGGAGGTGGGACCAGTACAAACTGAACGGTTTGCACCTGGGCAGGACCGGGACCGATGTCCTAGGGGGAGTGTTTGCTAGTGCTGTTTGGGAGGGTTTAAACTAAAATGGCAGGGGGTTGGGAACCTGTGCAGGGAAACAGAGGAAAGGGAAGCAAGGATAGAAGCAAAAGACAGGAAGGAGAAAAGCAAAAGTGGCACTCAGAGAAATCAAGGGTGTAAATCAAACATGGCCACAGTAAATAATAATTCTAAAAGGTCTAAGAGTGTTAAAAAAACAAGCCTGAAGGCTTTGTGTCTTAATGCGAGGAGCATTCGTAATAAGGTGGATGAATTAGCTGCGCAAATAGATGTAAATGGCTTTGATGTAATTGGGATTACGGAGACATGGCTCCAGGGTGACCAAGGCTGGGAATTCAACATCCAGGGGTATTCAATATTCAGGAAAGATAGGCAAAAAGGAAAAGGAGGTGGGGTAGCATTGCTGGTTAAAGAGGAGATTAACACAATAGTAAGGAAGGATATTAGCTCTGATGATGTGGAATCTGTGTGGGTAGAGCTGAGAAATACCAAGGGGCAGAAAACATTAGTGGGAGTTGTATACAGACCCCCAAACAGTAATGCTGAGGTTGGGGATGGCATTAAATGGGAAATTAGAGATGCGTGCAAAAAGGGCACAGCAGTTATCATGGGTGACTTTAATCTACATGTAGATTGGGCTAACCAAATTAGTAACAATACTGTGGAGGAGGAATTCCAAGAGTGTATACGGGATGGTTTCCTGGACCATTATGTCGAAGAACCAACTAGAGATCAGGCCATCTTAGACTGGGTATTATGTAATGAGAAAGGATTAATTAGCAATCTTGTTGTGCGAGGCCCCTTGGGGAAGAGCGATCATAATATGACAGAATTCTTCATTAAGATAGAGAGTGAAGTATTTGACTCAGAGACGAGGGTCCTGAATTTAAATAAAGGAAACTACAATGGTATGAGGCGCAAATTGGCTAGGATGGATTGGGGAACGTTACTTAAAGGGTTGACGGTGGATAGGCAATGGCAAACATTTAAAGATCGCATGGATGAACTACAGAATTTGTTCATCCCTGTTTGGCATAAAAATAAAACAAAAAAGGTGACTCAACCATGGCTAACAAGGGAAATTAGGGATAGCATAAGATCCAAGGAGAGGACATATAAATTGGCCAGAAAAAGCAGCAAACCTGAAGATTGGGAGCAGTTTAGGATTCAGCAAAGGAGGACAAAGGGATTAATTAAGAGGGGGGAAATAGAATATGAGAGTAAGCTTGCAGGGAACATAAAAACTGACTGTAAAAGCTTCTATAGATATGTGAAGAGAAAAAGATTGGTGAAGTCAAGCGTAGGTCCCTTGCAGTCAGAATCAGGGGAATTTATAATGGGGAACAAAGAAATGGCAGACCAATTAAATACATACTTTGGTTCTGTCTTCACAAAGGAGGACACAAATAACCTCCCAGAGATGTCGGGGAACATAGGGTCTAATGAGAGGGAGGAACTGAATGAAATCAGTATTTGTAGGAATATGGTGTTAGGGAATTTGATGGGATTGAAAGCCGATAAATCCCCAGGGCCTGATAATCTACATCCTAGGGTACTTAAGGAAGTGGCGTCAGAAATAGTAGATGCATTGCTGGTCATCTTCCAAAATTCTATAGACTCTGGAACAGTTCCCATGGATTGGAGGGTAGCTAATGTAACCTCACTATTTAAAAAAGGTGGTAGAGAGAAAACGGGGAATTATAGACCGGTAAGCCTGACATCGGTAGTGGGGAAAATGCTAGAGTCCATTATAAAAGATGTAATAGCAGAGCACTTGGAAAGCAGTGACAGGATCGGTCAAAGTCAACATGGACTTACAAAAGGTAAATCATGCTTGACTAGTCTACTGGAATTTTTTGAGGATGTAACTGGTAGAATAGATAAGGGAGAACCAGTGGATGTGGTGTATTTGGACTTTCAGAAGGCTTTCGATAAGGTCCCACATAAGAGATTAGCGTGCAAAGTTAAAGCACATGGGATTGGGGGTAAGGTACTGACTTGGATAGAGAACTGGTTGGCAGACAGGAAGCAAAGAGTTGGAATAAATGGGTCTTTTTCCGAGTGGCAGGCAGTGACTAGTGGGGTACCGCAGGGATCGGTGCTAGGACCCCAATTATTCACAATATATATTAATGATCTAGACAAGGGAACTAGATGTAATATCTCCAAGTTTGCAGACGACACAAAGCTGGGTGGGCGTGTGTGCTGTGAGGAGGATGCGGAGAAACTCCAGTGTGATTTGGACAGGTTGGGTGATTGGGCAGATGCATGGCAGATGCAGTATAATGTGGATAAATGTGAGGTTATTCACTTTGGTGGCAAAAACAGGAAGGCAGATTATTATCTGAACGGCAATAGATTGGGAAAAGGGGAAGTGCAACGAGACCTGGGTGTCCTTGTGCACCAGTCGCTGAAGGTAAGCATGCAGGTGCAGCAGACGGTTAAGAAGGCAAATGGTATGTTGGCCTTCATAGCGAGAGGATTCAAGTACAGGAGCAAGGATGTCTTGCTGCAGTTGTACAGGGCCTTGGTGAGACCACACCTTGAGTATTGTGTGCAGTTTTGGTCGCCTTATCTGAGGAAGGATGTTCTTGCCATGGAGGGAGTGCAGCGAAGATTCACCAGACTGATACCTGGGATGGCAGGAATGACGTATGAAGAGAGATTGGGTCGATTGGGCTTGTATTCGCTGAGTTTAGAAGAATGAGAGGGGATCTCATTGAAACTTATAAAATTCTAACAGTACTAGACAGACTAGATGCAGGAAGGATGTTCCCGATGGTGGGGGAGTCCAGAACCAGGGGTCACAGTCTAAGGATAAGGGGTACGCCATTTAGGACTGAGATGAGGAGGAATTTCTTCACCCAGAGAGTGGTGAACCTGTGGAATTCTCTACCACAGAAGGCAGTTGAGCCCAATTCATTAAATATATTCAAGAAGGAGTTAGATATATTTCTTAAGGCTAAAGGGATCAAGGGATACGGGGAGAAAGCAGGGACAGGGTACTGAATTTGGATGATCAGCCATAATCTCATTAAATGGCAGAACAGGCACGAGGGGCCGAATGGCCTACTCCTGCTCCTATCTTCTATGTTTCTATGGTCTCTGCCAGTGTTAAAGCTCCACATGAGCCTCCTCTTCATTTAACCCGATGAACAAATCAGAGAATTATAGAATAGAATCAACGAATAGTTACAGCACAGAACGAGGCCATTCGGCCCGTCGAGCCCATGCCGGCTCTCTGCAGGAGCACTTCAGCTAGTCCCACTCCCCCCGTCTTTTCCCCGTAGCCCTGCAAATTTTTTCCCCTCAGGTACTTATCCAATTCCCTTTTGAAAGCCACGATTGAGTCTCCCGCCACCACCCTTTCAGGCAGTGAATTACAGATCCTAACCACTCGCTGCGTAAAAAAGTTTTTCCTCGTGTCGCCTTTGGTTCTTTTGCCAATCACCTTAAATCTGAGTCCTCTGGTTCTCGACCCTCCAGCCAATGGGAACAGTTTCTCTCTATCTACTCTGTCCAGACCCCTCATGATTTTGTACACCTCGATCAAATCTCCTCTCAACCTTCTCTGCTCTAAGGAGAACAACCCCAGCTTCTCCAGTCTATCCACGTAACTGAAGTCCCTCATTCCTGGAATCATTCTCGTAAATCTTTTCTGCACCCTCTCTAAGGCCTTCACATCCTTCCTAAATTTATATATAAACAACTTCAAATCAACAATGTACAACGTAAAACACTGTTCAATACACACAGCTCTCCTGTGTAACACACTGTTCAGTACACACATGATGGTGGAGCCCAGCACGTGAGTGCAAAAGACAAGGCTGAAGCATTTGCAACCATCTTCAGCCAGAAATGCCGAGTGGATGATCCATATCGGCCTCCACCTGAAGTCATAGAAACATAGAAACATAGAATCTAGGAGCAGGAGTAGGCCATTCGGCCCGTCGAGCCTGCTCCACCATTCAATACGATCATGGCTGATCATCCAAATCCAGTACCCTGTCCCTGCTTTAATCCCCACAGTACACATATCCCACCCTACCCCCGTAACCCCACGTATTTAATTCCCCCTAACATATCCCATCCTATCCCCATAACCCCACATATTTAATACCCCCCTAACACTAAGGGTCAATTTATCATAGCCAAATCAACCTAACCCGCACATTTTTGGACTGTGGGAGGAAACCGGAGCACCCGGAGGAAACCCACGCAGACACGGGGAGAATGTGCAAACTCCACACAGACAGTCACCCGAGGTCAGATTCGAACCCGGGTCCCTGGCGCTGTGAGGCACCAGTGCTAACCACTATGCCACCGTGTTGCCACCATCACAGATGCCAGTCTTCAGCCAATTAGATTCATTCCACGAGATATCAAGAAACAGCTGAGCGCACTGGATACAGCAAACGCTATGGGCCCTGACAACATCCCTGAAGACTTGTGCTCCAGAACTAGCCAGGCCTCTAGCCAAGCTGTTCCAGTACAGCTACAACACTGCCATCTATCCGACAATCTGGAAAACTGCCCAGGTATGTCCTGTCCACAAAAAGCAGGACAAATCCAATCCAGCCAATTACCACCCCATCAGTTTACTCTCAATCATCAGCAAAATGATGGAAGGTGTCGTCGACAGTGCTATCAAGCGGCACTTACTCACTAATAACCTGCTCACTGATGCCCAGTTTGGGTTCTGCCAGGACCACTCGGCTCCAGACTTCATTACAGCCTTGGTCCAAACAAGAACAAAAGAGTTGAATTCCAGAGGTGTGGTGAGAGTGACTGTCCTTGACATCAAGGCAGCATTTGACCGAGTGTGGCATTAACGAGCCCTAGTAAAACTGAAGTCAATGGTAATCAGGGGGAAAACTCTCCACTGGCTGGAGTCATACCTAGCACAAAGGAAGATGGTTGTGGTGGTTGAAGGTCAATCATCACAGCCCCAGGGCATCGCTGCAGGAGTTCCTCAGGGCAGTGTCCTCGGCCTAACCATCTTCAGCTGCTTCATCAGTGACCTTCCCTCCAACATAAGGTCAGAAGTGGGGATGTTCGCTGATGACTGCACAGTGTTCAGCGCCATTCACAACTCCTCAGATAATGAAGCAGTCCATGCCCACATGCAGCAAGACCTGGACGACACTCAGGCTTGGGCTGATAAGTGGCAGGTAACATTCGCGCCACACAAGTACCAGGCAATGACTATCTCCAACAAGTGAGAGTCTAACCACCACCCCTTGACATTCAACGGCATTACCATCGCCGAATCCCCCACTATCAACATCCCGGGGGTCACCATTGACCAGAAACTTAACTGGAGCAGCCACATAAATACTGTGGCAAAAAGAGCAGGTCAGAGGCTGGGTATTCTGCGGCGAGTGTCTCACCTCCTGACTCCCCAAAGCCTTTCCACCATCTACAAGGCACAAGTAAGGAGTGTGATGGAATACTCTCCACTTGCCTGGATGAGTGCAGCTCCAACAACACTCAAGAAGCTCGACACCATCCAGGACAAAGCAGCCCGCTTGATTGGCACCCCATCCACCACCTTAAACATTCACTCCCTCCACCACCGGCGTACCGTGGCTGCAGTGTGTACCATCTACAAGATGCACTGCAGCAACTCACCAAGGCTTCTTCAGCAGCACCTCCCAAACCTGTGACCTCTTTCACCTAGAAGGACAAGGGCAGCAGGTGCAGGGGAACACCACCACCCCCAAGTTCCCCTCCAAGTCACACACCATCCTGACTTAGAAGTATATCGGCCGTTCCTTCTTCGTCGCTGGGTCAAAATCCTGGAACTCCTTCCCTAACAGCACTGTGGGAGTACCTTCACCACAAGGACTGCAGTGGTTCAAGAAGGTGGCTCACCACCACCTTCTCAAGGGCAACTAGGGATGGGCAATAAATGCTGGCCTTGCCAGCGATGCCCACATCCCATGAATGAATATGAAAAAAAACACAGCTCTCCCTGTGTAACGCACTGTTCAGTAGAATCATAAAATCATAGAATGGTTACAGCACGGAAGAAGACCATTCGGCGAATCAAGTCCATGCCGGCTCTCTGCAAGAGCACTTTAGCTAGTGCCACTCCCCCGCCCTTTCCCCGTAGCCCTGCAAATTGTTTTCCTTCAGATACTTGTTCAACTCCCTACTGAAAGCCGTGATTGAGTCTGCCTCCACCACCCTTTCAGGCTATGTATTCCAGATCTTAACCACTCACTGCGTAAAAAAGTTTTTTCTTACGTCGCCTTTGGTTCTTTTGCCAATCATCTTAAATCTGTGTCCTCTGGTTCTCGACCCTTCTGCCAATGGGAACAGTTTCCCTCCATCTACTCTGTCTAGACCACTCATGATTTTGAACACCTCTATCAAATCTCCTCTCAATCTTCTCTTCTTTAAGGAGAACAAGCCCCAGCTTCTCCAGTCAATCCACGTAATTGAAGTCCCTCATCCCTGGAATCATTCTCGTAAACCTTTTCTGCACCCTCTCCAAGGCCTTCACATCCTTCCTAAAGTGCGGTGCCCAGAATTGGACACAATACTCCAGTTGAGGCCAAACCAGTGCTTTATACAGGTTCATCATAACTTCCAATCTTTTGTACTCTATGCCTCTATTCATGAAGCCCAGGATCCCGTAAGCTTTTTTAACTGCTTTCTCAACCTGCCCTGCCACCTTCAACGATTCGTGCACATGTACCCCTAGGTCTCTCTGTTCATGCACCCCCTTTAGGACTGTACCCTTTAGTTTATATTTCCTCTCCTCATTCTTTCTACCAAAATGTACCACTTCACAATTTTCTGCGTTAAATTTCATCTGCCACGTGTCCGCCCATTCCACCAGCCTGTCTATGTCCTCTTGAAGTCTATCACTCTCCTTCTGACTGTTCACTATACTTTCGAGTTTTGTGTCTTCTGCAAATTTTGAAATTGTGCCCTGTACACCCATGTCCAAGTCATTAATATATATCAAGAAAAGCAATGGTCCTAGTACCGACCCCTGGGGAACACCACTGTATACCTTCCTCCAGTCCAAAAAACAACCATTCACCACTACTCTCTGTTTCCTGTCACTTAGCCAATTCCGTATCCATGCTGCCACTGTCCCTTTTATTCCATGGGCTTCAACTTTGCTGGCAAGCCTATTATGTGGCACTTTGTCGAACATCTTTTGGAAGTCCATGTACACCACATCATGGTGTACATGAGTGCCCTCATCAACCCTCTCTGTTACCTCATCAAAAAACTCGATCAAGTTAGTTAAACACGATTTGCCTTTAACAAATCCGTGCTGGCTTTCCTTAATTAATCAACACTTGTCCAAATGACTGTTAATTTTGTCCCTGATTACTGTTCCTAAAAGCTTCCCCACTACCGAGGTTAAACTGACTGGCCTGTAGTTGCTGGGTTTATCCTTACACCCTTTTTTGAGCAAGGGTGTAACATTTACAATTCTCCAGTCCTCTGGCACCACCCCCGTATCTAAGGAGGATTGGAATATTATGGCAGTACCTCCGCGATCTCCTCCCTCAATTCCCTCAGTATCCTAGGATGCATCTCATCCGCTCCTGGTGACTTATGTACTTTAAGTACAGCCAGCCTTTCTAGTACCTCCTCTTTATTAATTTTTATCCCATCAAGTGTCCCCACTACCTCCTCCTTCACTATGTCTATAAGAACATAAATGGGAGCAGGAGTCGGCCATCCAGCCCTTCGAGCATGCTCCGCCATTCAATGAGATCATGGCTGATCTTCTGCCTCAACTCCATTCACCGGCCCTATCGCCATATCCCTTGGTGCCCTTACTAGTCAGAAATCTATCGACTTCTGTTTTGAATATACCCAATGACTGAGCCTCCACAGCCCTCTGGGGTAGAGAATTCCAAAGATTCACCACCCTCTGTGTGAAGAAATGTCTTCTCATCTCAGTCCTGAATGGCCTACCCTTTATCCTGAGGCTGTGGCCCCTGGTTCTAGACTCCCCAGCCAAGGGAAACATTCTCCCAGCATCCACCCTATCAAGCCCGGTAATAATTTTGTATGCTTCAATGAGATCCCCTCTCATTCTTCTGAATTCAAGAGAATACAGGCCTAGTTTACTCAATCTCTTCTCATACAACAGTCCCGCCATCCCAGAAATTAATCTCGTGAACCTTTGTTGCACTCCCTCTATGGCAAGTATATCCTTCCTTAGGTAAGGAGACCAAAATTGTACACAGTACTCTAGGTGTGGTCTCACCAAGGCCCTATATAATTGGAGTAAGACTTCTTTACTCCTGTACTCAAATCCTCTTGTAATGAAGGCCCGCATACCATTTGCCTTCCTAATGGCTTGCTGCACCTGCACATTCATAGTCATAGGGCTGGATTTTCATTGACCCATGGAGGTGGAGGCGTGTGGGGGGTTAAAATTGCGAAAACTGGCGGGCGGGCACAAGCCCGCCTCTATCGCGCCTCCACGCAATTTTCATTACATCGTGTCTGCTGGTCCCGACTCCGTCCCGCCTCTAAGAGGCGGGATAGGCTGTTAAGGCCCTTAACAAGCACTAAATTGCCTCTATAATGCCAATTTGAAAGGCCTTTGTGATTTTAACCCTTTTTCTACGTGAAGCACGCCTGTTCTGAACCACGAATGTGAAACCTGGCGGGAGCACATTTCGATAGCTGACTATCAGTGGCTGGCTGGCTGGCTGGCTGGCTGGATGGATGGATGGACATATCTGGGAGTGGTGGTGCAAAAATATCTGGGAGCAGACTTAGGGCTGCTGCTGCTCATGGTGCATCCAGGTCCTCTCACAGCAAAGGCCAGGTAGTCTTTGCAGACCTTCAATGCAGCAGTAATGATGACATCATCAGAGGCGACTTTCAGACTGAAACCACTAATTGGTTCATGGGTTCCCACATGCTGGAACTCAATTGCCCAATTAGGTGAAAATCGCATCAATCTCCCACATCCAATTGCAGTCGGTGGATAACACGAAAAGTGGATGACACGACCCCAACCCGCCCCAGTATCAAAATCCAGCCCATAGAGTCATACAGTTATACAGCACAGAAAGAGGCCCTCAGGCCCATCGTGTCCGCGCCAGCCATCAAGCCCTGTCTATTCTAATCCCATTTTCCAGCACTTGGTCCGTAGCCTTGTATGCTATGGCATTTCAAGTGCTCATCTAAATACTTCTTGAATGTTGTGAGGGTTCCTGCCTCTACCACCCTTTCAGGCAGTGAGTTCCAGATTCCAACCACCCTCTGGGTGAAAAAGTTTTTTCTCAAATCCCCTCTAAACCTCCTGCCCCTTACCTTGAAACTATGCCCCCTGGTTATTGACCCCTCTACTAAGGAGAAAAGTTCCTTTCTATCTATCCTATCTATGCCCCTCATAATTTTGTACACCTCAATCAGGTCCCCCCTCAGCCTTCTCTGCTCTAAGGAAAACAACCCCAGCCTGTCCAGTCTCTCTTCATAGCTGAAGCGCTCCAGCCCAGGTAACATCCTGGTGAATCTCCTCTGCACCCTCTCCAATGCAATCACATCCCTCCTATAGAGTGGCGACCAGAACTGCACACAGTATTCCAGCTGTGGCCTAACTAGCGTTTTGTACAGCTCCATCATAACCTCCCTGCTCTTATATTCTATGCCTCGGCTAATGAAGGCAAGTATCCCATATGCCTTTTTAACCACCTTATCTACCTGTCCTGCTGCCTTCAGGGATCTATGTACATGCACACCAAGGTCCCTCTGACCCTCTGTCCTCCCTAGGATCCTACCATTCATTCTGTATTCCCTTGCCTTGTTAGTCCTCCCTAAATGCATCACCTCACACTTTTCAGGGTTAAATTCCATTTGCCACTGTTCTGCCCATCTGACCAACCCGTCTATATCGTCCTGTAGCCTGAGGCTTCCCTCCTCGCTATTTACCACTCCACCAATTTTCGTATCATCTGCGAACTTACTGATCATACCTCCTACATTCATATCTAAATCATTAATGTACATTACAAATAGCAAAGGACCCAGCACCGATCCCTGTGGTACACCACTGGACACAGGCTTCCAGTCACAAAAACAACCTTCGACCATCACCCTCTGCCTCCTGCCACTAAGCCAATTTTGGATCCAATGTGCCAAATTGCCCTGGATCCCATGGGCTCTTACCTTCTTGACCAGTCTCCCATGCGGGACTTTGTCAAAAGCCTTACTGAAGTCCATGCAGACCACATCAACTGCACTACCCTCATCCACACACCTAGTCACCCCCTCAAAAAATTCAATCAAATTGGTTAGACATGATCTCCCCCTGACAAAGCCATGTTGACTATCCCTGATTAATCCTTGCCTCTCCAAGTGGAGACTAATTCTGTCCCTCAGAATTTTTTCCAGTAATTTCCCTACCACTGATGTTAGGCTCACTGGCCTGTAATTCCCTGGTTTATCCCTACTACCCTTCTTGAATAATGATACTATGTTAGCTGTTTTCCAGTCCTCTGGCACTCCCCTGTGGCCAGAGAGGTTCTGAAAATTTGTGTCAGAGCCCCTGCAATCTCTTCCCTTGCCTCACACAGCAGCCTGGGATACATCCCGTCTGGGCCTGGGGATTTATCCACTTTTAAGCCCGCTAAAACCGCTAGTACCTCCTCCCTCTCAATACTAATTTGTTCAAGTATATCACAATCCCCCTGCCTGATTTCTATGCCTACATCGTCCTTCTCCATATTGAACACAGATGCAAAATATTCATTTAAAACCTCACCCACATCTTCCGGCTCTACACACAGATTGCCACTTTGGTCCCTAATGGGCCCTACTCTTTCCCTGGTTATCCTCTTGCCCTTAATATACTTATAAAACACCTCGGGATTTTCCTTTATTTTGCCCGCCAGTGTTTTTTCATGCCCCCTCTTCGCTCTCCTAATTTCTTTTTTAAGTACCCCCCTGCGCTTTCTATACTCCTCTAGGGCTTCCACT
Organism: Squalus acanthias; assembly: GCA_030390025.1. Classification (NCBI taxonomy): domain Eukaryota; kingdom Metazoa; phylum Chordata; class Chondrichthyes; order Squaliformes; family Squalidae; genus Squalus; species Squalus acanthias. The sequence goes on from CM059427.1 coordinate 79,820,609, forward strand.
GTTTTTAGTTCTTTGTATCTGCCAAAAGCCTCCCTTTTTTTCCTAATCCATTCTTGTATATCCCTTGACATCCAGGGTTCCCTGGACTGGTTGGTCCCACCCTTGACCTTTACAGGAACATGTTGGCGTTGTACTCTCTCTATTTCCTTTCTGAAAGACTCCCACTGCTCTGATGTGGATTTTCCTACAAGTAGCTTATCCCAATCCACTTTGGCCAGATCCTGCCTTATCATATTAAAATTGGCCTTCCCCCAATTTAGAACCTTTATTTCCGGTCCATCTTTGTCCTTTTCCATAACTACCTTAAATCTCACCGAATTATGGTCACTGTCACCAAAATGCTCTCCTACTGGCACTTCTACCACTTGCCCGGCTACATTCCCTAGAATTAGGTCCAGTACTGCCCCCTCTCTTGTAGGACTTTCTACATGCTGGCTCAAAAAGCTCTCCTGGATGCACTTGAAGAATTCCGCACCCTCTAAGCCTTTCACACTCTGACTATCCCAGTTAATATTGGGGAAGTTGAAATCCCCTACTAATATTACCCTATTATTTCTACACTTCTCTGAGATTTGCCGACATATCTGTTCCTCTATCTCCTCCTGACTGTTTGGGGGCCTATAGTACACTCCCAGCAAAGTGCTTGCCCCCTTTTTGTTTTTAAGTTCTACCTATATGGCCTCATTCGAGGAACCTGCTAAGATATCATCCCTCCTTACAGCAGTAATTGACTCCTTGATTAATATTGCGACACCCCCTCCTCTTTTACACCCCCCTCTGTCTCGCCTGAAGATTCTATACCCCGGAATATTGAGCTGCCAGTCCTGCCCCTCCCTCAACCATGTGTCTGTGATAGCAACAATATCATACCCCCATGTGTTCATCAACACCTTCAATTCATCTGCCTTTACTCGCAAGACTCCTTGCATTAAAATAAATGCCATCCAGCCTTGCCATACACCCTTGTGCCGTTACATATTTGCTCTGCCTTCCAGGCTGACTTGTTTTTTCCTCTATATTTGGCTGTGCATCACCCCCTACTATAGCTCCACTCCGTATCCCATCCCCCTGCCAAGTTAGTTTAAACCCCCCCACCAACAGCACCGGCAAACCGCCCCGCAAGGATGTTGGTCCCGTTCCGGTTCAGGTGCAACTCGTCCGACTTGTACAGGTCCCACCTTTCCCAGAAGCAGACCCAGTGATCCAGGAAACTAAAGCCCTCCCTCCTGCACCAACTCTTTAGCCACGCATTCATCTGTTCTATCCTCCTATTCCTATACTCACTAGCATGTGGCACCGGAAGTAATCCAGAGATTACAACCTTTGAGGTCCTGCTTTTTAATCTGCTACCTAGCTCCCTAAATTCTTGTTGCAGGACCTCATCCCTCTTTCTACCTATGTCGTTGGTACCAAAGTGAACCATGACCTCTGACTGTTCGCCCTCCTCCTTCAGAATGCCCTGCAGCCGTTCAGTGACATCCTTGACCTTGGCACCAGGGAGGCAACATACCATCCTGGAGTCACGTCTGCGGCCACAGAAATGTCTATCTGTTCCTTTCAGTGACTCATGTACAAGGACACCCAGGTCCCATTGAGCATCTGCATTCCCCAATCTTTCACCATTTAGGAAATACCCTGTCTTTCTGTTTTTTCTACCAAAGTGGATAACTTCACATTTATCCACATTATATTCCATCTGCCATGTTCTCGCCCACTCACTGAGCCTGTCAATATCTCCTTGAAGCCTCTTCACATCCTCTTCACAACTGACACTGCCACCTAGCTTTGTGTCATCAGCAAATTTGGAAATATTACATTTAGTCCCCTCATCCAAATCATTGATATAGATTGTGAATAGCTGGGGCCCAAGCAACAATCCTTGTGGTACCCCACTAGTCACAGCCTACCATCCTGAAAAAGACCCGTTTATCCCTACTCTTTGTTTTCTGTCTGTTAACCAATTCTCAATCCATGCTAGTATATTACCCCCAATTCCATGTGCCCTAATTTTGTTCACCAACCTCTTGTGTGGGACCTTATCGAAGGCCTTCTGAAAATCCAAATACACCACATCTACCGGTTCCCTTTTGTCTACTCCACTAGATACATCCTCAAAGAACTCCAATAGGTTTGTCAAACAGGATTTCCCTTTCATAAATCCAGGTTGACTCTGCCCAATCTTACTATTAGTTTCTAAGTGCCCAGCTATTGCATCTTTATAATAGATTCCAGCATTTTCCCAACTACTGATGTGAGGCTAACAGGTCTGTAGTTCCCGTTTTCTCTCTCCCTCCTTTCTTAAATAGCGAGGTGACATTGGCTATCCTCCAATCTGCAGGAACCATTCCAGAATCTATAGAATTTTGGAAAATGAGAACCAATGCGTCCACTATCCCAATGGCCACCTCTTTCGAAACCTTAGGATGTAGGTCATCCGGTCCTTGAGATTTATTGACTTTTAGTCCCATTAATTTTGCGAGTACTGTTTGTTTACTAATAATAATTTCTTTAAGTTCCTCATTCTCGCCACACCCTTGGTTTTCTTGTATTTCTGGGAAGTTTTTTGTGCCTTCCTCCGTGAAGACAGAAACAAAATATTTATTTAATTTCTAGGCCATTTCCTCATTCCCCATTATAAATTCTCCCGTCTCTGACTGTAAAGGACCTACATTTACCTTCGCCAGTCCTTTCCTTTTCACATACCTATAGAAGCTTTTACAATCTGTTTTTATATTTTTCGCTAGTTTGTGCTCATATTCCATTTTCCCTTTATCAATTTCTTGGTCCCCCTTTGCTGATTTCTAAAAGGATCCCAATCCTCAGGCTGACCGCTTTTTCTGGCAACTTTATAAGCTTCCTCTTTTGACTTAATTTCTTTTGTTAGCCATGGTTGGATCACTTTTCCTTTTGGGTTTTTATGTCCTTGAGGAACATATGTTTGTTGCAAATTATGCATTATTTCCTTGAATGTTAGCCATTGTATGTCCACCTTCATACCTTTTAGTGTAGTCTCCCAATCTACCATGGCCAACTTGTCCCTCATACCCTTGTAGTCTATGGCAGCAGCCTCTTCCTTGGTGAATAAAGATGCAAAGTACTCATTTAGTACCTCAGCCATACCCTCTGCCTCCATGCATAGGTCTCCTCTTATTAGCCTTTCACTATTTATATGCCTATTAAAGACTTTTGGATTAACTTTTATGTTGATGCCATTCTATTCTCATACCCTCTCTTTGCCCCTCTTATTTTCTTTCTCACTTCTCCTCTGACCTTCCTTTATATACCCTGATTCTCAGATGTATTTGGAACCTGACATCTGTCATACGCGCTCCCCAACTCTCCACGAGGATATTGGTCCCGGCCCTGTTGAGCTGCAACCCGTCCGGCCTGTGCAGGTCCCACCTCCCCCAGAACCGGTCCCAATGTCCCAGGAATCTAAAGCCCTCCCTCCTGCACCATCTCTCCAGCCACTCATTCATCTGTTCTATCCTTCTATTTCTATACTCACTAGCGCGTGGCACCTGGAGTAATCCAGAGATTACTACCTTTGAGGTCCCGCTTTTTAACCTGTTTCCTAGCTTCCTAAACTCTGCCTGCAGGACCTCATCCCTTTTTCTACCTATGTCGTCGGTACTGATATGGACCACGACCTCTGGCTGTTCACCCTCCCCCCTCAGAATGTTCTGCAGCCGCTCAGTGACATCCTTTACCCTGGCACCAGGGAGGCAACATACCATCATGGAGTCACGTCTACGGCCGCAGAAGCACCTGTCTGCTCCCCTAACTATTGAATCGCCTACCACTATTGTTTTCCCACTCTTCTTCCTCCCCCCTGTACAGCTGAGCCACCGCTGACTAGGCTCTGGCTATACTCCCCAGAGGAACCATCGCCCCCACCAGTACTCAGAACCAAATACTGGTTGGAGAACGAGATGCACTCGGGGGACTCCTGCACCACCTTCCTGGTCGTCCTTGTCTGTCCGGTGGTCACCCATTCCCTCTCTGCCTGCACACTCTTTATCTGCGGGGTGACCACCTCCTGAAACGTGCTATCTACGAAGCTACCAGCCTCATGGATGCACCGCAGTGACGCCAGCTGCTGCTCAAGCTCCAAAACCCAGAGCTCGAGCTCCTCCAGCTGACGACACTTCCTGCACATGTGGTTGTCCAGGACATGGGAAGCATCCTGGAGTCCCCACGTGGCACAGGATATGCATTCCACGGGACTGAGCTGCCCTGCCACAGCACTCTCTGTGTAACACACTGTTCAGTACACACAGCACTCCCTGTGTACACACTGTTCAGTACACACAGCACTCTCCCTGTGTACACACTGTTCAGTACACACAGCACTCTCCCTGTGTACACACTGTTCAGTACACACAGCACTCTCCCTGTGTACACACTGTTCTGTGCATACTTTGGTGCCCCTCCTACATTTGAAGCTTCTATTGTGCCAGCACTTTGCTCACAAATCAGGTCAAAAGAGCTTTCCCCATCCCTGTAATTCACTCGGCCAATGTCACCGTGCTCAGCTGCACATGCCCTATCAGAGTGGCGTCCACCAACAACCTTAATCCACTGCCTGCACTTACTGAATATATAACAAAAACTATCAAACTCTCCCGGGGCAGGTACAGCATGGGTTAGATACAGAGTAAAGCTCCCTCGACACTGTCCCATCAAACACTCCCAGGGCAGGTACAGCACAGGTTAGATACAGAGTAAAGCTCCCTCTACACTGTCCCATCAAACAATCCCAGGGCAGGTACAGCACGGGTTAGATACAGAGTAAAGCTCCCTCCACACTGTCCCATCAAACACTCCCAGGGCAGGTACAGCACGGGTTAGATACAGAGTAAAGCTCCCTCCACACTGTCCCATCAAACACTCCCAGGGCAGGTACAGCGCGGGTTAGATACAGAGTAAAGCTCCCTCTACACTGTCCCATCAAACACTCCCAGGGCAGGTACAGCACGGGTTAGATAGAGAGTAAAGCTCCCTCTACACTGTCCCATCAAACACTCCCAGGGCAGGTACAGCACGGGTTAGATACAGAGTAAAGCTCCCTCCACACTGTCCCATCAAACACTCCCAGGGCAGGTACAGCGCGGGTTAGATACAGAGTAAAGCTCCCTCTACACTGTCCATTCAAACACTCCCAGGGCAGGTACAGCACGGGTTAGATAGAGAGTAAAGCTCCCTCTACACTGTCCCATCAAACACTCCCAGGGCAGGTACAGCACGGGTTAGATAGAGAGTAAAGCTCCCTCTACACTGTCCCATCAAACACTCCCAGGGCAGGTACAGCACGGGTTAGATAGAGAGTAAAGCTCCCTCTACACTGTCCCATCAAACACTCCCAGGGCAGGTACAGCACGGGTTAGATACAGAGTAAAGCTCCCTCTACACTGTCCATTCAAACACTCCCAGCCCATGGATCCAAGGGAAAGTGGCAAGTTGGATCCAAAATTGGCTCAGAGGCAGGAAACAAAGGGTAATGATCGAAGGGTGTTTTTGTGACTGGAAGGCTGTTTCTGGTGAGGTTCTGCAGGGCTCAGTACTGGGTCCTTTTCTTTTTGTGGTATATATCAATGATTTGGACTTGAATGTAGGGGGTATGATTAAGAAGTTTGCAGATGATACAAAAATTGGCCGTGTGGTTGATAATGAAGAAGAAAGCAGCAGACTGCAGGAAGATATCAATGGACTGGTCAGGTGGGCAGAGCAGTGGCAAATAGAATTCAATCTGGAGAAGTGTGAGGTAATGCATTTGGGGAGGGCTAACAAGGAAAGGGAATACACAATAAATGTAGGACACTGAGAACTGCAGAACATCAGAGGGACCTTGGAGTGCATGTCCACAGATCCCTGAAGGTAGCAGGACAGGTAGATAAGTTGGTTAAGAAGGCATACGGAATACTTGCCTTTATTAGCCAAGGCATAGAATATAAGAGCAGGGAGGTTATGCTTGAACTGTATAAAACACTAGTTAGGCCGCAGCTAGAATACTGCGTGCAATTCTGGTCACCACATTACAGGAACGATGTGATTGTACTAGAGGGGGTACAGAGGAGATTTACGAGGATGTTGCCTGGGCTGGGGAATTTTAGCTATGTGGAAAGATTGAATAGGCTGGGTTTGTTTTCTTTGGAACAGAGGAGGTTGAGGGCAGACCTAATTGAGGTGAATAAAATTATGAGGAGCCTAGATAGAGTGGATAGGAAGGACCTATTTCCCTTAGCAGAAGGGTCAATAACCAGGGGGCACAGATTTAAAGTAATTGGTCGGAGGTTTAGAGGGGATTTGAGGAGAAATTTTTTCACCCAGAGGGTGGTGGGGGTCTGGAACTCACTGCCTGAAAGGGTGGTAGGGGAAGAGACCCTCATCACATTTAATAAGTACTTGGATATGCACTTGAAGTGCTGTAACCTACAGGGCTACGGACTAAGGGGTAAAAATTCACTTGGTTGCGCCACCCGTTAGCGCCTTAAGAGGGCGCTAATGGGGCGCAAAGCCGCTAACGCCCGGGCGCAGCGATGTTTGCGCCGCTCGAGAACTTAACTTGAGATTGTGCGGCGGCGCTAAAACTTACCGCTGCAACCACCTGCGTGCGCAGATTGTGACGTCATTCCATGGTGCAACGCCCTTGGGGCGCCCCGTAGCGGAAATTGAGTGGTGCCCCCTGCCTTACCGCCTGGCGCTTCCAACGACCAGAAGACTGGAACGCTATCAATCGCTGTGGGGCTGGGGGGGGCGCTATTTAAAGGGGGCCTCTTCCTGTCTTTTATTGTTGGTGGCATTTTTGAACTACGCATTCTGAGAGAGAGAGGGAGAGACTTCTGGAGAGATTCAACGTTGTGTGAAGGAGTTTTGGGTACTGAGCAGCACTTTGCAGGTTCATTTTGATTTGCCATTCCTTGTATCGATTTAGCAGAGACCGTGGGAGCTGCACTCTGAGCTCTTTGCCTGGTGCTCTCCATTGTTCTTTCCAGCACATTTGATGTGCAAGTCTCTCCAGGCCGAGATTCAAGGCAGCAATGAACAGGATGTGGATGGAAAGCAAGATTAACCATCCCCTTTAAGAACTGGCCCGTGCCATTGTGTGTGTGTTCCATTGCTGACTGACATTACATGAGCTTCGCCAGCGCTCCGAGTTAGCGCCTCACTGCTCGGCCTTTGCGCCTTAAGAGAGGTGTGCAGCGCCTGCTTTAGTGCTCCACTCACCTCCCGGGGCGGTAAAAGTGAAGTTTCCCGTCAGTGCCGATAATTAGCGCCAGGCGCTAATATTTGCATCCGGACGATATTTGCGCCCCAAATGGGGCGCGACCTAATTTCTACCCCTAAGAGCTGGAAAGTGGGATTAGGGTGGATAGCTCTTTGTCGGCCGGCACGGACAAGATGGGCCAAATGGCCTGCTTTTGTGCTGTAGATTTCTATGATTCGATGATTCTAAAGCTCCCTCTACACTGTCCCATCAAACACTCCCAGGGCAGGTACAACACGGGTTAGATACAGAGTAAAGCTCCCTCTACACTGTCCCATCAAACACTCCCAGGGCAGGTACAATACGGGTTAGATACAGAGTAAAGCTCCCTCTACACTGTCCCATCAAACACTCGCAGGGCAGGTACAGCACGGGTTAGATACAGAGTAAAGCTCCCTCTACACTGTCCCATCAAACACTCCAAGGGCAGGTGCAACACGGGTTAGATACAGAGTAAAGCTCCCTCTACACTGTCCCATCAAACACTCCCAGCGCAGGTACAGCACGGGTTAGACACAGAGTAAAGCTCCCTCTACACTGTCCCATTAAACACTCCCAGGGCAGGTACAGCACGGTTTAGCTACGGATTGAGGTTTTGGTTTGCTCACTCAGAATCACTCTGTGTAACAGAAACAGCTTCCTTTAACATGACGTTTTTAAATAGAAAACGTCCCAATACCCTTTGCCCTGTTGGGGGTGAACAAAAATGGGTAAGATGGATGAAGGAAGTTTTACAGGTAGTTTTTGAAGATGGGGAAAGAGGGAGAAAGGGGAATAGGTTGATGCAGAGGGCTGCAGTCAGCATATCTGAAGACTCGGCCTGCAAAGGTGTTCCGGGGCGGGGATGTGCGTTTGCTAAATTTTTTAACAATCGAAGTCAAATTAGTTGTCAACCGTGGCTCAGTGGGCAGCGCTCTCACCTCTGAGTCAGAAGGTCGAGGGTTCAAGTCCCACTCCAGAGACTTGAGCATAAAACCTCGGCTGACACTCCAGTGCAGTGCTGAGGGAGCGCTGCACTGTTGGAGGTGCCGTTTTTTGGATGAGATGTTAAACCGAGGACCCGTCTGCCCTCTCGGGTGGATGGAAAAGATCCCACGGCACTATTTCGAAGCAGAGCAGGGGAGTTGTCCCCTGTGTCCCGGGGCCAATATTTATCCCTCCACCAACATCATTAAAAACAGATGATCTGGTCATAATCACATTGCTGTTTGTGGGACCTTGCTGTGTGCAAATTGGCTGCCGTGTTTCCGACATTACAACAGTGATTGCATTCCAAAAAGCACTCCATTGGTTGTAAACCAATTTGGGAAGTCTTGAGGTTGTGAAAGGCACTGTAGAAATGCAAGTCTTTCTATCGATTAATGTTCCTGCCTCTGGGGCTCTGTGACCGGTCTCAAGAAAAACCCAGTTGACTGAGGGGTGGGGGGCGGTGGGGCAGGGTCGTGACAGGGTGTCCCATTACCCTCCCCCATTCCACCCAGTGCGGCTCCCTTAGGGCGGCGCTGCCGCCATTTTTCTATTTTTGTCAAACCGGTTGTGGGGGGTCGGGGGGCGGCGGTGGGCGAACATTTTCTTTATATAAAACACGACGTGTGCACGCAGTGAAACGCTTTAGACCACACGGGGCGCGAGACGGGGTTGGCGGGGTGGCACCCCGACGAGTACACGAGCGGCCACTCGCGGATAGCGCATGACGCTTTTCCTTTGCAACATTTCAGTTGCCGGGGATAGGCCGCGAGGCCTGCTCGCCTGCGACGACGGGTCGAGTTACGGGAAGGCCTGAGGCATTGCGAGCCAGGAGTGGGGGAGGTGATGGTGAATTCTAAATTCCATAGACGTAGCTCTCCTACAAGGTGAGGCAGGCCACGAGGACAAGGGGCAAGACAACAACAACTTGCATTTATCTAGCGCATTTAATGCAGTAAAATGCATCCCGAGGCGCTTCACAGGAACGTAAATCAGACACAAATCCGACACCGAGCCGCATAAGGAGATATTAGGACAGGTGACCAAAAGCAAGAGGTAGGTTTTAAGGAGCGTCTTAAAGGCGAGAGAGAGGTGGAGAGGTTAAGGGAGGGAATTCCAGAGCTTAGGGCCCAGACAGCTGAAGGCACGGCCGCCAATGGTGGAGCGATGAAAATCGTGGATGCGCAAGAGGCCAGAATTGGAGGAGTGCAGAGATCTCGGAGAGTTGTGGGGCTGGAGAGGTTACAGAGATAGGGAGGGGGAGAGGCCATGGAGGGATTTGAAGACAAGGTTAAAACCAGGGAAGGATGAATCTCGTCGGGCAGTTCCTCACGCATCGTTTGGACTTCAAGGTTGCTGAGGGGGAGGGGAAACCCTCGGACTCATTCAAGATCCAGTTTGGTGCGTTGGGGAGCCTGTTTATATTTTATTCTGGATGGAATGACAATGGGCCGAATGGCCTCCCCGGCTCCCTCGCGATATTAATAAGCAGCTATTTTACTGTCTTGCCTGGTCCCTGGGCATCAAAGTTACAGGGAAACCCTCTCTCCCCCACCCCACCCATCCTCTGCCCCTCCTCGTAAACTGGACCCTGCAATTCCGAGTATGGTTGCGAATCCCTCCAGGATTGTCCTGGAGTCTCCAGGAAGTAAGGATTAAGAACATAAGAGTTAGGAGCAGGAGTCGGCCATACGGCCCCTCGAGCCTGCTCTGCCATTCAATAAGATCATGGCTGATCTTCTACCTCAACTCCACTTTCCCGCCCGATCTCCATATCCTTGATTCCCCATGAGTCCAAAAATCTAGTGATCTCAGCCTTGAATATACTCAAAGATTCAGCATTCACAGCCCTCTGGGGCAGAGAATTCCAAAGATTTACAACCCTCTGAGTGAAGAAATTCCTCCTCATCTCAGTCTTAAATGGCTGACCCCTTATCCTGAGACTGTGACCCGCTAATTCTAGACTCTCCAGCCAGGGGAAACATCCTCTCAGCATCTACCCTGTCAATCCCCCTCAGAATCTTATCTGTTTCAATGAGATCACCTCTCATCCTTCTAAACCCCAGAGAGTATCGGCCCAATCTACTCAATCTCCTCATAGGACAACCCTCTCATCCCAGGGATCAATCTAGTGAACCTTCGTTGCACCGCCTCTAATCTCTGGGACACTGCGGTGAATAACCCGGGAGATAAATCAAAGCAGCGTTACAGAAACTGTCTGCTCTTATTATTCTTCTTTGAAGACTTCCTTTTATTAGTTGTAACCAATATTTAGAGATGAGAAAAAAAGACTGTTTGAGCAGGTGGAGCGGTTGGAGGCAGGAGGTCATGTGACAAAACCGCAACCCCAGTTTCTCCGTCTCTGTTGCATCTGTTCTGACAATGTCACCTTCCATATCAGTGCTTCCGACATGTCTTCCTTTGTTCTCAACCGAGGATTCCCCTCCACCATGGTTGACACGGCCCTCGACCGTGTCCGTTCCATTTCCCGCACTTCTGCTCTCGCCCCTTCCCCTCCCTCCCAGAACCACGATAGGGTTCCCCTTGTCCTCACCTTTCACCCCACCAGCCTCCACATTCAACGGATCATCCTCCGCCATTTCCGTCACCTCCAGCGTGATACCACCACCAAACATATCTTCCCCTTTCCTCTCCTTTCAGGATTCTGAAGGGACCGTTCCCTCCGCGACACCCTGGTCCACTCCTCAATCACCCCCAACACTCCCTCCTCTTCCCACAGCAACTTTCCATGCAAGGACACCATCCAGGACAAAGCAGCCCGCTTGATTGGCACCCCATCCATCACCTAAAACATTCACTCCCTCCATCACTGGCATACCGTGGCTGCAGTGTGTACCATCTACAAGATGCACTGCAGCAACTCGCCAAGGCTTCTTCAACAGCACCTCCCAAACCCGCGACCTCTTCCACCTAGAAGGACAAGGGCAGCAGGCGAATGGGAACACCACCACCTCCAAGTTCCCCTCCAAGTCACACACCAGCTTGATTTGGAAATATATCGGCGATCCTTCATCGTCGCTGGGTCAAAATCCTGGAACTCCCTCCCTAACAGCACTGTGGGAGCACCTTCACCACACGGACTGCAGCGGATCAAGCAGGCGGCTCACCACCACCTTCTCAAGGGCAATTAGGGATGGGCAATAAATGCTGGCCTTGCCAACGATGCCCACATCCCATAAAAGGAATAAAAAATAAAGATTGGTGTGCGGCTGCGCGGGACCTCGCGATCGGTGTGCGGCTGCGCGGGACCTCGCGATCGGTGTGCGGCTGCGCGGGACCTCGCGATCGGTGTGCGGCTGCGCGGGACCTCGCGATCGGTGTGCGGCTGCGCGGGACCTCGCGATCGGTGTGCGGCTGCGCGGGACCTCGCGATCGGTGTGCGGCTGCGCGGGACCTCGCGATCGGTGTGCGGCTGCGCGGGACCTCGCGATCGGTGTGCGGCTGCGCGGGACCTCGCGATCGGTGTGCGGCTGCGCGGGACCTCGCGATCGGTGTGCGGCTGCGCGGGACCTCGCGATCGGTGTGAGGCTGCGCGGGACCTCGCGATCGGTGTGCGGCTGCACAGCCATGCACCTTAGGGGGAACATTTGCTGTCATTTTAATTCTCCGCTCCACTCCCACTGTGACTTCTCTGTCCTTGGCCTCCTACACCGTTCCAATGAAGCTCAACGTAAGCTTGAGGAACAGCACCTCATCTTTCGATTAGGCACTTTACAGCCTTCTGGGTTCAACATCGAGTTCAACAATTTCAGACTATAACCACTGCTCACATTTATTCAGACGGCAGCTGTTGCTGATGATTTTGCTATTCCCATTTACACCTCCTCTAGACCCAGCTTTTGTTTCTTTACTTGTCCCATCACCATCTCCTTTTGTCTTGTACCATTATCCTTTTTGTCATTTAATCTCTCCTGCCTTCCACCCTATCACACAGATTCCAGCCTGTAACTCACTCCTGGGTATCCGTTATTCTACATATAAACCCCCCGAACCCCTCGATTAGATTCCAGCCTGTAACTCACTCCTGGGTATCCATTATTCTATATATAAACCCCGCGAACCCCTCGATTAGATTCCAGCCTGTAACTCACTCCCGGGTATCCATTATTTTATATATAAAACCCCCCGAACCCCTCGATTAGATTCCAGCCTGTAACTCACTCCCGGGTATCCATTATTCTATATATAAACTACCTGAACCCCTCGATTAGATTCCAGCCTGTAACTCACCCCCGGGTATCTATTATTTTATATATAAAACCCCCCGAACCCCTCGATTAGATTCCAGCCTGTAACTCACTCCCGGGTATCTGTTATTCTATATATAAACACCCCGAACCCCTCGATTAGATTCCAGCCTGTAACTCACCCCCGGGTATCCATTATTTTATATATATAAACCCCCCGAACCCCTCGATTAGATTCCAGCCTGTAACTCACTCCCGGGTATCTGTTATTCTATATATAAACCTCCCGAACCCCTCGATTAGATTCCAGCCTGTAACTCACTCCCAGGTATCCATTATTCTATATATAAACCCCCCAAACCCCTCGATTAGATTCCAGCCTGTAACTCACTCCCGGGTATCCATTATTCTATATATAAACCTCCCGAACCCCTCGATTAGATTCCAGCCTGTAACTCACTCCCAGGTATCTATTATTCTATATATAAACCTCCCGAACCCCTCGATTAGATTCCAACCTGTAACTCACTCCCGGGTATCCATTATTCTATATATAAACCCCCCGAACCCCTCGATTAGATTCCAGCCTGTAACTCACTCCCGGGTTTCCATTATTCTATATATAAACCACCCGAACCCCTCGATTAGATTCCAGCCTGTAACTCACTCCCAGGTATCCATTATTCTTGTTTTTGATGACTCTTGACTTTAATTCTCAAACATTGAAATCTCTTACAGACACAGAGTTGTTGCTCCGTGCATCACTGAGACACTGTGAGAAATTCTCACTACACCTTAACATTGATTGGGGTCACTCAATTGCTCCCATCACCGATGACAGACCTGCAATCATTAGCGCTTCACTCAAGTACTAGACGGCTCGAAATGCTATCTGCAGTCACAATCCAAGCTGGTTCGGCTCGGCACTTTGCACATTGCGAGTGGACAGACCAAGTAACAACTGTGTAACATCTTTGAAGGTAGCAGGACAATTGAGAAAGCTGTTAAAGAAGGCATACGGGATACTTTCCTTTATTAGCCGAGGCATAGAATATCTCCGCATCATAGAATATAAGAGCAGAGAGGTTATGCTTGAACTGTATAAAACACTAGTTAGGCCACAGCTAGAGTACTGCGTGCAGTTCTGGTCACCACATTACAGGAAAGATGTGATTGCACTAGAGAGGGTGCAGAGGAGATTTACGAGGATGTTGCCTGGGCTGCGGAATTTTAGCTATGAGGAAAGATTGGATAGGCTGGGGTTGTTGTCTTTGGAACAGAGGAGGCTGAGGGGAGACTTAATTGAGGTGTATAAAATGATGAGGGGTCTAGATAGAGTGGATAGGAAGGACCTTAAAGGCAATATACACTTAACGGCACAGTTTTAAAGAGTGTGCAGGGACAGAGGGACCTGGGAGTTAATGTGCATAGGTCCCTGAAGGTGGCAGGACATATAGAGAGAGTGGTTAGCAAAGCATATGGGATCTTGGGCTTCATAAATAGAGGTATTGAGTACAAAAGTAGAGAAGTTATGCTGAACCTTTATAAAGCGCTGGTTAGGCCACAACTGGAGTATTGCGTCCAGTTCTGGTCACCACACTTTCGGAAGGATGTGAAGGGGCTTGAGAGGGTGCAGAGGAGATTTACCAGAATGATTCCGGGGATGGGGAAGCTTAGCTACAAGGACAGGTTGGCGAAGCTGGATTTGTTTTCATTAGAGCAAAGGAGGTTGAGGGGTGACTTGATAGAGGTGTACAAGATTATGACGGGTTTGGATAGGCTAGACGGGGAAAGGCTGTTCCCACTAGTTGATGGTACAAGGACTAGGGGACACAGATTTAAGGTTTTGGGCAAGAGATATAGGGGGGATGTGAGAAAAAACTTTTTTATGCAGCGAGTGGTGAGGACCTGGAACTCGCTGCCAACGGAAGTGGTGGAAGCGGAGACACTCAATGTTTTCAAGGGGAGACTGGATAGGCACTTGATGGAAATAAACTTGCAGGACTACAGGGATAGGGCGGGGAAATGGGACTGACTGGATTGCTCTACAGAGAGCTGGCACAGACTCGATGGGCCGAATGGCCTCCTTCTGTGCCGTTATGACTCTATGGCAGAGAAATTCGGTATCGCCCCGTTTGGGGTACAATTATCGGCCGGGCGCAAAATTTAGCGCCTGGCGCTAATTATCGCCTCCGACTACAAACTTGGCTTCTATCGCTCCTGGAGGTGATTGGAGCGCTAAATCAGGCGCTTCACACCTGTCTTAAGGCGCTAACGCTGAGGAGCAAGGCGCTACGTCAGAGCGCTGGCGAAGCTCATGTGATGTCAGTCAGCAACGGAACACAGACACACTGGCGCCAGCCAGTTCTTAAAGGGGAGGGTCGATCTTGCTCTCCATCCACACCCTGCTCATTGCAGCCTTGAATCTCGGCCTGGAGAGACCTGTACATCAAATCTTCTGGAAAGAACAATGGAGGGGCCCAGGGAAAGAGCTCAGAGTGCAGCCCCCACAGTCTCTTCTAAATCGATGCAAGGAAGGGCAAATCAAAATGAACCTGCAAAGTGCTGCTCAGTACCCAAGACTCCTTCACACAGCGTTGAATCTCTCCAGAAGTCTCTCTCTCTCTCTCAGAATGCGTGGTGCAAAAATGTCACCAACAAAAAAAGGCAGGAAGCTGTCGCCTTTCAATAGCACTCCCCCAGTCCCTTCCCGACTGCAAAACATTCCCCTCAACCTGTCATTGCTAGCGGCATGCGGAAAGGCAGGGGGCGCCACTCAATATCCGGTCCGGGGCGTTGCGCACTCGACTGATGTCACGATCTGCACGTGCAGGAGATTGTGGCGGTAGTGTTTAGCGCCGCCGCAAAATGTCTGGTCAATTTTGCGAGCGGCACAAAAATCGCCGCGCCCGGGTGCTTATTGCTTTGCGCCCCATTAGCGCCCTCTTAGGGCACTAACGGGAGGCGCAAAGCAACCGAATTTTTCCCCCTATGACTCTATGACCTATTTCCCTTAGCAGAGAGGTCAATAACCAGGGGGCATAGATTTAAAGTAATGGGTAGAAGGATTAGAGGGGAGTTGAGGAGAACCTTTTTCAGCCAGAGGGTGGTGGGGATCTGGAACTCACTGCCTGAAAGGGTGGTAGAGGCAGAAACCCTCATCACATTTAAAAAGTACTTGGATATGCACTTGAAGTGCCGTAACCTACAGGGCTACGGACCAAGAGCTGGAAAGTGGGATTAGGCTGGATAGCTCTTGGCACAGATACGATGGGCCGTAAATATCTATGATTCTAAAAGCACCCGAACCCCTCGATTATGTTCCAGCCTGTAACACACTCCCGGATATCCATTATTCTTGCTGAGATGACTTTTAATCTTCATTCTCTAACATTTCTAAACCTTAATAAATCACTGGTGAGGTCCCAGCTGGAGTATTGTGTCCAATTCTGGGCACCGCACTTTAGGAAGGATGTCAAGGCCTTGGTGAGGGTGCAGAGGAGATTTACCAGAATGGTTCCAGGGATGAGGGGCTTCCGTTATGTGGAGAGACTGGAGAAGCTGGGGTTGTTCTCCTTAGAGCAGAGAAGGTTGAGAGGAGATTTAATCGAGATGTTCAAAATCATGAGGGGTTTTGATAGAGTAAATAAGGAGAAACTGTTTCCAGTGGCAGGAGGGTCAGGAACCAGGGGACACAGATTTAAGGTAATCGGCAAAAGAACCAGCGGGGAGATGAGGAGGATTTTGTTTCCGCAGCGAGTTGTTGTGATCCGGAATGCACTGCCCGGGAGGGTGAAACAGATTCCATGGCGACTTTTGAAAGGGAGTTGGATAAACACTTGAAAAGGAAAAATTTGCAGGGAAAAGAGCAGAGGCAGTGGGACTAATTGGAGAGCTCTTTCAAAGAGCACGACGGGCCGAATGGCCGCCTTTTGTGCTTGTATGATTCAATGATCTACCCCTTCCCTGACTGGCCCTCCTTTGAACTTTGGAATGACTTCTGTCACCTCTCTGAATAAGGTGGAGTTGTTGAGAATCTCACTGAACACCAGGGTTAGCCCCCACATTTTCTGTAGCAACCAAGGCACGTCATCCACAAGAAGGTCAAACATCTCTCTCAACGGCTCACTCTCTGAAAAGACAATTGTTGGGTTCTCAAAGCCTGGCGTGGATCACCTGATCCTGTCACAGTGTCAGGAACAACCATCAAGGAGAAGCCTATGTTGGTCATTGTTGGACTGGTAGAGTTGCAATATCTTAATCTCTCAGCCATTGCCCCAACTTGGCTTCGATGAATTGGTTACCTGAGTTAACATCAAATGCATCCTTGAGATCTGCAATGACTCTCTTGATAGACAGCACCGTCGGAATAGTAGTCCTGGACTATTCTACCACCTTTCTCAGGGTTTGTCATCTTGCCCTTAGTCCCTCCTCGCCTCCTGTCACATAATCTGGCAAACTGCTGAAATGGACCTGTCACTTCCTCAGAAGTAGACATTGGCTGGTGTTCAACAAGCACCCTTATCTTCTGGTCACCTCCCCTCAGGGATGCACACTTGGTCCCCACTCTGTTTCCTCATCTTCATTAATGACCCAACTGATGTCATCAAAAGTGACATTGTTTTCATTGCTGATGACACCGGCCTTGTCATCCAATAAAATTCTCATCCTTGTTTTCAAATCCCTCCCTGGCCTCGCCCCCTCCCTATCTCTGTAACCTCCTCCAGCCCTGCAACCCTCCGAGATCTCTGCGCTCCTCCAATTCTGGCCTCTTGAGCATCCCCGATTTTCATTGCTCCACAATTGGCGGCCGTGCCTTCAGCTGCCTGGGCCCTGAGCTCTGGAATTCCTTCCCTAAACCTCTCCCTCTCTCTCTCCTCCTTTAAGATGCTCCTTAAAACCTACCTCTTTGACCAAGCTTTTGGTCACCTGTCCTAACATCTCCTTATGTGGCTCAGTGTCAAATTTTGTTTGATTACACGCCTGCGAAGTGCCTTGGGACATTTTATTAAGTTAAAAGCGCCATATAAATGCAAGTTGTTGTTGTTGTCAAAGCGGCTAACTCCCCTGAAGTAAGTGAGTCACCGCAGGTAGCTATAGGCAGAATTGAACAGCGGTTGGATATCTACCATCTCCGGCACATGGAAGAATATCAGGAAAGAGCGAACAGGCTGGGGCTCTTTTCTCTAGAAAAGAGAAGGCTGAGGGGTGACCTGATCGAGGTCTATAAGGTTATGAAGGGGTTTCGATAGGGTAGACGTAGAGATGTTTCCAATTGTGGGTGAGACCAAAACTAGGGGACCATAAATATAAGATAGTCACTAATAAATCCAATCGGGAATTCAGGAGAAACTTCTCTACCCAGAGAGTGGTGAGAATGTGGAACTCGCTAACACAAGGAGTGGTTGAGGCGAATAGTATAGATGCATTTAAGGGGTAGCTAGATAAACACATGAGGGAGAAGGGAATAGAAGGATGGGGAAGATGATGTAAGGCGGGAAAAGGCTTGTGTTACGCATAAACACCGGCATAGATTTGTTTAAGCGCCTTGGGACGTTTTACTATGTTAAAGGTGTTATATAAATGGAAGTAGTTGTTGTTGGGCCGAATGGCCTGTTTCTGTGCTGCAAATTCTATGTAAGACCAAGATAGGGTTCGGGACGCATTTCGTTGCCCAGATCCGACTTCTGTATGCCGCCGCGGAGTGTCTGCTTAAGGTTAATGGGTCTTTGACGGCGCCCCTTTGCTTTGCGAGAAGAGTGCGCCAGGGATGCCCCATGTCCGGTCAGTTATATGCCATCTGCGGAGAGCCTTTCCTGCGCCTCTTGCGGAGGAGGTTGACGGGACTGGCTCTGCAAGGGCTGGGCGTGGAGGTCGTCCTCTCGGCTTACGCCAATGACGTGCTCCTCATGGTCACGGATCCCGTCGACTTGCGGAGGATGCGAGAATGCCAGCAGATTTACTCGGACGCATCCTCCGCCAAGATCAACTGGGAGAAATGTTCTGGACTCCTGGTGGGTCAGTGGCGGGTGGACTCCCTGCCGGAGGAGCTCAGGCCCTTTCGCCTGGAGCACCACGCATCTCCTCTACTTGGGAGTCTACCTTAGCCCTGCCGAAGACGCCTGGCCGGTGAACTGGCAAGAGCTGGAGGCCAAAGTCACCGCTCGCCTAGGGCGCTGGACAGGACTGCTCCGAGTGCTGTCCTAGAGGGGTCGAGCGCTGGTCATAAATCAGCTGGTGGCCGCTATGCTGTGGTATCGGTTGGTCACTTTGATCCCTCCCCTGCGTTTGTCGCCATGATACAGAAGAAGCTCATCGACTTCTTCTGGGACAAAAGGAAGCACTGGGTCTCTGCTGCGGTTCTGAGTCTCCCGCTTAGGGAGGGCGGTCAGGCGCTGGTGTGCCTTCGCACCCAGGCGGTGACTTTCCGTCTTCAGACCCTGCAGAGATACCTGTACGTGGAGAATCCTCCTCGATGGTGTGCGCTGACGACGTATTTCTTCCGCCAGCTGCATGGCCTCAACTACGACACGCAGCTCCTGTTTGTGGAATTGGGCCGTACACGTGCCTACCTGTGGGAGCTGCCTGTCTTCTACCAGGAAATGCTATGGGTCTGGAACAAGGTTGCCTGCAGACAGAGTTCTCCCCCATCAGGAGTGGCGGCTCTCCTTTGGGAGCCGCTGCTCAGGAATCCGCACCTCCATGAACGCGGGTTCAGGTGGCTGGCGATGGGCAGGGCTGTGCCTGGCAAGGTGACTAGAGTCGGGGACCTGCTGGATGGCGGAGGAGCGGGCTGGATGGCGCCGGAGGAGCTGGCGCAGCGCCTGTTCTGGGCCAATGTCCGGCTCGCGGCCAAAGCCATCGAGTCGCTGAAAGTGTCACTGGGCCCCGACTCCACTAGGTATATAGAGGAGGCTCAAGCACGTGGGGCGATCCCGTCCGAACTGACCCTCATTTGGACGGAATTCCTCATCGGTGCCCGGCCCCGAAACCCCTCTCTAGAACCGGCGCCTCACAACTTGAGCCGTCTCGGGGAAATGCCCTCCGTGCCTTTTCATTCTGCACGGAGGGGTTTCCTGTACGGGCTGCTCCTGCACACTCTCCACTTTGCCATCTTCGTCTGCTTCCGGACACGCCTTGGCGTGCCATCTTGCCGTCCGGCGGAGGTCCCCAATGGAGGGCTCTCTACGCGGGAGTCCTCCCTGTATCTATTGGGGACTTGGCCTGGAAGGTGTTGCACGGAGCAGTCCCGTGCAATAAGATTTTAAGTAGGTTCATGGACTCCCAGGCCGCCTGCCTTTTCTGCGGCCTGGAGGAGTCCGTGTTCCATGTTTATTTGGAGTGTGAGAGGGTGCGGCTCCTCGATTTCTGGCTGCACTTCAGTCCCACGCTCCTGATCTTTGGTCACCCGGTGCGGAGGGGAGCGGGCAGGTCGCGGGACCTCCTCGTAGGACTGCTCCTGGGGCCTGGCTAAAGTGGCCATCAACTGGTCCAGGCAGCGGGCGGTCGAGGGGGCTGTTCAGCCCGACTGCCTACCTCTCTTCCGTGGCCAGGTTGGCGCCAGGAGATGGAGCACGCGGTGTCCGCCGGCACACTTGAGGCCTTCCGCGACCAGTGGGCACCGCGGGGACTGGAGTGCATCATCAAATTTTAATTAAATTCATTGAGTATCCTTTAATATTTTAAGTTTAGTTACAGTTCATTTGGTTTAGTGTGCATCAAAAAGAGTACATTCAAAGGGTGGACCAATATCGGGTGCAAAAAAAAAAACAAGATAGTCTTTTGAAAAGATGGCTCATGTTACTCATGACTTATAGTTGGCACAAAACAAGTGCCTGAAACACTGGGGGGAAGTTTCTAGAACATGTCCTGATAGTGGTCACCATTGGCAACTGCCATTTTGGATAAAGCATATGACCCACATATTGAAAGAAGACAGACTTGCATTTATATAGCGCCTTTCACAACCACCGGACATCTCAAAGCGCTTTACAGCCAATGAAGTCACTTTTTGAAGTGTAGTCACTGTTGTAATGTAGGAAATGCAGCAGCCAATTTGCACACAGCAAGCTCCCACAAACAGCTATGAGATAATGACCAGATCATCTGTTTTTAATGATGTTAGTTGAGGGATAAATATTGGCCCCGGGGATAACTCCCCTGCTCTTTCTTTGAAAATAGTGCCACGGGATCTTTTACGTCCACCTGAGAGAGCAGACGGGGCCTCGGTTTAACGTCTCATCTGAAAGACGGCACCTCCGACAGTGCAGAACTCCACTGGGAGTGTCAGCCTTTATTTTTGTAATCAAGTCTCATGGAGTGGGACTGCGAACCCACAACCTTCTGACACAAAGGTGAGTGTGCTACCCACTGAGCCACAGTAGGTCCTGTAGACAGCCCTGGGAAAAGCTCATCACTTATTCCTGTACTCAGGCCAGTCCAATGTCATGGCGATTTGTGGAGTTGGTGGAGGTTGCCTATCCCGTGTCAGAGTCCAACCTCTCCAATATCGGTGGCCAATGCTGTCAAACCTCTGCGAGACCATGACTGTAGCAGTACCTCAAGAGCTGCTGGCACTTAACCCAGATTCTCCATGTTTTTGACAGGATAACAGAGGATCAGAAGTCGGCCATTCAGCCCCTCGAGCCTGTTCCGCCATTCAATGAGATCATGGCTGGTCTGTATCCTAACTCCATCTACCCATCTTGGTTCCGTAACCATTAATACCCTTGCCCAACACAAATCTATCAATCCCAGTTTTGACATTTTCAATCAACCCCCAGCTTTTTTGGAGGAGAGTGTTCCAGATTTCCAATCCCCTTTGTGTGAAGAAGTGCTTCCTGACATCACCCCTGAAAGGCCTGGCTCTAATTTTAAGGTGATGCCCCCTTGTTCTGGACTCCCCCAACCAGGGGAAATGGTTTCTCTCTATTACATAGAATGTACGGCACAGAAACAGGTCATTCGGCCCAACTAGTCTGTACTGGTGTTTATACTCCTCACGAGTCCCCTCCCAGTCCATCGACCTCATCTCGGCCTCTCAGCATATCTTTCTGTCCCCTTTTCTCTCATGCACTCGTCTAGTTTCCTTTTGAAAGTATCTAAGCTATTTGCCTCAACCACTTCTTGTGGTAGTGAGTTCCACATTCTCACCACTCTCTGAGTAAAGGAATGTGGTATGTTGACCAGAGGCAGCATTGGGAATGGGATGGGCAAGTGAGCAGTGCTAAAGAAACAAAGACTTTATTTATATAGTGTCTTTCACAATCTCAGGACGCCCCAAAGCACTTCACAGCCAATGAAGTACTTTTTGAAGTGTAGTCACTGTTATAATGTAGGAAACGGGGCAGCCAATTTGCGTACAGCAAGCTCCCACAAACAGCAATGTGATAATGACCAGATAATCTGTTTTAGTGATGTTGATTGAGGGATAGATATTGGCCAGGACAGGTTTAGGAAGGGAATTTATTAAAAATAGTGCCATGGGATTTTTTATGTCCACCTGAGAGGGCAGACGGGGCCTGGGTTTAACGTCTCATATAAACTGCAGCACCTCCGACAGTGCAGCACTCCCTCAGTACTGCCCCTCTGACAGTGCAGCGCTCCCTCAGTACTGCCCCTCTGACAGTGCAGCGCTCCCTCAGTACTGCCCCTCTGACAGTGCAGCGCTCCCTCAGTACTGCCCCTCTGACAGTGCAGCGCTCCCTCAGTACTGCCCCTCTGACAGTGCAGCGCTCCCTCAGTACTGCCCCTCTGACAGTGCAGCGCTCCCTCAGTACTGCCCCTCTGACAGTGCAGCGCTCCCTCAGTACTGCACTGGGAGTGTCAGCCTGGATTTTTGTGCTTAAGTCTCTGGAGCGGGGACTGTGAACCCACACACTTTCATACTCAGGAGGTGTGCGTGCTACCCACTGAGCCACAGCTGGTGCTCAGCCTAAGCAACTGAAGGCACGGACGCCAATGGTGGAGCGATTAAAACCGGGGTTCTACAAGAGGCCAGAATTAGAGAAGTGCAGAGATCTCAGAGTGTTGTAGAGCTGGAGGAGGTTACAGTGATAGGGAGGGATGAGGCCACGGAGGGATTTGAAAACATGGATGAGAATTACTCTCTGTGTAAAGAAATTCCTCCTAATTTAAATTCTTTATTTGATCTTTTGGTGACTATCTTATATTTCTGCCCGCTTGTTCTGGACTCCCCCACAAGTGGAAATAGTTTCTCCATTAGAATATATTGTAAAGAGATTGAGAAGTAGAAAAGAGCTTCCATTTATATATAATGCCTCATTGGCCCTGAATTTCCTCACTACCTTCATCAATTAAGCCGTTATTACGCCAGTACTGCACTAAAGATAAATTTAGGAAACTCGCATGTAGTGCATTGCACCGCCGAATTGGCCCTGAATTTCCTCACTACCTTCATCACGTAAGCCGTTGTAACGCCATTATTGGTCGCCAAAAAGATCGAGAAAACTCGCGCTCAGCGCTTTACCCTGCTTCTGCACCATGGGCGCGCTAGACGTGAGTTTCTTTCATCATTTTGGCAGCCTTGACGATCCGCCCAGCCAAGCTCAGCGGGGACCATTTGTACAGGACGCCATTGAGCCGGCGGTGCAGTGCCCAGGAATTTCCTGCTGTTACGTCACTACTGTGAAATTTAGAAAACGGGAGCGGTCACGGATTCGGGCGGACGTAAGGAGTTTGAGAGCTTTGTGGAGTGGTCAATACTTGCTTGTGATTCCTGGCACCTTTGCAACCCATTTTTTTTGTTCAGTTTTGCTCACTTGAGACTTGACCCCCGCCACCCCCCCCCAGCTCACCTCACCCCGAGTCATGTTCAGCCAAGAATCTGCAACCTCTCCTCGCAGTCTTCACAGAGTCTGTACCCGCTTCTGGACTGAAGTTTCCTGGGGCCTAAGCTGCTCGCTGCGCTTTTAGGACACCATTAAACCAGAACTTACACCAATTCAGAGGCAAAGGAACTTACCCAGGAAACTGGGGTGCAACTCCCTCCGCTGGTGAGCAGCGTAACTTTCCGGTGCAACGATGGGGCAAATGGATACCGAGGAAATTCTTCGAGTCCTCGGGGTGTCTTCTAAGTACTTCACACATAATCAATTACGTTTGAAGTGCAGTCACTCTTGTTATGTAGGCATGACATGGCAGCCAATCTATGCACAGCAGGATCCCGCTAACAGCAAACGATATAAATGACCAGCTATTCTGTTCCTGGTGTTGTTGGTCTAAGGAGGAATTATGCCCAAAACATGGCCAGAGAGAGAGAGAGAGAGAGATCCCTGCTCTTCCTCAAAGTAGCGTGGTGGGATCTTCAAGCTCGGTAAGCAGACTTGTGTTTTTCCCTTTGAGTATTGGCTGCCCCGTTTGCCTATGTCACAACCGTGACTGCACTTCGGAGTAACCCATTGGCTGTGAAGCTCTTTGGGACATTTGAGAGATGCGATGAAGCGCAATGCGGACGCATGTCTTCCTATTTATTTATTTATTTTTGCCCGTGGTCGTGAACTATCACTTGGACAAACCCACGGGGCAACCCCATACCTGTCACACCCGGGGTGTGGCTGTTTGACCTCACACAAGCTTGACTGAGGTCACTGATTATGGCATCAACTCAGCCTGATGTCACAATGGGTCATTGTGTCATGGTGGCGGGGGGGGGGGGGGGGGGGGGGGCGGGGGGCAACTGTTTAAGCCATCAAGTTATTTCTTTAATTAGCGAGATACATCGGAACAGGAGGAGGCCATTCAGCCCATCGAGCCTGTTCCACCAGTCCATTAGATCGCAGCTGATCTGCACCTTAACTCCATCTACCCGCCTTGGTTCTGTAACCCTTGATAACCTTACCCAACAAAAATCTATCGATCAGAGTTTTGAACTTTTCTATTGACCCCCTTGACGTAAGAAAACTACTAGGCACTTGGTCTAAGCGTTAAACAACGCTTTAATCAGCTGTTTTTCAACATGGAGGTCTAGTTGTGTCCTATACTAGTTCCTGTTAAAGAATGTCCTGAGCAAGCTGGGCCCATGCCCGAGTATTTATACTCTCCCTGGACAGCGCCACCAGCAGGCCGCCCAGTATTATTTCATAAGTCATTTCCACATGAATGACAAGATTCATGTCACCCCCAGCCTCAACGGCATTTTGGGGGGGAGAGAGTTCCAGATTTCTGCTACCCTGTGTGTGAAGAAGTGCTTCCTGACATCACCCCTGAACGGCCGGGCTCTAATTTTAAGGTTATACCCCTTTGTTCTGGACTCCCCCCACAGAGGAAATAGTTTCTCTCTATCTGCCCTAGCAACATCTTTAATCATCTTAAACGCCTCGATTAGATCACCCCTTAATCTTCTATACTCTTCAACCTGTCTCTGTAATTTAAACCCTTTCAGAAAAACACAGAAGGAGGTGGGGGAAAGAGTAAAAGGTGAGGGAAAATGAAGAAGGAATGAATTGATGATGCCAAGCCTGGGAAAGAATGAGTTAAAATAGGAGGCAGAATATTGTAATAATATTACTAATGATCAGAGGCATGGGACTGAATGGCAGGAATGTGCAGACTTGGCCTCACTGCCAAGGTCACACAACAGATCAACGTGACCTTCCCTTCCCTCCTCCTCTTGACATTCAGCCCACTTTCGATTTGGCGGTGCCTGTCCAATATTTCCTAATTAAATGGCTCCTTTCCAAAAGACCATGTTCGCTCTCAGAAGGAGATGCAAACAGGTTTATTTTTACAAGTTAGGGGAGTTATCTGTGTCCAGGCCCGTGTCACTCACTCTTCTTTGAATCTAAACTTTAGCTGCCAAAATCAGGCAACCTGGAGCCATTTTACTCGAGCTGTTCTCTTGCTGACCAGGTTCGAACTGGCAAGCTGTGCCCATCAGCTAACCTGCAAGAATTGGCAAGGCGGCATGAATGTGTTCTCTCCCTCGATCTTTATTCTCTTTCCTTTCTCTTATCATCTGACTTCCTTTTTCTCCTTGGCTCAGTGGGCAGCACTCTCTCGTCTCTGAGTCAAAAGGTTGTGGGTTCGAGTCCCCGCTCCAAGAGACATGAGCACAAAAATCCAGGCTGACACTCCCAGTGCAGTGCTGAGGGAGTGCTGCACTGTCGGAGGTGCCATCTTTCGGATGAGACGTTAAACCCAGGCCCCGTCTGCCCTCTCGGGTAGACATAAAGGATCCCACGGCCACTATTTCGAAGAAGAGCAGGGGAGTTCTCCCCGGTGTCCTGGGCCAATATTTATCCCTCAACCAACACCTAAAACAGATTATCTGGTCATTGTAGAAACATAGAAAAATAGGAGCAGGAGTAGGCCATTCGGCCCTTCGAACCTGCTCCACCATTCAATGAGATCATGGCTGATCCTCTATCTCAATACCATATCACATTATCACATTGCGGTTTGTGGGAGCTTGCTGTGCACATATTTCCTGCCGTGTTTTCCTACATTACAACAGTGACTACACTTCAAAAAGACTTCATTGAAGCCCATGGGATTACAGGGTCAGTGACAGCGTGGATACAAGATTGGCTAAGGGACAGAAAGCAGAGAGTAGTGGTGAACGGTTCTTTATCAGACTGGAGGGAAGTTTACAGTGGTGTTCCCCAGGGGTTGGGGTTGGGATTGGGACCACTGCTCTTAATGATATATATTAACTACCTGGACTTGGGTATACAGGGCATAATTTCAAAGTTTGCAGATGGTACGAAACTCGGAAATGTAGTAAACGGTGAGGAGGATAGTAACAGACTTCAGGAGGACATAGACAGACTGGTGAAATGGGCGGACACGTGGCAGATGAAATTTAACTCATAGATGTGTGACGTGATGCATTTTGGTAGGAGGAACGAGGAGAGGCAATATAAACTAAAGGGTACAATCCTGAAGTGGGTGCATGAACAGAGAGACCTGGGGGTATATGTGCACAAATCGTTGAAGGTGGCAGGGCAGGTTGAGAAAACGGTTAAAAAAGCATATGGGATCCTGGGCTTCATGAATAGAGGTATAGAGTACAAAAGCAAGGAAGTTATGAGGAACCTTTAAAAAACACTGGTTCGGCCTCAACTGGAGTATTGTGTCCAATTCTGGGCACCGCACCTTCGGAAGGACATCACAGCCTTGGAGAGGGCGCAGAGGAGATTTATTAGAATGATTCCAGGGATGAGGGACTTCAGTCACGTGGAGAGACTGGAGAAGCTGGGGTTGTTCTCCTTAGAGCAGAGAAGGTTAAGGGGAGATTTAATCGAGGTGTTCAAAATTATGAGGGGTTTTGATAGAGTAAATAAGGAAAAACTGTTTCCACTGGCAGGAGGGTCGGTAACCAGAGGACACAGATTTAGGATAATTGACAAAAGAACCAGAGGGGAGATGAGAAGAATTTATATTTACGCAGCGAGTTGTTGTGATCTGGAACGCGCTGCCTGAAAGGGCGGTGGAAGCAGATTCAATAATAACTTTCAAAAGGGAATTGGTTAAATATTTGAAAAGGAGAAATTTGCAGGACTCTGGGGAAAGAGCAGGGGGAGTGGGATTAATTGGAGAGTTCTTTCAAAGAGCCGGCACAGACACGATGGGCCGAATGGCCTTCTCCTGCGCTGTATGATTCTTCACCAGTTGTGTGATGGACATCTGCCTCCAACAACAACAACTTGCATTTATATAGCACCTTTAATGTAGTAAAACGTCCCAAGGTGCTTCACAGGAGCATTATCAAACAAAATGTGACACCGAGCCACATGAGATATTAGGGCAGGTGACCAAAAGCTTGGTCAAAGAGGTAGGTTTTAAGGAGCATCTTAAAGGAGGAGAGAGAGGTAGAGAGGTGGAGGGGTTTAGGGAGGGAATTCCAGAGCTTAGGGCCTGGGCAGCTGAAGGCATGGCCGCCAATGGTGGAGCGATTAAAATCGTGGAATGCGCAAGAGGCCAGAATTGGAGGAGCGCAGAGATCTCGGCGGGGTGGAAGGACCAACACAGGGCCGTTTGCAGTGAACAAGCTACTTCAATGTTCTAGATGTCCAAGCCCAATTCTGAGAACCAGACTGACCCATCACCAGTTGCTTAATCCATGCACTCACACGAGAGGCTTCGACAAGGAGGCACACACTGCCCGCGGTGAGACTGACTATTTGGAACAGAAGCTGGCCGCTGCCTCTATGGATTGTGGGGTAGCATTCTGCTGATCTCAGGATAGCCGGACAGCGCGAGAAAGGAGGGGCAAATTCCCAAGGGGACTGTGATCGTCAGCCAAGTATTTCCCACTGAATACAGGATGGTGCAAAGGGCTGGTTAACGTTCAACCCTCAGACAGCTCCACCCAAGAACAGATTAACTGGCCATTCATCTTGTTGTGTAGGTGCGTGTGTGTGCGCATTTGTGCGTATGTGTGGGTGTGTGAGTGTGAGCATGTGCGTGCGTGTGTCTGCATGTGAGTGTGCGTGTGAGTGTGCGTGTGAGTATGTGAGTGAGAGTGTGTGTGAGTGTGTGTGTGCGCGAGTGTGAGTGTGAGTGTGTGTGTGTGAGTGTGAGTGAGTGTGTATGAGTGTGTGTGTGAGTGTGAGTGTGTGTGTGTGTGTGTGAGTGAGTGTGTGTGTGTATGAGTGTGTGTGTGTGAGTGTGTGTGTGTGAGTGTGTATGAGTGTGTGCGTGTGTGAGAGTGAGTGAGTGAGTGAGTGAGTGTGTGTGTGTGAGTGAGTGTGTGTGAGTGTGTATGAGTGTGTGTGTGTGAGTGTGTGTGTGTGTGTGTGTGTGTGTATGAGTGTGTGTGTGTGAGTGTGTATGAGTGTGTGTGTGTGAGTGTGTAGATGTCAGGTGGGATTAGGATCAGGCTAGGCGGCGATGCTACCCAAGGTTGAAGAGCCGGCCGACGCTGACCGTCTGGACTCGCGGGTGAAGGTCGGGCACTTGGTCGAGGTATTGGGGCCCATCGCCTGTGGAACCGAGGCCCTGCAAAGAAGCTGCATGTTCGCAGGGAGATGGGGGCAGCGGGGATTAGATAAAAAAGAACAAGGCAGGAAGATTAAAAGAGGTTTGGTGAGGGAGCTCACTGATGCCGGCACCGTATCATTCACACTGTGCCCGGTAATCCTCTGCGCTCGAAATAAACTGGATATCTGATCAATCGCGCCTCCTGTCAGTCACAGTGACCTCCCCCAGCTGCCCTGTACAGTCCCAGCACCCATTTTTCCATCTACCGCCCAGAGGCAGCGAGCACGTCGATTTCAGATCAATTCCCCCAGTGCAAACATCGGCAAACACGAGGAGAGAGAGAGAGAACAATTAGGCCCGCCAACCCTTACAGCTCAGTGCTGTCACGCACCAGAGCATATTAACAAAACCCTCTTCCCTATCACATGTCCTGTGCCGTCTTTCACATGAGACGTTAAACCGAGGCCCCGTCTGCCCTCTCGGGTGGATGTAGAAGATCCCACGGCCACTATTTGGAAGAAGAGCAGGGGGAGTTCTCCCCGGTATCATGGCGAATATTTATCCCTCAATCAACATCACTAAAAAACAGATTATCTGGTCATTATCACATTGCTGTTTGTGGGACCTTGCTGTGCGCAAATTGGTTGCCGCGTTTCCCACATTACTTTGGATATATATACTTGAAAAGGAAAATTTTGCCAGGCTACGGGGGAAGAGCAGGGACTAACTGGAGAGTTCTTTCAAAGAGCCGGCACAGGCACGATGGGCTGAATGGCCTCCCCCTGTGCTGCAGGATTCTATGATCTGACCAGGAGGGGAAGTGTGGGTTTTCCGATCAGCATTGTGTGTTTTGGGGTTGGTTGCCTCTGGGGCTGATAACAGCGGTTGCATAATCTAAGCTCCAGTGCGCTAATAGCACTCAATTCTCCCAGATCAGCTCCCAGTGCACCATCGGACTGCTGCAAGGAGCTACCCCCGCAATGGGAAGACCAAGAAAAGTGGAGGGTCGGTGCAATTTAAAGGGATCCGGTGTGGGGGTGCAAAAAATCTTTACAGCCTTACGACCTGGTGAGGTTGGAGGATGGTGAGGGGGGTGGAAGAGGTGGCGGGGGCGGAGGTGGTGGGGGAAACCCAACATGAAGGGCACCCTATGCCGTCATAGGGGGTAGTGACCGAGCAGCTGGCACCCGATGCCCTGCTCCGTGGTGGGCGGACCTAGCATTACGCCTCCCAATGTGGGTAGGAGGAGGGTGAGCCCTCTTTGACAGCATGCCCTCAACGAGCCCGTGGCGTAAACGGCAAGTGCTGCGGTGACGTTCACAACCACCAGCAGTGCCACGCAGTTTAAGAACATAAGAAACAGGAGCAGGAATTGGCCATTCGGCCCCTCCAGCCTGCTCCGCCATTCAATAAGATCACGGCTGATCTGATCTTGGCCTCAACTCCACTTTCCCGCCCACTCCTCATAACCCTTGACTCCCCTGTAGCTCAAATACATGTCTATCCCGGCCTTGAATATATTCAGTGACTCCGCCTCCACAGCTCTCTGGGGAAGAGAATTCCAAAGATTCACGACCCTCTGAGAGAAGAAATTCCTCCTCATCTCCGTCTTAAATGAGCGACCCCTTATCCTGAGACTGTGCCCCCTAGTTCTAGGGCCTCGGTTCCACAGGCGATGGGCACCCCAATACCTCGTCCAAGTGCCTGACCTTCACCCGCGAGTCCAGACGGTCAGCGTCGGCCGGCTCTTCAACCTTGGGTAGCATCGCTGCCTAGCCTGATCCTATTCCCACCTGCCATCTACACACACATGCAGAGACACACACACACTCACACTCTGCCGCCACCAGAACAACAACAACTGGCTATTCCACCAAGGTGTGTGTCGCCAGAGCTCAACTGGGACCCACCATTTCCCAGCAGGTGTCACGGCTTGAGGCTCCATACAACCTTTTCACCAACAACTTGTATTTATACAGCGCCTTTAACGTAGTAAACCGTCCCAAGGCGCTTCACAGGAGCGTAAATCAGACAAAATTTGACACCGAGCCACATAAGGAGATATTAGGGCAGGTTACCAAAAGCTTGGTCAAAGAGGTAGGTTTTAAGGAGCGTCTTAAAGGAGGGGAGAGAGGCGGAGAGGTTTAGGGAGGGAATTCCAGAGCTTAGGGCCCAGGCAGCTGAAGGCACGGCCGCCAATGGTGGAGCGAATTCCCTAGTGAGCGGGAACTTGCCTGGGTAAGAGCGTCTCTGCCGGTGGGGGGGCGGGAGGATTTACTTTGCCGACGGCTGAAGGAGTGGGGTTCAACAGTGGGTGGGCACACTCCTCGTGTGCTGGGATCCCTCCTCCGCCACCGCTCCCTCCTGAAAATCCCAACATTGCGGCATTCCCGCTCACGTTTCCTGGATGGGTGCAAAAATACAGCGGCGCCAAGACCCATTGCGCCAAGTCTCACCGCCAACTCCTCCTTCAGCTGCCCGGCACTCCTGAGGCACCGTCTTGGATGGTTGCCTTGTTGGCAATTTAGCGCCAAGGGCCAGAAATCCATTGGGGTGATTAAATTAGGTGGTCTACTGCCATTAACAGAATAAACGGGTCATTTTCAGGTTGGCAGGCTGTAACTAGTGGGGTACCGCAAGGATCAGTGCTTGGGCCTCAGCTATTCACAATCTACATCAATGACTTGGATGAGGGGACCGAGTGCAATCTATCCAAGTTGGCTAATGATACAAAGCTGGGTGGAAAAGTAAGCTGTGAGGAGGACACAAAGAGCCTGCAAAGGGATATAGACAGGTTAAGTGAGTGGGCAATAAGGTGGCAAATGGAGTATAATATGGGGAAATGTGAGGTTATTCACTTTGGTAGGAAAAATAGAAAAGCAGAATATTTTTTAAATGGTGAAAGACTGGGAAATGTTGGTGTTCAGAGGGACCTGGGTGTCTCTGTACACAATTCACAGAAAGTTAACATGCAGGTACAGCAAGCAATTAGGAAAGCAAATGGTATGTTAGCCTTTATTACAAAGGATTTGAGTATAAGAGTAAAGACATCTTACTGCAATTATATCGGGCTCTGGTGACACCACACCTGGAGTATTGTGTACAGTTTTGGTCTCCTTACCTAAGGAAGGATATATTTGCCATAGAGGGAGTGCAACGAAGGTTCACCAGACTGATTCCTGGGATGGGGGGATTGTCCTGTGAGGAGAGATTGAGTAGACTAGGCCGATATTCCCAAGAGATTAGAAGAATGAGAGGTGATCTCACTGAAACATATAAAATTCTTAAGGGGCTTGACAGGGTAGATGCAGGGAGGATGTTTCCCCTGGCTGGGAAGTCTAGAACACGGGGTCACAGTCTCAGAATAAGGGGTCAGCCATTTAGGACTGAGATGAGAAATTTCTTCACTCAGAGGGTGGTGAATCTTTGGAATTCTCTACCCCAGAGGGCTGTGGAGGCTCAATTGTTGTGTATATTCAAGACAATGATCGATAGATATTTAGACCCTAGGAGAGTCAGGGATATGGGGATTGGGCGGGAAGGTGGAGTTGAGGTAGAAGATCAGCCATGGCCTTATTGAATGGCGGAGCAGGCTCGAAGGGCGGAAAGGCCTACTCCTGCTCCTAATTATTATGTTCTCATACTGAAATCAGGCTCCGGCCTCTTCCTGCTGGCGCTCTGTGTACAAGAAGGGCAGAGGTCCAGGGTCAATGCTCTCTGCCCACTGTTCCACTCCAGTGCACCCATTTATGAAGAACAACAGAGTTGAAAATCGAGTCCTACAAATTGTGTGTTTTCTCCTTCCAATAAAATCAGCTGATCCTCAAATACTGGAACTGCGACTGAAGGGGAGGAAAATAATTCAAGCAAGCCATGGTTGGTGATCCTCTGAGCTTTCCTCTCTTGGTCCTCCTGAGCTCCATGTACCTCATCCTACGCAATAATCACAACAGATAAAAGCCCCCACCACACCACACACAACAACCAGGTACAACCAGGAACCAAATCAACAACAAACACAGCCAACACTACCAAAAACAGACAACTATAACAATCACCACCAACACATATCAACCACGGGAGACAGGAGGAGGCCATTCAGCCCCTCCAGCCTGTTCTGCCATTCAATTAGATCAAGGCTGATCTGTATCTTAACTCCATCTACCCACCTTGGTTCCGTAATCCTTAATACCCTTACCCAACAAAAATCTAGCAATCCCAGTTTTTAAATTTTCAATTGACACTTCGGCCTCAACAGCTTTTTGGGAGAGAGAGTTCCAGATTTCCACTCGCCTTTGTGTGAAGAAGTGCTTCCTGACATCACCCCTGAACAGCCTAACTCTAATTTTAAGGTTATGCCCCCCTTGTTCTGGACTCCCCCCACCAGAGTGAATAGTTTCTCTCTATCTACCCTATCGAATCCTTTAATCATCCTAAACACCTCAATTAGATCACCCCTTAATCTTCTAAACTCGAGGGAATACAAGCCTGGTCTATGCAACCTGTCCTCATAATTTAACCCTTTTAGCCCCAGTACCATTCTGGTGAATCTGCGCCGCGTCCCCTCCAAGGCCAATATGTCCTTCCTGAGGTGCGGGGCCCAGTACTCTAAATGGGGTCTAACCAGAGCTTTATACAGCTGTAGCGTAACTTCCACCCCTTTGTATTCCAGGCCCCTCGAGATAAAGGCCAACATTCCATTAGCCTTTTAAATAATTTTGTGTACCCTGTCCACTAGCTTTTAGTGATTTCTGCACATGGAGAATCATCTACCAACAACCACCGCCGATAACCAAGAACCAACAAGTACTAACCAAGAACAATCACCATCGCCAACAGCCAACAGTAACCAGGGACAACCAACAACCACCACCATGCATTTATTGCAGCCCTTTTAATATGGCGCCCTATTGCAAGGTGCGGTACAAGTGCAATCAGCTCACCGAGTGGGAGTCGGAAGAGGGAAGAAGATAAAGTTGAAGAGATAGGCTTTGAAGGATGTGTTGATGGTGGGTGAGAGGTCGCAACAGAAGAGGGGCTTTCGGGGGGGCAGCTTCAGAGTGTAGGGAAGTGATGCTTGCTACTGGTGGTTGAGTGGAGACACGGGATCCAGGACAGATGAGGGTGGGAGCTGCGATGTAGGGTATGATGAACTTCTCCCTTTAACCTCCCTCAGTCATCCCCTTCTAAAGCCTCAAGGTTGGTCAACCCTAAGCTTGGCATCGTCTAATCGCCACTTTAGCCTGTCTTCTGCCCTACTCTTTTCAGTCTTGGTGGTGTTGTGCCCAGTGAGCCACGGCCCCTTCCACCTGGGCTTTCAATCTCAAACTATGTGAGGCACCTGGCTATAAGTCAGTGACCTGACTAGGCTGCATTGACCTCTCTCACTGGACTGTGTCACTTAGACAGTCACGGTGCAGCTGACTTTAAGGCAGTGACTAACTTGCCTCATTCAGACCAAGGAAGGTCCAGAACCATACCAGGGCTAAAAGGGTTAAATTATGAGGAAATGTTCCATAGACTAGGCTTGTATTCCCTCGAGTTTAGAAGATTAAGGGGTGATCTAATCAAGGCGTTGAAGATGATTGAAGGAGTTGATAGGGTAGAGAGAGAGAAGCTATTTCCTCTGGTGGGAGAGTCCAGAACAAGGGGGCAGAACCTTAAAATTAGAGCTAGGCCGTTCAGGGGTGATGTCAGGAAGCACTTCTTCACACAAAGGGTGGTGGAAATCTGGAACTCTCTCCCCCAAAAAGCTGTTGAGGCTGGGGGCCAATTGAAAATTTCAAAACTGAGATTGAATGATTTTTGCTGTTTAAGGGTATTAAGTGTTACGGAACCAAGGCGGGTGAATGGAGTTGAGATCCAGATCAGCCATGATCTAATTAAATGGCAGAACAGGCTTGAGGGGCTGAATGGCCTCCTCCTGTTCCGATGTTCCCAGGCTCAATCCCTGGTCTGTGCTGAATTGGCTAACCTGAGCTGAGGAGGCAGTAGTTAGCCTGCGTTAGGGAGGGGACAATCCACCAGGGCTCCTGGTCCTGGGGGGTGGGGGGGGTGGTGGGTGGTGACCCTGGAAACTACCTACGTGCGACTACCTGTGGAGGTCAGGTCAGGTGTGATACCCACCGCAGTGAGGCGGACTGCCCAGCCCCGATTGTCCACCCGAGTAGGGCCACTCGAGACGAGCTGCCAAAGGTTGTGCGGGTCTGGGGAACTGTGCCTTCAGGCGGGTCTGGGGAACTGTGCTTTCAGGCACAGAGGAGAAGAATCAACAACAACAATCTGTATTTATATAGCACCTTTAACACAGTAAAACGTCCCAAGGCGCTGCGCAGGAATATTGTAAGACAAAAAATTTGACACCAATCCACATAAGGATAAATTAGGGCAGGTGACCAAATGCTTGGTCAAAGAGATAGGCTTTAAGGAGCGTCTTAAAGGAGGAAAGAGTGGTAGAGAGGTAGTAATCGGGGGTGGGGGGTGGGTGGGGGGGGGGAGTCACTTTGACGTGTTTCTCCATTCACGACGAGCGGCTCAGTTGTAATTTTCTTCTTTCATTCTTACAGGTGTCAAGGAAGGATGTCCAGGCCTTGGAGAGGGTGCAGAGGAGACTTACCAGAATGGTTCCAGGGATGAGGGACTTCAGTTATGTGGAGAGACTGGAGAAGCTGGGATTGTTCTCCTTAGAGCAGAGAAGGCTAAGGGGAGATTTAATAGAGGTGTTGAAAATCATGGGGGGGGGGGGTTTGATAGAGTAAATAAGGAGAAACTGTTTTCAGTGGCAGGAGAGTCGGGTAACCAGAGGACACAGAATTATGGTAATTGGCAAAAGAACCAGGTGGGAGATGAGGAAAATGTTTTTTTACACAGCGAGTTGTTGTGATCTGGAATGCGCTGCCTGAAAGGGCAGTGGAAGCAGATTCAATAGTAACTTTCAAAAGGGAATTGGATAAATACTTGAAGGGAAAAATTTTCAGGGCTCTGGGGAAAGAGCAGGTGGAGTGGAACTGATTGGAGAGCTCTTTCAAAGAGCCGGCACAGGCACGATGGGCCGAATGGCCTCCTCCTGTGCGGTATTACTCTATAATTCTATGATTCTATATGGGCATTGCTAGAAAGGTTGGCATTTAT
This sequence comes from Squalus acanthias, assembly GCA_030390025.1. NCBI lineage: Eukaryota > Metazoa > Chordata > Chondrichthyes > Squaliformes > Squalidae > Squalus > Squalus acanthias. The sequence goes on from CM059427.1 coordinate 79,856,123, forward strand.
TGCCCATCCCTAATTGCCCTTGAGAAGGTGGTGGTGAGCTGCCTTCTTGAACCGCTGCAGTCCGTGTGGTGAAGGTACTCCCACAGTGCTGTTAGGGAGGGAGTTCCAGGATTTTGACCCAGCGACGATGAAGGATCGGTGATATATTTCCAAGTCAGGATCGTGTGCGACTTGGAGGGGAACTTGGAGGTGGTGGTGTTCCCATGCGCCTGCTGCTCTTGTCCTTCTAGGTGGTAGAGGTCGAGGGTTTGGGAGGTGCTGCCGAAGAAGCCTTGGCGAGTTGCTGCAGTGCATCCTGTAGATAGTGCTGTGTGTACTATCCACAGATCAGTTCTAGAGTCAGAGGAGAGGGACATTCCCAATATAAACGCTTGTTTTTCTCAATTGAACTTGTGTCAGCCGTGGCTCAGTGGGGAGCACTCTCGCCTTCCTGAGTCAGAAGGTGGTGGGTTCAAGTCCCACTCCAATGAGACTTGACCACATAACCCAGCCAACATTCCTCCCTCAACCAACAGCACCAAAGAAGATGATTAACTGGTCACTTAACTCTGCATTTTGGGATCTAGATGTGCACAAACTGTCGATGCAACAACAGTCACCGAACTCCAAATTAATACATTGTATGTGAAGCACTTTGAGGCATTTCTGAAAGATGTCATAAAAAAGCTTTACATATGTGAGCATTATTGATTAGCGTAGCTTGCTGTTAACAGCAGCCACCTTTACAGTCTTGCTACTTACAAGGCGCCTCTCCGTTGTTGTGAAGACAGCTGTTAATGGACTCCCACAGGTCATAATCCTCGAAATCAAGGGCAAATTCTTCAATGTCTTCGTTCTCGATAGGTTCGAAGGCACCAGCGCCAGCGTTCCTGTCCTCGTCAATCTCCTCCATGACCATCATTTTCAATCTCAAGGAGATCACAGCACGGGCATCAGTAATGAAAGTGGCAGCGCACAGTGGGAGTGAGTTAGATAGTGCTTAACGAGTTTTGGTCCTGCGTGATTCGCAACCGGTTTTACAGCGGTGAGTCTGAACCTGATGACATTATTATCAAACAAGCTGATGTGGATATGGGAGGTGATTCCTCGATGCCGTTCAGATAAAACTGGTTTTGGACACTGTTGCCCTCGGGGCTATCAGTACATTTCCATGATGTCAGAATTCAATCCAATATCCTGTCTCTCGATCGAGGGAGAGCAATTTGGCATTCTCAACTACTAACCCTTTGGTAACCAGCTTTATGGATGAGTGCAGCTCCAACAACACTCAAGAAGCTTGACACCATCCAGGACAAAGCAGCTCGCTTGATTGGCACCCCATCCACCACCTTAAACATTCACTCCCTCCACCACCGGCGTACCGTGGCTGCAGTGTGTACCATCTACAAGATGCACTGCAGCAACTCGTCAAGGCTTCTTTGGCAGCACCTCCCAAACCCGCAACCTCTTCCACCTAGAAGGACAAGGGCAGCAGGCGTATGGGAACACCACCACCTCCAAGTTCCCGTCCGAGTCACACACCATCCTGACTTGGAAGTATATCACCGTTCCTTCATCATCGCTGGGTCAAAATCCTGGAACTCCCTACCTAACAGCACTGTGGGAGCACCTTCACCACACGGAGTGCCAGCAGTTCAAGAAGGCAGCTCACCACCACCTCCTCAAGGGCAATTAGGGATGGGCAATAAATGCTGGCCTTGCCAGCACCGCCCACATCCTTTGAGTGAATAAAACAAATCATAAAAACGCCTCCTAAAACCTTTTCTCTGTCTCTTGATTTTGCCTTCACTTTCTGACCTTACCTTTTCCATTTCTCCACCCTGCTCATTGTGCAATCCTAACTCCCTGCTCGCTAAGGCACACTGATGCAAGGAAGTCTTGCCTTTCTACAGTGCCTTTCACGATCACCAGATGTCCCAAAGCACTTTACAGCCAATGAAGTACTTTTTGAAGTGGAGTCTCTGTTGTAATGTAGGAAACGCGGCAGCCAATTTGCGCACAGCAAGCTCCCACAAACAGCAATGTGATAATGACCAGATAATCTGCTTTAATGATGTTGATTGAGGGATAAATATTGGCCAGGACACCAGGGAGAACTCCCCCGCTCTTCTTCTTTTGAAATAGTGACTGGGGATCTTTTACATCCACCACTGAGAGAGCAGACGGGGCCTCTGTTTAACGTCTCATCCAAAAGACGGCACCTCCAACAGAGCAGCACTCCCTCAGTACTGAACTGGAGTGTCAGTCTAGATTTTTGTGCTTAAGTCCCTGGAGTGGGACTCGAACCCACAACCTTCTGACTCAGGCGAGTGAGCCACCAACTGAGCCACTGGCTGACACACTGTGGCTGCAGTGTGTACCATCTACAAGATGCACTACAGCAACTCGCCAAGGCTTCTTCGGCAGCACCTCCCAAACCCGTGACCTCTTCCATCTAGAAGGACAAGGTCAGCAGGCGCATGGGAACACCACCACCTCCAAGTTCCCCTCCAAGTCACACACCATCCTGACTTGGAAGTATATCGCCGATCCTTCATCGTCGCTGGGTCAAAATCCTGGAACTCCCTCCCTAACAGCACTGTGGGAGTACCTTCACCACACAGACTGCAGCGGTTCAAGAAGACGGCTCACCACCACCTTCTCAAGGGCAATTAGGGATGGGCAATAAATACTGGCCTTGCCAGCGACGCCCACATCCCAGGAACGAATAAAAGAGAAGTTATCCCTGTGCGTGGTCTCTCTGCGTTAATCCCTATATATTACGGTACCGACCAATGTTCCCTCTAATTTTGTTTTGGTGCGCGGCCACGTATGCGCAGTGTCTTTCCTGGTGGCAGCAGCCAGTGAGCGGCCTGCGCCGGACCGTCTGATTGGTGCGCGGCCGCACACCTTAGAGTCATAGGGGGAAAAATTCAGTTGGTTGCGCCTCCCGTTAGCGCCTTAAGAGGGGGCTAATGGGGCACAAAGCATCTAGCGCCCAGGCGCAGCGAAGTTTGCGCCGCTCGCGAAATTAACTAGACATTTTGCGGCGGCACTAAACACTACCGCCACGATCTCCTGCGCCGGCAGATCGTGACGTCAGTCGAGTGCGCAACGCCCCGGTGCGGATATTGAGTGGCGCCCCCTGCCTTACCGCCTGACACTAGCAACGACAGTTTGAGTGGAGCGTTCTGCAGTCATGAAGGGAAAGGGGGAGCGCTATTTAAAGGTGACCGCTTCCTGCCTTTTATTGTTAGTGCCATTTTTGAACTACGCATTCTGAGAGAGAGAGAGAGAGAGAGACTTCTGGAGAGTTTCAACGTTGTGTGAAGGAGTTTTGGGTACTGAGCAGCACTTTGCAGGTTCATTTTGATTTGCCATTCCTTGTATCGATTTAGAAGAGATTGTGGGGGCTGCACTCTGAGCTCTTTGCCTGGTACTCTCCATTGTTCTTTCCAGCAGATTTGATGTGCAGGTCTCTCCAGGCCGAGATTCAAGGCTGCAATTAGCAGGATGTGGATGGAAAGTGAGATTAACCATCCCCTTTAAGAACTGGCCCGTGCCATTGTGTGTGTGTTCCATTGCTGACTGACATTACATGAGCTTCGCCAGCGCTCTGAGGTAGCGCCTCGCTCCTAGGCCTTTGCGCCTTAAGACAGGTGTGAAGCGCTTGATTTAGCGCTCCAATCACCTCCAGGGGCGATAAAAGTCAAGTTTGCAGTCGGTGGCGATAATTAGTGCCAGGCGCTAATCTTTGCACCCGGCCGATAATTGCGCCCCAAATGGGGCGATACTGAATTTCTCCCCCATAGAGTTATACAGCCCAGAAAGAGGCCCTTCGGCCCATCGTGTCCGCGCCAGCCATCAAGCCCTGTCTGTTCTAATCCCATTTTCCAGCACTTGGTCCGTAGCCTTGTATGCTATGGTGTTTCAAGTGTTCATCTAAATGCTTCTTGAATGTTGTGAGGGTTCCTGCCTCTACCACCCTTTCAGGCAGTGAGTTCCAGATTCCAAACACCCTCTGGGTGAAAATTTTTTTCCTCAAATCCCCTCTCAACCTCCTGCCCCTTACCTTGAAACTATGCCCCTGGTTATTGACCCCTCTACTAAGGGGAAAAGTTCCTTTCTATCTACCCTATCTATGCCCATCATAATTTTGTACACCTCAATCATGTCCCCCCTCAGCCTTCTCTGCTCCAAGGAAAACAACCCCAGCCTGTCCAGTCTCTCTTCATAGCTGAAGTGCTCCAGCCCAGATAATATCCTGGTGAATCTCCTCTGCACCCTCTCCAATGCAATCACATCCTTCCTATAGTGTGGCGACCAGAACTGCACACAGTATTCCAGCTGTGGCCTAACTAGCGTTTTGTACAGCTCCATCATAACCTCCCTGCTCTTATATTCTATGCCTCGGCTAATGAAGGCAAGTATCCCATATGCTTTTTTAACCACCTTATCTACCTGTCCTGCTGCCTTCAGGGATCTATGTACATGCACACCAAGGTCCCTCTGATCCTCTGTCCTTCCTAGGGTCCTACCATTGATTGTGTATTCCCTTGCCTTGTTAGTCCTCCCAAAATGCATCATCTCACACTTTTCAGGGTTAAATTCCATTTGCCACTGTTCTGCCCATCTGACCAACCCGTCTATATCGTCCTGTAGCCTGAGGCTTCCCTCCTCGCTATTTACCACCCCACCAATTTTCGTGTCATCTGTGAACTTACTGATCATACCTCCGACATTCATATCAAAATCACACCTTAGGGGGAGCGTTGGTACCGACAGTTTCTTACTTTTCATGTAGTCCAGGTCAGCACTGGCGAGCATTTGTGCCTCGGCATCATCCGTCGGCACTTTCTGGTACACGGCGGCTCCTAACGACGTCATGCTCCCGATGCAGATCCGCTCCCGCAGGTCGTAACTTGCCCGCGGGCCACTCGCCATCCGGTGCAGGGGCTTCCGCTTGTCACGGCTCCTCGGGGAGAACTCCGGGGAATCCTGGGGAGGTTGCAGCCAGCTGAGGAAGTGGGGAAAATTAAAATTAAAATTGAAACTAACATTTATTTCAGGCGTCAGTCTGATGGGACAGGAACGCTAACGACAACGCAGGTGGATTAATGGAGTGAGCAGTGTCAGAAATAGCTGTTAGATTCAAAAATGGGGATTTAATTCTTAGAACAGAGACTGACAACAAGCTGAAGAGATGCGGCCGGGAATGAATATCAGGAATGTCAGCAAGGTCAGATAACAAGCACAAAAAGACAAACAGCCGAGGCCAGGGCATGGAAGTGATAAGGGAGTCGTAGAATGCAAGACAACACAGGATGGTAGCATGATAGTTCGACAATATGGAGCCAGAAAGTCATAAAATGTCCTTAAAGAAACATAACAAGACATTCCTCAGACAGATAAGAGGAAGGCCTTGTCAGCCATGCAGGAAGGGACGGTGAGGGATGCCCTCCCACTTCACAATTGGACTATAGATGGGGAACAAATGATTGACCAGGTGATCTCCAGCCCACTGGAATAACGTACAAAATAGGGGACCGAGAGGGAAATAGTCAGACAGCCAAGGGCGAAGGCTTCTTCGAGGTGGTAATCAATGGGGGCTTATGCCTATCCCTTTGATCAAGTTTAGCCTCTGAGGTGAATCAATGCTGGCTGACGGCCTAACACCCCCAACAGCTCGAGGGACGAACTAACAGAAGTGACCGCTGCTGTAGGATGCAGAGATCCGCTGACCCAAGACCTCCATGCTGTCTCATCGGGCATCTAACCGTCTGTCCGGTCGTGGCATTCCGCTTCGGGGGTCGTCGATCGCTCTCTACTGTCACGGGTTGTATGTCTATTATACTTATCTTAACCACATGTAATATCTCATTATGCTTAAACTGTAGCTCTTTAATAAAAAGCCTTACAACTCCTAAGAACCTTTGGGTAATCTGTATGTGACCTGTGATCCAAAATCTTACAGCAGTGAGGGGTGGCGAACCCCAGTGTTATCCCTCCCCAGGGTAAATGGGAGTGAGGATACACACTGTCACACACTCCCTCGGGTAAATGGGAGAGGAGACTCCCAGCGTCACCCTTCCCCGGGAGTAAATGGGAGTGAGGATTCCCAGGGTCACCCCCGGGGGTAAATGGGAGTGAGGATTCCCAGTGTCACCCCCGGGGGAAATGGGAGTGAGGATTCCCAGTGTCACCCCTCCCCGGGGTAAATGGGAGTGAGGATTCCCAGTGTCACCCCTTCCTGGGACAAATAGGAGTGAGGATTCCCAGTGTCACCCCTCCCCGGGGTAAATGGGAGTGAGGATTCGCAGTGTCACCTCTGGGGGTAAATGGGAGTGAGGATTCGCAGTGTCACCCCTTCCTGGGACAAATAGGAGTGAGGATTCCCAGTGTCACCCCTCCCCGGGGTAAATGGGAGTGAGGATTCGCAGTGTCACCTCTGGGGGTAAATGGGAGTGAGGATTCCCAGTATTACCCCTGGGGGAAAAGGAGAGTGAGGATTCCCAGTGTCACCCCTTCCTGGGACAAATGGGAGTGAGGATTCCAAGTGTCACCCCAGGGGTAAATGGGAGTGAGGATTCCCAGTGTCAAACCCGGGGGTAAATGGGAGTGAGGATTCCCAGTGTCACCCCCGGGGGTAAATGGGAGTGAGGATTCGCAATGTCACTCATCCCGGGGGTAAATGGGAGTGAGGATTCCGAGTGTCACTCCTCCCGGGGTAAATGGGAGTGGGATTCCTAGTGTCAACCCATCCCAGGGGTAAGTGGGAGTGGGGATTCCCAGTGTCACCCCCCAACCCCGGGGGTAAATGGGAGTGAGGATTCCCAGTGTCACTCAGCCCCGGGGGTAAATGGGAATGGGGATTCAGTGTGTACCCCTCCCTGGGGTAAATGAGAGTGGGGATTCGCAGTGTCACCCCTTCCTGGGGCAATTGGGAGTGAGGATTCGCAGTGTTACCCCCGGGGGTAAATGGGAGTGAAGATTCCCAATGTCACCCCCTCCCCGGGGTAAATGGGAGTGAGGATTCCCAGTCTCATCCCTCCCCGGGGGTAAATGGGAGTGAGGATTCCCAGTGTCACCCCTCCCCGGGGGTAAATGGGAGTGAGGATTCCCAGTGTCACCCCCGGGGTAAATGGGAGTGAGGATTCACAGTGTCACACCCGGGGGTAAATGGGAGTGAGGATTCCCAATGTCACCCCTTCCTGGGGCAATTGGGAGTGAGGATTCGCAGTGTTACCCCCGGGGGTAAATGGGACTGAGGAGTCCCAATGTCACCCCCTCCCCGGGGTAAATGGGAGTGAGGATTCCCAGTGTCACTCCTCTCCGGGGTAAATGGGAGTGAGGATTCCCAGTGTCACCCCCGGGGGTAAATGGGAGTGAGGATTCCTAGGGTCACCCCTCCCCGGGGTAAATGGGAGTGAGGATTCCCAGTGTCACCCCGGGGTAAATGGGAGTGAGGATTCCCAGTGTCACTCCCGGGGGGTAAATGGGAGTGGGGATTCCCAGTGTCACTCCCGGGGGGAAATGGGAATGAGGATTCCCAGGGTCACCCCTCCCCAGGGTAAATGGGAGTGAGGATTCCCAGTGTCACTCCCGGGGGTAAATGGGAGTGAGGATTCCCAGGGTCACCCCTCCCCGGGGTAAATGGGAGTGAGGATTCCCAGTGTCACCCCGGGGTAAATAGGAGTGAGGATTCCCAGTGTCACCCCTACCTGGGGTAAATGGGAGTGAGGATTCCCAGTGTCACCCCCGGGGGTAAATGGGAGTGAGGATTCGCAGTGTCACCCCTTCCTGGGACAAATGGGAGTGAGGATTCACAGTGTCACCCCCGGGGGTAAATGGGAGTGAGGATTCCCAGTGTCACCTGCGGGGGTAAAGGAGAGTGAGGATTCCCAGTGTCACCCCCGGGGTAAATGGGAGTGAGGATTCCGAGTGTCACCCCCGGGGGAAATGGGAGTGAGGATTCCCAGTGTCACCCCCGGGGTAAATGGGAGTGAGGATTCCCAGTGTCACCCCTCCCCGGGGTAAATGGGAGTGAGGATTCCCAGTGTCACCCCCCGGGGGAAAAGGAGAGTGAGGATTCGCAGTGTCACCCCTTCCTGGGACAAATAGGAGTGAGGATTCCCAGTGTCACCCCTCCCCCGGGGTAAATGGGAGTGAGGATTCACAGTGTCACCTCTGGGGGTAAATGGGAGTGAGGATTCCCAGTATCACCCCTGGGGGAAAAGGAGAGTGAGGATTCCCAGTGTCACCCCTTCCTGGGACAAATGGGAGTGAGGATTCCAAGTGTCACCCTAGGGTAAATGGGAGTGAGGATTCCCAGTGTCACCCCTGGGGGTAAATGGGAGTTAGGATTCGCAATGTCACTCCTCCCGGGGGTAAATGGGAGTGAGGATTCCGAGTGTCACTCCTCCCGGGGTAAATGGGAGTGGGGATTCCTAGTGTCACCCCATCCCAGGGGTGAGTGGGAGTGGGGATTCCCAGTGTCACCCCCCAACCCCGGGGGTAAATGGGAGTGAGGATTCCCAGTGTCACTCAGCCCCGGGGTTAAATGGGAATGGGGATTCAGTGTGTACCCCTCCCTGGGGTAAATGAGAGTGGGGATTCGCAGTGTCACCCCTTCCTGGGGCAATTGGGAGTGAGGATTCGCAGTGTTACCCCCGGGGGGTAAATGGGAGGGAGGATTCCCAATGTCACCCCCTCCCCGGGGTAAATGGGAGTGAGGATTCCCAGTGTCATCCCTCCCCGGGGGTAAATGGGAGTGAGGATTCCCAGTGTCACCCCTCCCCGGGGGTAAATGGGAGTGAGGATTCCCAGTGTCACCCCCGGGGTAAATGGGAGTGAGGATTCACAGTGTCACCCCCGGGGGTAAATGGGAGTGAGGATTCCCAATGTCACCCCTTCCTGGGGCAATTGGGAGTGAGGATTCGCAGTGTTACCCCCGGGGGTAAATGGGAGTGAGGATTCCCAGTGTCACCCCTCCCTGGGGTAAATGGGAGTGAGGATTCCCAGTGTCACCCCTCCCTGGGGTAAATGGGAGTGAGGATTTCCAGTGTCACTCCTCTCCGGGGTAAATGGGAGTGAGGATTCCCAGTGTCACCCCCGGGGGTAAATGGGAGTGAGGATTCCCAGGGTCACCCCTCCCCGGGGTAAATGGGAGTGAGGATTCCCAGTGTCACCCCGGGGTAAATGGGAGTGAGGATTCCCAGTGTCACTCCCGGGGGGTAAATGGGAGTGAGGATTCCCAGGGTCACCCCTCCCCGGGGTAAATGGGAGTGAGGATTCCCAGTGTCACCCCGGGGTAAATAGGAGTGAGGATTCCTAGTGTCACCCCTACCTGGGGTAAATGGGAGTGAGGATTCCCAGTGTCACTCCCGGGGGGTAAATAGGAGTGAGGATTCCCAGTGTCACCCCTTCCCGGGGTAAATGGGAGTGAGGATTCCCAGTGTCACTCCCGGGGGGTAAATGGGAGTGAGGATTCCCAGCGTCAACCCTTCCCGGGGTAAATGGGAGTGAGGATTCCCAGTGTCACCCCTCCCCGGGGTAAATGGGAGTGAGGATTCCCAGCGTCACCCCTTCCCGGGGTAAATGGGAGTGTGGATTCCCAGCGTCACCCCTTCCCAGGGTAAATGGGAGTGGTGATTCCCAGTGTCACACCCACCCTGGGGTAAATGGGAGTGAGGATTCCCAGCGTCACCCCCGGGGATAAATGGGAGTGGGGATTAGCAGTGTCACACCCTCATGACAGTCTCACAGAATCATAGAATGATACAGCACAGTAATAGGCCACTCGGCCCAAGAGGCCTGTGCTGGCTGTGGAGAAAATGCCCGTCTTCAGCTCCTCCTCCAGAGTCCAGCTGGTCTCTCTGCTCCTGCGCAACAATGAATTGGACAATATCAACGGTCAGGCTGGCACTACAGTGTTGGATAATCAATGATCCCAGAGGCGGGGGTGGGGGGCTTTGGGTGAGTGAGAGTGTGTTCAGTCTGGGTAGTGCCCTGCTTTCTGCCATTATGCGGCAGGGTGGCTGACATGAATCTTGTCATTCATGTGGAAATGACTTATGAAATAATACTGGGCGGCCTGCTGGTGGCGCTGTCCAGGGAGAGTATAAATACTCGGGCATGGGCCCAGCTTGCTCAGGACATTCTTTAACAGGAACTAGTGAAGGACAACTAGATCTCCATGTTGAAAAACAGTTGATTAAAGCCTTGTTTAACGCTTAGACCAAGTGCCTAGTAGTTTTCGTACGTCAGTGGCGCTGCGCAGGACATTGGCATTGGTTTGCACGGCACAACGACGCCTGCCCCTCCCCCGTCCCCCCTCCCCTCCCCCGTCCCCCTTCCCCCCTCCCCCAGCCAGAGTACTACAGGAAGACGTGTTCTCTAATGTGAGACTTTGAACTGTAAGAGCAGGTTTAATATGAGGTTTTAAAATAACATTGACGAGGAGAATTTTTTACGCAGCGAGTTATGATGATATGGAACGCACTGGTTGAAAGGTGGAAGTAGATTCAATAATAACTTTCAAAAGGGAATTGAATAAATAGAATCAAAGAATAGTACACACAGAAGGAGGCCGTTCGGCCCATCGAGTCTGTGCCGGCTCTTCCGAAGAGCGATCCAGTTAGTCTCACTCCCTCGCTCTTGCCCCAGAGCCCCGCAAATTAAACGACTGCTAGCAGGACATCTGAGGCCGGTCCTGACCTCTTGCCACCTCTACATGTGTCCTCTGCAGCAGTGGTCACTGGACGGTGATCAGGAGCAGGAATCCTGGGGCTGATATTTACTTTCCCCGGGGCGCAGCCAGGGGTGGGGGGCGGCGGTGGAGAGGGAGGGGGCACAATCCTCACCGATGCCCCAGACTGAGGTGAGTGAACTCGTTCCTGCAGCGTTCACTGAAAGGCTTGTGGTTGGGACTGTATCTGACCTTTCCGTCTGTCCTGAATAAGGTTCCAGTGGCTGGTGGGCGGGGTCAAAGTGCTGCTGCTCGATCACGAGAGACTCAGCCGATTCAGGCGAAGCAAGATGGAACTGCGAAAAGAGAAAGAGCAAATAGCAGCAACAGCTTCAAACAGATGCAGCTCACCAGAGGTTTGCCTCAGTTAGCCAAACAACTGTCCCGCCCCCAGCCTAGAGCTTCCTCACACCTCTCCCTGCCAACCTTTCTCTCCACCACAATCCCTTGTCTCTATTTGTTCAATATTTCAATAGGGATGAGAGACTCAGAGAAACTGGGGTTGTTCTCCTTAGAGCCAAGAAGGTTAAGGGGAGGTTTAATAGAGGTGTTCAAAATCATGATGGGCTTTGATAGAGTTGATAGGGAGAAACTGTTCCCAGTGGCAGAAGGTTCGGTAACCAGAGGACACAGATTTAAGGTAATTGGCAAAATAACCAGAGGGGAGAGATGAGATGAAACTCACTCCCGGGTATCTGTTATTCTTTATATAAATCCCCCGAACCCCTCGATTAGATTCCAGCCTGTAACTCACTCCCGGGTATCTGTTATTCTTTATATAAATCCCCCGAACCCCTCGATTAGATTCCAGCCTGTAACTCACTCCCGGGTATCTGTTATTCTATATATAAACCATCCGAACCCCTTAATTAGATTCCAGTCTGTAACACTCTCCCGGGTATCCATTGTTCTATATATAAACCACCCAAAACCCTCGATTAGATTCCAGCCTGTAACTCACTCCTGGGTATCCATTATTCTATATATAAACCACCCAAACTCCTCGATTAGATTCCAGACTGTAACTCACTCCCGGGTATCTGTTATTCTTCATATAAATCCCCCGAAACCCTCGATTAGATTCCAGCCTGTAACTCACTCCCGGGTATCCATTATTCTACATATAAACCACCCAAACCCCTCGATTACATTCCATCCTGTAACTCACTCCCGGGTATCAATTATTCTATATATAAATTACCCGAACCCCTCGATTAGATTCTAGCCTGTAACTCACTCCCGGGTATCTGTTATTCTATATATAAACCCCCGAACCCCACGATTAGATTCCAGCCTGTAACTCACTCCCAGGTATCCGTTATTCTATATATAAACCACCCGAACCCCTCGATTAGATTCTAGCCTGTAACTCACTCCCGGGTATCTGTTATTCTATATATAAACCAACCGAAACCCTCGATTAGATTCCAGCCTGTAACTCACTCCCAGGTATCCGTTATTCTATATATAAACCACCCGAACCCCTCGATTAGATTCCAGCCTGTAACTCACTCCCGGGTATCCATTATTCTATATATAAACCCCCGAACCCCTCGATTAGATTCCAGCCTGTAACTCACTCCCGGGTATCCATTATTCTATATATAAACCCCACCGAACCCCTCAATTAGATTCCAGCCTGTAACTCCCTCCCAGGTATCCGTTATTCTATATATAAACCCTACCGAACCCCTCGATTAGATTCCAGCCTGTAATTCACTCCCGGGTATCCATTATTCTATATAGAAACCCCCCGAACCCCTCGATTAGATTCCAGCCTGTAACTCACTCCCGGTTATCTGTTATTCTATATATAAACCCCCGAACCCCTCGATTAGATTCCAGCCTGTAACTCACTCCCGGGTATCCATTATTCTATATATAAACCCCACCGAACCCCTCAATTAGATTCCAGCCTGTAACTCCCTCCCGGGTATCCGTTATTCTATATATAAACCCTACCGAACCCCTCGATTAGATTCCAGCCTGTAACTCCCTCCCGAGTATCCGTTATTCTATATATAAACCCTACCGAACTCCTCGATTAGATTCCAGCCTGTAACTCACTCCCAGGTATCTATTATCCTATATATAAACTCCCGAACCCCTCGAGGTGTCTCCGGTGCAGATTAAGTTTGAGTGCATTTGGTCCGCATCCCAATGGTGAAAGGACTATTTCTAATGCACTCCACCACTCCTTCACCTGCGAGAGGGGAAACCTTTAACCCCTGTTTCTGATGTTTGGGTGTGACAGCAGGCTGGAGGTCAGAGGTCAGCGCTCGTGACGCACTCCCCAACCCATCCAGACTCCTCCAGAGCTGTCTGAGCCTCACCTCTGGCGGGTCGGGCGTCTCCTCGTTTGCCGATAGCTCCTTGTCCTGGGTCTCGGCCTCCGACCCCTCTTCCTCCTCCTCATCCACTTCCTGAATGGTGGGCGTCACCTCAGACGGAGGCACTGACGTCTTTTTCTTCTTCCTCCTTCTCTTCTTCTTTCGCTCTGGACGAGGGACCTTCCTCCTGAAGCGCATGTGGGGTGGCAGGTGGGTTGAGAGCGGGTGGTGGATGTGGTGGGACGTGTGTCGATGATCTGGTGGTTACACAGAGTTCAAAGAATTTACAGAGTTGAAACAGGCCATTCGGCCCAACTGGTCCAGGCCGGTGTTTATGCTCCACACGAGCCTGACATCGGTAGTGGGAAAAATGCTAGAATCCATTATAAAAGATGTAATAGCAGAGCACTTGGAAAACAGTGACAGGATCGGACAAAGTCAACATGGATTTACAAAAGGTAAATCATGCTTGACTAATCTACTGGAATTTTTTGAGGATGTAACTGGTAGAATAGAGAAGGGAGAACCAGTGGATGTGGTGTATTTGGACTTTCAGAAGGCTTTCGATAAGGTCCCACATAAGAGATTAGCGTGCAAAGTTAAAGCACATGGGATTGGGGGTAAGGTACTGATTTGGATAGAGAACTGGTTGGCAGACAGGAAGCAAAGAGTTGGAATAAATGGGTCTTTTTCCGAGTGGCAGGCAGTGACTAGTGGGGTACCGCAGGGATCGGTGCTAGGACCCCAGCTATTCACAATATATATTAATGATCTAGACGAGGGAACTAGATGTAATATCTCCAAGTTTGCAGACGACACAAAGCTGGGTGGGCGTGTGTGCTGTGAGGAGGATGCAGAGAAACTCCAGTATGAAATGGACAGGTTGGGTGATTGGGCAGATGCATGGCAGATGCAGTATAATGTGGATAAATGCGAGGTTATCCACTTTGGTGGCAAAAACAGGAAGACAGATTATTATCTGAACGGCAATAGATTGGGAAAAGGGGTAGTGCAATGAGATCTGGGAGTCCTTGTGCAACAGTCGCTGAAGGTAAGCATGCAGGTGCAGCAGGTGGTTAAGAAGGCAAATGGTATGTTGGCCTTCATAGCAAGAGGATTCGAGTACAGGAGCAAGGATGTCTTTCTGCAGTTGTACAAGGCCTTGGTGAGACCACACCTTGAATATTGTGTGCAGTTTTGGTCGCCTTATCTGAGGAAACATAGAAACATAGAATCTAGGAGCAGGAGTAGGCCATTTGGCTCGTCGAGCCTGCTCCACCATTCAATACGATCATGGCTGATCATCCAAATCCAGTACCCTGTCCCTGCTTTAATCCCCACAGTACACATATCCCACCCTACCCCCGAAACCCCACGTATTTAATTCCCCCTAACATATCCCATCCTATCCCCATAACCCCACATATTTAATCCCCCCCTAACACTAAGGGTCAATTTATCATAGCCAAATCAACCTAACCTGCACATTTTTGGACTGTGGGAGGAAACCGGAGCACCCGGAGGAAACCCACGCAGACACGGGGAGAAGGATGTTCTTTCCATGGAGGGAGTGCAGCGAAGATTTACCAGACTGATACCTGGGATGGCAGGAATGACGTATGAAGAGAGATTGGGTCGAATAGGCTTATATTCGCCAGAGTTTAGAAGACTCAGAGGGGATCTCATTGAAACTTATAAAATTCTAACAGGACTAGACAGACTAGATGCAGGAAGGATGTTCCCGATGGCGGGGGAGTCCAGAACTAGAGGTCACAGTCTAAGGATAAGGGGTAAGCCATTTAGCACTGAGATGGGAGGAATTTCTTCACCCAGAGAGTGGTGAACCTGTGGAATTCTCTACCACAGAAGGCAGTTGAGGCCAATTCATTAAATATATTCAAGAAGGAGATAGATATATTTCTTAAGGCTAAAGGGATATGGGGAGAAAGCAGG
This sequence comes from Squalus acanthias, assembly GCA_030390025.1. Taxonomy (NCBI): domain Eukaryota; kingdom Metazoa; phylum Chordata; class Chondrichthyes; order Squaliformes; family Squalidae; genus Squalus; species Squalus acanthias. The sequence goes on from CM059427.1 coordinate 79,871,132, forward strand.
GACAGGGTACTGAATTTGGATGATCAGCCATGATCTCATTAAATGGCGGAGCAGGCTCGAGGAGCCGAATGGCCTACTCCTGCTCCTATCTTCTATGTTTCTATGCTCCCACCCCTCTTCATCTCACCCCAGCAGCATTTCCTTCTATTCCTTTCTCCCTCATGTGTTGAAAATTATGAGGGATTTTGATAGGGTAGACAAGGAGAAACTGGTTTCTACTGCCAGGAGGGTCGTTAACCAGAGGACACAGATTTAAGGTAAGTGGCAAATTATGAGATGAGGAGAATTTTTTTTACTCGGCGAGTTGTTGTGATCTGGAATGTGCTGCCTGAAAGGGCGGTGGAAACAGATTCAATAATAACTTTCAAAAGGGGAATTGGATAAATACTTGAAAAGGAAACATTTGTAGGTCTGTGGGGAAAGAGCAGGGGGGAGTGGGATTAATTCAACAGCTCTACCAAAGAGCTGGCACAGGCACAATGGGCCGAATGGCCTCCTTCTGTGCTGTATCATTCGATGATAATTAAGGACACCAGTACGGATTTATTAAAGACAAGCCCTGTTTGTTGTCATTTCAGGAAGGATTCTTCCAGCCATGAGAGCAAGAGGAGACCCTCCCTCCCTCATTCCCTCCCTCCCTCCCACATTCCTCTCTCACTCTCCCTCCCTCATTCCCTCCCTCCCTCCCACATTCCTCTCTCACTCTCCCTCATTCCCTCCCTCCCTCCCACATTCCTCTCACTCTCCCTCCCTCACTCCCTCCCTCCCTCCCACATTCCTCTCACTCTCCCTCCCTCCCACATTCCTCTCTCACTCTCCCTCCCTCATTCCCTCCCCCCTCCCACATTCCTCTCTCACTCTCCCTCCCTCATTCCCTCCCTCCCTCCCACATTCCTCTCTCACTCTCCCTCCCTCATTCCCTCCCTCCCTCCCACATTCCTCTCTCACTCTCCCTCCCTCACACATTCCTCTCTCACTCTCCCTCCCTCATTCCCTCCCTCCCTCCCACATTCCTCTCTCACTCTCCCTCCCTCATTCCCTCCCTCCCTCCCACATTCCTCTCTCACTCTCCCTCCCTCATTCCCTCCCTCCCTCCCACATTCCTCTCTCACTCTCCCTCCCTCACTCCCTCCCTCCCTCCCACATTCCTCTCTCACTCTCCCTCCCTCCCTCACTCACTCCCTCCCTCACTCATTGCCTCCCCCTCACTCCCTCACTCCCTCCCTCACTGGGAACAAAATATTCCAGGGTACTTGACGGAACTAAATATTCCAGGGTATTTGACGTTTCGAAAAGACAGGCAGAATGGAAAAGGATCAGGGGTAGCCCTGACAATAAAGGATGACATAAGGACAGTAGTGAGAAAGGATCTTGGCTCAGAAGATCAGGAAGTAGAATCAGTAAGGGTGGAGATAAGAAATAACAAGGGGCAGAAATCACTGGTGGGCATAGTTTATAGACCCCCAAACAATAGCTATACCTTTGGACAGAGTATTAATCAATAAATAATAGGAGCTTGTAACAAAGGTAATACAATATTTATGGGGGACTTTAATCTGTATATAGATTAGGCAAATCAAATTGGCAAAGGTAGTCTGGAGAACGAGTCCATGGAATGAATTCGAGACAGTTTCCTAGAACAATACGTCATGGAACCAACCAGGGAACAGGCTATTTTAGATCTTGTATTGTGTAATGAGACAGGGTTAATTAGTAATCTCATAATAAAGGATCCTCTGGGGAAGAGTGATCATAATAATTTCACACTGAGTTTGAGAGTATGTAAAAAGGAAGAGAGTAGCAAAAGTAAGTGTTAGAGGCTGAGACAGGAGAAATTATAATGGGGAATAAGGAAATGGCAGAGACTTTAAACAAATATTTTGTATTTGTCTTCACATTAGAAGACACAAAAAGTGTACCAAAAATAGTGGGGAACCAAGGGGCTAATGAGAGCGAGGAACTTAAAGTAATTAATATCAGTAGAGAAAAAGTACTTGAGAAACTAATGGGACTAAAAGCTGACAAATCCCCTGGATCTGATGGCCTACATCCTAGGGTTATAAAGGAGGTGGCTGCAGAGATAGTGGCTGTATTGGTTGTGATCTTCCAAAATTCTCTAGATTCTTCAATGGTCTCAGTGGATTAGAAGGTAGCAAATGTAACCCCGCTATACAAGAAAAGAGGGAGAGGGAAAGTGGGGAACAACAGGCGAGTTAGCCTGACATCAGTCATCAAGAAAATGCTGGATCCATTATCAAGGAAGTGGTAACCGGGCACTTAGAAAATCATAATATGATTAGGCAGAGTCAACATGGTTTTATCATAGAATCATAGAATGGTTACAGCACAGAAGGAGGCCATTCAGCCCATCGAGCCCGTGCCAGCCCTCCGCAAGAGCACTTCAGCTCGTCCCACCCCCCCACCCTTTCCCCGAAAGGGACATTGTATTTAACAAATGTATTAGAGTTCTTTGAGAATATAACTAGCAGGGTAGATAAAGGGGAACCAGTGGATGTAGTATATTTGGATTTGCAAAAGGCATTCGATAAGGTACCACATAAAAGGTTACTGCACAAGATAAGAGCTCATGGGATTGGGGGTAATAGATTAGCCTGGATAGAGGATTGGCTAACTAACAGAAAACAGAGTCGGGATAAATGGGTCATTTTCAGGTTGGCAAACTGTAACTAGTGGGGTGCTGCAGGGATCAGTGCTGGGGTCTCAACTAATTACAATCTATATTAATGACTTGGATGAAGGGACCGTGTGTAATGTAGCCAAATTTGCTGATGATACAAAGATAGGTGGGAAAGCAAGTTGTGAGGAGGACACAAAGAATCTGCAAAGGGATTATAGATAGGTTAAGTGAGTGGGCAAAAATTTGGCTGATGGAGTATAATGTGGGAAAATATGAGGTTATCCACTTTGGTAGGAAGAATAAAAAAGCAAATTATTATTTAAATGGAGTGAGATTACAAAATGCTGCGGTACAGAGGGATCTGGGGCTCCTTGTACATGAATCACAAAAGTTAGTATGCAGGTACAGCAAGTAATTAGAAAGGCAAATAGAATGTTGCCCTTTATTGCAAAGGGGATGGAGTATAAAAAGTAGGGAAGTCTTGTTACAACTGTACAGGGCATTGGTGAGACCACACCTGGAGTACTGCGTACAGTTTTGGTCTCCTTATTTAAGGAGGAATATACTTGCATTGGAGGCAGTTCAGAGAAGGTTCACGAGATTGATTCCTGAGAAGAGGGGGTTGTCTTATGAAGATAGGTTGAGCAGGTTGGGCCTATACTCATTGGAGTTTAGAAGAGTGAGAGGTGATCTCATTGAAACATATAAGATTCTGAGGGGGCTTGACAGGGTAGATGCAGAGAAGATGTTTCCCCTCATGGGGGAATCAAGAACTAGGGGGCATAGTTTCAGAATAAGGGGTCGCCCATTTAAAACTGAGATGAGGAGGAATTTCTTCTCTCAGAGGGTCGTGAATCTTTGGAATTCTCTGCCCCAGAGAGCTGTGGAGGCGGAGTCATTGAATATATTCAAGGCTGAGATAGACAGATATTTGAGCTACAGGGGAGTCAAGGGTTATGGGGAGCGGGCAGGAAAGTGGAGTTGAGGCCAAGATCAGATCAGCCATGAACTTATTGAATGGCGGAGCAGGCTCGAGGGGCCAAATGACCTACTCCTGCTCCTATTTCTTATGTTCTTATGGGTCATTTTCCGGTTGGCAGGATGTAACTAGTGGGGTGCCTCAAGGATCAGTGTTGGGGCCTCAGCTATTTACAATCTATATTAATGACTTAGATGAAGGGACCAAGTGCAATGTATCCAAGTTTGCTGACGATACAAAGCTAGGTGGGACAATAAGCTGTGAGGAGATCACAAAGTATCTGCAAAGGGATATAGATAGGCTACGTGAGTGGGCAGTAAGGTGGCAGATTGAGTTTAATGTAGGGAAATGTGAGGCTATTCACTTTGGTAGGAAGAATAGAAAAACAGAATTTTTTTAAATGGTGAGAAATTATGAAATGTTGGTGTTCAGAGAGATTTAGGTGTCCTTGTACAGGAAGCTCAGAAAATTAGCATGAAGGTACAGCAAGAAATTAGGAAGGCAAATGGTATGTTGGCCTTTATTACAAGGGGGTTGGAGTACAAGAGTCTTACTACAATTGTACAGGGCTTTGGTAAGACCAAACCTGGAGTACTGCGCACAGCTTTGGTCTCCTTATCTGAGGAAGGACGTACTTGCCTTAGAGGCGGTGCAACGAAGGTTCACTAGATTGATTCCTGGGATGAGAGGGTTGTCCTATGAGGAGAGGTTGTGTAGAATGGAGTTTAGAAGAATGAGAGGTGATCTCATTGAAACAGATAAGATTCTGAGGGGGATTGACAGGGTAGATGCTGAGAGGTTGTTTCCCCTGGCTGGAGAGTCTAGAACTAGGAGGGATAGTCTCAGGATAAAAGGTTGGCCATTTAGAACTGAGATGAGGAGAAATTTCTTCACTCAGAGGGTTGTGAAACTTTGGAATTCTCTGTCCCAGAGGGCTGTGGATGCTGAGTCGTTGAGTACATTCAAGACTGAGATCGATAGATTTTTGGACTCTAGGGGAATCAAGGGATATGGGGATCGGGCGGGTAAGGGAGTTGAGGTCGATGATCAGCCATGATCTTATTGAATGGCAGAGCAGGCTCGAGGGACGTATGGCCCACTCCTGCTCCTAATTCTTATGTTCTTATATTCTCAATCACTCACTCCTTCACTCCCTTACTCACTTTCTCCCTCCCTCACACTCTCTCCCTCCCTCCCTCTCTCCCTCTGAGGTTGATTTGAAACCAAGGACGTGAAAGGACGTTTCCTGATCCACTACACTATCTCTTCAGGTGGGTGGCGTCCAGAACAAGGGGGAAAGTCCTTAAATTTAGAGCTAGGCTGTTCAGGGGTGAAATCAGATAGCACTTCTTTACACAAAGGGTAGTGGAAATCTGGAACTCCCTCACCCAAAAGGCTGTGGATACTGGGGTCAATTGGAGCTTTCAAGACTGAGATCGATAGATTTTTGTTGGGTAAGTGTTTCAAGGGATATGGAGCAAAGGAGAGTAAATACAGTTGAGGTACAGATCAGCCATAATCTTATTGAATGGCGGAACAAGCTCGAGGGAAGAATGGCCTCGTCCTTTTACCATGCACCACACATTCCACTATTACAAAGGTGATTAGATTCTGTCTGGGGAGAGGAGGGCCCAGGACATGGAGGAGACCTAACAGACACTCACACTCACACACACTCGCATTCACACACACACACTCACACACACACAGACACTCACACACATACACACTTACATTCAAAGTCCTTTTCATTGTAGGTCCTCTCAGGTTCCCGTGGGGGGTGTTCGCTGATCAGATCGCTCAGCCGCTCAACGGCCAACAATTTGTCCAACTCCTCTTCCTCTTCCTCTTCCTCTTCCGCCGTAGGCTTTTCGACCTCATCTTCAGCCTGCGAAGAGGAATGGTTGGGATGCCTTACTGCAGCAATCGCGTCACCTCATGCACAAAGCGCATTACCCTAACGACAACTTCCACGGTTAGCGCTGCTGGCATGATCAACTCTTGCACACGCGTGTTTGTGGGTCAACGCACATGCATGTGTGGGCAAGCGTTGTCCCCCTCCCCCCCCGCCCCCATTCCTCTCCTGAAAACCAGCTCCATTGGCGCTGGACACTCCTCTCCAATACCTCGGCCAAGTGGCCAGTCTTTACATGTGAGTGTTGGGAGCCGATATGACCAAGGAGGACATCACAGCGGAGCCCGATCCTGCTCTTGATCCAGCGGGAATCACAGGATCGCGAACGGGAGTGGGAACCATGGCCGATTCTTTTCCCCTCCATATCCCAAGGAACGCCAAAGCCTTGTGGCGCCCATTACAGCCGAGATCAATGAACTCTCCCTGGGTTTTCGAATGCTCTCCTGGCCGGCCTCCCACCTTCCACCCTCCAGTAAACCTGAGCTCATCCAAAACTCTGCTGCCCCGTATCCTAACTCGCACCGAGTCCCGTTCACCCATCAGCACCCTGTGCTCGCTGACCTATCAATGACCTCCCGATCCGGCAACGCCTCGATTTTAAAATTCTCATTCTCGTGTTGAAATCCCTCCATGGCCTCACCCCCTCCCTATCTCTGTAACCTCCTCCAGCCCGACAACCCTCCGAGATCTCTGCGCTCCTCCAATTCTGGCCTCTTGAGCATCCCCGATTTCCTTCACTCCACCATTGGCGGCCGTGCCTTCAGCTGTCTAGGCCCTAAGCTCTGGAATTCCCTCCCTCTCTTTCCTCCTTTAAGACGCTCCTTAAAACCCACCTCTTAGACCAAGCTTTTGGTCACCTGCCCTAATATCTCCCTAAGTGGCTCGGTGTCAAATTTTTGTTTGATTTACACTCTTGTGAAGCGCCTCAGGGACGTTTTACTACATTAAATGCGCTGTATAAATACAAGTTGTTGTCTGGCTTACTGCCTTAAGCAGCTTGGGCCATCGTAGGGATAAGCAGTTACCCAGATTCACACGCGTGTGCCCGCATATCATCTGTGATAGAACATGTAGCATAGTGGTAATGGCCCAGAAATTCGGGTCGGAGGCTTCCCGTGGGTGCAAGCCCCCGACCTGCACTTACATAGCGTGCCTGCCGTTGTGCTGTGGGCCCGCGTGGGATTCCGATCCTGGGCCTTCTCCAGCTGCCGGTGTGCAGTGCTCGCGTATCCCAACGGCGCAGTTAGTTCGAAGCGTCCCCTGGGATCACGTGGGCCATGGAGAGCCAATCGGAGCAAGGAATCTCCATTCATAGATTTGACAGGAAGACCTGTCAAATCTATGAATAGAGATCGGCCCCAAAACCTAACTAAAACTTCAAATAAATTTTCAAAAAAACATCACATTTTTAAAATAACTATAAATTACATAAAATAACGATTTTAAACAATAATTTAAATTTTTGAAAAAATTAATTACAGTTTTTAACGGGGCTAAAAATAAACTTACCTTTCTTTAAAGTATTTAAAAATAATAAACCTGTGGAAAAAATGTTTTAATTTTACTTAATTCACCACTTACCTTGTTAAAAGCAGGTCTTGCGCCTGCTTTTTCCCCGCGCAGCTGCCGGGAACTTACCCTCACACAGAAACCTGAAAAAAAAGCTGAAGTTCCAGGTCTACGCGCTGCGTTTGACCTGTGAACCCCTTCCTTCAAGGGAACGGAAGTTCTGGTTTCCAGCGCATGCGCACTGCATGAGCGAAACCGGCACTTTCGTTGGGCTTACGGGTGAGTACACAGCGCATACTCACCCGTGGAGACCCGAATTTCTGGCCCAATGTCACTGGGCTAGTAATCCAGAGGCCTGGACTAATAATCCAGAGACGTGAGTTCAAATCCCACCACAGCAGCTGGGGAATTTAAATTCAGTAATGGTGACCATGAAACTATCGGATTGTCGTAAAAACCCATCTGGTTCACTAATGCCCTTTAGGGAAGGAAATCTGCTGTCCTTACCTGGTCTGGCCTATATCTGGCTCCAGACTCACAGCAATGTGGTTGACTCTTAACTGCCCTCTGTAAATGGCCTAGCAAGCCACTCAGTTATAACAAACCGCTATGAAACACAATAATAAGAATGAAACCGGACGGACCACCCGGCATCGACCTCGGCACCGGCTATGGATACGGCAACGGCACACCCAGCCCAGTCAACCCTGCAAAGTCGTCCTCACCAACATCTGGGAACTTGTGCCAAAATTGGGAGAGCTGTCCCACAGACTAGTCAAGCAACAACCTGACATAGTCATACTCACAGAATCATACCTTTCAGCAAATGTCCCAAACTCCTCCATCACCATCCCTGGGTATGTCCTGTCCCACTGGCAGGACAGACCCACCAGGGATGGCGGCACAGTGGTATACAGTCGGGAAAGAGCGGCCCTGGGAGTCCTCAACATTGACTCCGGACCCCATGAAGTCTCATGGCTTCAGGTCAAGCATGGTCAAGGAAACCTCCTGCTGATGAATCAGTACTCCTCCATGTTGAACACTACTTGGAAGAAGCACTGAGTGTAGCAAGGGCACAGAATGTACTCTGGGTGGGGGAACTTCAATGTCCATCATCAAGAGTGGCTCAGTAGCACCACTACTGACCAAGCTGGCCGAGTCCTGAAGGACATAGCTGCCAGTCTGGGCCTGCAACAGGTGGTGAGAGAACCAACACAAGGGAAAAACCAGGGGGGAGGAGTGTGAAATATTAGATGAAATAAACATAGTGAGAGAGAAAGTATTAAGGGGTTTAGCAGCTTTAAAAGGGGACAAATCCCCAGGCCCGGATGAAATGTATCCTAGGCTGTTAAGCGAAGCAAAAGAGTCAATAGCAGAGGCCCTGACCATCATTTTTCAATCCTCTCTGGCTTCAGGTGTGGTGCCAGAGGACTGCTAATGTGGTACCCTTGTTTAAAAAGGGAGAAAAGGATAGACCGAGTAATTACAGGCCAGTCAGCCTAACCTTGGTGGTGGGAAAATTATTGGAAAGAATTCTGAAAGACAGGATAAATCTTCATTTAGAAAGACACGGATTAATCAAGGATAGTCAGCACGGATTTGTTAAGGGAAGGTCGTGTCTGACAGCTTAACATCTGTCCTAGGGAAGATGTTAGAAGCTATTATTAAAGACATTATAGCAGGGCACTTAGAAAAGCTCAAAGTAATCAGGCAGAGTCAACATGGTTTTGTGAAAGGGAAATCATGTTTAACCAATTTATTGGAGTTCTTTGAGGAAGTAGCATGTGCTGTGGATAAAGGGGAACCGGTGGATGTACTGTACTTAGATTTCCAGAAGGCATTTGATAAGGAGCCACATCAAAGGTTATTGCGGAAAATAAAAGCTCATGGTGTAGGGGGTAACATATTGGCATGGATGGAAGATTGGCTAGCTAACAGGAAACAGAGAGTAGGCATAAATGGGTCATTTTCCGATTGGCAAGATGTAACAAGTGGTGTGCCACAGGGATCAGTGCTGGGGCCTCAACTTTTTACAATTTATATAAATGACTTGGATGAAGGGACCGAAGGTATGGTTGTTAAATTTGTTGATGACACAAAGATAGGTAGGAAAGTAAATTGTGAAGAGGACATAAGGAGGCTACAATGGGATATAGATAGGTTAAGTGAGTGGGCAAAGATCTGGCAAATGGAGTATAATGTGGGAAAATGTGTAGTTGTCCATTTTGGCAGGAAGAATAAAAAAGAAGCATATTATCTAAATGGTGAGAGATTGCAGAGCTCTGAGATGCAGAGGGTTCTGGGTGTCCTAGTGTATGAATCGCAAAAGGGTTGACGGTGGATAGGCAATGGCAAACATTCAAAGACCGCATGGACGAACTACAGAATTTGTTCATCCCAGTTTGGCATAAGAATAAAACAAAAAGGGTGACTCAACCGTGGCTAACAAGGGAAATTAGGGATAGCATTATATCCAAGGAGAAGGCATATAAATTGGCCAGAAAAAGCAGCAACCCTGAGGATTGGGAGCAGTTTAAGATTCAACAAAGGAGGACAAAGGGATTAATTAAGAAGGGGAAAATAGAATAACAGAATAAGCTTGCATGGAACATAAAAACTGACTGTAAAAGCTTTTATCGATTTGTGAAGAGAAAAAGATTAGTGAAATCAAGCATAGGTCCCTTGCAGTCAGAATCAGGGGAACTTATAATGGGGAACATACAATTAAATACATATTTTGGTTCTGTCTTCACAAAGGAGGACACGAATAACCTCCCAGAGATGTTGGGGAACATAGGGTCTGATGAAAGGGAGGAACTGAAAGAAATCAGTATTTGTAGGGAAATGGTGTTAGGGAAATTGAAGGGATTGAATAAATCCCCAGGGCCTGATAATCTACATCCTAGGGTACTTAAGGAAGTGGCCCTAGAAATAGTAGATGCATTGCTGATCATCTTCCAACATTCGATGGCATCTGGAACAGTACCCATGGATTGGATTGGAGGGTAGCTAATGTTACCCCACTATTCAAAAAGGTGGTAGAGAGAAAACGGGGAATTACAGACCGGCAAGCCTGACATCGGTAGTGGGGAAAATGCTAGAGTCCATTATAAAAGATGCAATAGCTGAGCACTTGGAAAACAGTGACAGGATCGGACAAAGTCAACATGGATTTACAAAAGGTAAATCATGCTTGACTAATCTACTGGAATTTTTTGAGGATGTAACTGGTAAAATAGATAAGGGAGAACCAGTGGATGTGGTGTATTTGGACTTCCAAAAGGCTTTTGATAAGGTCCCGCATAAGAGATTAGCGTGTAAAGTTAAGGCACATGGGATTGGGGGCAAGGTATTGACTTGGATAGAGAACTGGTTGGCAGACAGAAAGCAAAGAGTTGGAATAAACGGGTCTTTTTCCGAGTGGTGGGCAGTGACTAGTGGGGTACCGCAGGGATCGGTCCTTGGACCCCAGCTATTCACAATATATATTGATGATCTAGACAAGGGAACTAGATGTAATATCTCCAAGTTTGCAGACGACACAAAACTGGGTGGGCGTGTGTGCTGCGAGGAGGATGCCGAGAAACTCCAGGATGATTTGGACAGGTTGGGTGATTGGGCAGAAACGTGGCAGATGCAATATAACGTGGATAAATGCGAGGTTATCCACTTTGGTGTCAAAAACAGAAAGGCAGATTATTATCTGAATGGCAATAGATTGGGAGAAGGGGAAGTGCAACGAGACCTGGGTGTCCTTGTGCACCAGTCGCTGAAGGTAAGCATGCAGGTGCAGCAGGCGGTTAAGAAGGCAAATGGTATGTTGGCCTTCATAGCGAGAGGGTTTGAGTACAGGAACAAGGATGTCTTGCTGCAGTTGTACAGGGCCTTGGTGAGACCACACCTTGAGTACTGTGTGCAGTTTTGGTCGCCTTATCTGAGGAAGGATGTTCTTGCCATGGAAGGAGTTCAGCGAAGATTCACAAGGCTGATACCTGGGATGGCAGGAATGACGTATGAAGAGAGATTGGGTCGATTGGGCTTATACTCACTGGAGTTTAGAAGAATGAAAGGGGATCTCATTGAAACTTATGAAATTCTGACAGGACAGGACAGGACAGGACAAACTAGATGCAGGAAGGATGTTCCCGATGGTCGGGGAGTCCAGAACCAGGGGTCACAGTCTAAGGATAAGGGGTAAGCCATTTAGGACAGAAATGAGGAGGAATTTCTTCACCCAGAGAGTGGTGAACCTGTGGAATTCTCTGCCACAGAAGGCAGTAGAGGCCAATTCATTAAATAGATTCAAGAAGGAGTTGGATATATTTCTTAAGGCTAAAGGGATCAAGGGATATGGGGAGAAAGCAGGGACAGGTTACTGAATTTGGATGATCAGCCATGATCGCACTGAATGGCGGAGCAGGCTAGAGGGGCCGAATGGCCTACTCCTGCTCCTATCTTCTATGATTCTATGTCACTATGCAGGTACAGCAAGTAATTAGGAAAGCTAATAGAATGTTATCGTTTATTGCAAGGGGAATTGAATACAAAAGTAGGGAGGTTATGCTTCAGTTATATAGGACATTGGTGAGACCACATCTGGAGTACTGTGTACAGTATTGGTCTCCTTATTTAAGGAAGGATGTAAATGCGCTGGAAGCAGTTCAGAGAAGGTTTAGTAGACTAATACCTGGAATGGGCGGGTTTTCTTATGAGGAAAGGTTGGACAGGCTGGGCTTGTATCCGCTGGAGTTTAGAAGAGTAAGAGGTGACTTGATTGAAACATATAAGATCCTGAGAGGTTTGGACAGGGTGGATGTGGCGAGGATGTTTCCTCTTGTGGGAGAATCTAGAACTAGGGGTCACTGTTTAAAAATAAGGGGTCGCCCATTTAAGACAGAGATGAGGAGAATTTGTTTCTCACAGAGGGTCGAGAGTCTTTGGAACTCTCTTCCTCAGAGGGCGGTGGAAGCAGAGTCTTTGAATATTTTTAAGGCAGAGGTAGATAAGATTCTTGGTAAGCAAGGGGGTGAAAAGTTATCGGGGGTGGGCGGGAATGTGCAGTAATCAGATCAGCCATGATCTTAATGAATGGCGGAGTAGGCTCGAGGGGCCGAGTGTCCTACTCCTGCTCCTAATTCGTATGTTCGTATGTAAACTTGATTTAATTTTTTGAGGAGGTAACAAGGAGGGTAGATGAGGGTAGTGCATTTGATGTAGTGTATATGGACTTTAGCAGGGCTTTTGATAAGGTTCCACATGGCAGACTGGTCACGAAGTTAAAAGCCCATGGGATCCAGGGCAAAGTGTCAAGTTGGATTCAAAACTGGCTCGGAGACAGGAAGCAGAGGGTAGTGGTTGATGGGTGTTTTTGTGTCTGGAAGGCTGTTTCCAGTGGGGTTCCGCAGGGCTCAGTACTAGGTCCCTTGCTTTTTGTGGTATATATCAATGATCGAGACTTTAATATAGGGGGTATGATTAAGAAGGAAGCTGTAGACTGCAGGAAGATATCAGTAAATTGGTCAGGTGGGCAGAACAGTGGTAAATGGAATTCAATCTGGAGAAGTGTGAGGTAATGCATTTGGGGAGGGCTAACAAGGAAAGGGAATACACATTAAATGGGAGGACACTGAATAGTGTAGAGGAACAAAGGGACCTTGGAGTGCATGTCCACAGATCCCTGAAGGTAGCCGGCCAAGTAGATAAGGTGGTTAAGAAGGCATACGGAATGCTTGCCTTTATTAGCCATGGCATAGAATACACATGCTTTTTTTTCCATCTATATATGCTCTGACGATTCTGTATCCAATTTACTTCACCTGAGGAAGGAGCGATAGTTCCGAAAGCTTGTGATTTCAAATAAAACTGTTGGACTATAACCTGGTGTTGTGCGACCTCTCAATAGAATACAAGAGCAGGGGGGTTATGCTTCAACTGTATAAAACACTAGTTAGGTCTCAGCTGGAGTACTGCGTGCAGTTCTGGTCACCACATTACAGGAAAGATGTGATTGCACTAGAGAGGGTACAGAGCAGATTTACAAGGATGTTGCCGGGAGTAGAGAATCTTAGCTATGAGGAAAGACTGGATAGGCTGGGTTTGTTTTCCTTGGAACAGAGGAAGCTGAGGGGAGACCATATTGAGGTGTATAAAATTATGAGGGGCATAGATAAAATGGATAGAAAGGACCTATTTCCTTTAGCAGAGGGGTCAAAAACCAGGGGGCACAGATTTAAAGTAATTGATGGAAGGTTTAGAGTGGATTTGAGGGGAAATTTCTTCACCCAGAGGGTTGTGGGGGTCTGGAACTCAGTGCCTGAAAGGGTGGTAGAGGCAGAAACCCTAACCACATTTAAAAAGTACTTGGATGTGCACTTAGGATGCTCTATCCTGCAGGGCTACGGACCAAGAGCTGGGAAGTGGGATTAGGCTGGAGAGATCTTTGTTGGCCGGCGCAGACATAATGGGCCAAAATGGCCTCCTTCCGTGCTGTAACTTTCTTTGATTCTATGATTCTACTTGACCTCGTCCTCACCAATCTACCTGTCGCAGATGCATCTGTCTATGACAGTATTTGTAGCAGTGACCACCGCACAGTCCTTGTGGAGACGAAGTCCCATCTTCACACTGAGGACACCCTCCATCGTGTTGTGTGGCACTACCACCGTGCTAAATGGGATAGATTCAGAACAGATCTAGCAGCTCAAAACTGGGCATCCATGAGACGCTGTGGGCCATCAGCAGCAGCAGAATTGTATTCCACCACAATCTGTAACCTCATGGCCTGGCATATCCCTCACTCTACCATTACCATTAAGCCAGGGGACCAACCCTGGTTCAATAAGGAGTGTAGAAGAGCATGCCAGGAGCAGCACCAGGTGTACCTACAAATGAGGTGCCAACCTGGGGAAGCTGCAACACAGAACTACATGCATGCTAAAAAGAATAAATAGCATGCTATAGACAGGGTTATGCGATCCCACAATCAACAGATCAAATCAAAGCTCTGCAGTCCTACCACATCCAGTCGTGAATGATGGTGGACCATCAAACAACTAATGGGAGGAGGAGGCTCCATGAATATCCCATCCTCAATGATGGTGGAGCCCAGCACGTGAGTGCAAAAGACAAGGCTAAAGCGTTTGCAACCATCTTCAGCCAGAAGTGCTGAGTGGATGATCCATATCGGCCTCCTCCTGAGGTCCCCACCAGAAGAACATAAGAACATAAGAAATAAGAGCAGGAGTAGGTCATACGGCCACTCGAGCCTGCTCCGCTATTCAATAAGACCATGGCTGATCTTCGACCTCAACTCCACTTTCCCGCCCGATCTCCATATCACTTGGTTCCCCGAGAGTCCAAAAATCTATCGATCTCAGCCTTGAATATATTCAAAAACTCAGCATCCACAGCCCTCTGGGGCAGAGAATTCCAAAGATTCACAACCCTCTGAGTGAAGAAGTTCCTCCTCATCTCAGTCTTAAATGGCCGACCCCTTATCCTGAGACTATGCCCGCCCCCCTAGTTCTAGACACTCCAGCCAGGGGAAACAACCTCTCAGCATCTACCCTGTCAATCCCCTTCAGAATCTTGTATGTTTCAATGAGATCACCTCTCATTCTTCTAAACTCCAGAGAGTAAATGCCCATTCTACACAATCTCTCATCATAGGACAGCCCTCTCATCCCAGGAATCAATCTAGTGAACCTTCGTTGCACCACCTCCAAGGCAAGTATATCCTTCCTTAGATAAGGAGACCAAAACTGCGCACAGTACTCCAGGTGTGATCTCACCAAGGCCCTGTACAATTGTAGCAAGACTTCCTTACTCTTATACTCCAACCCCCTTACAATAAAGGCCAACATGCCATTTGCCTTCCTTATTGCTTGCTGTACCTGCATGCTAGCTTTCTGTGTTTCTTGCATGAGGACACCCAAATCTCTCTGAACACCAACATTTGAAAGTTTCTCACCATTTAAAAAATATTCTGTTTTTCTATTTTTCCTACCAAAGTGAATAACCTCACATTTCCCTACATTATACTCCATCTGCCACCTTACTGCCCACTCACTTAGTCTATCTATATCCCTTTGCAGGCTCTTTGGCCCAAAAATTCGGCCGTCCTCGGGTGAGTACTCAGTGCGTACTCACCCGTATTCATTCCCGAAGTGCCGGTTTCCTGCATGCACTGCGCATGCGCGGGAAACCGGCATTTCCGGTATGGTGAAGGGGGCGGTTCCTAGGTGAACCGCGTGCGCGCTAGAGGCTGCGCACACGCAGCACACTTAGATTTTTTTTTAGGTTTCAACGCAAGGGTAAGTATGGAAGATTCTACGCTAGTAAAAAGGAGGCGTAAGACCCCTTTTGAACAAGGTAAGTAGTTAATTAAGTATAATTTTTAATTTTTTTTCAACAGGTTTATCTTTTTTAGATACTTTAAAGAAAGGTAAGTTTATTTTTATAACTTTTAAAATGTATTTTAATTTTTTCAAAAATTTAAATTTTTGTTTAAAGTGGTTAATTTATTTAACTATAGTTATTTTATAAATGTGATGGTTTTTTTTTAATTTATTTGAGGTTTAGCTGTTCTTTTGGGGCCGATTTCAATTCACAGATTTGACAGGTCTCTATGAATGAAAGATGGTCTGCTGCCATTGGCTCTCCATGGCCCACGTGATCCCAGGGGTCGCATCGCACTAACTGCGCCCCTGGAACACGCAAGCACTGCGCGCCGACAGTTGGGAGAGGCCCAGGACCCGAAGTTCCTGTGGGCCCAAAACACAACGGCAGGCATGGTGGGTAAGAGCGCGCGCGATCCTTACCCCCACGGCAAGCCGGCCACGCGAATTTCTAGGCCTTTGTGTTCTCCTCACAGCTTACTGTCCCACCTAGCTTTGTATCATTAGCAAACTTGGATACATTACACTCAGTCCCTTCATCTAGGTCATTAATATAGATTGTAAATAGCTGAGGCCCCAACACTGATCCTTGCGGCACCCCACTAGTTACAGCCTGCCAACCTGAAAAAGATCCGTTTATCCCTACTCTCTGTTTTCTGTCCGTTAACCAATCCTCTATCCATGCTATTATATTACCCCCAACCCCATGAGCCCTAATCTTATGCAATAACCTTTTATGTGGCACCTTATCGAATGCCTTTTGGAAATCCAAATATAATACATTCACTGGTTCCCCTTTATCTACCCTGCGAGTTACATCCTCAAAAAACTCTAATAAATTTGTCAAACATGATTTCCCTTTCATAAAACCATGTTGACTCTGCCTAATCATGTTATGATTTTCTAAGTGACTTGATACCACTTCCTTAACAATGGATTCCAGCATTTTCCCAACGACTGATGTCAGGCTAACTGGCCTGTAGTTCCTTGTTTGTTTTCTCCCTCCTTTCTTGAATAGCGGTGTTACATTTGCGACCTTCCAATCCGTTGGAACCATTCTAGAATCTAGGGAAGTTTGGAAGGTCACAACCAATGCATCCACTATCTCTTCAGCCACCTCTTTTAGAACTCTAGGATGTAGGCCATCAGGTCCAGGGGATTTGTCGGCTTTTAGTCCCATTAGTTTCTCTCGTACTTTTTCTCTACTTATATTAATTACGTTAAGTTCCTCACCCTCATTAGACCCTTGGTTCCCCAGCATCTTTGGTATGCTTTTTGTGTCTTCTACTGTGAAGACAGATACAAAATATTTGTTTAATGTTTCTGCCATTTCCTTATTCCCCATAATAATTTCTCCTGTCTCAGCCTCTAAGGGACCAATGTTTACTTTTGCTACTCTTTTCCTTTTTACAGACTTGCAGAAACTCTTACAATCTGCTTTTATATTTCTTGCTAGTTTTCTCTCATATTCTATTTTTTCCCTTTTTATCAATTTTTTGGTCAACCTTTGCTGGTTTCTGAAACTCTCCCAATCCTCAGGCTTACTATAATTCTTTGCAACATTATAAGCTTCCTCTTTCAATCTAATGCTATCCTTAACTTCTTGAATTAGCCACGGTTGGGTCACTTTTCCCGTGGAGTTTTTATTTCTCAATGGAATGTATTTTTGTTGAGAATTATGAAATATTTCTTTAAATGCTAGCCACTGCTTATCTAAGAAGGAGATAGATAGATTTATAGACACAAAAGGCATCAAGGGGTATGGGGAGAGAGCGGGAATATGGTATTGAGATAGAGGATCAGCCATGATCATATTGAATGGCGAAGCAGGCTCGAAGGACCAAATGGCCTACTCCTGCTCCTATTTTTCTATGTTTCTACCGCCATACCTTTTAATCTATTTTTCCAATCTACCTTAGCCAACTCACCCCTCATACCTATGTAATTGGCTTTATTTAAAGTTTAAGGGGTAGAAATTAGGTCGCGCCCCATTTGGGGCGCAAATATCGTCTGGACGCAAATATTAGCGCCTGGCGCTAATTATCGGCACTGACTGGAAACTTCACTTTTACCGCCCCGGGTGGTGAGTGGAGCGCTAAAGCAGGCGCTGCACACCTGTCTTAAGGCGCAAAGGCCAAGGAGTGAGGCGCTAACTCAGAGCGCTGGCGAAGCTCATGTAATGTCAGTCAGCAATGGAACACACACACAATGGCACGGGCCAGTTCTTAAAGGGGATGGTTAATCTTGCTTTCCATCCACATCCTGTTCATTGCAGCCTTGAATCTCGGCCTGGAGAGACTTGCACATCAAATGTGCTGGAAAGAACAATGGAGAGTACCAGGCAAAGAGCTCAGAGTGCAGCTCCCACAGTCTCTGCTAAATCGATACAAGGAATGGCAAATCAAAATGAACCTGCAAAGTGCTGCTCAGTACCCAAAACTCCTTCACACAACGTTGAATCTCTCCAGAAGTCTCTCCCTCTCTCTCTCAGAATGCATAGTTCAAAAATGCCACCAACAATAAAAGACAGGAAGAGGCCCCCTTTAAATAGCGCCACCCCCAGCCCGACAGCGATTGATAGCGTTCCAGTCTTCTGGTCGTTGGATGCGCCAGGCGGTAAGGCAGGGGGCGCCACTCAATTTCCGCTCCGGGGCGCCACAAGGGCGTTGCACCATGGAATGACGTCACAATCTGCGCGCGCAGGTGGTCGCAGCGGTAAGTTTTAGCGCCGCCGCACAATCTCAAGTTAAGTTCTCGAGCGGCGCAAACATCGCTGCGCCCGGGCGTTAGCGGCTTTGTGCCCCATTAGCGCCCTCTTAAGGCGCTAACGGGAGGCGCAACCAACTGAATTTTTACCCCTAAGACTCTAGTTTTGGACTTCGGCAAGTCACTCTCAAAATTAATGCGAAATTCTATCCTATTATGATCACTCTGCCTCAGAGGATCCTTTACTATGAGATTGCTAATTAACCCTGTCTCATTATACAATACAAGATCTAAAATAACCTGTTCCCTGGTTGGTTCCATGACATATTGTTCTAGAAAACTGTCCCAAATGCATTCCATGAACTCGTCCTCCAGACTACCTTTGCCAATTTGATTTGTCCAGTCTACATGAAGATTAAAGTCCCCCAAGATTATTGCATTACCTTTGTTGCAAGCTCCTACTATTTCTTGATTACTATTCTGTCCAACGGTATCGCTACTGTTAGGTGGCCTATATACTACTCATACTAATGTTTTCTGCCCATTATTATTCCTTATCTCCACCCATACTGATTCTACTTCCTGATCTTCCGAGCCGAGATCCTTTCTTGCTACTGTCATAGAAACATAGAAACATAGAATCTAGGAGCAGGAGTAGGCCATTCGGCCCGTCGAGCCTGCACCACCATTCAATACGATCATGGCTGATCATTCAAATCCAGTACCCTGTCCCTGCTTAATCCCCACAGTACACATATCCCACCCGACCCCCGTAACCCCACGTATTTAATTCCCCCTAACATATCCCATCCTATCCCATAACCCCACATATTTAATCCCCCCCTAACACTAAGGGTCAATTTATCATAGCCAAATCAACCTAACCCGCACATTTTTGGACAGTGGGAGGAAACCGGAGCACCCGGAGGAAACCCACGCAGACACGGGGAGAATGTGCAAACTCCACACAGACAGTCACCCGAGGTCAGATTTGAACCCGGGTCTCTGGCGCTGTGAGGCACCAGTGCTAACCACTATGCCACCGTGTTGCCCATGTCCTCATGTCATCCTTTATTATCAGTGCTACTCTCCCTCCTTTTCCATTCTGCCTGTCTTTTTGAAACGTCAAGTACCCTGGAACATTTAGTTCCCAACCTTGGCCACCTTGCAACCATGTCTCAGTAATGGCTATTAGATCAAACCCATTTATCTCTATTTGTGCCACTAGTTCATCTATCTTGTTACGAATGCTTTGTGCATTCAGATAAAGAGTCTTTAATTTAAATTTTTTTGACCTTATTCTCTGTTGTACTGCTACCATTAAACTCTCTGTCCCTTCCTGTCACACTCTGCTTATTTTTACCCAAATCACTACACTACTCTATTGCCTTGACCTTTCTCTTTAGATTTCTAAATTTCCCCTCACCTGACCCCTCTCACCCCCCCCGCCCTTTTTTTTTAGTTTAAAGCCCTATCTACTGCCCTAGTTATTCGATTCGCCAGGACGCTGGTCCCAGTCCGGTTTAAGTGGAGCCCGTCCTGACGGAACAGCTCCCTCTTTCACCAGTACTGGTGCCAGTGCCCCATCAATTGAAACCCCTTCTCCCACACCACTCTTTGAGCCACGCATTTAACGCTCTGATCTGCTTGAGCCTATGCCAATTTGCGCATGGCTCAGGTAGTAATACAGAAAATATTACCTTGTGGTTCTGCTTATTAATTTAGACCCTAGCTCCTCAAACTCCCTCAGCAGAACCTCATTCTTAGTTCTACCTATGTCGTTGGTTCCTACATGGACCACGACAACTGGATCCTCCTCCTCCCACTCCAAGTTCTTCTCCAGCCGCTATCCTTAACCCTGGCAGGCAACACAGCCTTCGGGACTCTCTTTCGCGGCTGCAGAGAACAGTATCTAACCCCCTGGCTATACTGTCCCCTACTACTACCACATTCCTTCCTTCTACCCACACTTGGATAGCCCCCTGTAACACAGTGGTACCACCATCACAGAAGTCAGTCTTCAGCCAATTCGATTCACTCCACATGATATCAAGAAACGGCTGAGCGCACTGGACACAGCAAAGGCTATGGGCTCCGACAACATCCCGGCAATCGTGCTGAAGACTTGTGCTCCAGAACTAGCCGCACCTCTAGCCAAGTTGTTCCAGTACAGCTACAACACTGGCATCTATCCGATAATGTGGAAAACTGCCCAGGAATGTCCTGTCCACAAAAAGCAGGACAAATCCAATCCGGCCAATTACCGCCCCATCAGTCTACTCTCAATCATCAGCAAAGTGATGGAAGGTGTTGTCGACAGTTCTATCAAGCGGCACTTACTCACCAATAACCTGCTCACTGATGCCCAGTTTGGGTTCCGCCAAGACCACTTGGCTCCCGACCTCATTACAGCCTTGGTCCAAACATGGACAAAGGAGCTGAATTCCAGAGGTGAGGTGAGAGTAACTACCCTTGACATCAAGGCAGCATTTGACCGAGTGTGGCATCAAGGAGCCCTAGTAAAACTGAAGTCAATGGGAATCGATGGGAAACTCTCCACTGGCTGGAGTCATACCTAGCACAAAGGAAGATGGTTGTGGTGGTTGGAGGTCAATCATCATAGCCCCAGGACATCGCTGCAGGAGTACCTCAGGGCAGTGTCCTAGGCCAAACCATCTTCAGCTGCTTCATCAATGACCTGACCTCTATCATAAGGTCAGAAATGGGGATGTTCGCTGATGCCTGCAGTGTTCAGCCCCATTCACAGCTCCTCAGATAATGAAGTAGTCCATGCCTGCATGCAACAAGACCTGGATGATGTTCAGACTTGGGCTGATAAGTGGCAGGTAACATTCGCGCCACAGGTGTGGCAGGCAATGACTATCTCCAACAAGCGAGAGTCTAACCACTGCCCCTTGACATTCAACGGCATTACCATCGCCGAATCCCCCACCATCAACATCCTGGGGGTCACCATTGACCAGAAACTTACCGGACCAGCCATATAAATACAATGGCAACAAGAGCAGGTCAGAGGCTAGGGTATTCTGCGGCGAGTGTCTCACCTCCTGACTCCTGAAAGCCTTTCTACCATCTACAAGGTACAAGTCAGGAGTGTGATGGAATACTCTCCACTTGCCTGGATGAGTGCAGCTCCAACATTCAAGAAGCTCGACACCATCCAGGACAAAGCAGCCCGCTTGATTGGCACCCCATCCACCACCTTAAACATTCACTCCCTCCACCACCGGCGTACTGTGGCTGCAGTGTGTACCATCTACAAGATGCACTGCAGTAACTCACCAAGGCTTCTTCGGCAGCACCTCCCAAACCCGCGACCTCTTCCACCTAGAAAGGCAAGGGCAGCAGGCACATGGGAATACCACCACCTCCAAGTTCCCTTCCAAATAACACACCATCCTGACTTAGAAGTATATCGCCGATCTTCATCGTTGCTGGGTCAAAATCCTGGAACACCCGCCCTAACAGCACTGTGGGAGTACCTTCACCACACAGACTGCAGCGGTTCAAGAAGGCGGCTCACCACCACCTTCTCAAGGGCAATTAGGGATGGGCAATAAAGTCTGGCCTTGCTAGTGACGCCCACATCCCATAAACGAATTTAAAAAATGAGCAGAGGTGCTAATAAGGAAAAAAAAATTAAAATCAAAGGGGAAATTGAACTGCCTAAGTGGCTCAGTGGAATAATGCATGCCTGATGTTAAAAGATCATTGTTAAAAAAAAGACTTGCATTTATATAGCACCTTTCAGGATGTCCCAAAGCGCTTTACAGCAATGAAGTTCTTTTTGAAGTGCAGTCACTGTTGTAATGTAAGAAACGCAGCAATCAGTTTGTACACAGCAAGCTCCCACAAACAGCAATGACATAATGACCAGATCATCTGTATTTTTTAATGATGTGTGTTGAGGGATAAATATTGGCCCCAGGACACTGGGGAGGACTCCCTGCTCTTCTTCAAAATAGTGGCCGTGGGATCTTTTATGTCCACCTGAGAGGGCAGACGAAGCCTCAGCTTAATGTCTCATCTGAAAGTCGACACCTCCGACAGTGCAGCACTCCCTCAGTACTGGGAGCGTCGGCCTAGATTATGAGAGAAAGCGGGAGTGACATTATTGTAGTCCGCCTGTGAGGGGGGCGATCGATCAACTCGCTGCTTGGGACCACAAGGTCACCGGAAAGAGAATCCCTGCAAAAGGTCACTTGGAGATACGGAGCTCAACGAACATAAGAACATAGGAATTAGCAGCAGGAGTCGGCCATACGGCCCCTCGAGCCTGCTCCGCCATACGGCCCCTCGAGCCTGCTCCGCCATACGGCCCCTCGAGCCTGCTCTGCCATACGGCCCCTCGAACCTGCTCCGCCATACGGCCCCTCGAGCCTGCTCCGCCATACGGCCCCTCGAGCCTGCTCCGCCATACAGCCCCTCCAGCCTGCTCCGCCAATCGGCCCCTCGAGCCTGCTCCACCATACGGCCCCTCGAGCCTGCTCCGCCATACGGCCCCTCGAGCCTGCCTCCACCATACGGCCTCTCGAGCCTGCTCCGCCATTCAATAAGACCATGGCTGATCATCGACCTCAACTCCACTTTCCCGCCCGATCTCCATATCCCTTGATTCCCCTAGAGACCAAAAATCTATTGATCTCTGTCTTGAATATAATCAACGACTCAGCATCCACAGCCCTCTGGGGTAGAGAATTTCAAAGATTCACAATCTTCTAAGTGAAGAAATTTTTCCTCATCTCAGTATTAAATGTTCGACCCCTTATCCTGAGACTATGCCCCCAGTTCTGGACTCTCCAGCCAGTGCAAAACAACCTCTCAGAATCTACCCTGTCAATCCCCCTCACAATCTTATCTGTTTCAATGAGATAGCTCGAGGAACTTGTCTGTGCCACATAGGCCCGATTCCCTCCAACTGCCAGCTTGACATTTCCATTCATTTCATCCCTTCTCTACCGAGGAGACCCCTTCGCCATCGCACTCAGAAGGTGGATTTCAGATTCAAACGTGTTGTTGAAGGTATAAACTGAGCATGGGAGGCACATCATGGCCTTTAACTTGCCTCAATCAGCACACGACAATCAGTGACTATACAGTCAGAGAAAGTCGAAATCTGTGCTTAGGGGAAGGCACGGTGGTACTAATCGATTCCTCAACAGTGTGGCCCTGTCACTGTGTGACTGACTGACCCCTCGATAGTGCGGCCCTGTCACTGTGTGACTGACCCCTCGATAGTGCGGCCCTGTCAGTGACTGACTGATCCCTCGATAGTGTGGCCCTGTCACTGTGTGACTGACCCCTCGATAGTGCGGTCCTGTCACTGTGTGACTGACCCCTCGATAGTGCGGCCCTGTCACTGACTGACTGACCCCTCGATAGTGCGGTCCTGTCACTGTGTGACTGTTTGACCCCTCGATAGTGTGGCCCTGTCACTGTGTGACTGTCTGACCCCTCGAAACTGAGGCCCTGTCACTGTGTGACTGACCCCTCGATAGTGCGGCCATGTCACTGTGTGACTGACCCCTCGATAGTGTGGCCCTGTTACTGTGAGACTGACTGACCCCTCGATAGTACGGCCCTGTCACTGTGTGACTGACTGACCCCTCGATAGTGCGGCCCTGTCACTGTCCCCTCGATAGTGCGGCCCTGTCACTGTCCCCTCGATAGTGCGGCCCTGTCACTGTGTGACTGACCCCTCGATAGTGCGGCCCTGTCACTGTGTGACTGACCCCTCGATAGTGTGGCCCTGTCACTGTGTGACTGACTGACCCCTCGATAGTGCGACCCTGTTGCTGTGTGACTGACTGACGCTCGATAGTGCGGTCCTGTCACTGTGTGACTGATTGACCCCTCGATAGTGTGGCCCTGTTGCTGTGTGACTGACTGACGCTCGATAGTGCGGCCCTGTCACTGTGTGACTGACCCCTCAATAGTGCGGCCCTGTCACTGTGTGACTGACCCTTCGATAGTGCGGCCCTGTCACTGTGTGACTGACTGACCCCTCGATAGTGTGGCCCTGTCACTGTGTGACTGACCCCTCGATAGTGTGGCCCTGTCACTGTGTGACTGACCCCTCGATAGTGTGGCCCTGTCACTGTGCACTTACCCACAGGTGGAACAGTCCGTGAGTCATTGCTACAGTCATAGTTCAGCCTTTATACATGGTCTGCGGAATGTGTGAACTGCGGGGGAGTAACACACGCTTTTAACATTAAATTCGAGATTGGGGGGTTGGTGTGGGGGGGGGGTGGGTTTATTATGTCACCGACATGTTTATCACCCAGGCAACGAGTGTTGGCAGCTGCCTGAATAAAAAATGAAGATGATCTTTAACCCCTTGGTATTTTAGCCTTTATCACAAGAGGATTTGAGTATAAGAGTAAAGACTTCGTACTACAATTATATAGGGCCCTGGTGAGACCACACCTGGAGTATTGTGTACAGCTTTGGTCTCCTTACCTAAGGAAGGATTTACTTGCCATAGAGGGAGTGCAACGAAGGTTCACCAGACTGATTCCTGGGATGGGGGGATTGTCCTATGAGGAGAGATTGAGTAGACTAGGCCTATATTCTCTAGGGATTAGAAGAATGAGAGGTGATCTCATACGAAACGCATAAAAGTCTTACAGGGCTCAAGAGGGTAGATGTAGGGAGGATGTTTCTCCTGGCTGGAGAGTCTAGACCCAGGGGTCACAGTCTCAGAATAAGGAGTCGGCCATTTAGGACTGAGATGAGGAGAAATTTCTTCACTCAGAGGGTGGTGAATCTTCGAATTCTCTACCCGAGAGGACTGTGGAGGCTCAGTTGTTGAGTATATTCAAGACAGAGATCGATAGATTATTGGATATTAAGGGAACCAAGGGATATGGGGATTGTGCAGGAAAGTGGAGTTGAGGTCGAAGATCAGCCATGATCTTATTGAATGATGGAGCAGGCTCGAGGGGCCGAATGGCCTACTCCTGCTCCTAAGCACGGGTTAGATACAGAATAAAGCTCCCTCTACACTGTCCCCATCAAACACTCCCCGGGCAGGTACAGCACAGGTTAGATACAGAGTAAAGCTCCCTCTACACTGTCCCATCAAACACTCCCAGGGCAGTTATAGCACAGGTTAGATACAGAGTAAATCTCTCTCTACACTGTCCCATCAAACACTCCCAGGGCAGGGACAGCACTGGTTAGATACAGAGTAAAGCTCCCTCTACACTGTCCCATCAAACACTCCCAGGGCAGGTACAGCACGGGTTAGATACAGAGTAAAGCTCCCTCTACACTGCTCCATCTCACCCTCAATAAGCTCCCCGCTGGAGTGGAGCTAATCTACAGAACAAACGGGAAACTGTTCAACCTCCGTCGCCTCCAGTCCAGATCCAAGGTCGTCCCATCCTCTTTCATCGAATTACAGTATGCAGACGACGCTTGCGTCTGCGCACACTCTGAGGCCGAACTCCAAACCACCGTCAACACCTTCACCGAAGCGTACGAGAGCATTGGCCTTACACTAAACATCCGTAAGACAAAGGTCCTCTACCAACCTGCCCCTGCCACACAGTACTGCTCCCCGATTATCAAAATCCATGACGAGGCCTTGGACAACGTGGACTGCTTTCCATACCTCGGGAGCCTACTGTCAACAAGGACAGACGTCGATGACGAAGTCCAACACCGCCTTCAGTGTGCCAGTGCAGCCTTCGGTCGCCTGAGGAAGAGAGTGTTTGAAGACCAGGGGGGAAAAATTTGGTTGGATTGCGTCTCCCGTTAGCGCCTTAAGAGGGCGCTAATGGGGCGCAAAGCAACTATCGCCTGTGTGCGGCGATGTTTGAGTCGCTCACGAAATTAACTAGACATTTTGCGGCGGCGCTAAACACTACCGCCACGATCTCCTGCGCCGGCTGATCGTGACATCAGTCGAGAGTGCAACTTCCGGTAGCGCCCTGGACCGGATATTGAGTGGCGCCCCCTGTCTTACCGCCTACTGTTAGCAACGACAGGTTGAGGGGAG
>CM059427.1:79902300-80007123 GCA_030390025.1 Squalus acanthias
GTATATCAACATTTCCCAATCTATCACTATTTAAATAATACTCTGCCTTTCTGTTTTTCCTACCGAAGTGGATAACTTCACATTTATCCACATTATACTGCATCTGCCATGTATTTGCCCACTCACTCAACTTGTCTAAATCGCCTTGAAGCCTCTTTGCATCCTCCTCACAACTCACAATCCCACCTAGTTTTGTGTCGTCAGCAAACTTGGAAATATTACATTTGGTTCCCTCATCCAAATCATTGATATATATTGTGAATAGCTGGGGCCCAAGCACTGATCCCTGCGGTACCCCACTAGTCACCATCTGCCACCCCGAAAAAGACCCATTTATTCCTACTCTCTTTTTCCTGCCTGTTAACCAATTTTCAATCCATGCCAGTATATTACCCCCAATCTGATGCGTTTTAATTTTGCACACTAACCTCTTATGTGGGACTTTATCAAAGGCCTTCTGAAAATCCAAATACACCACATCCACTGGTTCTCCCTTATTTATTCTACCAGTTACATCCTCAAAAAACTCCAGTAGGTTTGTCAAACACGATTTCTCTTTCATAAATCCATGTTGACTTTGTCTAATCCCGTTGATATTTTCTAAGTGTCCTGTTATCACATCCTTTATAATAGACTCTAGCATTTTCCCTACTACTGATGTTAGGCTAACTGGTCTGTAGTTCCCTGTTTTCTCTCTCCCTCCTTTTTTAAATAGTGGGGTTACATTTGCCACCCTCCAATCTGCAGGAACTGTTCCATAATCTATAGAATTTTGGAAGATGACAACCAATGCATCCACTATTTCCATGGCTACCTCGTTTAGTACTCTGGGATGCAGATTATCAGGCCCTGGGGATTTATTGGCTTTAAGTCCCATTAATTTCTCCAGCACTATTTTTTTTACTAATACTAATTTCCTTTAATTCCTAGTTCTCACTAGACCCTTGGTTCCCTAGCATTTCTGGGAAGTTATTTGTGTCCTCTTCCGTGAAGACAGAACCAAAGTATTTGTTTAATTGCCATGCCATTTCCTTGTTCCCCATTATAAATTCTCCCGTTTCTGACTGTAAGGGACCTACATTTGTCTTCACTAATCTTTTTCTTTTTACATACTTGTACAAGCTTTTACAGTCCACTTTTATGTTCCTTGCAAGTTTACTCTCATACTCTATTTTTCCCCTCTTGGTCCTTTTTTGCTGAACTCTAAACTGCTCCCAATCCTCAGGCTTGCTACTTTTTCTGGCAACTTTATATGACTTCTCTTTGGATCTAATACTATCCTTAATTTCTTTTGTTAGCCATGTTTGGGCCGCTTTTCCTTTTGTGTTTTTGTGCCAGAAAGGAATGCATAACTGTTGCAATTCATGCATTCGTTCCTTAAATGTTAGCCATTGCCTATCCACCGTCATGCCTTTTAATGAAGCTCCCCAATCTATCATAATGCGGAGATGCCGGTGTTGGACTGGGGTGGACAAAAGTGAGAAGTCGCACAACACCAGGATTTAGTCCAAGGGGGAAAAATTAGGTCGCGCCCCGTTTGGGGCGCAAATATCGTCTGGACGCAAAAATTAGCGCCTGGCGCTAATTATCGCCACTGACTGGAAACTTCACTTTTACCGCCCCGGGAGTTGAGTGGAGCGCTAAATCAGGCGCTGCACACCTGTCTTAAGGCGCAAAGGCCGAGCAGTGAGGCGCTAACTCAGCGCGCGAGTGCAGCGCAGGTGCTGCCAGTTAGCGAGGGAACACAGACACACTTGCACCGGCCAGTTCTTAAAGCGGGGGGGCCAACTTGCTCCCCAGCCACACCCTGCTCATTGCAGCCTTGAATCTCGGCCTGGAGAGACCTGTGAATCCATTTTGCTGCCAAGGATGGAGAGGGTGAGAGAACGAGCTCAGCGCTTCACCGAGCGGGCCTTGGATGCTCTGGTTGGCGCGGTGGAGCGCAGAAGATCTATACTCTTCCCTGAGAGTGGCAGGAGGCCTTTGCCACGCGAGTACAGAAGAGTGTGGAGGGAGGTGGCTCAGAGCGTCTCCTCCAGGAGCATGGTGCCCAGGACCCATGTTCAATGCCGCAAAAAGTTCAACGACCTCACTCGGGTCGTCAGGGTGAGTGGCTTTTTCTCAATACCTCTCCATCCCTCCATCTCAACCTCACTCTATGGCCAGAGGGTCTTAAAACCCCAATGCACAACACTCATCCAACACCTATGGCCCTTTCATGAAACACACACACACATTCCACACTTTGCATACAGTAAGGGCTATTCACCTATGGGAGGCACATCAGGCAAGACCATGGCTGCATACAGTAAGGGCTATTCACCTATGGGAGGCACATCAGGCAAGACCATGGCTGCATACATTAAGGGCTATTCACCTATGGGAGGCACATCAGGCAAGACCATGGCTGCATACAGTAAGGGCTATTCACCTATGGGAGGCACATCAGGCAAGACCATGGCTGTATATTTACTCAGATGCTGTCCTTTTACTTGCAGGCCAAGCTGGCGCATAATAGGAGACAGCAGCAACGGACAGGTGGAGGGCGGCCTCAGCTGCAACCCCTCAGCGATCTTGAGGAGCGCGTCCACAGGATTGTGGCAAGCCGGGTGATCGGTCCCGTCGCCACTGGAGACACCGACCCCATTCTGGACAGCAATGGTAAGGTCATCACCTTTTTGTCCTCTGTCCTTCCACTTGTCCCTCACAACACCAGCCTTTGACACTTTCAATCCAACTTGCTAACTCGCTGCACTTATTCCTCCCTTACTGCCACCCTGTCCTCACGCTAAAGCCACTCTTGTACCTCCCTGCTTTCAGATGGTGATTCACCAGCTGAGGAGACGGGCCCTGAAGCTGCCAGTGGGAGTGAAGCTGCAGCCGAGGAGGAGGAGGAAGAGGAAGCCGGAGCATCAGTGCCACCCTCTCCCGAGGAAGCCCATGCCCACACTGGGAACACGCCTTCCCTGGAGGGGAGCAGGGGGGAAGGGTCTGATGAGGGTGAAGCTCCAGGACCCAGCGGGCTGCAGCAACGCCATGGGGGTAGGGAAGAACGGGGGCCTTCTCCCCAGAGGGAGAGTATGCCAGCGACTCCTACTGCAATGGACGCAGAGGAGGAGCGGCTGATCGCAGAAATGAACACCCAGGCGGTGGGCATGCACACTGAGCTCATGGGTGCAGTGGGAAGGGTGCCCGAATGCATTGAGTCACTGGCAAGGAGTGTGGAGCACTTCGCTGTAGCACAGGCGGATGCCACACTAACGCTTAGTGCTGCAATTCAGTCACTGACTGCCGTGATCCCATCTCTGACTGCTCTCATGCAGACTCAGATTGAGGCCACGCGAGCACTGACTGCTGCCAACCTCGATGGTTCGTTCACATGTCCCCGGGGCTCTCACCGCGCCGCAGCAGGCCAGCAATCTGTGCTCCAGCAGATTGCTCCGGATGTTGAAGTGCTGCCCCGTGGGAGTGCCAGTGTGTCGGGCGAGCAGGGAGTTGCTGTCCTCTCTCACGATGACAGCATTCCTGCTGCCAACACTGTCACTTCTCCACTGCACTTGCCACCGCCTGTAGGACAGACTGCTGCCGCCCATGCAGAGTTGGTGCAGTCTGCAGCCGGGCCCTCCAGGCCCAGAACTGGTCGAGGCTGTCCTTCAGGGGCATCTGCAGTGTCAGGGTCTGACAATCTGCAGCCTTCCACCAGCCTTGCTGCAGCCACTGAGGTCCCATTACGGAGGAGCAGTAGGGTTAGAAGGGGGGAAGTGCGCAAGGGAAGGAGATCACCCTCGAAGGGCAAAAAGTAGGAGGTGTGACAAAATGCTGGTCATTTTTTAATTAAAGGCCGAGGTTCGTGGTCCAACTTTTGTCTAGTGTTTTGGACATTATCTTCAGGTTGTGAGAACCAGTTATGTTAATGACTGTTTTTTTGTGTTTATT
Organism: Squalus acanthias; assembly: GCA_030390025.1. NCBI lineage: Eukaryota > Metazoa > Chordata > Chondrichthyes > Squaliformes > Squalidae > Squalus > Squalus acanthias. The sequence goes on from CM059427.1 coordinate 79,906,237, forward strand.
TCTATGAGTTTGTCATGAGGAAATGACACACACAGAGTTTGTAAAATAAATAAGTTTTTGTATTCAAAATATACATGTTTGGTGTTTGGAATCATTGGTGCCTTGGCCGGCTTAGGGGTTGCGTGCTGGGTTCATTGATGTTGTTAGCAATGGCAGAAGCCATTTCCACAGCAGGGGCCCTAGAAGCGGCTTGCTATCAGCCGTTGACGGACGGCCCTTGCAGTTTCACCATTGTGGGCCGCCCTCCCGCCTTGGTGCTGCTGATGATCATCCTCCTCGTCCTCTTCCTCCTCCTCCTCTGGTGGTGCTCCAAGGCCTGGTGGCATTGGCTGGGTCCTGACGATTGCCATGTTATGCAACATGCAGCACACAACTACGAAGTTGGATACTCGCTCAGGCGAGTACTGCAGGGCTCCTCCAGAATGGTCGAGACAGCGGAACCGTTGCTTCAGCACGCCGATTGTGCGCTCAATGATGTTCCTGGTAGCTTGATGGCTCTCGTTGTACCGCAGCTCAGCAGGGGTGTTGGGCGTACGGAGCGGTGTCATCAGCCAGGTGCTCAATGGATACCCCTTGTCCCCGAGAAGCCAACTAACTGGCTGATGCGGTGCCTCGAAAAGTTCTGCCACAGTAGTCTGGCGCAGGATGAAAGCATCGTGGCAGCTGCCAGGATAGTGGGCATTGACAGCGAGTATCAGCTGTCTGTGGTCACAGACCAACTGAACATTCAAGGAATGGAACCCCTTTCTGTTCCGGAATTCCTCGGCATTCTCATGTGGAGCACGCAAAGCCACATGCGTGCAGTCAATGGCGCCCTGCACCATGGGGAAGCCCGCTATCCTCGCAAAGCCCAGAGCGCGGTCACGCTGCTTGTCTGGGGTCATGGGGAAAGAGATGAACTCTCGTCTCCATTTAAAGAGGGCATTTGTGACCTGCCGGATGCAGCAATGCACCGCGAACTGGGAGATATTGGCGAGGTCCCCAGCAGCAGCTTGAAATGAGCCAGTAGCATAGAAGTTGAGAGCCACTGTGACCTTCACTGCCACCGACAGAGACGTCCTGGACCTCAGTTGAGGCTGCAGATCTGGCTGCAGCAGGTGGCAGAGCTCAGTGACCACCTCCTTGCTGAATCGCAGCCTTCGCAAACACAGCTCCTCAGACATATGAATGTAGGAGAGCTGTTCACGATATACCCTGGAAGGGTAAGCTCTCCTGTACATACGCCTGTTGGCCCTCCTCCGTCTGGCCATCATTGCCACTCTCTCTCTGCGTCTCTGTGTCCTCCGATTCAGCTGGAGCAGGACGACGCCCCCAATCCGTGCAGCCCCCATAGTCTCTTTGCAAGCAAAGTTATGAAGGACAGCAACCAAAGTACCAGCGAAGTTAGGATCAGTAGGCAAAACTACCTCACACAGCGTTGACTCAATGCAGAAGTCTCTCTTTCTCTCTCTCCGAATCTCTCTCTCTCTCTCAGAACGAGTGGTGCAAAAATGTCAACCACAGAAATAGACAGGAAGAGGCCCCCTTTAAATAGCGCCCCCCCCAGCCCCACAGCGACTGGTAGCGTTCCAGTCTTCCGGTCGTTGGATGCGCCAGGCGGTAAGGCAGGGGGCGCCACTCAATTTCCGCTCCGGGGCGCCACAAGGGCGTTGCACCATGGAATGACGTCACAATCTGCGCGCGCAGGTGGTCGCAGCGGTAAAGTTTAGCGCCGCCGCACAATGTCTAGTTAAGTTCCCGAGCGGCGCAAACATCGCTGCGCCCGGGCGCTAGCGGCTTTGCGCCCCATTAGCGCCCTCTTAAGGCGCTAACGGGAGGCGCAACCAACTGAATTTTTACCCCCAACAGTTTTATTTGAAATCACAAGCTTTCGGAGCGGCTGCTCCTTCGTCAGGTGAAGACTTCACCTGACGAAGGAGCAGCCGCTCCGAAAGCTTGTGATTTCAAATAAAACTGTTGGACTATAACCTGGTGTTGTGCAACTTCTCACAATCTATCATAGAGAGAGACAGAGAGAGTGAGACAGAGTGAGAGAGAGACAGACACAGAGAGGGAGACTGAGAGAGAGAGACAGAGAGAGAAACAGAGACAGTGAGAAAGAGACAGAGAGAGAAACAGAGAGACAGAGACAGTGAGAGAGAGACAGAGAGACAGAGAGAGAGACAGAGAGAGTGAGACAGAGTGAGAGAGTGACAGAGACACAGAGAGAGAGGGAGACAGAGACAGTGTGAGAGAGGGAGACAGATGAGAGACAGAGAGAGAGTGAGAGAGAGAGACAGGGAGAGAGACAGAGACAGTGAGAGAGAGACAGAGGGAGACAGAGAGAAACATAGAAACATAGAAAAATAGGAGCAGGAGCAGGAGTAGGCCATTCGGCCCTTTGAGCCTGCTCCGCCATTCAATATGATCATGGTTGATCCTCTATCTCAGTACCATATACCAGTGAGAGAGAGACAGAGAGAGAGAGACAGAATGAGAGACCGAGAGAGAGACAGAGTGAGACAAAGTGACAGAGAGAGAGGGAGACAGAGTGACAGAGAGAGAGTGACACAGAGTGAGAGAGAGACAGAGAGAGAGAGAGACAGAGAGAGAGAGACAGAGAGAGAGAGAGACAGAGAGACAGAGACACAGAGTGAGAGAGAGACAGAGAGAGACAGAGAGAGAGACAGAGAGAGAGAGAGTCAGAGAGAGAGAGACAGACAGAGAGAGAGAGAGAGACAGAGAGAGAGAGAGACAGAGAGAGAGACAGAGAGAGAGAGAGAGAGGGACAGGGGGCGAAATTTCCCTGGACTGCCATTTGGGGCACTAACTGGAAAAAGTTTGAAAAGTTTGCGCCCGGCGCTAATGATTCTGAGCCTGCCCTAAATTCCCTGACATCGCCCCAGGAGGGGAGAGGGGTGCTCAATCAAGCGCTAATGTCCTCAGTGGGGTGCTACAGGGGCGCGAACACGAGAGAGCTGCTCAATTTCAGCTGAGTTCCAAACAGATTTGATTACTCGCGCTGCTTCTTTACAGCTCTTAAAGGGGAGGTTTGATCACTCACCAGATGCTCATTTGCTTTGCTTGCTTCGAGGAGAACAGGCACACACTGCGGACCCTTTTCATTGCTCTGAGAAGAACTGCCTAATAACCAGCAACTCACACACTAATGCAAAGGAAGATTCCTGATTCAGCAGCAAACTCTGAAATCTCAAAAACGCTTCCAATAATCAAAAGGGCTCTTTGCTTTTGAGCAGCAAAGAGTTCGATGTCCGGGCCGACACAAACGACAACCGGGATTGGACGCCTTTAAATAGCACTCCTCCACGGGCCTCCCGTCTGGAAAACGCCTGCCGAACCTGTCGCTAAAAGACAGAGGCGCACAGGCAGGCGAAAAAGGGGAATTTTGCATCGGGAGCGCTGCACCCGAAGATGACGTCATAATCTCCGGGCGCAGAAGATCGGGGTGAAAACCGGTAGCGCCGCCGCTAATGTCCCGCTGAATTTCACGGGAGGCGTGGTTATCGCCTCGGCGGGGGGGAGGGGGGGGCACGGAGCCATTTGCGTCCCGTTAGCGCCTCCCATCGGAGGTGCAAACGAGGGGAATTTTACCCCCACAGAGACAGAGAGAGAGGGACAGAGACAGGGTGAGACACAGAGAGGGAGACACAGCGAGACCGACTGAAAAAGAGAAAGAGAGAGAGAAAGTGAGACAGAGAGAGCAGCAGAGAGATAGAGAGAGAGAGACAACGACAGAGATAGAGAGAGAGGGACAGAGACAGGGTGAGACACAGAGAGGGAGACATAGAAACATAGAAACATAGAAGATAGGAGCAGGAGTAGGCCATTCGGCCCCTCGAGCCTGCTCTGCCATTTGATGAGATCATGGCTGATCATCCAAACTCAGTACCCTGTACCTGCCTTCGCCCTATATCCCTTGATACCTTTAGCCTTAAGAAATATATCTAACTCCTTCTTGAATATATTTAATGACTTGGCCTCAACTACCTTCTGTGGTAGAGAATTCCACAGGTTCACCACTCTCTGGGTGAAGAAATTCCTCCTCATTTCTGTCCTGAATGGCTTACCCCTAATCCTTAGATTATGACGCCTGGTTCTGGACTCCCCGACCATCGGGAACATTCTTCCTGCATCTAGTTTGTCCAGACCTGTCAGAATTTTATATGTTTCGATGAGATCCCCTCTCATTCTTCTATACTCCAGCGAGTATAAGCCCAATCGACCCAATCTCTCTTCATACGTCATTCCTGCCATCCCAGGTATCAGCCTTGTGAATCTTCGCTGAACTCCTTCCATGGCAAGAACATCCTTCCTCAGATAAGGTGACCAAAACTGCACACAATACTCAAGGTGTGGTCTCACCAAGGCCCTGTACAGCTGCAGCAGGACATCCCTGTTCCTATACTCAAACCCTTTCGCTATGAAGGCCAACATACCATTTGCCTTCTTCACCACCTGCTGCACCTGCATGCTTACCTTCAGTGACTGGTGCACAAGGACACCCAGGTCTCGTTGCACTTCCCCTTCTCCCAATCTATTGCCATTCAGATAATAGTCTGCCTTTCTGTTTTTGACACCAAAGTGGATAACCTCGCATTTATCCACGTTATATTGCATCTGTCACGCTTCTGCCCACTCACCCAACCTGTCCAAATCATCCTGGAGTTTCTCGGTATCCTCCTCGCAGCACACACGCCCACCCAGCTTTGTGTCATCTGCAAACTTGGAGATATTACATTTAGTTCCCTTATCTAGATCATTAATGTATATTGTGAATAGCTGGGGTCCAAGGACCGAACCCTGCGGTACCCCACTAGTCACTGCCTGCCACTCGGAAAAAGACCCATTAATTCCTACTCTCTGCTTTCTGTCCGCCAACCAGTTCTCTATCCAAGTCAATACCTTGCCCCCAATCCCATGTGCCTTAACTTTACACGCTAATCTCTTATGCGGGACCTTATCGAAAGCCTTTTGAAAGTCCAAATACACCACATCCACTGGTTCTCCCTTATCTATTTTCCCAGTTACAGAGACACAGAGAGACCGACTGAAAAAGAGAAAGAGAGAGAGAAAGTGAGACAGAGAGCGGCAGAGAGATAGAGAGAGAGGGACAGAGACAGGGTGAGACACAAAGAGGGAGACACAGAGAGACCGACTGAAAAAGAGAAACAGAGAGAGAGTGAGACAGAGAGAGCGGCAGAGAGATAGAGAGAGACAACGACAGAGACAGAGAGGCAGACACAGAGCAGATTGGCCGTACAACTGGCAAATTGATTTCACATAGATAAATGTGAGGTATTAAATTTTGGTAAGAAAAATAAGGAGGTCACATATTACTTGGAAAATACGAATCTAAATGGGGTAGAGGAGCAATGGAATCTGGGAGTACAAATACACAAATCACTAAAAGTAGCGACGCAGGTTAACAAGGCCATAAAAAAAAGCAAACCAAGCACTAGGGTTTATTTCTAGAGGGATAGAATTGAAAAGTAGGGAAGTTATGCTAAACCTGTATCGAAACTTGGTTAGACCACACTTAGAATACTGCGTACAGTTCTGGTCGCCATATTATAAAAAGGATACAGAGGCACTGGAGAGGGTGCAGGGAATATTTACAAGGATGATACCAGAAATGCGAGGGTATACACATCAGGAAAGGATGAAGAGGCTGGGTCTCTTTTCTCTTGAAAAAAGGCTGTGTGGTGACCTAATAGAGGCCTATAAAATTATGAAAGGTTTTGAGAGAGTAGATACAGAGACCCCAGTGTTATAGAGGCAGACCTGCATCCACCACTACTGTATCCCAGTGTTATACAGCGACAGACCTGTACCCCCAGTACTGTACCCGTGTTATACAGCGACAGACCTGTACCCACCAGTACTGTACCCCGTGTTATACAGCGACAGACCTGTACCCCCAGTACTGTACCCCAGTGTTATACAGTGACAGACCTGTACCCACCAGTACTGTACCCCAGTGCTATAGTGACAGACCTGTACCCACCAGTACTGTACCCCAGTGTTATACAGTGACAGACCTGTAGCCACCAGTACTGTACCCCAGTGCTAAACAGCGACAGACATGTACCCACCAGTACTGTACCCCAGTGTTATACAGCGACAGACCTGTACCCACCAGTACTGTACCCGTGTTATACAGTGACAGACCTGTACCCACCAGTACTGTACCCCAGTGTTATACAGCGACAGACCTGTACCCACCAGTACTGTATCCGTGTTATACAGTGACAGACCTGTACCCACCAGTACTGTACCCCAGTGTTATACAGTGACAGACCTGTACCCACCAGTACTGTACCCCAGTGTTATACAGTGACAGACTTCTACCCACCAGTACTGTACCCCAGTGTTATACAGTGACAGACCTGTACCCACCAGTACTGTACCCCAGTGTTATACAGTGACAGACCTGTACCCACCAGTACTGTACCCCAGTGTTATACAGTGACAGACCTGTAGCCACCAGTACTGTACCCCAGTGCTAAACAGCGACAGACATGTACCCACCAGTACTGTACCCCAGTGTTATACAGCGACAGACCTGTACCCACCAGTACTGTACCCGTGTTATACAGTGACAGACCTGTACCCACCAGTACTGTACCCCAGTGTTATACAGCGACAGACCTGTACCCACCAGTACTGTATCCGTGTTATACAGTGACAGACCTGTACCCACCAGTACTGTACCCCAGTGTTATACAGTGACAGACCTGTACCCACCAGTACTGTACCCCAGTGTTATACAGTGACAGACTTCTACCCACCAGTACTGTACCCCAGTGTTATACAGTGACAGACCTGTACCCACCAGTACTGTACCCCAGTGTTATACAGCGACAGACCTGTACCCACCAGTACTGTACCCCAGTGTTTTACAGTGACAGACCTGTACCCACCAGTACTGTACCCCAGTGTTATACAGTGACAGACCTGTACCCACCAGTACTGTATCCGTGTTATACAGTGACAGACCTGTACCCACCAGTACTGTACCCCAGTGTTATACAGCGACAGACCTGTACCCCCAGTACTGTACCCCAGTGTTATACAGTGATAGACCTGTACCCACCAGTACTGTACCCCAGTGTTATACAGTGACAGACCTACACCCACCAGTACTGTACCTCAGTGTTATACAGCGACAGACCTGTACCCACCAGTACTGTACCTCAGTGTTATACAGTGACAGACATACACCCACCAGTACTGTACCCTAGTGTTATACAGTGACAGATCTACACCCACCAGTACTGTATCCCAGTACTATACGACGTAACACACTCTCACACAACAGCAGAAGTTACGAAGCATACAATCTATAATTGAGATGCTGCTTGATTTGTTTTTGTTCTAGTGGACACAGTATGTATAATTCCCTCCTTTACTTCTGCACTGATTTGCGAGCGATCCCATTGCTGCCTTCGTTATCCCAACCTGTTTATCGTACCCTGGTGTGACTGCACCTGCTGAAGGTATGACAGCTGTCAATGTATAATCTCCATACCCTGGGAATGCTCAGCTCCCGACTAACAAGTGCTGCTGCAGCCAGGCTAGGCAATCGACACGCTGGCCTCTTGCCTGGGCAGAGACTCACCCTTTACACAAGGGCACAGCAGGATATTACCTGTGACCCACAATGGGACTCGCCCGTTCATTTATCACTCAGCTTAAGGACTCTTAAAGGTACACTGCCTTCACGGAATTAACGTTCGGCAAAGTTGTACCCCAGCCTCTGTCGCAACACATGGGACAATGCTGTAAACTGCTTTTGAGTGCTTCAGTGATTTGTGCATAACGTCACAGTGAAAATGAACCACAACTCATGACGCTCCCCAGACAACAAAAATGTGCGAAAAATGTTCTAACCACTTGACAAGGGCTTCTTAATTATTCAGCAGGGTAAGGGTCACTCACTGTGTAACTGTAAAGAGTCACTGTTTATTCAGGGTAAGGGTCACACACTGTGTAACTGTACAGCGTCACTGTTTATTCAGGGTAAGGGTCACTCACTGTGTAACTGTACAGAGTCACTGTTTATTCAGGGTAAGGGTCGCTCACTATGTAACTGTACAGAGAACATAAGAACATAAGAAATAGGAGCAGGAGTAGGCCATTCGGCCCTTCGAACCAGCTCCGCCATTCAATGAGATCATGGCTGATCTTCTGCCTCAACTCCATTCACCGGTCCTATCACCATATCCCTTGATGCCCGTACTAGTCAGAAATCTATCGACTTCTGTTTTGAATATACCCAATGACTGAGCCTCCACAGCCCTCTGGGGTAGAGAATTCCAAAGATTCACCACCCTCTGTGTGAAGAAATGTCTTCTCATCTCAGTCCTGAATGGCCTACCCTTTATCCTGAGGCTGTGGCCCCTGGTTCTAGACTCCCCAGCCAAGAGAAACATTCTCCCAGCATCCACCCTATCAATTTGTAATAATTTTGTCTGCTTCAATGAGATCCCCTCTCATTCTTCTGAATTCAAGAGAATACAGGCCTAGTTTACTCAATCTCTTCTCATACGACAGTCCCGCCATCCCAGGAATCAATCTCGTGAACCTTCGTTGCACTCCCTCTATGGCAAGTATATCCTTCCTTAGGTAGGGAGACCAAAATTGTACACAGTACTCCAGGTGTGGTCTCACCAAGGCCCTATAATTAATGCGGTATAATGCGGTAATAAGGCCCTATAATGCGGTAATTACAGAGGAGTTTCCCTGCTGTCTGCCACAGGGAAAGTCATCGCAAGAATCCTCCTCAATCGCCTTTTCCCAGTGGCCGAAGAGCTCCTCCCAGAGTCGCAACGCGGATTCCGCCCACTAAGGGGCACAATGGACATGATCTTCACCGCACGTCAATTACAAGAGAAATGCAGGGAACAGCACCAACCGCTGTACATGGCCTTCTTTGATCTCACAAAGGCCTTCAACGCTGTCAACTGTGAGTGATTATGGAGTGTCCTCCTCAAATTCGGCTGCCCTCAAATGTTTATCACCATCCTCCGCCTGCTTCACGATGACATGCAAGCCGTGATCCTCACCAACCGTTCTACCACAGACCCAATTCACGTACGAACCGGGGTCAAGCAAGGCTGTGTCATCACACCAACGCTCTTCTCGATCTTCCTTGCTGCAATGCTCCATCTCACCCTCAGTAAGCTCCCCACTGGAGTGGAGCTAATTTACAGAACAAACGGGAAACTGTTCAACTTCCGTCACCTCCAGTCCAGATCCAAGGTCGTCCCATCCTCTGTCGTCGAATTACAGTATGCAGACGACGCTTGCGTCTGCGCTCACTCGGAGGTCGAACTCCAAACCATCGTCAACACCTTCACCGAAGCGTACGAGAGCATGGGCCTTACACTAAACATCCGTAAGACAAAGGTCCTCTACCAACCTGCCCCCGCCACACAGTACTGCCCCCCAATTATCAAAAATCACGACAAGGCCTTGGACAATGTGACCACTTTCCATACCTCGGGAGCCTACTGTCAACAAGGGCAGACGTCGATGACGAAGTCCAACACCGCCTTCAGTGTGCCAGTGCAGCCTTCGGTCACCTGAGGAAGAGATTGTTTGAAGACCAGGACCTCAAACCCGGCACCAAGCTCATGGTCTACAGAGCAGCAGTGATACTCGCCCTGCTGTATGCCTCAGAGACATGGACCATGTACAGCAGACACCTCAAAGCATTGTAGACGTACCACCAATGTTGCCTCCGCAAGATCCTGCAAATCCATTGGCAGGATAGGTGCACCATCAGTGTTCTCGCTCAGGCCAACATCCCCAGCATCGAAGCTTTGACCACGCTTGATCAGCTCCGATGGATGGGTCACATTGTCCGCATGCCTGATACGAGACTCCCAAAACAAGTGCTCTACTCGGAGCTCCGGCACGGCAAGAGAGCCCCAGGTGGGCAGAGGAAACGTTTCAAGGACATCCTCAAAGCCTCCTTGAAAAAGTGTAACATCCCCATCGACACCTGGGAATCCCTGGCCCAAGACTGCACAAAGTGGAGGAGAAGCATCTGGGAAGGCGCCGAACACTTCGAGTCTCTTCGCCGGGAGCAAGCAGAAGCCAAGAGCAGGCAGCGCAAGGAGCGCACGTCAACCCAAGCACCCCACCCACCCGCCCTTTCAACCACCATCTGCCCCACCTGTGACAGAGACTGTAGGTCCCGCATTGGACTCATCAGTCACCTGCAAATTCATTTTTAATGTGGAAGCAAGTCATCCTCGGTTCCGAGGGACTGCCTAAGAAGAGGAAGATATAATTGGAGTAAGACTTCTTTACTCCTGTATTCAAATCCTCTTGTAACGAAGGCCAGCATACCATTTGCCTTCCTAATGGCTTGCTGCACCTGCACATTCACTTTCAGTGACTCATGTACAAGGACACCCAGGTCCCTTTGAGCATCTGCATTCCCCAATCTTTCACCATTTAGGAAATACCCTGCCTTTCTGTTTTTTCTACCAAAGTGGATAACTTCACATTTATCCACATTATATTCCATCTGCCATGTTCTCGCCCACTCACTGAGTCTGTCGAGATCCCCCTGAAGCCTCTTCACATTTCTTCACACCTAGCTTTGTGTCATCAGCAAATTTGGAAATGTTACATTTAGTCCCCTCATCCAAATCATTGATATAGATTGTGAATAGCTGGGGCCCAAGCACCGATCCTTGCAGTGCCCCACTAGTCACAGCCTGCCATCCTGAAAAAGACCCGTTTATCCCTACTCTTTGTTTTCTGTCTGTTAACCAACTCTCAATCCATGCTAGTATATTACCCACAATTCCATGTGCCCTAATTTTGTTCACCAACCTCTTGTGTGGGACCTTATCGAAGTCCTTCTGAAAATCCAAATACACCACATCTACCGGTTCCCCTTTGTCTACTCCACTAGTTACATCCTCAAAGAACTCCAATAGGTTTGTCAAACAGGATTTCCCTTTCATAAATCCATGTTGACTCTGCCCAATCTTACTATTAGTTTCTAAGTGCCCAGTTATTGCATCCTTTATAAAAGATTCCAGCATTTTCCCAACTACTGAGGTGAGGCTAACAGGTCTGTAGTTCCCTGTTTTCTCTCTCCCTCCTTTCTTAAATAGCAGGGTTACATTTGCTATCCTCCAATCTGCAGGAACCATTCCAGAATCTATAGAATTTTGGAAGATAACACTGTTTATTCAGGGTAAGGGTCACTCACTGTGTAACTGTACAGAGTCACTGTTTATTCAGGGTAAGGGTCACTCACTGTGTAACTGTACAGAGTCACTGTTTATTCAGGGTAAGGGTCACTCACTGTGTAACTGTACAGAAATGAGAAGTCGCACAACACCAGGTTATAGTCCAACAGATTTATTTAATTTTACAAGCTTTCGAAGCAGTTCGCTCCTTCGTCAGGTAAGTTAGCAATGAGAGAATCTCCCAGAATTCACAATTTAAACCCAGACAAAATCTATTCACATTATTCCCTACAACAAAGAGCACAGCCAAGACAATGAGATGTGTCCAAGGCGGCCTTCGAGATACACGACAGCGCAAAATCATAGAGCAGAAACTGATAGCCAAGTTCCGCACTCATGAGGATGGCCTCAATCGCGATATCGGGTTCATGTCACGATACAGAACGTGACTTGACATCATGGCCGGTCTTCCCAGGTGTTTTTTTTTAAAAAGACTAACACAAGAACACAAATTGACAGGATATGCAGCCAGCAGGTGGTTTGACACGTTGGACCCCCTGGGACACATCTCATTGTCTTGGCTGTGCTCTTTGTTGTAGGGAATAATGTGAATAGATTTTGTCTGGGTTTAAATTGTGAATTCTGGGAGATTCTCTCATTGCTAACTTACCTGACGAAGGAGCGAACTGCTTCGAAAGCTTGTAAAATTAAATAAATCTGTTGGACTATAACCTGGTGTTGTGCGACTTCTCATTTTTGTCCACCCCAGTCCAACGCCGGCATCTCCACATCATAACTGTACAGAGTCACTGTTTATTCAGGGTAAGGGTCACTCACTGTTTAATTGTACAGAGTCACTGTTCATTCAGCAGGGTAAGCTATGGTCACTCTGTAACTGTACAGAGTTACTGTTTATTCAGCCAGGTAAGCTTTACAGCCAATGAAGTACTTTTGAAGTGTAGTCACTGTTGTAATGCAGGAAATGTGGCAGCCAATTTGCGCACAGCAAGCTCCCACAAACAGCAATGGGATAATGACCAGATAATATATTTTTTAGTGATGTTGGTTCAGGGATAAATATTGGCCATGACACCAGGGAGAACACCCCTGCTCTTCTTTGAAATAATCCCGCATGATCTTTTACGTCCACCCGTTTACAGTCTCATCTGAAAGATAGACCAGATATATTACGCACCAGAGAGCGTGTTGGGTTCCCATCCCTCTCTCCGGTCTACTCTGAAAGGTGGTAAACACCACAATGTCAGATTGTTATGTGCAGGTTAAAACTAACAGTGAGATTTATTTACAAATAAAAGAATGACACAGAAGCAGGGAAATACAGCAAGAGACCAGCAGCTCAATATAGTGAATAAAGTTTTCCAAAAACAATACGAAGTCTGAGTTTTTAGCCGTTCTTTTAGGTAGCTTTTATCTGGTCTCTGCTGTAATGTTTTGTGGTCATTGACTCCACAGAGCCCTTCTTGGCTTCTGCACGTGTTATAAGCCAGAAACTAAACATTTAAGTATAATTGACAACTCATACAATTTCCTGGTATTCTGGAGGCAGATTTCATCATCCAAAGATGAAAAAATCAAGATCTCATTGAAACGTACAAAATTCTGACAGGGCTTGACAGGGTAGATGCTGGGAGGATGTTTCCCCTGGCTGGAGAGTCTAGAACTAGGGGGTCGCAGTCTCAGAATAAGGGGTCGGCCATTTAGGACTGGGATGAGGAGAAATTTCTTCACTCAGAGGATGGTGAATCTTTGGAATTCTCTGCCTCAGAGGGCTGTGGAGGCTCAGTCGTTAAGTATATTCAAGACTGAGATCGATAGATTTTTTGGATACTAAGGGAATCAAGGGGTATGGAGAGAGTGGGGGAAGGTGAAGTTGAGGTAGAAGATCAGCCATGATCTTATTGAATGGCGGAGCAGGTTCGAGGGGCCGAATGGCCAACTCCTGCCTCTATTTCTTATGTTCTTACATTCTTCAAAGTTCTGGGTCTCACCTCTGCCAAGGGCCAAAGCAATGTAAGTCTGAGGCTCGGCTAGAGTGTAGCATCCTTGATGGGTTAGTTTATGAGGTTATGAATCTTTCTACTTCCGATAGTCTGTAAACTCGTAGACATTAAACATCTCAAAGGATATCAAGTAACCTTCTAACACAATTAGGTTTTCAATACAGGCTACAACATCAAATTAAGGAGACCGGCGAGGCTAGATGGCTCCCCAGGGAAGCCTAGGTATCTTTGGGCAGATTTGTGTATTGACTATCCCTAGGTCGCAGAGACAAAGAGTCATTGGCCCAGAAATTGATCTCGCTCTGTTCCCGCGGGGGTAAGCCTTCCCCGCGATGTCTCACCTCGCTTATGCTTTTTCTGATCCAGCTCGCACGAAATTGATGTTCCAGACATCAGCTGTGCTGGGCTTGCGTATCCCAGCGGCGTAGTTAATTCGTGCGAGCTGTGGGATCACGTGACTCAGTTAGAGCCAATGGCAGCACACCATCTTCCATTCATAAGTCTCACAGCATGGCTGTGAGACTTATGAATCTTACACCCCCCCAAAATAACAGCTAAACCTCAATTAAATTTTAAAAAAAAACCATCACATTAATAAAATAAGTATAGTTAATTAAATTAACCATTTTAAATAAAAAATTAAATTTTTGAAAAAATTTAAAATCTTTTAAAAAGTTATAAAAATAAACTTACCTGTCTTTAAAGTCTATAAAAAAGATATACCTGTAAAAAAAAATTCAAAAAAATACTTAATTCACTACTTACCTTCTTAAAAGCGGGTCTTACTCCTCCTTTTTACATTTCCAAAATCTTCCCTACTTACCTGCGCGTCCAAAGCATGAAGTGCACAGCGTGCGCGCAGCCTGTAGCGCGCACGCGATGCAGCCAGGCCCCGCCCCCTTTTCGGAAGAGCAATTGCCGGTTTTCAGCGCATGCGCAGGGCATGCAGAAAACCGGCAATTGGAGTGGGAATACGCGAGAGTATGCAGTGCGTACTCTCGCGTCCCGGGATCAATTTTCGGCCCATTGTGTCTCTGTTACAGCTAACAAAATCCCATTTTAAATTCACACTACTCTATCTAAAGACGTATAAAAATGATATAATGCAGCAATTAACCTGTTTGAGACACAGAGCTAAGCTTCTATAGAATCATAGAATAGTACAGCACAGGAGGAGGTCATTCGGCCCATCAAGTCTGCACCAGCTCTTTCGAAGAGCAATCCAGTTAGTCCCACTCCCCCACTCTTCCCCCATATCCCTGCAATTTTTTCCCTTTTAAGTACTTATCCAATTCCCTTTTGAAGGCTACTATTGAATCTGTATCCACCCTATTGGGCAGAGCATTCCAAATCCTAACCACTCGTTGTGTAAAAACGTTTCCCTCATGTCAAGGTTTACGGAGGGAATCGCCCGTCTCTGCCCTTGCCTCAGCTCATCCGCTGCTGAAACCCTCATCCATGCCTTTGTTACCTCTAGACTTGACTATTCCAACGCACTCCTGGCCGACCTCCCACATTCCACCCTACGTAAACTTGACCTCATCCAAAACTCGGCTGCCCATGTCCTAACTCGCACCAAGTCCCGTTTGCCCATCACCCCTGTGCTCGCTGACCTACATTGGCTCCCGGTTAAGCAACGCCTCGATTTCAAAATTCTCATCCTTGTTTTCAAATCTCTCCATGGCCTCGCCCCTCCCTATCTCTGTAATCTCCTCCAGCCCCACAACCCCCCCGAGATATCTGCGCTCCTCTAATTCTGCCCTCTTGAGCATCCCTGATTATAATCGCTCAACCATTAGCGGCCGTGCCTTCAGCTGCCAAAGCCCTAATCTCTGGAATTCCCTCCCTAAACCTCTCTGCCTCTCTACCTCTCTCTCCTCCTTTTATTCGCTCCTTAAGACCTACCTATTTGACCAAGCTTTTGGTCAGCTGCCCTAATTTCTCCTTATGTGGCTCGGTGTGAAATCTTTATTTTATAACACTCCTGTGAAGCGCCTTGGGACGTTTTACAACGTTAAAGGCACTATATAAATACAAGTTGTTGTTGTTGTTGAATTCCAGAGATTGGCGTCTAGACGGCTGAAGGCACAGCCACCAAAGGTGGGGCGAAAGGAGCGGGGGGATGAGCAAGTGGCCAGAGTTGGAGGAACGCAGATTTGCCACATCCTGATATACGTGGTGTTTAAGGCCCCTGTATCATAGCTCCCTGTGTCAATTGCCCAGAGGTAGATTACCATCACTGGGTCTCTGCTTGTGCCCTTCAGTATCAGTTCTAACTTTAGCTTTTTGTCCTTATGGGCCCCATAAGTGGACTCCGGGAAGGCCTCATGTACACTTTATGTCAGTGCTCCCATTAACGTGCATAGATTATCAAGCTGCTGATAACATCTGACTTAGGATTTCTCCAGCGAGGAGACAACAGTGCCAAGAGCAGCCCTTTCCAAGTCTGCAACTGAATCAGTGGCTGTAGTGCGCTGTTTAAATAGACTCTGTCGACTGTTTGCTGTAGTGCGCTATTTAAATAGACTCTGTCGACTGTTTATTGTAGTACGCTGTTTAAATAGACTCTGTCGACTGTTTGCTGTAGTGCGCTATTTAAATAGACTCTGTCGACTGTTTATTGTAGTACGCTGTTTAAATAGACTCTGTCGACTGCTTGCTGTAGTGCATTGTTTAAATAGAAGCTGTCCACTGTTTGCTGTAGTGCGCTATTTAAATAGACTCTGTCGACTGTTTGCTGTAGTGCGTTGTTTAAATAGACTCTGTTTGTTGAGTAAATAGACCCTGTTTGCTGTGAGTCCTGCCGTAAGTCCCGACCCTTCCAACTCATTGGCTGACACAACACGCTGCGTATCACCTTCAGGTTCAGTTTTTAATATTAGCATCTCAAAACACAATGATTTAAATTGCTGGAATGTGAGTACCTCTTCAATCTGCATTAGAGACAGAATCTTAGTTTGTTAGTGATGTCAGCTGTGGCTCAGTGGATAGCGCGCTCACCTCTGCGTCAGAAGGTTGTGGGTTCAAGCCCCATTCCAGAGACTTGAGCACACAATCCAGGCTGACACTCCAGTGCAGTGCTGAGGGAGCGCTGCACTGTCGGAGGTGCCGTCTTTCGGATGAGTTGTTAAACCGAGGCCCCGTCTGCCCTCTCAGAGGGATGTAAAGGATCCCACGGCCACTATTTTGAAGAAGAGTAGGGGAGTTATCCCAGGTGGGAGCTATCCCCGGTGGGAGCTAGCTGTGCGCAAATTGGCTGCCGCGTTTCCTACATTACAACAGTGACTATACTTCAAAAAAGTACGTCATTGGCTGTAAAGCGCTTTGGGACATCCGGAGATCATGAAAGGCGCTATAGAAATGCAAGTCTTTCTTTCATTCCCTCAGGATCAGAGCTGGTTTTTTCCACACATTCCCTCTGACCTTTTCCAATATCTTAAGTAAAACCGGGCCCTTCTCTACGGTGCTGAGCCCCGGCAATGAACATTCCCTTTATTCAGAGTTGGCATCAGGTGGGAGGAAGAAACAAAAACAAAGGAAAATTGCAGGAATTTGTCGGGATTCTAATAATCCCACTTAAAAGGCGAACTCCCAAATTCTGACAGTCTGTCTCTGTCAATAGCTGGCCTCGCCCTTCAGATAAACAGCATGATGTTAATGCTCCAAACACAGAAACAGCTCCAAGAACTAATTGCTACAGTAAGGGATTAAAATCCTCTCTCTTTTAAAGACTGAAGGAACACTGTGTCACCCAGCTCCCCCGCAGTGGGCTCACTACCTCATGTTCCAGTGAGATATGCAGGCTGAGGCTCCACTCTGATGTTGTCAGCCATGGCTCAGTGGGTAGCACTCTCACCTCTGAGTCATCGAAGGTTGCAAATTCAAGTCCCCACTCGAGACTCGAGCACTGAATCGAGGCTGATGCTTCAGGGTCTGGTCAGGGTGAGGGAGCTGGTCACTTCAGGGTCAGGGTGGGGGAGCTGATCACTTCAGGGTCAGGGTGGGGGAGCTGGTCACTTCAGGGTCAGGGTGGGGGAGCTGATCACTTCAGGGTCAGGGTGGGGGAGCTGGTCACTTCAGGGTCAGGGTGGGGGAGCTGGTCACTTCAGGGTCAGGGTGGGGGAGCTGATCACTTCAGGGTCAGGGTGGGGGAGCTGGTCACTTCAGGGTCAGGGTGGGGGAGCTGGTCACTTCAGGACCAAAAAAGAAAGACTTGCATTTCTACAGCACCTTTCACAACCGGACGTCTCAAAGCGCTTTACAGCCAATGAAGCACTTTTTGAAGTGGAGTCTCTGTTATAATGTGGGAAATGCAGCAGCCAATTTGCGCACAGCAAGCTCCCACAAGCAGCAATGTGATAATGACCAGATAATCTGTTTTAGTGATGTTGATTGAAGGATAAATATTGGCCCACAACACCAGGGAGAACTCCCCTGCTCTTCTTCGAAATAGAGGCTGTGGGATCTTTTACGTCCGTCTGAGAGGGCAGACGGGGCCTCGGTTTAAAGTCTCATTCGAAGGATAGCACCTCAGACAGTGCAGCACTCCCTCAGTACTGCACTGGAGTGTCAGCCTAGATTTTTGTGCTCAAGTCTCTGGAGTGGGACTTGAACCCACAATCTGCTGACTCAGGAGGTGAAAGCGCTGCCCACTGAGCCAGGGCTGACACAGGCTTTGGGTCAGGGCGAGGAGGCTGGTCATTTCGGTGTTGGGTTGGGACAGGGTGGGGGAACGAGACGTTGTTGGGACAGGGTGGGGGGAGCGGGGCATTTCAGGGTCGGGTTGGGACAGGGTGGGAGCTTGGCGTAACAGGGTCCGGGAACAGGCTTGTCCCGACAGTGACTGTGATGTAACCCTCCTCTCCTGCAGAGCGACGTTGGTCAAAACCTGGGAGAAACTCCAAGGAAAGTCGAAGAGCTGCAAGTCATGTGAGCTGAACTCCCCCACCCTGGGCGTCTCCATAACAAATTCGGGAAGCTAGCACCCTCCATCCAGTGAATCCGGTTGGAAATGTGCACACGAGTGTTGGTTGATGACACAATCGGCTTATGCCACGATGCCTCCACAGGCGAATAGCCAGCTGTCATTCCCTGCCTGGTCACTTGGATGAGACACAGAAGGGTTCCTGCTGCTTGTGAAATTCTACACCAGTAACGAGTGAGGAAGGGATAGCAATAAATACCAGGCAGTATAAAAAACTTGGCCACTTGATTTCTCTGACTAATCGCTAGCCTACACGTAATCTACGTTTAACAACTTTCTCCCTTTTCCCCCTCTCGTTCTCTCTCTCTGGCCCGTACTGGCTCATGCTAGGGTACGGTCCCCGGCCCCCACCCCCGCCCCACTTCAACCCCCGGGCCTTAAGATTCTGAGGGGGATTGACAGGGTAGATGCTGAGAGTGTCTAGAACTAGGGGGCATAGTCTCAGGATAAGGGGTCGGCCATTGAAGATGCATTGTTGATCATCTTCCAACATTCGATGGAATCTGGAACAGTACCCATGGATTGGAGGGTAGCTAATGTTACCCCACTATTCAAAAAGGGTGGTAGAGAGAAAACGGGGAATTACAGACCGGTAAGCCTGACATCGGTAGTGGGGAAAATGCTAGGGTCCATTATAAAAGATGTAATAGCTGAGCACTTGGAAAACAGTGACAGGATCGGACAAAGTCAACATGGATTTACAAAAGGTAAATCATGCTTGACCAATCTACTGGAATTTTTTGAGGATGTAACTGGTAAAATAGATAAGGGAGAACCAGTGGATGTGGTGTATTTGGACTTCCAAAAGGCTTTTGATAAGGTCCCGCATAAGAGATTAGCGTGTAAAGTTAAGGCACATGGGATTGGGGGCAAGGTATTGACTTGGATAGAGAACTGGTTGGCAGACAGAAAGCAAAGAGTTGGAATAAACGGGTCTTTTTCCGAGTGGCAGGCAGTGACTAGTGGGGTACCGCAGGGATCGGTCCTTGGACCCCAGCTATTCACAATATATATTAATGATCTAGACAAGGGAACTAGATGTAATATCTCCAAGTTTACAGACGACACGAAACTGGGTGGGCGTGTGTACTGCGAGGAGGATGCCGAGAAACTCCAGGATGATTTGGACAGGTTGGGTGATTGGGCAGAAGCGTGGCAGATGCAATATAATGTGGATAAATGCGAGGTTATCCACTTTGGTGTCAAAAACAGAAAGGCAGATTATTATCTGAATGGCAATAGATTGGGAGAAGGGGAAGTGCAACGAGACCTGGGTGTCCTTGTGCACCAGTCGCTGAAGGTAAGCATGCAGGTGCAGCAGGCGGTTAAGAAGGCAAATGGTATGTTGGCCTTCATAGCGAGAGGGTTTGAGTACAGGAACAAGGCTGTCTTGCTGCAGCTGTACAGGGCCTTGGTGAGACCACACCTTGAGTACTGTGTGCAGTTTTGGTCGCCTTATCTGAGGAAGGATGTTCTTGCCATGGAAGGAGTTCAGCGAAGATTCACAAGGCTGATACCTGGGATGGCAGGAATGACATATGTAGAGAGATTGGGTCGATTGGGCTTATACTCACTGGAGTTTAGAAGAATGAGAGGGGATCTCATTGAAACTTATAAAATTCTGACAGGACAGGACAAACTAGATGCAGGAAGGATGTTCCCGATGGTCGGGGAGTCCAGAACCAGGGGTCACAGTCTAAGGATAAGGGGTAAGCCATGTAGGACAGGAATGAGGAGGAATTTCTTCACCCAGAGAGTGGTGAACCTGTGGAATTCTCTGCCACAGAAGGCAGTAGAGGCCAATTAATTAAATACATTCAAGAAGGAGTTGGATATATTTCTTAAGGCTAAAGGGATCAAGGGATATGGGGAGAAAGCAGGGACAGGGTACTGAATTTGGATGATCAGCCATGATCGCATTGAATGGCGGAGCAGGCTAAAGGGGCCGAATGGCCTACTCCTGCTCCTATCTTCTATGATTCTATGATTCTATGAGATGAGGCAGAATTTCTTCACTCAGAGGGTTGTGAATCTTTGGAATTCTCTGCCCCAGAGGGCTGTGCATGCTGAGTCTTTATGAGTATATTTAAGGCTGAAATCGATAGATTTTTGGGCTCGAGGGGAATCAAGGGATATGGAGATCGGGCGGGAAAGTGGAGTTGAGGTCGATGATCAGCCATGGTCATACTGAATGGTGCAGCAGGCTCGAGGGGCCGAATGCCCTACTCCTGCTCCTAATTCTTATGTTTTTATGTTCTTACCCAATCTTCCAGGCCGGGATTTCCCACTCCCGACCCATGGGGGTATTCAACCACGGTGGGAGCAGGAGCACAACTGCTTAATTCTCGAATGTTAAAATAACCAGACAAAAAAGACTTGTATTTATAAAGCACCTTTCATGACCTCAGGACATCCCAAAGTGCTTCACAGACAATGAAGTACTTTTTGAAGTGTCGTCACTGTTGTAATGTAGGAAACACGGCAGCCAATTTGCGCACAGCAAGCTCCCACAAACAGCAATCTGATAATGACCAAATAATCTGTTTTTAGTGATGTTGGTTGAGGGATAAATATTGGCCAGAACTCCGGGGATAACTCCCCTGCTCTTCTTCGAAATAGTGCCGTGGGATCTTTTACATCCACCGGAGAGAGCAGACGGGGCCTCGGTTTAACATCTCATCCGAAAGACGGCACCTCCGACAGTGCAGCGCTCCCTAAGCACTGCACTCGGTGTGTCAGCCTGGATTTTGTGCTCAAGTCTCTGGAGTGGGGCTTGAACCCACGACCTTCTGACTCAGAGGCGAGGGTGCTACCCACTGAGTCACAGACAAAAAAAGAAATCTCAGGACTCATTCGATGCCCAACACCTAGAGCAGCCGACACTGAGCAACGATCTGGAGCAGGGATTCGGCCTGACTGTTGACCTCCCTCTCTCTGGCCCGAAGGCACCACAGCAACGCTACCTCCGCCTCTCCCGAGATCAGACACCAACCGGGAATCAAAAGCGGGCACGCTCCCGGTTCGTGCGGCTCTGTGACGTACACCCTGCCTTTAACCAGCAAAGACTTGTGGCTCTGTGTGTATATTCAAAATCATCCTCGATTGCTTTCAACGTGTTCTAAGAGGCCTCTCATCAGTAAACAAACCAGGAGCTTGTAGCAGAGAGAGAGACACACACACTCCTCAATATCCCTCCCTGCCCACTCGCCATACAGCACAGAAGGAGGCCATTCTGCCCATCGTGCCTGTGCCGGCTCTTTGAAAGAGCTCTCCAATTAGTCCCACTCTCCCTGCTCTTTCCCCTTAGCCCTGCGAATTTTTCCCCTTCAAGTATTTATCCAATTCCCCTTTTGAAAGTTACTATTGAATCTGCTCCCACCGCCCTTTCAGGCAGCGCATTCCAGATCACAACAACTCAAACACTCTCTCCTCATCTCCCCCTCTGGTTCTTTCACCAATTACCTTAAATCTGTGTCCTCTCATTAGACCATCTGTCCCTCGCCTCCAAACCCCGCCCTCATTTATCAACCACACAAAGAAAACATTAGGAGATGCTCTTTAAAAAAAACAAATCCCTTTCTAAATCAGAAGAGGCTGTTTATTTCATTCGGGTAGTTTGGGGTCAATCTGCCTTTACATACCTGGCCGGTGAAAGTTTCCAGCATCCCAGTGCAAGGATTTGTTGCCTCTATTAGAACAGGCTGGCTCTTCCACTCCCCGATTTATATTCCATTCAGTCCAATTGCACATGACATCATCAGTCTCTGGCAATTAAAACCCACAGACTCACAGCAGCCAGTTTACAACAACAACAACTTGCATTTATATAGCGCCTTTAACATAGTAAAACGTCCCAAGGCGCTTCACAGGAGCGATTATCAAACAAAATTTGACACCGAGCCTGATAAGGAGCTAGTAGGGACAGCTTGGTCAAAGAGGCAGGTTTTAAGGAGCGTTTTAAAGGAGGAGGGAGAGTTGGAGAGGTTTTGGGGAGGCAATTCCAGAGATTAGGGCCTCGGCAGCTGAACCCTTTAGAAAGGATGGGGAAGGCGCAGTAGAGAGTTACCAGAATGGTACCAGGGATGAGGGACTTCAGTTACACGTGGAGAGACTGGAGAAGCTGGGATTGTTCTCCTTAGAGCAGAGAAGGTTAAGAGGAGATTTAATAGAGGTGTTCAAAATTACAAAGGGGTTTTGATAGAGTAAATAGAGAAACT
Source organism: Squalus acanthias (assembly GCA_030390025.1). Classification (NCBI taxonomy): domain Eukaryota; kingdom Metazoa; phylum Chordata; class Chondrichthyes; order Squaliformes; family Squalidae; genus Squalus; species Squalus acanthias. The sequence goes on from CM059427.1 coordinate 79,928,672, forward strand.
GTTTCCACTGGCAGGAGGGTTGATCACCGGAGGGCACAGATTTAAGATAATTGGCAAAAGAACCAGGTGGGAGATGAGGAGAATGTTTTTTAACGCAGCGAGTTGTTGTGATCTGGAATGCGCTGCCTGAAAGGGCGGTGGAAGCAGATTCAATAGTAACTTTCAAAAGGGAATTGGATAAATATTTGAAGGGGGGAAATTTGCAGGGCTATGGGGAAAGAGCAGGGGAGTGGGACTAATTGGAGAGCTCTTTCAAAGAGCCGGCACAGGCACGATAGGCCGAATGGCCTCTTTCTGTGCTGTGAGATTCAATGATGTATGAGTCACTCAAAAAGAAATATATATAAAGGCATCAAGAAAAACAGGACAAGGCTTGTGACACCAAGACAGGTTTTAGATTTGCAAAAAGATAACCAGGCAAAGACTGAAAGGGTTGGGAATTAGCGAAATCTCAATTAATTCAATATATTACATGATAAGTAATACAAAAAAAAACACAAAGAACGCTGCAAACTGTGAGAGAGCCGTGATTTAAGGGGCTGGAGTTGGAGAAATAAAGATTATATACATATATTACATAATAAATACAGGCAAAAAAACACAATGATCTAGGAGATACATTTTATAGGAGAAATATTAAAATATTTGCGATTGCAGAAGGCAGGGAAAGTTGGTGTAGATTATTTTTTTTAATTAATTAATATTTGCAAATTATATATATTTTGTTTCCCCCCGTTGCTGGATTGTTTGCCGGCTCCCCCTTGCATCCGCCCTGCCTCGCAAGATGCGCTGCCCGGGATCTGCCTCTCTCTCTCTCTCTCTCTGTCTCTCTCCCCCCACCCCGCCTTGTCCGAGCGGCGGCTCCCACCTGCCCATCCCCTTTGGTCCTTGGTCCCAGCGCCCGGCGGCTCCACCGCACCTACCTGTCAGTCACTGGCCGGGGTGCTGGCTGCGAGGCGGCGAGGCGGAGGACCGGCTGGGGCAGCGGAGCGAGGCAGGGAATGCGGCATCTCATCACGTGTGTGTGTGGCCTCCCACTCATCCCGAATTTACTGTAAAATCGGGAATAAAGATTCTGGGAATAACTCACTCTGTCCTGGGAATTAATCAGGGATGAAATCTGGGAGTACCTCACTCTGTCCTGGAAAATCAGGGATGAAATCTGGGAATAACTCACTCTGTCCTGGAAAATCAGGGATGAAATCTGGGAATACCTCACTCTGCCCTGGAAAACCAGGGATGAAATCTGGGAATAACTCACTCTGTCCTGGGAATTAATCAGGGATGAAATCTGGGAATACCTCACGCTGTCCTGGAAAATCAGGGATAAAATTTGGGAATAACTCACTCTGTCCTGGAAAATCAGGGATAAAATCTGGGAATAACTCACTCAGTCCTGGAAAATCAGGGATAACATCTGGGACTAACTCACTCTGTCCTGGAAAATCAGGGATAAAATCTGGGAATAACTCACTCTGTCCTGGAAAATCAGGGATAAAATCTGGGAATAACTCACTCTGTCCTGGAAAATCAGGGATAAAAATCTGGGAATATCCCACACTGTCCTGTGAATAACTGTAAAATCAGGGATAGAGTCTGGGAATAACCTTTCTGTCCTAGATAATCAGGGATAAAAATCTGGGAATAACTCACTCTGTCCTGGGAATAACCCACTCTGTCATGTGAATAACTGTAAAATCAGGGATAGAGTCTGGGAATAACCTCTTTTGTCCTGGATAATCAGGGATAAAAATCTGGGAATAACTCACTCTGTCCTGGGAATAACCCACTCTGTCATGTGAATAACTGTAAAATCAGGGATAGAGTCTGGGAATAACATCTTTTGTCCTGGATAATCAGGGATAAAAATCTGGGAATAACTCACTCTGTCCTGGGAATATCCCACTCTGTCCTGTGAATAACTGTAAAATCAGGGACAGAGTCTGGGAATAACCTCGTCTGTCCTGGAAAATTGGGGATAAAATCTGGGAATAACTCACTCTGTCCTGGGAATAACCCAATCTGCCCTGGGAATTACAGTAAAATTCGGGATACACTCTGGGAATAACTCACTCTGTCCTGGGAATTAATCAAGGATAAAATCTGGGAATAACTCACTCTGTCCTGGGAATTACTGTAAAATCAGGGATAGAGTCTGGGAATAACCTCTTCTGTCCTGGAAAATCAGGGATAAAATCTGGGAATAGAAACATAGAAACATAGAATCTAGGAGCAGGAGTAGGCCATTCGGCCCGTCGAGCCTGCTCCACCATTCAATACGATCATGGCTGATCATTCAAATCCAGTACCCTGTCCCTGCTTTAATCCCCACAGTACACATATCCCACCCTAGCCCCGTAACCCCATGTATTTAATTCCCCCTAACATATCCCATCCTATCCCCATAACCCCACATATTTAATCCCCCCCCACTAACACTAAGGGTCAATTTATCATAGCCAAATCAACCTAACCCGGACATTTTTGGACATAACCCACTTTGTCCTGGGAATTACTGTAAAATCAGGGGAAAAGATTGGGAATAATCCACTGCTTCCCAGGGAGACTGGGAATTTCTGTAAAATCAGGGACAGATAGTCTAGGAATAACCCTCTGCCTCCCATGGTGGCCGGGAATTACTGTAGGAAGAAGTTTGAATCAGCCCATTGCTTATCAGGTACGTGATCACCAACAAGTGATTATTCTCCTTGAGGGTGCGGGGGGGGGGGGGGGGGGGGGGTGGTGCGAGGATGGTAAATCTGACAACAACAACAACTTGTAGTTATATAGCACCTTTAATGTAGTAAAATGTCCCAAGGCGCTTCACAGGAGCATTATAAAACAAAATTTGACACAAAGCCACATAAGGAGATATTAGGACAGGTGACCAAAAGCTTGGTCAAAGAGGTAGGTTTTAAGGAGCATCTTAAAGGAGGAGAGAGAGGTGGAGAGGCTTAGGGAGGGAATTCCAGAGCTTGGGGCCTCGGCAGCTGAAGGCACGGCCGCCAATGGTGGAGCAATGAAAATCGGGGGTGCGCAAGAGGCCAGAATTGGAGGAGCACAGAGATCTCGGAGGGTTGTAGGGCTGGAGGAGGTTACAGAGATAGTGAGGGAGCAAGGCCATGGGGGGATTTGAAAACAAGGATGACAATTTTTAAATCGAGACGTTGCTGGACTGGGAGCCAATGTAGGTCAGGGCAGTGAGTGCCCAGCCAGTCTGGCTCACTCAGGGAACTTGGAGGGGTAACCCAGTTACTGGAGGCCAGGATTCTTCCAGCTCCAGATAGCCCTACACCCAATTCTCCAATGGGTAGAATAGTCCTTGCTGGTGAAACAAGGGTTAGATACATTCCCAGGTCAGGTACAGCACGGGTTCAATACATTCCCAGGTCAGGTACAGCACGGGTTCGATACATTTCCAGGTCAGGTACAGCACGGGTTAGATACATTCCCAGGTCAGGTACAGCACGGGTTTGATACATTCCCAGGTCAGGTACAGCACGGGTTAGATACAGTCCCAGGTCAGGTACAGCACGGGTTAGATACAGTCCCAGGTCAGGTACAGCACGGGTTCGATACATTCCCAGGTCAGGTACAGCACGGGTTAGATACAGTCCCAGGTCAGGTACAGCACGGGTTAGATACAGTCCCAGGTCAGGTACAGCACAGGTTAGAAAGCTTATGAAGAGCTTTTTAAAAGTGTCATGTAAACAGAAAATGCTGGAAATACTCAACAGGTCAGGCAGCACCTGTGGAGAGAGAAACAGCTTGATGACCTCTTTGACCAAGCTTTTGGTCACCTGACCTAATACTTCCTTATGTGGCTCGGTGTTGAATTCTGTTTGATAATCGCTCCTGTGAAGCGCCTTAAAGGTGTTAGCCTTGGCTCAGTGGGTCGCACTCTGAGTCAGAAGGTCGTGGGTTCAAGCCCATACTCCAGATGCTTAAACACATGATTTCAGCTGACACTTCAATGCAGTGCTGCACTGTCAGAGGTGCCATCATTCGAATGAGATGTTAAACCAAGAGGGCAAACCTGCATTACCAGGCGGATGTAAATGATCCCATGTCACTATTTGAAGAAGAGCAGGGGACTACTCCCTGGTGCCCTGGCCAATATTTACTCTTCAACCAACATCAGTACAATATTTTAATTAGTCATCGACTTCATTGCTGTTCGTGGGATCTTGCTGTGCACAAATTGGCTAACGTGTTATCTGGTCATTACCTCATTGCTGTTTGAATTTGTGTAGCTCCTTTCACAGTCTCAGGATGTCCCAATGCGCTTTACAGGCAATGAAGTCCTTTTGAAGTGTAGCCACTGTTGTAATGTAGGAAATGCGTTAGCCAATTTGCGCACAGCAAGATCCCACAAACAGCAATGAAGAATTAAAATATGGTACTGATGTAGGCTGAGGGATAAATATTGGCCAGGACACCGGGGAGAACACCCCTGCTCTTCAAATAGTGCCGTGGGATATTTTACGTCCACCCGAGAGGGTAGAGGGGGCCTCGGTTTAACATCTCATCTGTTTATATAAATGATGAAAAACAGTGCTCCCAGCACTGATTCCTGTGGAACATCACTTCCCACCTTTTGCCAGTCTAAGTAAAATAAGGAGGCAATATTAATTGGAAAATAAGGATCTAAATGGGGTAGAGGAGCAAAGGAATCTAGGAGTGCAAATGCACAAATCACTAAAAGTAGTGCCACAGGCCAATGAGGTCATAACAAAAGCAAACTAAGCACTAGGGTTTATTTCTAGAGGGATAGAATTGAAAAGTAGGGAAGTTATGCTAAACTTGTATCGAACATTGGTTAGACCACACTTAGAGTACTGCGTACAGTTCTGGTCACCATATTATAAAAAGGATATAGAGGCACTGGAGAGGGTGTAGAGAAGATTCACAAAAATATTACCAGAACTGAGAGGTTATACATATCAGGAAAGGATGAACAGGCTGGGTCTCTTTTCTCTTGAAAAAAAAAGGCTGAAGAGTGGCCTGATAGAGATGTTTAAAATTATGAAAGGTTTTGATAAAGTAGACACACAGAGAGAATGTTTCCACTTGTGGGGAAGAGTATAACTAGAAGCCATCAATATAAGATAGTCACCAAGAAATCCAATAGGGAATTCAGGAGAAAATTCTTTACCCAGAGAGCGGTGAGAATGTGGAACTCACTACCACAGGGAGTGGTTGAGGCGAATAGCGTAGATGCATTTAAGGGGAAGTGAGGTAAGTACATGAGGGAGAAAGGAATAGAAGGATATGCTGATGGGGTGAGATGAAGAGGGGTGGGAGGAGGCTCGTGTGGAGCATAAACACCGGCATGGACCAGTTGGGCCGAATGGCCTGTTTCTGTGCTGTAGACTCGATGTAACCCCTACTCTCTGTTTTGTAGCCAGCTTGATATCCATTCTGCTACTTGTCCCCTGACTCCACATGTTCTGACCTTAGTCATGAGTCTGCTATGCGGTACCTTATCAAAGGACTTTTTGAAGTTATGTCTACTAGGTCTTTCGGATGAGACGTTAAACCGAGGCCCCGTCTGCCCTCTTGAGTGGATGCAAATAATCCCATGGCACTATTTCAAAGAAGAGCTGGGGAGTTCTCCCCGGTGTCATAGAATCATAGAATGGTTACAGCACAGAGAGAGGCCATTCGGCCCGTCGAGCCCGTGCCAGCTCTCTGCAAGAGCACTTCAGCTAGTCCCACTCCCCCGCCCTTTCCCCGTTGCCCTGCAAATTTTTTTCCCTTCAGGTACTTATCCAATTCCCTTTTGAAAGGCACGATTGAGTCTGCCTCCACCACCCTATCATGCAATGCATTCCACATCCTAATCACTCGCTGCGTAAAAAAGTTTTTCCTCGTGCCGCCTTTGGTGTTCTGGGGCCAATATTTATCCCTCAACCAACATCACTAAAAAGCATTATCTGGTCATTATCACATTGCTGTTCGTGGGAGCTTGCTGCGCGCATATTGGCCGCGGCGTTTCCAACATTGCGACTTCGAAACAAAAAAGTACTTCCTTGGCTGTGAAGCGCTTTGGGTGGGTGAAAGGCGCTGTAGAAATGCAAGTTCTTTCTATTTTTTTAGGTGGGTGCTAATTATAATAACAATCCCTGGCCAACATTTGTCCCTGAACCAACATCAGCTGCTTGTGGAGCTTGTGGCGTGCCTGGGTCCTCCGCGCCGGGAGGGGGTGGCGCTGTCGGGGGAGGGGGTGAGCCAGCGGGACAGCGAGGGAAGGAGGGAGGGAGCCGTACTCGCTCGCAGCGTCTGCCGCCTCGGCGCTGGCGGAGGTGTTTATAAGAAATGTATTTTAAAAAATATTTTGAAGCGCTTTTTCACCTCTGACTGCGCGGCAGCGACCGTCCGACCGCCTGAGGTTTGTGTTTTAAAAAAGGGGGGGAATCAATTTTTTTTAATCGACGATGACGTAAGCGCGCCGGCACGACGTGGGGTCGTGACCTCCAGCTGAATGTTTAGGGAAGCGGCGCCAGGTGATGGAGGAGGAGGTGGAGAGTGGGATAGGGCGCAGAGCAGGTAACTGTGCTCCAGAACATTGTATACAGGGCCCTGTGCAGGTAACTGTGCTCCAGAACATTGTATACAGGGCCCAGAGCAGGTAACTGTGCTCCAGAACATTGTATACAGGGCCCTGTGCAGGTAACTGTGCTCCAGAACATTGTATACAGGGCCCAGAGCAGGTAACTGTGCTCCAGAACATTGTGTACAGGGCCCAGAGCAGGTAACTGGGGCTTTAGAACATTGTATACAGGGCCCAGAGCAGTTAACTGGGGCTTTCGAACATTGTATACAGGACCCAGAGCAGGTAACTGTGCTCCAGAACATTGTATACAGGGCCCAGAGCAGGTAACTGGGGCTTTAGAACATTGTATACAGGACCCAGAGCAGGTAACTGTGCTCCAGAACATTGTATACAGGGCCCAGAGCAGGTAACTGGGGCTTTAGAACATTGTATACAGGGCCCAGAGCAGGTAACTGTGTTCCAGAACATTGTATACAGGGCCCAGAGCAGGTAACTGGGGCTTTAGAACATTGTATACAGGACCCAGAGCAGGTAACTGTGCTCCAGAACATTGTATACAGGGCCCAGAGCAGGTAACTGGGGCTTTAGAACATTGTATACAGGGCCCAGAGCAGGTAACTGTGTTCCAGAACATTGTATACAGGGCCCAGAGCAGGTAACTGGGGCTTTAGAACATTGTATACAGGACCCAGAGCAGGTAACTGTGCTCCAGAACATTGTATACAGGGCCCAGAGCAGGTAACTGGGGCTTTAGAACATTGTATACAGGGCCCAGAGCAGGTAACTGGGGCTGGGGTGTGTTAGTAGGCGCAACAATCTGCACAGATGTGGAAATTCATCTCATGGTGAGGGGGATTGCCCTTAGCAGAGAGGTCAATAACCAGGGGGCATAAATTTAAAGGAATTGGTAGAAGGATTAGATGGGAGTTGAGAACTTTTTTCACCCAGAGAGTGGTGGTTGTCTGGAGCTCACTGTCGGAAACGGTGGTCGACGCAGAAACCCTCATTGCATTTTAAAAAGTACTTGGATATGCACTTGAAGTGCTGTAACCTACAGGGCTACAGACCAAGAGCTGGAAAGTGGGATTAGCTCTCTTTCGACCGGCACGGACACGATGGGCCAAATGGCCTCCTTCTGTGCTGTATATATCTGATTAAAACCTTTATCTAGGCTAATGGGGACTACCTTTAATCATAGGCAGGGTAGTCATAGGATCCCCAGGGATTGGGAAGGCCCTGATACATACAGGGGTGCAGAGCCTGGGACAGACCATCTCCAGCAACAGGGAATTTCATTAAGTATTGTGCACAGGGGCAAGGCAGCCACAGCAGGCTGGCGTTCCAGCGGGGCTTACACCTGACAGCAGATACATCAGCCTTGGGTGTGGTTTGAAGATGGGGACTGTCTGTGATTTGATTAATTTCAAAGGGGAATTGGATGTAACTTGGGAAAGGAAACATTTGCAGGGCTATGGGGAACGAGCAGGGGGGAGAGGGACTAATTAGCGAGCTCTTTCAAAGAGCCGGCACAGGCACGATGAGCCGAATAGCCTCCTTCTGCGCTGTATGATGATTCTAATTCTGTATTGATCATGGATTGGGTTTGAGTCGATGGCACAGTTTGCCGTATTACTGTTTGATTTTTATTGCTTCTGCACTGCTTGTGTGAAAGAAAGAGAGTATTGTGACATAAGAAATGCGTCATCGGATCTGTCCCCTAGGGGAAACTCTGCTGCCCGTGTCCTAACTGGCACCAAGTCCCGTTCACCCACCGTCCCCTGTGCTCGCTGACCTACATTGGCTCCCGGTCTGGCAACGCCTCGATTTAAAAAATTCTTATCCCTGTGTTCAAATCCCTCCATGGTCTCGCCCCTCCCTAGCTCTGTAATCTCCTCCAGCCCTACAACCCCCCGAGATCTCTGCGCTCCTCCAAATCTGGCCTCTTGAGCATCCCTGATTTCCATCGCTCCATTGGCGGCTGTGCCTTCAGCTGCTGAGGCCCTAAGCTCTGGAATTTCCTCCCTAAACCTCCCTGCCTCTCCACCCCTCTCTCCTCTTTCAGCACCTCCTTACAACCTACCTCTCTGACCAAGCTTGTGGTCACCTGCTCTAAATCTTCCTGATGTGGCTCAGTGTCAGATTTTGTTTGATAATCGTACCTGTGAAGCGCTTTGGGGCATTTTACTACGTTTAAAGGCGCTATATAAACGCAGGCTGTTGTTGTAGGGTGTGCGCTGGCTGGCCATGGGGTCTGGCATTGTGCTAAAGTGTATGAGCTATGAAGGTGGTGCAGGCATGTAACAAAATGTTGTTATTGTCAGTTCTGGAATGAATCTGTTGCTGTATTTCACGTGACTTATCTGTAATCTTCCTATGTGAGACCCAGATCAGATGACTGACCATTGTTGAATGTGGGGCGCAGTCTCGTGGTAAATGCGCTGTGGTGAGGTACTGAGCCATGCAGACTAGGTTACTGGGTTCAAATCTGTGCCGTTAATAATTGCAGCAGTTGGCTTCAGTGCCTTGGTATTGGGAGGGCAGAATGTCAGTCAGAGTTCCTGCTCCTGATCGCTGTCTACTTAGTCTTGTATGGTATTTACAGCACAGAAACAGGCCATTTGGGCCAACTAGTCCGTGCCAGTGTTTATGCTCCATATGAGCCTCGTCCCACCCTCTTCATCTCCCCCTCTCCCCCCTCTTTATGTCACCCCATCAGCCTATCCTTCTATTCCTCTCTCCCTCATGTGTTTATCGAGCTTCCCCTTAAATGCATTTGTACTATTCGCCTCAACCACTCCCTGTGGTAGCGAGTTCCACATTCTCACCACTCTCTGGGTAAAGAAGTTTCTCCTGAATTCCCCATTGGATTTATTGATGGCCCCGAGTTTTGGTCTCCCCCACAAGTGGAAGCATCCTCTCTACGTCTACCCTATCAAACCCTTTCATAATCTTAAAGATCTCTATCAGGTCACCCCTCAGCCTTTTTTTTTCTGGAGAAAAGAGCCCCAGCCTGTTCAATCTTTCCTGACAGTTAGAACCTCTCAGTTCTGGTATTATTGTACAGGTTGAGCGTTCTGAATCTGGCAACCTCGGGGCCGAGCCGGTTTTCGTGTTTTTCCGGACTTCGGAATGTGTTTCTGATGTCTGAAGTCCGGAAATATCGCAACCTGGGTTTGTGCGTTTCCGGACTTCGGACATCAGAAACACGTTCCGAGTCCGGAAATGCCTGGGCCGCTCCGCGTAGTTTTGATGCGTTTCTCCGCCCCTCCCCTTCTGTTAAAGGGCTCGGCAGAGCATCTGATGGCCCACACTAGGCCACCAGGGCGGTGTGGTGCCGTGGCTGCAGCCTGGCGGAAACACTTAGTGGAGCTGTGCAGATTAAGGAGGATAAAACACAACACTAAAGTTTTATTGCATCACTCGCATTTTTCATAGGATTTTTCAAAAAAAGACAACAAAAGTTAATGGCTTTTTGAAGTACAGGTTGAGCGTCCAAAATCCGGAGTTCGGGATTCCGGAACATTTTACGGATTCCGGACGACCCTGCCACCAATTGTCCTGGATTCCGGAACTCCGGATTTTGGACGCTTAACCTGTAGTAAAAACATTTTTGTGTCTCTGTACCCTTTATATAATAGAGACCAGAACTGTGCACAGTAACTCCAAGTGTGGTCTAACCAAGGTTCGATACAAGTTTAACATAACTTCTCTGCTTTTCAATTCTATCCCTCTAGAAATGAACCCCAGTGCTTTTTTTTAATGATCTTATCAACCTGCGTCAGTACTTTTAGTGACTTGCTCAAATGTGTGTGTGTATCTCTTCATCTATCTGATGAAGACAGTATTGGGATTAGTTGTGATGCCTTCAGCGGTCAAATAGTCCCATCAATATCACTGCCTGTAATCATGTGAAGGATGGCCATTTGGGCAAGAAAGCAGAGGGTGGCTGGTATCTGTGGGACTGCACCCAAGCAAGAATCCGTGTCTTTGGGAGAGGAGGGGACAAACGGGCTTGAGAAAATAAATTGTAACTGTGCTGCCCTGTGCGATTCCTTTCCTCTCAAGTCCTCCAGTGTGTTGCCATCCAGCCCTGTGTCCACCTCTCCCCATTTAAATGCATTGACCTGACTTTAGATGTTATCACCCAACATGGTACTGGCTGTAGGATTGCGGAAGGAAGGAACTTGCTGTTGTATAGCGCCCATGTGAAGCTGTGGAACAGCACAGGTGTTTGTGAAACTGACCCATTTGTGAATGGGGAAGTGCCAGGGGCCAGCAGGAAACCACGTGCCTGACTTGTGTGCAGATGCAGAGAAACCAGAAGTCTGAAACTGGGTAGAAGAGCTATAAACGGGGCAGTCTCGAGGGTATAACTCACTGCTCGCAGGTGTGCGCAGAACTGCTGTTTCTTGGCTGTCATGTATCATCTGCATTGTCAAGTAACTGGATTAATTTTATTTGGATAATTTCGCTTGCCTGCCCTCTGGAAGGTGCTGACTGTTGACTGTGTTTGGTCCCTTCACCCTCTGGTACCTCACCCAAGTGACTATTCTTCACCGGAGTTTTTATAAATACAATAGCTTGCGTTTATATAGCGCCTTTAACATAGTAAAACTTCCCAACGTGCTTCTCAGGAGCGTTATCAAACAAAATTTGACGCGGAGCCACACGGCAATATTGGGACACGTGACCAAAAGCTTGGTCAGAGGTAGGTTTTAAGGAGTGTCTTAAAGGAGAGGAGAGAGACGGAGAGGTTTAGGGAGGGAATTCCAGAGTTTAGGGCCCAGGCAGCTGAAGGCACGGCCACCAATGGTGGAGCGATTATTATCGGGGATGTGCAAAAGGCCAGAATTGGAGGAGTGCAGAGATCTCTGAGGCTTGTCGGGCTGGAGGAGGTTACACACATCTCAAAGGGTTGTAAGACTGGAGGAGGTTATGGAGATCTCGAAGGGTTGTAGGACTGGAGGAGGCCACAGTGCATGTTCGGCTGTTTGGCAACAGGAAGCATCACATCCAAACCTGATCCCGTTCTTGCCACCGGAGTCATTGGGTAGTGATGAGTAAGGGGAATCCTGGCTGACGGCACCTCCCTAGCCCAGATATGCTGAGGCTACTTGCCGTCCGATCTCCGGAACACTACTTTTTCAGAAGATCAGCCATGATCTAGGATGAAAGGCCTGAAAGAAAGACTTGCATTTCTCCAGCACCTTTCACAACCACCAGACGTCCCAAAGTGCTTTACAGCCAATGAAGCACTTTTTTGAAGTGTAGTCACTGTTGTCATGCAGGAAACGCGACAGCCAATTTGTGCACAGCAAGCTCCCACAAACAGCAATGTGATCATGACCAGATAATCTGTTTTTAGTGATGTTGATTGAGGGATAAATACTGGCCCCAGGACACCGGGGAGAACTCCCCCGCTCTCTTCGAAATAGTAGCCGTGGGATCTTTTACGTCCACCTGAGAGGGCAGACGGGTCCTCGGTTTAATGTCTCATCCGAAAGGCGGCACCTCCGACAGTGCAGCGCTCCCTCAGTACTGCACTGGGAGTATCAGCCTAGATTTTGTGCTCAAGTCTCGAGTGGGACTCGAGCCCACGACCTTCTGACTTGGAGGCGAGAGAATGCTACACTAACTGAGCCACTGGCTGACACGGCCAATTGAATGGCAGAACCGGCTCAAGGATCTGAATGGCCGAACTCTTGTTCCTGTGTTCCCAGCTAACTGAACGCAGACTCTGGAAGGAGCTTGGTTCCTTGTGGCTCAGCACCATGACGGGCAGTACCCTTTGCTTGCTGAGCCATCAGAGAGGTTTTATTTGAGCGTACTCAGTCCTGTGGGGGATCTGGTTGCTTCTCTCTCTTAAATAAAAACATGTTGCAGCCTGTGAATGGTTAACGAGACCCAGTTTGGCCTGGTTTAAAGGTTAACATCGGCTCTGTTTGTGCAGCCAGTTGGCAGACGATGGGACTGTGCACCCCACCCAGCCCCAAACCTAAAGTAGGGTGAGATTAATCTGACGGGAGCTACTCTTTGCTAAAGTGTGGATTCCAGCTCTATTGTGACGAGATGGTGGAGAGATTGCAGCTGTAAATAGTGGGAATCTGTCCCTTTTTAATCTGAGTCGGAGACTGTCCAATGGAGGCCACTCAATGCTTTTATTTTAACGAGGACTTGGAACCCGAGCGACAGAGGGCAGCCACTCCAGTGGGAGCAGTTCTGCAACATTACTGAGATTCGTTGCTCCGTTTGTACCCCCGGTGTGGATTTTGCAGGTACAATTTGTGAAATGTCTGCAATGGTGGCTGGGCTCCTGCCCAGTGTCCGAGGCCAGCTACTGTTAGGGGAAATCGTATCTCTTGAGCTGTTGCGATTCGGATTCTGGGAGGCCAGTATCCAGGGTTTACACTGCTACCTTGGGTTCCCTTCTCCTGCCTGTGTAAAAGCAACTCGGAATACACTCAGAAATGGTCATTTTCACCACCTCCTGGGATTTTTATTGCTAAACTTTGGCATTTCGGCAGCAAATCGCCGCGCGTGAGGTCAGTGTGGATTTGCCAAGAGGCGTCGTCGGGCATTCAGTCGCGTGCGCAAGGCAGACTTGACCTGAATGCTTTCTAATGCCGCACTCGAGTGGCCGTTCTTGAGGTTGGGGGCTGCGAGATATTCGGCTGTGGAGGGCATCACAGTTGAGCTCAGCCCTGTGCTCCCTCGATGTCAACGTGTGTTGAAAACCATGAAGGGTTTTGATCGAGTAAATGGGGAGAAACTGTTTCCAGTGGCAGAAGGGTCGGTAACCAGAGGACACAGATTTAAGGTGATTGGCAAAAGAACCAGAGGCAACGCGAGAAAAAAAGACTTGCATTTCTACAGCGCTTTTCGCAAGCACCAGACATCCCAAAACGCTTTACAGCCAATGAAGTACTTTTTGAAGTGTAGTCACCGTTGTGATGTAGGAAACGCTGCAGCCAATTTGCGCACAGCAAGCTCCCACAAACAACAATGTGATCATGGCCAGATAATTTTTTTTTTAGTGATGTTGGTTGAGAGCTAAGTATTGGCCAGAACACCAGGGAGAACGCCATAGAAATTAGAATCATAGAAATTTATAGCACGGAAGGAGGCCATTTTGGCCCATCGTGTCCGCGCCCACCATGTCTTTTTCGAAATAGTGGCCGTGGGATCTTTTAAGTCCACCCAAGAGGGCAGAAGGGGGCCTGGGTTTAATGTCCAATCCGAAAGACGGCACCTCGGACAGTGCAGTGCTCCCTCAGTACTGGCACTGCAGCTAGAATAACAGGGCAGCAATCATCTCTCTCACATGATGTGAGACATGTGCTGGTCGCCTATCTGTGAACAATGGCTGATTACACTGTCCTGTGCCGAGATGGACTGTGATAGTTCTGATAAGAGGGATCTTGAGCGTTGGTGGGAGCTTATGATGTACTCCTTTTATTAAAAAAAAAGACACCATTCTTCCCGCAAGTACACAGCTTCCAGTCTGGAGTGTGCAGATAGCTCTGATTTGTCGTCTTTCCACCACCCCGCCCTGCTCTGGAGGTGACAATCTGCCTTGATTGGGCAGGTTAATTGCATTAGCAATCATGGGGGGGCCTCCACTGTGTGCACAATGGTGCCATTAGCACCTGATAGGACAGAGGCTGCAGCCTCACTGTGAACTGAGACACGCATGTCTGCCCCCACACACACACACACTAAAACCCAGAGGAAACATCTGAGGATGGATCCGGTGAAGATGTACGGCCGCTATTTCAAACTGGCCTGGTGCCTGCTCACTCAGAAACCCCTGAAGGTGGCTTGGTTAGAAGAGACTGAGAGTGCCGAGAGGTACCCTAGTCAAAAGATTCGTCCTCACAAAGCGTCTTACTCTGGCAGCCAGTACGCGGTTGTAAGTGTGTCTTTGTTTCTTTTTGCTTGTAGCCTCTTTTGAGAGTTTCGTTGACTGGTGCAACCCGGAGCAGAGATGCCAAACTGGTTATCGACTAAAGACAAGTCTTTGGGGAGCGTTGTTGTACTGTGGATTCCTGTTTGTCTCGCCCCTTCCCCCCCTCCAAACTTTTAAAACTTCAGCTCTTCAAAATACTTTTATTCAAGCTTGTTGGATGGCCCTGAGGTGAATTGAATTTCTCAGCCCCCTCCCCCCAGTGTCTGTTGTACTGAGATGTCACTCATGAGCCTCCCTATCTCTAACCTCCTCCAGCCCCACGACCCTCTGAGATCTCTGCGCTCCTTCAATTCGACAGTGGTGTCATTAACACACTAGAAAAAAAGAACTTGCATTTCTATAGCGCCTTTCATGACCTTCGGATGTCCCAAAGCGTTTTACAGCCAATGAAGTACTTTTTCTTTTGAAGTGTAGTCGCTGTTGTAATGTAGGAAACGCGGCAGCCAATTTGAGCACAGCAAGCTCCCACAAACAGCAATGTGATAATGACCAGATAATCTGTTTCAGCGATGTTGGTTGAGGGATAAATATTGACCCAGGACACCGGAGAAGGGCGGATGGCTTCAGTTTAACAGCACCTCCGGCAGTGCAGCGCTCCCTCAGCACAGCACTGGGAGTGTCGGCCTAGATTTTGTGCTCAAGTCTCATGAGTGGGACTTGAACCCACAACCTTCTGACTCAGAGGCGAGAGTGCTACCCACTGAGCCACGGCTGACACTGTGAACACTGTCAAATTCCATTTATAGATTGATGTCTTCGAATGCCAAATTGAATGGCCAGACTGATTGTAAATGCTTAGAGTGGGGAAGATGCTGGCGCCCATTTAACGCTGTACACTTAGAATCTACAAAAATAGTCAGTGTTTTGTGTGGTTCCTTTTTATCCTGCATCCATAGACTGTGCTTCGAAATAACAACTTTAATATATTCACGTGCTACATGTGGTGCAGTCTTCTAACCTGCCTCCTCCTTTGTGTCCTAGACGATGGCATCCAGAGCGGGGGAGGATGTGTTTGTGCGAAGTTTGACTCAACTACTCCGAAGCTATGGTAAGTCCGATTCGATAGGGTGGGGAAATCCAGAACAAGGGGGCATAATCTTAAAATTAGAGCCAGGCCGTTCAGAGGTGACGTCAGGAAGCACTTCTTCACACAAGGGGGAGTGGAAATCTGGAACTCTTCCCCCGACAAGCTGGGGGGGTCAATTGAAATTTTCAAGACCAAGATCGATAGATTTTTGTTGGGTAAGGGTATCTGGGGATATGGAGCAAAGGCGGGTAAATGGAGTTGAGGTACAGATCAGCCGTTATCTATTAGAATGGCGGAACAGGCTCAAGGGGCTGAATGGCCTCCCCCTGTTCCGATGTCGGGAATTTTGTTTAAGTTGAGGCTGCCCTGATGGCTGTATTGCAAGTAACTGAGTCACGGAGACCAGGAGGTGTGCCGGGTGATTTGAAGTTTCAAGATTATACAAAGAGGACTGACTTAATTCAAGCAAATTGTTCCCTGTGACCAAGGGTTCAAATCCTAGGGGACACTGGTTTAGAAACCAGGACATTAAGAGCAAGAAAAGGGAAATCGTAGAGAATTTTTTTTTTACCCAAAGGGTAATGTAATTGTGTAATGTGTTACTAGGTTTGCAGCAGATAATTAATGCATTTCCTGGAGAGAAGAACCTTAGCGAGATGCTCGGTAGGTGGGAATTGATTTATCAAAAAGCTTGTTGGGTTTAAAGGTCGGTCTTCCTGTTCCCTAAATGGGCTTGTGTTCTTACTGTGAACTGTCAGCACTCGGTGCTTCATGCACTAACTCCTTTGCTACCATCAAGGATGGGAAGAATTTCTGGTGTGGTGGAAAGGCTGCCTGGGCCTGTGGGACTCCTGAACTAGGTCACACGAATCCACAAGTTCCTTAAAGGTGGTGCTTACTTCAATCCATGAGAATGTGTCTTGGTTACTGAAAGAAAGAACTTGCAATTCTATAGCGCCTTGCACCACCTCAGGACGTCCCAAAGCACTTTACAGCCAATTAAGTACTTTTTTTGAAGTGTAGTCACTGTTATGTAGGAAATGCGGCAGTCAATTTGCGCACAGCAAGCTCCCACAAATAGCAGTGTGATCCTCTCTTTTTTGGTGATGAGTTGGTTGAGGGATAAATATTGGCCAGGACACAGGGGAGAACTCCCCTGCTCTTCTTCAAAATAGTGCCATGGGATCTTTATGCACATCTGAGAGAGCAGACGGGGCTTTGATTTAACGTCTCATCCAAAAGACGGCACCTCCGCCAGTGCAGCACTCCCTCAGTACCGCACTGGGAGTGTCTGTCTAGGATTATGTTCTCAAGCCTCTGGAGTGGGGCTTGAATCCATGACCTTCGGACTAGGGAGTGAGTGCTGCCCACTGAGCCACGACTGAACAACTAGGATCATCGAATCGTAGAATGATACAGCACAGAAGGAGGCCATTCGGCCCATCGTGCTTGTGCTGACTCTTTGAAAGAGCTATCCAATTAGTCCCACTCCCCTGCTCTATCCCCATAGCCCTATAAATTTTTTCCCTTTAAGTATTTATCCAATTTGTAAGTTATTAACTCTGCTTCCACCACCCTTTCAGGCAGTGCAATCCAGATCATCATAACTCGATGTGTTTTTAAAAAAAAAAAATTGTTTCCTCATGTCTCCTCTGGTTCTTTTGCCAATTATCGTAAATCTGTGTCCTCTGGTGCTTGGTGCCTGTGCAAAATGGACAGGAGGACTGCGATTGAATCCGAAACATTTGTCCACCCCCTTCCTAATGGGGCGGGGCTTGTTCCCTGCAGGAGGCAGTGTTAGTTAATGGGGGCGTTCCACTAACGAGGGGTGGGGTGCTTTGTTACGCGTGTCGCGTGTGAGTGAATCTCTGGCCATCCTTTCTCCAGGTGACTCTGTGCTGAGTGGGACAAGTACTCTCTCACTGTTGACCATTGGCCTCCAGCTCCTCCACCAGCTCTTCGAGCAGCATCTCCTGGCCCGCAAGTACCAGCATGGATTCGTGGCGCTGCCCTCCCACCCCTCCGATACTGCCTCAGTCCTGGAGGTGCAGTTCCTTTTCGATGTGCTACAGAAAACCATCTCGCTAAAGGTTGGTGGAGCTTTGCTAGTTTTATTTTCTGTGTGGTCGTGACTCGGTTTAAGATGGGTTGAATTTCCATAGGTAATGTCATTCGCTACACTTTCCGACACTTGGGAATGTATTTGTCTCTCTGATCATCTTAGACGGGGTGCTGAGGCTTTTGCAATACTCACTTACTTCTAGATACTATCCCATCAGACACTCCAGGGCAGGCACATCACGGGTTAGATACAGAGTAAAGCTCCCTCTACACTGTCCCATCAAACACTCCCAGGGCAGGTACAGCACGGGTTAGACACAGAGTAAAGCTCCCTCTACACTATAAGTTAATGACCAGATAATTTTTTAAGTGATGTTGGTTGCAGGTTAAATATTGTCCAGGACACCGGGGAGAATTCCCTTGCTCTTCTTTGTATAATGTCATGGGATCTTTAATGTCCACCCGAGAGGGCAGACAGTGGCTAAGTAAAGAAATTAAGGATAGTATTCGACTAAAAACAAGGGCATATAAGGTAGCGAAATCTAGTGGGAGGACAGAGGATTGGGAAAACTTTAAAAGGCAGCAAAAAATAACAAAGATTGATTAAGAAAGGGAAGATAGATTATGAAAGTAAATTAGCAAAAAATATAAAAACAGATAGTAAGAGTTTTTATAGTTATATAAAAAGAAAAAGGGTGGCTAAAGTAAATGTTGGTCCCTTAGAGGATGAGACCGGGAAATTAATGGTGGGAAATATGGAGATGGCAAAAACACTGAATGAATATTTTGTATCAGTCTTTACAGTAGAGGACACTAAGAATATCCCAACACTGGACAAACAGGGGGCTATAGGGGGAGAGGAGCTAAACACGATCAAAATCACTAAGGAAGTGGTACTCGGTAAAATAATGGGACTCAAGGCGGATAAATCACCTGGACCTGATGGCTTACATCCTAGAGTCTTGAAGGAAGTGGCGGTAGGGATTGTAGATGCATTGGTAATAATTTTTCAAAACTCCCTGGATTCCGCTGAGGTCCCGGCAGACTGGAAAACTGCTAATGTAACACCCTTATTTAAAAAGGGCAGTAGACAGAAGGCTGGTAACTATAGACCGGTTAGCCTAACATCTGTGGTAGGTAAAATTTTGGAGTCCATTATTAAGGAAACAGTAACAGGACATTTGGATAATCATAATTTAATAGGACAAAGTCAGCATGGTTTTACGAAGGGGAAGTCATGTTTGACAAATTTGCTGGAGTTCTTTGAGGAAGTAACATATAGAGTGGATAAAGGGGAACCAGTGGACGTAGTGTATTTAGACTTCCAAAAGGCATTTGACAAGGTGCCACACAAAAGATTATTGCTTAAGGTAAAAAATCACGGGATTGGGGGTAATATTCTGGCATGGATAGAGGATTGGCTATCCAACAGAAAGCAAAGAGTTGGGATAAATGGTTCATTCTCAGACTGGCAATCAGTAACTAGTGGTGTTCCACAGGGGTCAGTGCTGAGTCCCCAACTCTTTACAATCTATATTAACGATTTGGAGGAAGGGACCAAGTGTAACATATCAAAATTTGCAGATGATACAAAGATGGGAGGGAAAGTAGTGAGTGAGGAGGACATAAAAAACCTGCAAGGGGACATAGACAGGCTAAGTAAGTGGGCAGAGATTTGGCAGATGGAATACAACACTGGAAAGTGTGAGGTGATGCACTTTGGCAGGAAAAATCCTAGAGCAACTTATTATCTTAATGGCAAGAAACTGGAGAGTACTGAAGTGCAAAGGGATCTGGGGGTCCTGGTGCACGAAACTCAAAAGGTTAGTATGCAGGTGCAGCAAGTGATTAAGAAGGCAAATGGAATGTTGGCTTTCATTGCTAGGGGGATAGAATATAAAAATAGGGAGGTATTGCTTCAGTTGTACAAGGTATTGGTGAGACCGCACCTGGAATACTGCATACAGTTTTGGTGTCCTTACTTAAGGAAAGACATCCTTGCTCTCGAGGCAGTGCAAAAAAGGTTCACTCGGTTAATCCCGGGGATGAGGGGGTGGTCATATGAGGAGAGGTTGGGTAGATTGGGACTCTACTCATTGGAGTTCAGAAGAATGAGAGGCGATCTTATTGAAACATATAAGATTGTGAAGGGGTTGGATCGGGTGGATGCGGGGAGGATGTTCCCGATGACGGATGAGACTAGAACTAGGGGACATAGTCTTAGAATAAGGGGCTGCTCTTTCAAAACTGAGATGAGGAGGAACTACTTCACTCAGAGGGTGGTAGGTCCATGGAATATGCTGCCACAAAAAGCTGTAGAAGCTACAACATTAATTAAATTTAAAACAGAAATAGACAGTTTCCTAGAAGTAAAGGGCATTAAGGGTTACGGGGAGCGGGCAGGAATTTGGACATGAGTCTAGGTTCGGATCGGTCATGGCCCTGTGGGTAGTGGAGCGGGCCCAGGGACCGTGTAGCCTGATTCTGCTCCTATTTCGTGTGTGCAATTCTGTTAGATGCAGGAGATGGTTCTGTGATAGATAGTAGATTGGCGGTTAGGATCAGATCAGCCATGATCTTATTGAATGGCGGAGCAGGCTCGAGGGGCCGATTGGCCTACTCCTGCTCCTATTTCTTATGTTCTTATGTTCTTATGGAACGCCAGTACATCGGGGAGAGCTCCCCATCTCCTCTGAAAGATGGCACCCCTGACTGTGCCTGATTCTGCTAGGGTTTACCTTGAACTAGTGCTCCAGTGAGGGAGGGTGCAAGGCCGGATGGGACATTGGAAGGATATTTCCAGTTGAAATATTAGAAAACCTCTTCACAATCCAAGAGTCAACTGGAGTTAAGTGGCAAAACAAATGAAATTGTCGCACCTCGTGGCAACCGTTTCCATAGACCCAACAGTCCAAAGGTGTTCCTTAGTCTTTTCTCCACCACATACAGGAATCATATTTTCCTTGGAGTGGGAGGGGCTGTTGCAGTGACTTCAATTTTATGCATTCTTGCCCTCCCGGGACTGCTGTGGACTTCAGGCAAGCAAGTGCTCGGGGCGGGGGGAAAATCCAGAAATAAAATCTCTGGAAGGAGCGCGGACCCAATGGGACCGGCTCCAGAATCTTTGAAGAGCGTAAAAGAGAAATTGAATGGTAACCATCCCAAGATATCCGAGATAAAAAGGGTTGAGAGGAGAGACCTGCAGGTGCTAGAAATGGACCGCATCTGAACGACGAGACACTGGGTGATGATTCGGGTGTAGGCCCCTCAGTCAGAATTTTAAATGGAGGGGCTCTCCACCCGTCGGAGTGTGTCTGTTTAATACCATTTCTGTTGTTTGTTCATTCCAGTTGGTGCATCCCCCGGGACCCAAACTCCAGACGCCTGTGAGGATCTTCGCTTTTAAATCCCTCCGATTCCTAGAGGTACGCCTGTCGATACTTTCCCTTCGAATCCGCGGTATTGGGTGGGCAGCTCTCCTCACCTCGGCTGGTAAAGGCAGCGTACATCTAAACCAGGCAGACGTGCGGGATCCCAATCTGGGCCGGAGGTGCAATCGGCCTCACCCTCCGTGGTTGGCGGGGGGGGGGTGACCCTGTATTACTGCTGTCAGAATAATGGGCTGTACTCTGAAATACAACTTACTGCATTGATCACAGCTTCACATTTGTGTCTTGTTTCTCTCTCTCTCTCTCTCTCTCTCTCTCTCTCTCTCTCTCATATTCATATATTTGGGACCTGATCTCTGAAGTGGTAAAGGGTCAGAAGTTCCACACTGCTGCAGAGTTGGACGCTCTACTATAAATGTGTGAGGTGCACTGTCTGGGCAATATACTGCAAGTGTGCGAGGTGCACTATCTGGCCAATGTACTGCAAGTGTGCAAGGTGCACTGCCGGGCAGCCCATTTAACCAAATCTCAGGCTTTTGTTGACGTGCAGATGGAATGGACTATTGTTTCTCCGGCTCGAGAGGTGAAGTGCTCACCTGTACTCGCTGTTGTGTGTTCCAGCTGAAACGGGTCCCCCCTCACTGTTTGGAAGGGCTGCGGGGAGTCTACACGCGGCTGGAGATCCTTGTCTGTTCGAGCTGCATCAACACCATTGAGGTGAGTCCACATCCTCTATCAAACATAAATGTGGCGCGGGTCTACGTATGGGCCACGTTTAATATTTTATGAAAAGAAAGAAATTGTATTTCTATAGCGCCTTTCACAACCTTAGGACATCCCAAAGTGCTTTACAGCCAATGAAGTACTTTTTTTTTTTGAAGTGTTGCAATGTAGGAAATGCGGTAACAAATTTGCACACAGCAAGCTCTCAAACAGCAATGGTAATAATGACCATATCATCTGTTTGTGATGTTGGTTGAGGGATAAATATTGGCCAGGACACCGGGGAGAACTTCCCTGCTCCTCTTCGAAATAGTGTAATGGGATCTTTTACGCTCACCTGAGAGGGCAGACAGGCCCTCGGTTTTAATGTCTCAACCGAAAGACGGGACTGCACTGGGAGTGTCCGCCTAGATTTTGTGCTCAAGTCTCTGGACTGGGACTTGAACCCACAACTTTCTGACTCAGAGGTGAGAGTGCTGCCCACTGAGCCACAGCTGACACCTATGAACGGCGTATATCCAGTCAGGGGAATGCACTGGTGTGGTAGCGAGACCCATCCTCGATACCACACTCTTTGCTAAGTTAACTTATCTGGGTCAGAGTGGCAGTAGGGTTGCTACAGTTGACCTCAGTGGCCCTGAGTGAGGTGACGATGGGTGCGGGAAGGTGGACAGAGCATGGCAATCGGGGAGAGTTCATGCTCCTTATCAGTATTAAGGGCTATGGAGCAAAGGCAGGTAAATGGAGTTCAGATGCAGATCAGCCATGATATGATTGAATGTCAGAACATCCTAGAGGGGCTGAAAGGCCTCCTACTGTTCGGATTTATCCACTGACTTCTGCTTAAAAGTGTGTGTGCCCATGTGTGGATGAAGGAATAGAGTTATATATTCAAGTTTGCAGATTACACCAAGTTGGGAGGGCACAGTAAGTTGTGTGGAAGGGAGCAGGAAGTTACAAAGGGGCATAAAGTTAAATTGTGTAGAATGGGCCTATACTCTCTGGAGTTTAGAAGAATGAGAGGTGATCTCATTGAAACATACAAGATTCTGAAGGGGATTGACAGGGTAGATGCAGAGAGGTTGTTTCCCCTGGTTGGAGAGTCTAGAACTCGGGGGCATAGTCTCAGGATAAGGGGTCGGCCATTTAAGACTGAGATGAGGAGGAATTTTTCACTGAGGGTTGTGAATCTTTGGAATTCTCCGCCCCAGAGGGCTGTGAATGCTGAGTCGTTGAGTATATTCAAGACCGAGATCGATAGATTTTTTGGATTCTAGCAGAATCGAGGGATATGGGAACCGGGCAGGAAAGTGGAGTTGAGGTCGAAGGTCAGCCATGATCTTATTGAATGGCGGAGCAGGCTCGAGGGGCCGGATGACCTACTCCTGCTCCTATTTCTTATGTTATTATAAACAGATTAAGTGAGTGGGCAAAACTGAAGCAGATGAAGTTCAGTGTGAGGTCCTCCATGTTGGATGCAAGAAGGACGTATCGGAATAGTTTCTTAATGGTAAGAGTGGAGGAGCAATGGGAATTGGGTGTCCAGCAAGGGGATTGGCATACAAAGGGGATGAAGTTAAGCTTCAGTTGTAGTGTGTTCTGGTCAGACCCCAACTGGAGCACTGCGTTCAGTTCTGGGCCCCGCACCTCAGGAAGAATATATTGGCCTTGGAGGGGGTGCAGTGCAGATTCACCAGAATGATACCGGGGCATGGAGGATTAAATTGAGGACAGGTTGCATAAACTTGGTTTGTATTCCTTGAGTTTAGAAAGTTGAGGGGCGATTAAAGGGATTCGATGGGGTAGATAGAGAGAAACTAGTTCCTCTGGTGGGCGGAGACAGAACAAGAGGGCATCCATTTTAAAATTGGAGCTGGGCCGTTCAGGGGTGAGATCAGGAAGCTCTTCTCGCACAGTGTAGTGGAAATCTGGAATTCCCTCCCCCAAAACGCTGTGAATGCTGGGGGTCAGTTGGAGCTTTCAAGACTGAGACTGAGATTTTTTTTGGATAAGGGTATCGAGGGATAGGGAGCAAAGACGGGTAAATGGAGTTGAGATACACATCAGCCATGATCTGATTGAATGGCGGGACAGGCTTGAGGGACCGAATGGCCTCCTCTTGTCCCTGTGCGTGTGTGTCAAGGGTTGATGTGAAGACCGGGTCAGATTCCGCTGTGATTGTCACCACGCTAGTCTGGTGACACTCACACGATCGATGGTGATTTTGTCTGAGGTGCCTGTGGAAATTCCCCTCGCCTGAGTGGTACCTGTAGGACACCAGTCACTGAAAGCAAACATGCAGGTGCAGCAAGCAGTTAGGAAGACAAATGGTATGTTGGCCTTCATTGCAAGAGGATTTGAGTACAGGAGCAAGGATGTCTTACTACAGTTGTACAGGGTCTTGGTGAGACCACACCTGGAGTACTGTGCAGTTCTGGTCTCCTTACCTAAGAAAGGATATACTTACCATAGAGGGAGTGCAGCGAAGGTTCACCAGACTGATTCCTGGGATGGCAGGACTGTTGTATGAGGAGAGATTGGGTCGACTAGGCCTGTATTCACTAGAGTTTAGAAGAATGAGAAGGGATCTCATTGAAACGTATAAAATTCTGACAGGGCTAGACAGACTGGATGCAGGGAGGATGTTTCCCCTGGCTGGGGGCTCTAGAACGAGTGGTCACAGTCTCAGGATACGGGGTAGGACATTTAGGACTGAGATGAGGAGAAATTTCTTCGCTCAGAGGGTGGTGAACCTGTGGAATTCTCTACCACAGAAGGCTGTGGAGGCCAAGTCACTGAATATATTTAAGAAGGAGATAGATAGATTTCTAGACACAAGGCGTCAAGGGGTATGGGGAGAGAGCGGGAATATGGTATTGAGATAGAGGATCAGCCATGATATTGAATGGCGGAGCAGGCTCGAAGGGCCGAATGGCCTACTCCTGCTCCTATTTTTCTATGTTCTGTGTTTCTAGGAGGGAGTAACAAACCTTGAAGGAACAACTAGATGCTAAATCTGTGTCGTCCTCTCTCTCCCTCTCTCCCTCTCTCTCGCAGGAGATTATCTCGGTCTGCGGCGGGGACTTGAGCTCTGCCCTTCCCTGGCTGGATTTGCACACCCTCAACTTCAGCAACAACTTCATCACCTCGCTGGACACCTCGCTGGTAAGACGATTCACCAGGGTCGCCTACTGTGAGTCTGTACCCTGCATCCTCTCTTTTAAAGGGTAGGGCGGTGATACAGACCAGCACCTATCCAGTTCTGACCCCGGTCTCTGCGGAGTTAGCTGATCTGAGCTGGCCAGGCCCTGGCAGTGCCAACGATAAATACATCTGGATTTTTCTTCACACTCCCTTCAGTGAGTTTTATGTTCTGTAACCTTCAGAGATGCTGGAGAGAGAAACTCCTTCATTCCAGCCAGTCTCTGCTTTAGGTACAGCACGGGGCAGAGCAGAGCAGGGCCATTATTTGGGCTGGAGGGCCACTGAACCAGTGTCGGTGAGCTGTTGAGGGCCGCATGTTCCCCCTAAGGTGCACGGCCGCGTGGTTGCGCACCAATCGTGGGGTCCCGTGCAGGCCGCTCATGGAAGAGATACTGGGCGTGCAGCATTAAGTGGCCCTCCAGCCCAAATAACTGGCCGCCCCTGAGTAAGAGCTTTTGAAACCAACCAGCTACATTGCACTGTTTTTGAAAACATACAGGGGTTACATGTGTGATTGTGCAGCTGGCTGTTCACCATGTTATTTCCAGTACCCCATGCAGGTATCCATCGTTCCTTTATTTTGCAATCTGATTTTCAAGGCTACCTCTCTACAAGGCTATTCTCGAAATGATAAAATGCGCAAAACTCTATCGGCCCCCGGCACAGTTCAGACGCAACAGAAGTTCCACTTAGCACGAACATTGGCCCAGCAAGCAGAAATAAACCCACTTCACGGTTCCCCAGCTGCAGCAAGGTTGAAATGAGGAACCTTCCATTACGACAGAAACAATATTGACCACAAAAGTGATGGCAGACTAAACACGCTGCTCTATAAGCATTGAGGGCACGCGTGGTATCTATAATCGCGTGCCATTACCTGGAGTCCTTGTGCTCCGGGATCCACTCCATGTCCCAGAAGGTGATGAGAACCCTCCCCCTGCTGTCATACTCTGGGTACCGGGAGAGGAAAACCAGTCATGGAGGTGAGCAGCCATGACTGGACTCTTAAAATGGTGGGGCATATTTGAGTACGCGGTACATTCTGGGTAAGGACGTCCACCACTGGGGCCCAGAATTGCGGAACGGCTCCTGTTTAAGATCGGGCTGGGAAGAATCATTTTTGTGAATTCATAAATTGAGTTAAGTATTGTAGTGTGTCCCTGGCTGCAGTTCGGGTCCATCTCTGACCCATGAGAAGTGAAAGTGACGACTGCAGCTCGCGCTCAAGCTGGCGTTCATTTTCTGTCCCGCCCAGCAGGCTGGATAGAATGGCTTGGTGGGCCTATACCGCCCGCAGATTGTATTTTGCCCACCCCTGGGTTAGATACAGAGTAAAGCTCCCTCTACACTGTCCCATCCAACACTCCCAGGGCAGGTACAGCACAGGTTAGATACAGAGTAAAGCTCCCTCTACATTGTCCCATCAAACACTCCCAGGGCAGGTACAGCACAGGTTAGATACAGAGTAAAGCTCCCTCTACATTGTCCCATCAAACACTCCCAGGGCTAGTTGACTGGTGGAATGAGCACGAGGGGCTGAATGGCCTACTCCTGTTCAGAGTGCGATGAAGTACTAGGGGTGACGTTACTGTTTGTGGTGCTGGCTAATCTTTGATCTCTTTGCTGTACCAGTTCTCGGGCCTGAGTGCTGTTTCTCTTTTCCTCCCCCCCACTTCCGGCAGGCCCTGCTCAGCGTGCTGCGAATTCTAGACTTGAGTCACAATCAAATCCGGGACTGTGCGGAGAATCTGAAGGTAAGGGGCATCATCCATCACGGGGACTGCAGGCCACACGAGCGGCTCTGGGGCAGGAGGTGTCTGTGAGGGGAGGGCTGTGTTTATATTACGAGGTATAAAGTGTGGGTACACCTTGATAGTTGGACCAGTGAGTAACGGAGCCACATGGTTCAAGGTGCACTGCACAGTAATGGGGTCGCATGGTGAGGAGTTTATTGCACAGTAATGGGGTCTTTCTAACACCTCTCTACCTTTGTCTCTCTCTCTCCGTCTGTGTGTATCTCTCTCCCCGTCTGTTTCTGTCTATCTCTTTATCTCTCCGTTTGTCTCTCTCTCCGTCTCTGTCTCTCTCTCCGTCTCTGTCTCTCTCTCCGTCTGTGTGTCTCTCTCTCTCTCTCTCTCTCTCTCTCTCTCTCTCTCTGGTCTCTCTCTCTCTCTCTCTGTGTGTCTCTCTCCGTCTGTGTGTGTGTCTCTCTCTCTCTCTGTCTCTCCGTCTGTGTGTGTCTCTCTCTCCGTCTGTGTGTGTGTGTCTCTCTCTCTGTCTCTCCGTCTGTGTGTGCCTCTCTCTCTGTCCCTCTGTGCGTCCCTCCATCTGTCTAACTCCCCTGTCTCCTCCGCCAGCCGCTGTCTGAACTGGAATACGTCAACTTGAGCTACAATGTTCTGGAGAAAGTGCCTGTCTTCAGCTCCTCCTCCAGAGTCCAGCTGGTCACCCTGCTCCTGCGCAACAATGAATTGGACAATATCAACGGTAAGGCTGGCCCTATGGTGTTGGATGAGCAATGGTCCTGGAGGCGGGGGATTTTGTGGGGGGCCGCGGAGAAAGAGGGTTCAGTCTCGGTCGTGCCCTGCCTTCTGCCATTATGTGGCAGGGTCGCGCTACGCAGTAAACTGGCATTGTTTTACACGGCACAGCGGCGACCCCTGTCAGCAGCCAGAGTACTGCAGGCAGTCATGAGAGACTTTGAACTGTAAGAGCAAGTTTAGTATTACTGCCTGAAATGTTGGTGGAAACAGATTCAATGGTGATTTTCAAAAGGGAATTTAATATGTAGAATCATAGAATGATACAGCACAGAAGGAGGCCATGTGACCCATCGTGCCTTTGGTAGCGCGATCCAATTAGTCCCACTCCCCCTGCTCTTTCCCCATAGCCCGGTAAACTTTCCATTTTCAAGTATTTATTTATTGAATCTGCTTCCACCGCCCTTTCAGGCAGTGCATTCCAGTTCATAACCACTCGCTGTGTTTTTTTTTTAAAAGGTTCCTCATCCTCCCTCCCCCTCTGGTTCTTTTGCCAATCACCTTAAATCTGTGTTGTCTGGTTACCCATACTTCTGCCACTGGAAACAGTTTCTCCTCTGTTCATGATTTTGAACACCTCTATCCAATCTCCTTGTATCCTTCTCTGCTCCAAGGAGAACAGCCTCAGCTTCTCTAATCTATCCTCATCCCTGAAACCATTCCAGTAAATCTCTTCTGCATCCTCTCCAAAGCCTTCACGTCCTTCCTAAAGTGTGGTGCCCAGAATTGGACACACAACTCCAGCTGAGGCCTAACCAGTGATTTATAAAGGTTTAACATAACTTCCTTGTTTTTGTACTCTGTTCCTCTATTAATAAAGCCAAGGATCCCATATGCTTTTTAACAGACTTCAGCTTGTCCTCCCACCTTCAAAGACTTGTGTACACACCCCCCAGGTCTCTCTGCTCCGGCACCCCCTTTAAAATTGTACCATTTAGTTTATATTGCCTCTCCTCATTCTTCCTACTAAAATGAATCACTTCATACTTCTCTGCATTAAATTTCATCTGCCATGTGTCTGTCCATTTCACCAGTCTGTCTATGTCCTCCTGAATTCTGTTACTATCCTCATTGTTTACTACATTTCCGTGTTTGGTGCCACACCCAAGTATTAATATATATCAAAAAGAGCAGTGGTCCTACTACCAACCCGTGGGGAACACCATTGGACACTTCCTTCCAGTCTGAAACAACCGTTCACCACTACTGTTTCCTGTCCATTAGCCAATTTTGTATCCACGCTGCCGCTGTCCCTTTTCTCGCATGGGCTTTAATTTTGCTAACAAGTCTATTATGCAGCGGGAAAAATTTGCAGGGCTATGGGGAAAGAGCAGGGGGGAGTGGGACTAATTGGAGAGCTCTTTCAAAGAGCAGGCACAATGGGCCGAATGGCCTCCTTTTGTGCTGTATGATTCTATGATATTAATTGGTTTTGGCTCAGTGATGGTACACTCGCACAGAGTCTGAAGGTGGTGGGTTCAAGTCACACTCCAGAGATACAATATCGAGACTGGTACTCACAGTGCTGCACTGTCGGAGGTGC
The DNA here is from genome assembly GCA_030390025.1 of Squalus acanthias. Classification (NCBI taxonomy): domain Eukaryota; kingdom Metazoa; phylum Chordata; class Chondrichthyes; order Squaliformes; family Squalidae; genus Squalus; species Squalus acanthias. Next base: position 79,957,681 of record CM059427.1, read on the forward strand.
CATCTTTTGGACGAGACGTTAAACCGAATCCCCGTCTGTCCCCTCAGGTGGATGTAAAGATTCCCATGGCCACTATTTCGTAGAAGAGCAGGGGTCCTGGCCAATATTTATCCCTCAATCAACATCACTTAAAAACAGATTATCGGGTCATTATCACATTGCTGTTTGTGGGAGCTTGCTGTGTGCAAATTGGCTGCCACGTTTCCCACATTACAACAATGACTACACTTCAAAAGTACTTCATTGGCTGTAAAGTGCTCTGAGGTTGTGAAAGACGCTGTATAAATACAGGTTCTTCCTTTTTTCTCTTGCGCGCCTGTGTGTATAATCTTCTGATATCTTATTTTGTTTCTAGGGGTGGAGCATTTATCGCACCTGAAGTACCTGGACCTGGCTTATAACATGATCTCCGAGCACTCGCAGCTTGCTCCTCTGTCCCAGCTGCACAGGCTAAAGGAGGTGGGTGCAGGGGTGAGGCTGCGGCGGCAAGGGTTAACCGCGGTGAGGGTAGGGCGCGCCGGGGATGGGAGGGGGCGCAGCGAGCTGTCATAGTTGCCACACATCTGCATCATACTGAGGGTCGAGCTCTTAATACAGGGACGGAGTCTCCCCTCTTTCTGCAAATTGCATCTGGTGAAGGGAGGGGAGTTCCGCGTGGGCGTGTCCTGGGAGTCTTTGATGGGGCAGAGCACAAAAACATATCAAAGGTTCCCCCTTTCCCCCCTGTCCCCACCCTAACAAAACCACAGACCAGGTGTGTAACAAGTTGTCTTATCTTCCAGCTCTTCCTCGAAGGGAACCCGGTGTATTATCAGAAAAACCACCGACCCTCCACCATCCATCACCTGTCCCCCAAAGCTGCCTTCATGCGTGTGAGTATCCATAGTGAGCTGGTATAATCGGGACTCTGAGAATGCTGGTCGCTGGTCTGTTCTGGAGGGGGTGCGGGTGCGGGGGGGGGGGGGGGGGGGGGGGATCGTGCTGAGGTGCTGCTGGGAGCCGGTTTTGGGATCTGCTCAGTTTGACACCAATCCACTCGGCTTCTGTGCCTTCGGTGGTTTTGTGCTGTTGCGACCTTTCTCTGTGCCGCTGAAGTGATTGATACTCTGCAATGGTTCACACCTTGCACTTCCTGCCCCTGCCAGGTTCAGTAGCACCTCTGGCTTCAGCTCTTCCCACTAAGTTGGGAGGCACAGTTAATCTGTGTGGATGTTACAAAGTGACGTCAAATAAGTGAGTGGGGGGAAAAACTGGCAGATGGCTATCAATATGGGGAAGTGTGAGGTCATCCATCCACTTTGGATCCGAGCAAAACAAATCTGAATATTTCCTTAATGGCGAGTGACTAGATGGTGTGGAGGAGCAAAGCGATTTGGGTGACTACGTGTTTAGCATCACCTAATCAGCCGACTTTCCTCGTTCTCTTTTGTCCACGCTAATGCTCTTCACTGTGAGCACAACTTGTGCCTACAACAAGACCAACAACAACTTGTATTTATACAGCGCCTTAACGCAGTAAAACGTCCGCAAGGCACTTCACAGGAGCGGAATCAGACAAAACTTTGACACCGAGCCCCATGAGATATTAGGACAGGCGACCAAAAGCTTGGTCAAAGAGGTAGGTTTTAAGGAGCGTCTTAAAGGAGGAGAGAGAGGTGGAGAGGTTTAGGGAGGGAATTCCAGAGCTTAGGGCCCAGGCAGCTGAAGGCACGGCTGCCAATGGTGGAGCGATTAAAATCGGGGATGCTCAAGAGGCCAGAATTGGAGGAGCGCAGAGATCTGGGAGGGTTGCAGGGCTGGAGGAGATTAGAGATAGGGAGGGGTGGGGGTTTGCGGGGCAAGGCCACGGAGGGATTTGAAAACCAGGATGAGAATAGCGAGAGTTGTGATGGTGCCTTTACCTTCTGGCTGCTGGTCCTTCCCTGGGGTCAGAGTACGGCCCGTCTGCGCGGGCAGTCTGCGCGCTCAGCCTGTCTGCAGGCTGCATCCCATGACGCTGCTGCATCTGATGGTGTCGAAGGGCAGAGGGGTGGGAAAGGAGGCATTTAAAGTAAATGCAGAACTGCTTCCTTGAACCATGGCTGCCAAATTCCTGCACTTTCTAATTCGTGCAAAGCGGCGATTGAAGTGGAAATGAGATTTAGCGGGCCGCTGTGGGTTTCAGCTGGGATGTTCCAGGGGGTGTGAAACGAGCAGGATATACACATCGTACAGGCCTATTATCTCACTGAGCTGTGACTATCTGAGCAAAACTAGAGGCCATCAATATAAGATAGTCACCAGGAAATCAAATGGGGAATTCAGAAGAAACTTTACCCAGAGAGTGGTGAGAATGTGGAACTCTGCACCACAGGGAGTGGTTGAGGCAAATAGCATCGATGCATTTAAGGGGAAGCTCGATAAACAGATGAGGGAGAAAAGAATAGAAGAATATGCTGATGCAGTTAAATGAGGACGGATGGAGGAGGCTCGAGTGCAGCATAAATGGTGGCATGGACTGGTTAGACCGAATGGCCTGTTTCTGTGCTGTATATTCTATGTAGCAGTGACTCTCTGGATACCTGGGTGCCACCTTCATACCGCAGGCTCCTTGAGTCAGCGAGGCCACCGTGTCGAGGCAGCAAGACTGTTCCTTGCAATGGGTTTTGCCAGTGACCGAACGCGCTGACTACCATTCTGGGTCTGGTGGTGGGGATGGTTTGTGACTCTTTGGCTTGTCCAGTGACCAGCGGCGCGCTTACAAACCGACATCAGGAAAAGTATGTGCCTTTGCACCAACTCAGAGATTTGTACACGAGGAGAACATTTTTTCCGCAGCCAGTTGTGATCTGGAATGCGCTGCCTGAAAGGGCGGTGGAAGCTGATTCAATAGTAACTTTCAAAAGGGAATTGGATAAATACTTGAAAGGGAAAAATTTGCGGGGTTGTGGGGAAACGGCGGGAGAGTGGGACTAATTGGACAGCTCATTTAAAAAAAAGAGCACAGGCACGATGGGCCGAGTGGCCTCCTTCTGTGCTGAATCAGTCAAAGATTCTACGAGCATCAGTTAAACTAGTGTTCGTGATATGGGAATGAGCGAGAGAGCAGTGTCCCCGTTATTCCTGAAACAGCCCCGTGGTCCTTTTTTGTTCATTCTTGGGATGTGGACGTCGCTGGCAAGGCCGGCATTTATTGCCTGAGACGGTGATGGTTGGCCGCCTGTGATCTTTGTAGTGTTTTGATATAACTGAGTGGCTTGCTACTGGGTCAGAGGGCAGTTAGAAGTCAACCACATTGAGTCTAAGAGTGGTGTTAACCTCCCCAGATTGAAGCCCTGTGGGCTATAGGAACATAGCAACAGGAGGAGGCCGTTCAGCCCCTCGGGCCTGTTCTGCTGTTCAGCTAGAGTGTGGCTGATCTGTACCTCAACCCCATTTTCCTGCCATAGCTCTATATCCCTTGAAACCCTTATCCAACAAGAATCTATCGATCTCATTCTCGGAAGCTCCAATTCGCCCCCAGCATCCATAGCCTTTTGGGGGAAGAGAGTTCCAGGTTTCCCGCTTTGAATTCCCTGCTCCTAATTGCTTACCAGCGACCCATTCTGACAAGTGTCCCTCGATCGTGTGTGTGTGTCCCTGTCGTAGAAAGGCGTGCCATGGGACAAAGAGACGGGACGTCCCAAAGAGCTTTACAACCAATGCAGTACTTTTGAAATGTAGGAAACGCAGCAGACAAGATCCCACAAACACCAGTGTGATAATGACCAGATAATCTGTTTTACTGATGTTTCCTGAGGGATAAACATTGGCCCAGGACACCGGGGAGAACTCCCCTGCTCTTCCAAATTTTGCCATGGGATCTTTTACGTCCACCTGAGAGCAGATGGGGCCTCGGTTTAATGTCTCATCCAAAAGACGGCACCTCGGACAGTGCAGCACTCCCCCAGTACTGATACTGGGAGTGTCAGCCTAGATTTTTTTTTTTGTGCTCAAGTCTCTGGAGTGGGACTTGAACCCACAGCCTTCTGACTCCAAGGCGAGAATGCTACCCACTGAGACACGGCTGAGAGGGCAGTGGGGGAAGCTGTGAATGTGTGGATTCAAACTGGACCCATCTGATTGCATCATTACACTGATAGTGACTTCTGTTTCTTTCTCCACAGCTGGTTTTGGATGGAGAACCGCTCACTATGGCAGAACTCACAGTAAGTATCCCCCTACACAGCTCCAAGTAAAACTTTCATTATTGATCCTTTGCTCATCCAGTGAGCATTACGCACATGGTTAGTCCAAAAATGTGCGGGTTAGGTTGATTTGGCTATGATAAATTGACCCTTAGTGTTAGGGGGGGATTAAATATGTGGGGTTATGGGGATAGGATGGGATATGTTAGGGGGAATTAAATACGTGGGGTTACGGGGGTAGGGTGGGATATGTGTACTGTGGGGATTAAAGCAGGGACAGGGTACTGGATTTGGATGATCAGCCATGATCGTATTGAATGGTGGAGCAGGCTCGACGGGCCGAATGGCCTACTCATGCTCCTAGATTCTATGTTTCTGTTTATACAGTTAAATACGGACTGCAGCTCCCTCTACTCTGTCCATCACACACTCCCAGGGCAGGTACAGCACGGGTTAGATTCAGAGTAAAGCTCCCTCTACACTGTCCCATCAAACACTCCCAGGGCAGGTACAGCACGGGATAGATACAGAGTTGGAGCAATGAGATAAATGAACGAGGTGAGAGTGCTATCACTGAACCAAGGAAGGTAGGGTTCACATTTCGTAACTTGGAATGCAAAATGCTGTCAGTTTGGGTGGTCCAGTGATTCTGGGAATGGCGGAGGTGCTGGGATGGGGACCCCACGGCCGGTGAGGTGGTCCACATCTCTCTTCTTCCCCCCGCCCCCCCCACCCCCAGTGTCGTCCTGCCTTTTTCTTCCTCCACACTCCAGTGCTACAGCGGCCAACTCAGCTTTGCCAGATTTTCCATGCTTCCCCTCTGCTGTTCTGCTGTGACCATTCACACCTCCTCTGGGTCTGACCTGCACCTTTTGTTTCTCTCATTGTCTCCTCCCTTCAGTCTTGCAGCATTATCATTTCTGTCATTAAATCATATCCTGCCCTCCACCTAATCACAAGGGTTCCGACAAAGGGTCATCGACCTGCAACGTTAACATGACAAGCTTACACAGGTAGTTTCCAGTCTGACTGTGGACATGGGAACTTGGAATGCAAATTTAAAATAAGGACAGAATGTATGCATTTCAATGGGGACTGAATTGTGGCTGTGGACCCTGGTCTAATGACACCCCCCCACCACCCTAACCCCACTTCACCGATCCAATTACCCCCACCCCCTACCCTGCTCCAATTACCCCCATCCCTGTACCCACCAGTACTGTTCCCCAGTGTTGGACAGTGTCTCCAGAGCCATGTTTAGAAGGAGAGAGTTCGAGAATTGTGCTGCGGAGTGTTTCTCACAGTTCAAGTGCACGCAGTGTGACAATTTCACACCTTGGCTCTTGCTGACAAACCATTGACACTGATAAAATCGCAGTTCTGTGACTGAATCAGAAAAATCTCACACACAACCTCAGCGTGTTGCAAATGTTTCTTTTAATCACGATCACACTGTTCCTCTAATTCCTTGAACATAAGAGCATAAGAATTAGGAGCAGGAATAGGCCATTAGGCCCCTCGAGCCTGCTCCACCATTCAATAAGATCATGGCTGATCTTTGACCTCAACTCCATCTACCCACCTTGGTTCCATATCCCTTAATATCCTTGCCTAACGAAAATCTATCTGGAAATTTTCAGTTGACCCCCCCAGCCTCAACAGCTTTTTGGGGGGGGAGAGTTCCAGATTTCCAGTCCCCTTTGTGTGAAGAGGTGCTTCTTGACATCACCCTTGCACGGCCTGGCTCTAATTCTAAGTATACGCCCCTTTGTTCTGAACTGTGGAATGTAATTCCCGGAACTAGAACATTTCACTGTTTGAAAAATCACTCCTCTTGCGCCCTTTCAGACGGGAGACTTCATTCATTAAAGACCAATAGTTTTTGACCGGTTTCTGGGAAGAATCAAGCACTGTCAGTAGGAAAAGTTTAATTGACTGCAAGGCGAGAGAGTGAGACACAACTCAAACGCTTCAGGCCGAAGCCTGGGAACCCACCTACTGTGAATTTACACAATGGCTGAGTAGCACACATTGATCAAGGCACCGATGCCCACACGGTTTACACCTCTCTCCACTTCAAACCCCCCCCCTTTCTGGAAGGTTCTGACTCCTTGAAGGGTTCCACAGGCCCCTTTGTGCCTGTATGAGGTTCCAGTGGGTGGTGACCGCTAGGGGCTGTTGGAGGGGGTTGGGGCGGTGGGTCGTGGGGGCATGGGGTTGGGTGGTGACCCCTGAAAGGGGTGGGGGGGGGGGGTTGCTGGGCTGTGACCCATGGCGGGTTGGGGGGTGGTCGTGGTGTGGTTTGGGGCCGGTCACCCACAAGGGGTCACGGTGGGGGTGGTACAGTGACCCATGGGGGCGCAGTAGGGTTGCGCGGGATCCGATAACGGCCATGTTACTCATGCGCGCTGTATCCCTATGTTCAGAAGTCGGTGTTCATGCACCCTCTCTGCTGCAATCCTTAAACAGCGTTTTGACTTTCACCCTCGCAGTACCTCCCGAAGTCTGGCAGGCTGATCGGACAGTCGGTGAGGCGTTCTCCTCGGAGCAGCGTGCTAAGGAACGTTCTGGAATCCTCGCTGGCCGCTGACCACAGTGACTCTCTACCTCCGTCGGACAGTATCGGTTCAATCACACGCAAAAAGGTAAACTCTTCAACTTGATAGAGAACTTGCATTTATATAGCGTCCTGAGTGTGTCCAGGCCGACATTTATCCCTCAACTAACATCTTTAAGATAGTGAAAGGGTTTGCTAGGGTAGAAATGGGGGAGACCAGAACTAGGGGGTCATAAATATAACCGTCACCAATAAATCCAATAGGGAATTCAGGAGAAACTTCTTTACCCAGAGAGTGATGAGCAATATTCCCTTTAATATTCTTTTGGGTGCGCGGCCCCTTTAACGGGCTGTGCGGCCCATTCAAATTACCATGCGTGCGTGGTTTTTCCATTCAAAAGCCGGTGAGCCGGCTGCGCAGGACCTCCAGACAGCTGCACAGCCACGCTGTTTAAAGAAAGAAAGATTTGCATTTATATCGTGCCTTTCACGACCACCGGACGCCTCAAAGCGCTTTACAGCCAATGAAGTACTGTTTGAAGTGTGGTCACTGTTGTAATGTGGGAAACACGGCAGCCAATTTGCGCACAGCAAGCTCCCACAAACAGCAATGTGATGATGAACAGATAATCTGTTTGTTGGTTGAGGGATAAATATTGGCCAGGATACCGGGGAGAACTCCCCTGCTCTTCGAAATAGTGGCCGTGGGATCTTTTACGTCCACCTGAGGGGGCAGACGGGGCCTCGGTTTAACGTCTCATCCGAAAGACGGCACCTCTGACAGTGCAGCGCTCCCTCAGCACTGCACTGGAGTGTCAGCCTGGATTTTTGTGCTCAAGTCCCTGGAGTGGGGACTCGAACCCACAACGTTCTGACTCGGGTGAGTGTGCTACCAACTGAGCCACAGCTGACACCGTGAACATTGGTGGTGAGACTGTGGAACTTGCTACCACAGGGAGTGGTTGAGGCGACTAGCAGAGATGCTTTTAAGGGGACGCTGGATAAACACACGAGGGAGAAAGGAATAGAAGGATATGTTGACAGGCGGAGATGAAGAGGGGTGGGCGAAGGCTGGTGTGGAGCATAAACAGCGGCACGGACCAGTTGGGCCGAATGGCCTGTTTCTGTGCTGTACATAGAATGTCCTGGGTTCTGCATAATCAGACTGACGAGTGTTTTTTTATTTCCGAATACCAACCCCACCTCCCCCATTGCAGAGCAAGATCAAAGTGCGGACTGCCAGTATTTCGGAGCCAAGCGACAGTGACGTGGATGTTCGAAACATGCCAGTCCTCGTCGTGTGAGTACCTGCTGCATTATCGGCTCCTCCCCTGGATCTGTGGAGGGGAAGTGAAGACGTGCGGGGTTCGGAATGTTCATCCGAGGGCTCGAATCGCGAAGGGGACGGAGGGGGGTGGTGGGGGGTGCAGCGCAGCTCACTAGCAGACTGGGTGCTGGGGCGGGGCGGGGCCACTTAGGAATACGTTAAATGTTTAATTCTTAACCCCCTCCCCTTGACTGCATCGTCCAGTGGATGCTTCCGTGTTAGTTCAACCATACAGAGAGATCCCAATGCCCCCTTATTGTAGCATTCGATTCTTTCTTGAATGGTTCCAGGGTTTTTGCCTCCTGGAAGTGTATTCCTCACATTGCACACTCTGTGCGCGTCGATAATTTTCATCGCTCCACCATTGCCGGCCGTGCCTTCAGCCGTCTAGGCCCTAAGCTCTGGAATTCCTGCCATAAACCTCTCCGCGCCTCTCTCCTTTTTAAGATGCTCCTTAAAACCTACTTCTTTGACCAAACATTTGGTCACCTGTCCTAATCTCTGTACGTGGTTCAGTGTCAAATTTTGTCTGATCACACTCCTGTCTGAAGCACCTTGGGAGCATAGGAACAGGAGGAGGCCATTCAGCCCCTCCAGCCTGTTCTGCCATTCAGTTAGATCATGGCCAATCTGTATCTTAACTCCATCTACCCGCCTTGGTTCCGTAACCCTTGGGATGTTTTACTATGTTAAAGGTGCAAATTGCTGTTTCTGAAGAATTTCCTGATCTCCCTCTCTAGTTTGAACCTGTGTCCCCAAGTTCTACTCCCGCAGTGATATTGCGGGGTAACATTTTCAGTAACCTTAACGATCTCGCATCCTTCTGTAAGATCACCTCAGACGCCTCCGTCTTCGGCTCTCCAGGGATCACCCTCGTTGAAATGGTCAGAAGATGGCACCTCTGACAGCGCAGGACCCCATGTGGGAGGGTTCAAATCCAATGAGGGGCACGGGGTTTACAAAATGAAACCAGTGAGGAGGGAAGTCGCGGGACATAACCTTAAACTCCGAGTCAGGAGAGAAGTTAGGAATCACTTCTCCCCGCAGAGAGGGGTAGAAGTGTGGAAAACTCTCCCACAAAAAGCAGTAGATGCGAGCTCAATTAATAATTTTATGTCTGAGATCAATAGATTTTTGCTAGCCAAGGGTATAAAGGGATATGGAGCCAAGGCGGGTAAATGGAGTTAGGATACAGATACAGGCTGCTGTCTCGTGCGATGGATGCTGATTCGCCGAATTCCTTCAAGCGAGAGCCAGACCTGTTTCCGGCTGGGGACCGGAGATCACCTCTTAAGAAGGTAAGTACTGCAGGGAATTCAGGGCCAGAGTGATCTCCTGGATTAGTTTCGATTGCCTAGATGGGTCAGAGAGGAATGTCCCAGATTTTTTTTTTTCCCCCCAAATTCGCCTGGTGTTTTTACCTGTTTTTTGGCCTCTCCCTGGAGATCACATGGTGTTTTGGACAGGGTGGGGAGTGTATTTTTGGTGATACAGCAGGTATTGCAATTGTGTGGGACAGGCTCAATGGACCAGAGGGTCTTTACCTGTCCATCACTCTTCATGTGTATCCACCATGATCTTATTGAATGGCGGAATAGGCTCGAGGGGCTGAAAGGGTAGTCGGGTTGTGGAATAAACTACATGGGGGAAAAAGAGAGAGTATTTGGTGGGGAGGTGAGTTTGGCCAGTTGACTTTTTCCTGTTCCTAAAACCGCGTCACGTTCCCGATTTTTCAAGTCCGTATCTTCATTCCGCAGGCATCGTCTTGCAACATCAGGAAGACATCAAGAGGATGGATGAGCTCCGTGGTCAGATCGGGGATGACTGGCTGCGTTACCAGCATCACCTGAACGATCCCGAGGAGAGGGAAGAGGAGGAGGCCGGGGACTCTGAGACGGCCAACACCTCCGTCAGGGACGAGGCCGACAGCTCCACCAGCGTCTTCCTGCGCAGCAACAGCCTGGGCGCCGCCTCCGAGGATTCGACCGACCCCGCCAGAGGGGACGAGGCCACTCTCATCGCAGAGTGCACCGCCACCAGCTACCTTGCCCCCGAGGAAGGGGCTTACGGGATCGACTCGGTGTCGTTCGTGGAGACGCGGGAGGAGAACGAGGAGGAGGAGCCCGTGCGAGGTACAGAGAGCGCGTGCGAGGCGTGTGGTCGGACACAAGGAGGTTGCGGAACCTGGTTTCCCCCCCCCCCCCCCCCCCCCCCCCGGCTTGTATTTACAGAAGGTGCAAGGATTGGGTACTTGACTGGTTTAAAACTCTGTCCCTTCACTGCCAAACCCAGACTGATAGGGGCCCTCCTGTCGGGCCTGCCTGTCTGGCTCCAGTTCCGAGTGGTCATGGGGCCAAACAGGGCAATTTGGCTCCAATTTGACCGACTAACCGAAGCAGGAGTTGCGGCTTAGTGTGGGAAACAGACATGTCGCCATGGTCTTCTGAGTCTGGACTGGAGTGAAGGGAATTTTACTCCGAATCCAGCCTTTATCGTACTGGTGGGCAGGGGCTGGGCTCGGGCAATGTATCAGACACTGACTCTCGCCAGTGAACAGTTCCATGGGTGTCCGTTCTTGTGTGTGGTGAGTGTTGGTAGGCTATTCAATTGAGAGTATCACCGTCTCGCCACGCCTCACCTATCCTTACCTTGGCACGCGTGCATTTTGCCTCAGGAGTCAGAAGGTCGTGGGTTCGAGTCCCCACTCCAGAGACTTGAGCACAAAATCCAGGCTGACACTCCAGGGCAGTACTGAGGGAGCGCTGCACTGTCGGAGGTGCCATCTTTTGGATGAGATGTTTAACCAAGGCGCCATTTGCCCCCTCAGGTGGGCATAGATCCCACGCCACTATTTCGAAGAGGAGCAGGGGAGTTCTGGCCAATATTTCTCGCTCAACCAACATAAAAATACCCCCCCCCCCCCCCCCCCCCCCCCAAAAAAAACCCCAGATTATCTGGTCATTATCTCATTGCTGTTTGTGGGATCTTGCTCTGTGCAAATTATCTGCTGCGTTTCCTACATTACAACAGTGACTACACTTCAAAAAAAAAAGTACTTCATTGGCTGTAAAGCACTTTGGGACATCCGGAGCTGGTGAAAGGCGCTATAGAAATGCAAGTCTTTCTTTCTGTCTTTGCTGCAGACATCTGCCAGCCCTTCATCGTCGGGCGTGTGGTGGAGGAGGAGCCTGAACTGGAAAACAGCTGGATGTTCCTGCGAGTGACTGAGGACAAGCTCCTGGAGGTGGACCTGATGAACGCAGACATCCTGGAGAGGTTGGAGCTGAGCAGCCTGACCGCTGTCCACACCTCCGAGGAGTTCTGGGAGGTAAGTTGAGTTTGGGACCGACTGCGCGGCTACCTGGAATCGAGGTCGCAGCGTTCCACGCGCCAGGCTACCCGCTGAGGGCGGTCTCGGCTCTCGCAGACTTGAGTGTCGCCATCAGGATCTTGGTTTAGAGACTCGTGTAGCGCTAATCCATATCGTACAGCACAGGAGGAGGCCGTTCTGCCCATCGTGCCTGTGCCGGCTCTAAGAGCTATCCAATCAGTCCCATTCCCCCCTGCTCTTTCCCCATAGCCCTGCAAATTTTTCCCCTCCAATTCCCTTTTGAAAGTTACTATTGAATCTGCTTCCACCGCCCTTTCAGGCAGTGCATTCCAGATCACTGCATAAAATAAAAAAATCTCAACTCCCCTCTGGTTCTCTGGCTGTATGAGGCTGTGTCCCATTCAATAGCTTCCCCAAGTCATTGGGGGTCAGAGGCTGTGCCTCCCTCAATAGCTTCCCCAAATCCCTAGGGGTTGTCAGAGGCTGTGCCTCCCTCAATAACCTCACGAGTCACTGATTTTAACGAGCATGGCCTTTCTCCTTCCATTGCCCCATAAACCTAAGTAAATCGCAGAGCTTTAATTGTTAATACAATGGTCCTGATGGTGAGCACCTCTTGTTTACAACTGCTGTGTATCTCAAACTCTTTTCACAAAGGATTTGCCTGCTGTGTGTGTTTGTGGGAGTGTGTTAGAGGGTCTCTGTCACTGCACATTGCTTGAAGTAACACCTCGCTTCCAGCAAGTTAAACTTTTCCCACTCCTCGAACACGGGCGTTCAGTGAAGAGCATGCCGGGACTTGTTTGCTTTGTCGTCTTTCCAGCAGACTTGGGGCAGAATGTGACTCGTGCTCCTTCCCTGTCTATTTAAGTTGATCAGTTTTAACGGGACACCTGCAGATCGGCGATGGCGTTGCTGACGACGAGGCGAGGGTACGCCGGCCTGTCGTATCCAATTGTACATTTAGTTTTGTTTAGGGCTGCGGCTGAGGATCGACAGCAGCTTCGGCTCCAGTCTCGCCAAGAGCAACTGTAAAGAATGACCAGCACGCAGTGGGTAAAATGGATCGATTCACTCCTGCCCGTCACTGCCACCAGTACATGTGTGTGCGCGCACCGGCACGTGTTTCTTCCGGTATAGTACACTGGGGAAAAGCTGGCTACTCACTCACACCCACCCCTTGTATGTCCAACTCGTGTACAGTAAAGCACCACGTATAAGCCTGGCATGGCATCCTTGTGGAGAGGAGCGTCTCTGCAACGGCCCTGAGCTGGGCTTGTTTTATAAGAGCATATTAGGAGCAGGAGTCGGCCAGACGGCCCCTCGAGCCTGCTCCGCCATTCAATAAGATCATGGCTGATCTTTGACCTCCGCTCCACTTTCCCGCCCAATCTCCATATCCCTTAAGTGCCCAAAAATATCTCGATCTCCACCTTGGATATACTCAATGACTGAGCATCCACAGCCCTCTGGGGTAGAGAATTCCAAAGATTCACAATCCTGAGTGGAAAAATTTCTCCTCGTCTCAGTCCTAAATGGCCGACCCCTTATTCTGAGACTGTGACCCCTAGTTCTAGACTCCTTTTATGTTCCTGTTAAAGCAGCGGAACTGCTTTGGTGATGTGAGGATACATGGGTGCGTGAGGGGGCTGTGTTCTCTGTCCTCTCCTGAAGCTGGGTTCTCTAGAAGCTGCCTAACCTTCTGCGACCTCACCCAAGACCCCATTCTTCACTCGAGATCAGCCAGTGAGCACCACAGGCCGACTGTGGGGCGCGTCTCGTCCAGGCTCCATGCTGTCCTGGCGCGATGCCCGTGTATCGGCAAGTTGCAGCAGGGCAGGGTGACCAGGAGTGGGCACCCTCGTTAACCCTCCCTTTTGCCTAACCTAAGTGTGATTCCCTACCGCTGCCCTGCAGGAGCTCGGCACAGACCAGGAACCAACCCTGGGGTGCCTTGCAGTCTAAACTAATTACCCCACCCCATGGCTCAGTCACTGGGCAGCATTCAGACCCATGAACCCTGGTCTAATTTCTCCCTTTTGCTAACCGCCCCCAACCCCAAAAACCTGAGTAACATAAGAATTAGGAGCAGGAGTAGGCCACACGGCCCCTCGAACCTGCTCCGCCATTCAACAAGATCATGGCTGATCATCGACCTCAAATCCACTTTCCCGCCCGATCTCCATATCCCTTGATTCCCTTCGTGTCCAAAATTCTCGGTCTTGAATATACTCAACGACTGAACATCCACAGCCCTCTGGGGTAGAGAATTCCAAAGATTCACCACCCTCTGAGTGAAGAAATTTCTCCTCATCTCAGTCCTAAATGGCCGACCCCTTATTCTGAGACTGTGACCCCTGGTTCTAGACTCCCCAGCCAGGGGAAACAGCCTTGCAGAATTTTATGTTTCAATGAGATCACCTTTCATTCTTCTAAACCCCAGAGGATATCCAAGGGAAGGGGTGCTGAGGCTAATTGTGCCCCCCTTCTCCACCCCCCCCCCACCCCCCCAATCTGAGTGGCTGATTCAGCACATACCAGTGCTCCCCCCAGGTGGTGCAGGACCTCCACATTGAACCTCCCCGCCGGGTCCCCTCTTTCTGTTCTGCCCATTTCTGGGGCGGTTTGTTGGGGGGGGGGGTCTTTTATAAGTGGGTGGAATCTCCCCAGACTCGCCCCCACCTGTCGGCTTTTACGAGGTGCATGCTGTGCTGCCCCCCCCCCCCCCCAACAAAACCTCTCTGCCGGCAGCCAAGACCCCCTCGTAACACAGTCTTCTTTATTCCAGGAAAATAATTCTGAGTCTTGCCTTTCTCGGCAGAGTAGAGGCCGGGCTCTCCCCACGGTGGAGTGTTGCTTCAGTTACATCCGCAGGGACAAACGCAAGAGGAAGTATGTGGTCCTGGACAAAAACCCTCAGGAGGCCTCTCAGGTGAGCACGGAAAAAAGGAAGGTTCTGGGCATCAGGAAGGATAGATTGGCCTTGGAGAGAGAGAACAGCATAGACTACTTATAATGATTCCTTGTAATTTCACCCTTGGAGTCAAGGTGAGATTACACAAACTAGGGATGTATTCCCTTGCCAAAACCCTAAGCTCTGAAATTCCCCCTCTACCTCTTTTTTTCCTCCTTTTAAAACGCTCCTTAAAAACGACTCTGCCCTAATATCTCCTTATGTGGCTTGGTGTCACATTCTGTTCGATAATCACTCCCGTGAAGCACCTTGGGACGTTTTACAACGTTCAAGGCGCTGTAGAAGTCAATGGGAATCGGGGAGGGGGAAACTCTCCACTGGCTGGAGTCATACCTAGCACAAAGGAAGATGGTTGTGGTTGTTGGAGGTCAATCATCGCAGCCCCAGGACATCGCTGCAGGAGTTCCACAAAGCAGTGTCCTAGGCCCAACCATCTTCAGCTGCTTCATCAATGGCCTTCCCTCCAACATAAGGTCAGAAGTGAGGATGTTTGCTGATGACTGCAGAGTGTTCAGTGCCATTCACAAATCCTCAGATAATGAAGCAGTCCATGTCTGCATGCAACAAGACCTGGACATCATTCAGACTTGGGCCGATGTGTGGCGTGGATATTACTTGCCACTTAAGTGCCCGGAAATGACTATCTCCAATAAGGGAGTCTAACCACTGTCCCTTGACATTCAATGGCATTACCATCGCCAAATCCCCCAGCATCAACACCATTGACCAGAAACTTAACTGGACCAGCCACATAAATACTGTGGCTACAAGAGCAGTTCAGAGGCTAGGTATTCTGCAGCGAGTGTCTCACCTCCTGACTCCCCAAAGCCTTTCCACCATCTACAAGGCACCAGTCAGGAGTGTGATGGAATACTCTGCACTTGCCTGGATGAGTGCAGCTCCAACAACACAAGAAGCTCGATTCCTTCCAGGACAAAGCAGCCCGCTTGATTGGCACCCCATCCACCACCTAAAACATTCACTCTCTCCACCACCGGCGTACTGTGGCTGCAGTGTGTACCATCTACAAGATGCACTGCAGCAACTCGCCAAGGCTTCTTCAGCAGCACCTCCCAAACACATGACCTCTTCCACCTAGAAGGACAAGGGCAGCAGGTGCATGGGAACACCACCACCTTCAAGTCACACATCATACTGACTTGAAAATATATCGCCGATCCTTCATCGTCGCTGGGTCAAAATCCTGGAACTCCCTCCCTGGAGGGATTTTGAATTCCCTAACCACCGCCCCTTGACATTGAATGCCATTGAATGTCAAGGGGCAGTGTTTAGGGAATTCAAAAGTTTTCTATAGGCATATAAATAATAAACAGGTAGTAAGAGGAGGGGTGGGGCCAATTTGGGACCAAAAAGGAGACCTATGCAGGGGGCATGGCTGAGGTACTAAAAGAATACTTTGCATCTGTCTTCACAAAGGAAGAAGATGCTGCCAAAATCATAGTGAAAGAGGAGGTAGTGGAGATGCTGGATGGGATAAGAATTGATATTGGTACTAGAAAGGCTGGCTGTACTTAAAGAAGATAAGTCACCAGGACTGGATGGGATGCATCCTAGGATGCTGAGGGAGGTTAAGGAGGAAATCATGGAGGTACTCGCCATAATCTTCCAATCCTCCTTAGATATGGGGGTGGTGCCAGAGGACTGGAGAATTGCAGATATTACACCCTTGTTCAAAAAAGGATGTGAAGAAAAACCCAGCGACTATAGGCCAGTCAGTTTAACCTCGGTATCAGGGAAGCTTTTGGAAACGATAATCAGGGACAAAGTTAACAGTCACTTGGACAAGTGTGGATTAATTAAGGAAAGCCAGCACTGATTTGTTAAAGGCAATTCGTATTTAACTATCTTGATTGAGTTTTTTGATGAGGTAACAGAGAGGGTTGATGAGGGCAATGCGGTTGATGTGGTTTACATGGACTTCCAAAAGGCGTTTGATAAAGTGCCACATAATAGGCTTACCAGCAAAGTTGAAGCTCATGGAATAAAAGGGACAGTGGCAGCATGGATAGGGAATTGGCTAAGTGACAGGAAACAGAGAGTAGTGGTGAACGGTTGTTTTTCGGACTGGAGGAAGGTATACAGTGGTGTTCCCCAGGGGTCGGTTCTAGGACCACTGCTTTTCTTGATATATATTAATGACCTGGATGTGGGTGTAAAGGGCACAATTTCAAAATTTGCAGATGAGACAAAACTTGGAAGTATAGTGATAGACTTCAGGAGGACACAGACAGGCTGGGGGAATGGGCGGACACGTGGCAGATGAAATTTAATGCAGAAAAGTGCAAAGTGATACATTTTGGTAGGAAGAACGAGGAGAGGCAATATAAACTAAAGGGTACAATTCTAAAGTGAGTGCATGAACAGAGAGACCTAGGGGTATATGTGCACAAATCGTTGAAGGTGGCAGGGCAGGTTGAGAAAGCAGTTAAAAAAGCAGACGGGATCCTGGGCTTCATAAATAGAAATGAGAAGTCGCACAACCCCAGGTTATAGTCCAACAGATTTATTTAAAATTACAAGCTTTCGGAGCTGTCGCCCCTTCCTCAGGTAGAGTAGCTGTGAGAGAATCTACCTGAGGAAGGGGCGACAGCTCCGAAAGCTTGTAATTTTAAATAAATCTGTTGGACTATAACCTGGTGTTGTGCGACTTCTCATTTTTGTCCACCCCAGTCCAACGCCGGCATCTCCACTTCATAAATAGAAGCATAGAGTACAAAAGCAAAGAAATTATGATGAACCTTTATAAAACACTGGTTCGGCCTCAACTGGAGTACTGTGTCCAATTCTGGGCACCGCACTTTAGGAAGGATGTGAAGGCCTTAGAGAGGGTGCAGAAAAGATTTACGAGTGATTCCAGGGATGAGAGACTTCAGTTACGTGGATAGACTAGAGAAGCTGGGGTTGTTCTCCTTGGAGCAGAGAAGGTTGAGAGGAGATTTGATAGAGGTGTTCAAAATCATGAGGGGTCTGGACAGAGTAGATAGAGAGAAACTGTTCCCATTAGCGGAAGGGTCGAGAACCAGAGGACACAGATTCAAGGTGATTGGCAAAAGAACCAAAGGCGACATGAGGAAAAACATTTTTACTCAGCGAGTGGTTAGGATCTGGAATGCGCTGCCTGAAAGGGTGATGGAGGCACACTCGATCACCGCTTTCAAAAGGGAATTGGATAAGTACCTGAAGGAAAAAAATTTGTAGGACTACGGGGAAAGGGCGGGGGATTGGGACTAGCTGAAGTCTTAGAGAGCCGGCACAGGCTCGATGGGCTGAATGGCCTCCTTCAGTGCTGTAACCATTCTATGATTCTAACAGCACTGTGGGAGTACCTTCACCACATGGACTGCAGCGGTTCAAGAAGGTGGCTCACCACCACCTTCTCGAGGGCAATTAGGGATGGGCAATAAATGCTGGCCTTGGCCAGCGACGCCCACATCTCAGGAACGAACTAAAAAAAAAAGGAAAATGTTGTTGGTGGTTAAGGGGTGATTTGATCGAAGTTCTCAAGATATTAAGGGGAACTGATGGGGTAGATAGAGAGAAACTATTTCCGCTGGTTGGGGATTCTAGGACTAAGGGCCATAGTCTAAAAATTAGAGCCAGACCTTTCAGGAGTGAAGTTCGGAAACACTTCTGCACACACAGGGTGGTAGAAGTTTGGAACTCTTCCGCAAACGGCAGTTGGTGTGAGGTCAATTGTTGATTTTAAATCTGAGATTGATATGTTTTTATTGACTATGAATTTGAGCCTTTTGAAATGATTTTGAACCCTGGGTCTAGCAAAACGCAACATATAGGCGAAGATTCATCTGCAAATAGTAAGGGATATGGGGCAAAGGCAGGTATATGGAGGTCGGTCACAGATCAGCCATGATCTCATTGGATGGCGGAGCAGGCTAAATGGCCTACTCCTGTTCCTAGAAAGAAAGGACTCTCATTTCTACAGCACCTTTCACCACCTCAGGATGTCCCAAAGCGCTTTACAGCCAATTTTGAAGTGTTGGAAACACGGCAGCCAATTTGCTGACAGCAAGCTCCCACAAACAGCAATGTGATAATGACCAGATCATGGACAAAAAAACCCCAGGAGGCTTCTCGGTCTCGAAGTGCTTTACAGCCAACGGAGCGCTTTTTTTGACGTGTAATCACTGTTGTGATGTAGGGAACGCGGCAGCCAATTTGCCACAGCGGGATTTGAACTCTCGTTCACCTGGATTACCAGTCCAGCGCATAACCACTACACCACCGCATAGCTGGTCTCGCAACAGGCAACTTATTCATCTTCACCATCCAACTAAACTGCCCGTCTCTGCTTGCCCCCTAATGTTGTATAACCCGTGCGATTGATTAAACTTTTCTTCCCCTGAAAGTGCTGATTTCTCACTGGGGCACAGTTCGGGTACATCACCAAAGTTCTCTTTGTAGAATCATAGAATGGTATGGGACAGAAAGAGGCCATTTGGCCCATCGTGCCTGTGCCGGCTCTTTGAAAGAGCTCTTCCAATTAGTCTCACTCCTTCCCCCCCCCCCCCCCCCAGCTCTTTCCCCGTAGCCCTACAAATTGTTCCCTTCAAGTATTTATCCAATTCCCTTTTGAAAGTTACTATTGAATCTGCTTCCACCGCCCTTTCAAGCAGCGCATTCCAGATCATCACAACTCACTGCGTTTATAAAAAAAAAAAAAATCCTCATCTCCCCTCTGGTTCTTTTGCCGATTATCTTAAATCTGTGTCTCCTGGTTACCCACCCTCCTGCCAGTGGAAACAGTTTCTCCTTATTTACTCTATCAGAACCCCTCATGATTTTGAACACCTCTATTAAATCTCCCCTGGACCTTCTCTGCTCCAAGGAGAACTCTCTTGCCCTCAATTATGAATTTCTTTTTTTATACTGATCGAGGTCCTCCGTCACCTGCCTCGACCTCGCCTCCTAACCTTCTGGATTTTTTTTCTCTTGCCATTTCAGATGCTGGTTAAGATCCTGAGCGAGGCGCTGGAAGCCAATCAGCGGGCGTTGCAGGAGGATTTCCCCAGACTCCAGTGCCTGAAGTGCCGGCACGAGTTCGACGTGCCCACGCAGGAGTGCCCGGCCGGGCGGCTGGTCCCAGAGGGTGTGGGCATCGGGCGAGGGGACGATCCGGATTACCTGCAGAGTGAGTGATCCGAGTGCCTCCTTGAGGGGCTCCAGACGTCCCAAACGTTGCACCCCTGAGCTGTTCTGTGTTCGCTGAGTCCGGCCGGGATGCTGAAGCGGGGGGAGTGAGGATGTGAGGGAGAGTTTTCCCCCCCCCCCTCTCCGCTGGGGTACCAGCACACTTGCCAGCTAGGCTTGCTGGATTGTGATCAGGACTCCTGGCTCCTTGTTATTTTCCTTTGCTCTTTATCCCCACCCACTCACCACCCCCGTCCCACCTTCCCCACGGCATTCGATAAGGTGCCACATAAAAGGTTGTTGTGCAAGATTAGGGCTCATGGGAATTGGGGGTAATATATTAGCATGGATAGAGGATTGGTTAACGGACAGAAAACAGAGAGTAGGGATAAACAGTTCATTTTCGGGTTGGCAGGCTGTAACTAGTGGGGTAATGCAAGGATCAGTGCTTGGGCCTCAGCTATTCACAATCTACATCAATGACTTTGATGAAGGGACCGAGTGCAATGTATCCACGTTTGCTGAAGAAACAAAGCTAGGTGGGAAATTAAGCTGTGAGGAGAACACAGACTGCAAAGGACAGGTTAAGTAAGTGGGCAATAAGGTGGCAGATGGAATATAATGTGGGGTTATTCACTTTGGTATGAAGAATATTTTTTAAATGGTGAGAAACTATTAAATGTTGGTGTTCAGAGAGATTTAGGTGTCCTCATACAGGAAGCACAGAAAGTTAGCATGAAGGCAGAGCAAGAAAAAAGGAAGGCAGATGGAATGTTGGCCTTTATTGCTTGAGGGTTGGAGTACAAGAGTAAGGAAGTCTGGTTACAATTGTACAGGGCTCTGGTGAGACCACACCTGGAGTACTGTGCACAGTTTTGGTCTCCTTATCTAAGGAAGGATATATTTGTCTTGGAGGCGGTGCAACGAAGGTTCACTAGATTGATTCCTGGGATGAGAGGGCTGTCCTATGAGGAAAGATTGTGTAGAATGGGCCTATACTCTGGAGTTTAGAAGAATGAGAGGTGACCTCATTGAAACATAAGATTCTGAGGGGGATTGACAGGATAGATGCTGAGAGGTTGTTTCCCCTGGCTGGAGAGTCTAGAACTAGGGGGCATAGTCTCAGGATAAGGGGTCGGCCATTTAGGACTGAGAGGAGGAGGAATTTCTTCACTCAGAGGGTGGTGAATCTTTGGAATTCTCTGCCCCAGAGGGCTGTGGAGGCTGAGTCATTGAGTATATTCAAGGCTGAGATCGATAGATTTTTGGGCTCTAGAAGAATCAAGGGATATGGAGACTGGGTGGGAAAGTGGAGTTGAGGTAAAAGTTCAGCCATGATCTTAGTGAATGGCGGCGCAGGTTTGAGCGGCTGTACGGCCTCCTCCTGCTCCTAATTCTTTTATGTTGTTGTGTAACCTGGATACAGCAAGCCCAATTATAGTTCTCCGGCTGAGTTCAGCCAGCACCGTGCAGAGGTGGGACAGCACGGGCTCGGTTATGGCTTTACTCATCTTTCCCTGCGTTCAAAGTCAAGTTTCCCCAGGTATGCCAGCTCTCCCTCTCCCCTTCCCCCCCCCCCCCCCCCCCCCCACCCACCACCTCTTCTCTCCCCCCCTCTCTCTCCCCCTCCCCCCCCCTTCTCTCTCTCCCCCCTTCTCTCTCTCTCCCCCTTCTCTCTCTCCTCCCCCCTTCTCTCTCTCCCCCCCTTCTCTCTCTCCCCCCCCCCTTCTCTCTCTCCCCCCCCCTTCTCTCTCTCCCCCCTTCTCTCTCTCTCCCCCCTTCTCTCTCTCCCCCCCCTTCTCTCTCTCTCTCCCCCCCTTCTCTCTCTCCCCCCCCTTCTCTCTCTCCCCCCCCTTCTCTCTCTCTCCCCCTTCTCTCTCTCCCCCCCTTCTCTCTCTCCCCCCTTCTCTCTCTCCCCCCCTTCTCTCTCTCCCCCCCCTTCTCTCTCCCCCCCCTTCTCTCTCCCCCCTTCTCTCTCTCCCCCCCTTCTCTCTCTCCCCCCCTTCTCTCTCTCCCCCCCCTTCTCTCTCTCCCCCCCCTTCTCTCTCTCCCCCCCTTCTCTCTCTCTCCCCCCCTTCTCTCTCTCCTCCCCCCCTTCTCTCTCTCTCCCCCCCTTCTCTCTCTCCCCCCCTTCTCTCTCTCCCCCCCTTCTCTCTCTCCCCCTCTCTCTCTCTCCCCCCTTCTCTCTCTCCCCCCCTTCTCTCTCTCCCCCCCTTCTCTCTCTCCCCTCCCCTTCTCTCTCTCCCCCCCTTCTCTCTCTCCCCCCCTTCTCTCTCTCCCCTCTCTCTCCCCCCCTTCTCTCTCTCCCCTCTCTCTCCCCCCCCTCTCTCTCTCTCCCCCCCTTCTCTCTCTCCCCCCCCTTCTCTCTCTCTCCCCCCCCTTCTCTCTCTCTCTCCCCCCCCTTCTCTCTCTCTCCCCCCCCCTTCTCTCTCTCTCTCCCCCCCCTTCTCTCTCTCTCCCCCCCCCCTTCTCTCTCTCTCTCCCCCCCCCCTTCTCTCTCTCTCTCCCCCCCCCTTCTCTCTCTCTCTCCCCCCCCCTTCTCTCTCTCTCTCCTCTCTCTCTCTCTCCCCCCCCCTTCTCTCTCTCTCTCTCTCTCTCCCCCCCCTTCTCTCTCTCTCTCTCTCCCCCCCTTCTCTCTCTCTCTCTCTCTCTCTTCTCCTCCCCCCCCCCCCCCTCTAGCGGAACGGGAATGGAGATTACACTGTTGCAGTACTGTGTACCGCCACCAGGTGGGGGTAGCACACTGCCGTCTAATGCTATTAAAAACGACTGGTCGCTTATCCTAACTCAGTGCTTCATAAGTGAAGAGCAATCAGCGTTTCATAGCTCAACGGGACAGCCAATTTGAACACAGCAAAATCCCAAAAACAGCAATGAGGCACATGATCAGTTAAATCTGTGTTTGATGGTGGTGGTTAAGGGAGGAGTTTTGGGCAGGATACCAGAACTCCCGTTCTACCTGGGCCCCTCCCTCTGGCCTCTCGCCCTCCCTCTCTAGATCTTTTCATTGTGAATTGCCTGGGTGACATTGGCTGTCTCTGCTCCCCTCACTCACTCATACCTACCTCCCTCTGAACTTGCAGCACTCCATTCTCTCCGATCCAACCCCAACATTGTCAATAAACCTGCTGACGAGGGTGGTGGTGCTGTTGTTTAGCGAACCGACCTCTACCTAGCAGAGGCTGAACGCCAACTCTCCGACACCTCCTCCTACCTCCCCCTGGACCATGACCCCATTACCGAAGATCAAGCCATCGTTTCCAAAACTGTCACTGACCTCATCTCCTCTGGAGATCTTCTCCTCCTCCCCCCCCCCCCCCCCCCCCCCATGGCCGCCAACCTCATAGTTCCCCAACCCCACACAACCCGCTTCTACCTCCTTCCCAAGATCCACAAACAGGACTTCCCTGGTAGACCCATCGTTTCAGCCTGTTCTTGCCCCACGGAACTTATCTCTTCCTATCTCGACTCTATTTTCCCCCCTTGTCCAGTCTCTTCCCACCTACATTCGCGACTCTTCCGACGCCCTCATCGACTTAACAGTTTCCAGTTTCCTGGCCCCAACCGCCTCCTTTTCACTGGACGTACAATTCCTCTACACCTCCATCCCCCACCAGGACGGCCTGAGGGCGCTCTGCTTCTTCCTTGAACAGAGGCCCAACCAGTCCCCATCCACCACCACCCTCCTCCGCTTGGCTGAACTTGTTCTCACATTGAACAACTTCTCCTTTGACTCCACTCGCTTCCTCCAAATTAAAGGTGTTGCTAGGGGAACCCGCATGGGTCCCAGCTATGCTTACCTTTTTGTGGGATATGTGGAACATTCTTTGTTCCAGTCCTACTCGGGTCCCCTCCCTCACCTCTTTTTCCGGTACATTGATGACTGTATTGGTGCCGTTTCCTGCTCTCGCCTGGAACTAGAAAATTTCATTCACTTTGCTTCCAATTTCCACCCTTCCCTCACCTTCACATGGTCCATCACTGACTCTTCCCTTCCCTTCCTCGACTTCTGTCTCCATTTCTGGGGATAGGCTATCGACAAACATTCACTACAAGCCCACTGACTCCCACAGCTACCTGGACTAAACTTCCTCCCACCCCGCTTCCTGTAAGGACTCTATTCCATTCTCCCAGTTTCTCCGTCTCCGCCGCATCTGCTCTGACGATGCCACCTTCCATACTAGTGCTTCCGATAGGTCTTCCTTTTTCCTCAACCAAGGATTCCCCTCCACTGTGGTTGACACGGCCCTTGACTGTGTCCGTTCCATTTCCTGCACTTCTGCTCTCACCCCTTCCCCTCCCTCCCAGAACCACGATAGGGTTCCCCTTGTCCTCACCTTTCACCCCACCAGCCTCCACATTCAACGGATTATCCTCCACCATTTCTGCCACCTCCAGCGTGATCCCACCACCAAACGCATCTTCCACTCTCCTCTTTCTTCCCTCCCCCTCCCCCCCCCTTCAGCATTCTGAAGGGACCGCTCCCTCCGCAACACTCTGGTCCACTCCTCTATCACCCCCAACAGCCCCTCCCCTCCCCATGTCACCTTCCCGTGCAAGCGCAGGAGATGCAACACCTGCCCTTTTACCTCCTCCCTTCCCACTCTCCAGGGCCCCAAACACTCCTTCCAGCGGAAACAGCGATTTACTTGTACTTGCAATTTAGTATACTGTATTCGTTCTGGAATTCCCTCCCTAAACCTCTCCGCCTCTCTCCTCCTTTAAGTCACTTCTTAAAACCTACCCCTTTGACCAAGCTTTTGGTCCTCTGTCCTAATATCTCCTTATGTGGCTCGGTGTCAAATTTTGTTTGGTAACACTCCCGTGAAGCCTCTTGGGATGTTTTACTACGTTGAGGGTGCTGTATAAACACAAGTTGTTGTGAACAGTCTGTCTTTATAAATGTGTTGATAGCTTTAAAATATGGAGGAGAGACGCACTGTTCCCACTGACACCGCTGCAGCAATTGGATCAAACCTCTGACTGAGCCTCCGTGACGTGATCCGTGTGGTGGTGTTTTTTCCCCCTGCAGTCGAGGAACCCTCGAAGGCCTCTCCCGCCTGCCCCAAGTGCGCGAGCGACCTCGTGATCATGCTGCCGACAAAGATGGAGACGCGCACCAGCACGCCTGTCCTCCCCACGGACGAGACCCTCAAAGCGGACATCTTGAAGATCGCCTTCGCGGACGGTGACCCCGCTGGGAGCTTGAAGGTGAGTCGTGCGGCCCGCCTCCTGAATTCCAACTGAGAGATTGGAGGAGGAGGAGGAGGAGGAGTGCGAGTTATCCTGCTGTGCCCAGACAGGCCGGGTTCAGATTCGCCAGAATGTTACCCCGGCTCCAAGGGTTAGATTATGAGGGGAGGTTGCATAAACTGGACGTGTGTTCACTGGAATAAAGAAGGTCAAGGGGTGATCAGATTGAGGTTTTTAGGAGTTAGAAAGGAATTGATAGGGAGGAGAGAAACTTTTTCCGCTGGTGGGGGGAGTCTAGGACAAGGGGACACAACCTTAAAATCAGAGCCAGGCCATTCAGGAGAGAAGGCGGGGTGGTTTGTGGGGCTGGAGATTGGAGATAGGGAGGTGGCGAGGCCATGGAGGGATTTGAAAACAAAGTTGAGAATTTTAAGATTGAGGCGTTGCTTAACCGGGAGCCAATGTCGGTCAGCGAGCACAGGGGTGATGGGCGAACGGGACTTGGTGCGAGTTAGGACACGGGCAGCAGGGTTTTGGATGAGCTCAAATCTAATGTAAAAAAACCTTGGTTAGACCACACTTGGAGTTACTGTGCACAGTTCTGGTTGTCTTATTACAAAAAGTATATAGAGGCACTGGTGAAGGTGCAAAAATGATTTACTAGAATAATACCAGAACTGGAGGTTATACATATCAGGAATAATTGAACAGGCTGGGGCTCTTTTCTTTAAAAAAGAGAAGACTGAGGGGTGACCTGATCGAGGTTTTTAAGATTATGAAAAGGTTTGATAGGGTAGACATAGAGAAGATGTTTCCACTTGTGGACGAGACCAGAACTTGGGGTTCATCAATATAAGATAGTCACTAATAAATCCAATGGGGAATTCAGGAGAAACTTCTTTCCCCAGAGAGTGGTGAGAATGTGGAACTCGTTACCACAGGGAGTGGTTGAGGTGAATAGTGTAGATGCATTTAAGGGGAAGCTAGATAAACGCATGAGGGAGAAAGGAATAGAAGGATATGCTGATAGGGTGAGATGAAGAGGAGAGGGAGGAGGCTCGTGTGGAGCATAAACACCGCACGGACCAGTTGGGCCGAATGGCCTGTTTCTGTGCTGTAAATACTTTGTAATCTACAGATGGTTTTGTTTCCATTCCGCAGAGCATCGACTCCCCGAGCGGAGCGAGTTTGGATGCCGAGCCTGGAGCATCGGGCGATGGGGCTGCTGGCACGTTGAGCGCGGATCCCGAGAGCTGCTCCTTCGCCACCGGCAAGAGCGCCAGTTTCTACTTCGAGTGCGACCAGAGCTGCAGCAGCGGCAGCGGCGGCGTGAGGGACGGGAGCCGGATGTCGGACAGCTCGTCGGGGGACGCGGACTCCCGCCTGGGGGCGCTGGACGTCTCCGCACCCAAGGTGGCCAGGGCTGGCTCCAGTCCCGGCTTGGACGGCAGCGGATTCAACCAGAGGGGTGGCACCACCTCGCACAGCGGCAGCCTGACTTGGAGCTACCGCTACGGCACACCTGTGGGATCCACTCTGACGCCAAGCTCGCCGCACTCTGAATGCGGGGACGATACCTCTGGACCCAGCAAAGGTTAGCAACGTTGCACAAGATTCCTGAGAGCAAGTCAGCGGTGATTGAGAACATAGTGGGAGCAGGAGGAGGCCATTCGGCCCCTCGAGCCTGCTCCACCATGCAATAAGATCATGGCTGATCTTCCACCTCAACTCCACCTTCCCTCACCATCCCCATATCCCTTGATTGCCCGCAACAAATCCATCCCTCGTCGATTCATCTCCGCCCTGCCTCTGAGCGAGTAATTAAACCGAAGCCACCGCCCTGCACCGCAGTAGTTCTGCTGGATTTTCAATGATCCCACGGCCGCCATTGGAAGAACAACATGGGACTTCTCCCTGGCATCTTGGCCAATACTTTTTTTTAAATTATTTGTTCACGGGATGTGGGCGTCGCTGGCAAGTCCGGCATTTATTGCCCATCCCTAATTGCCTTGCTGGGCCACTTCAAAGGGCAGTTAAGAGTCAACCACATTGCTGTGGGTCTGGAGTCACATATAGGCCCAGACTGGGTAAGGACAGCGGATTTCACTTCCCTCAAGGACAATTATTGAACCAGATGGTTCCTACCTCAACCAAAAAAACTGATGGATTGACCATTAATTTGTGGGACCTCGCTATGTGCAAAATTGCTTTCCTGCATAAGTCACCAGTATTTCAAAGTAATTCATTGTATGCAAAGCGCTTTGAAAGAAGCTGCTAAATAAATGCAAGTCATTTCATCTACCTGCCTTCTTACCCAAGGAAGGATATACTTGTCTTAGAGGGAGAAAGAAAGAAAGACTTGCATTTATATAGCGCCTTTCACGACCACCGGATGTCTCAAAGCGCTTTATAGCCAACGAAGTACTTTTGGAGTGTAGTCACTGTTGTAATGTGGGAAACGCAGCAAAGGTTCACTAGACTGATTCCTGGGATGAGGGGATTGTCCTATGAGGAGAGATTGAGGAGACTAGGCCTATATTGCCTTGAGTTTAGAAGAATGAGAGGTGATCTCATTGAAATATACAAAATTCTTAAGGGGCTTGGTGCTGGGAGGCCATTTTCCCTGGCTGGGGAGTCTGGAACTAGGGGGCATAGTCTCAGGATAAGTGGTCGGCCATTTAAGACCGAGATGAGGAGAAATTTCTTCACTCAGAGGGTTGTGAATCTTTGGAATTCTCTACCCCAGAGGGCTGTGGATGCTGAGTCATTGAGTATCTTCAGGGCTGAGATCGATAGATTTTTGGACTCTCGGGGAATCAAGGGACATGGGGAATAGTGCAGGAAGGTGGAGTTGAGATTGAAGATCAACCATGATATTGAATGGTGGAGCAGGCTCGAGGGGCTGAATGGCCGACTCCTGCTCCTATTTCTTCTTTTATGTTCTTCTTGCCATATCCCTCAGTCACTTCTTCTCTCCGCAAAAATGCCTTAATTGTCCCTCGAATTTACTGGCACTGTGTGCTTCGGTGTCCTTCCCTGATAACTTGTTCGTGCCAACGTGATACTATACATGATGGCCAGCATAACACGGTGTTAATAAAATTAAAAATTGTTTCAGTTTCAGTGCTATTCCTTTATTGGGGAAACTGCCCAATGGGCACAGTAGGTTTTGGAGACTAATACAACGGCAAAATACTGTGGATGCTGGAAATCTGAAATATAAACAGAAAATGCTGGAAATCCTCAGCAGGTCAGGCAGCATCTGTGGAGAGAAAAACAGAGTTAACGTTTCAGGTTGGTGACCTCTCTCCACAGACGCTGCCTGACCTGAGTGTTTCCAGCATTTTCTATTTATATTGTATACAATGTTCCCTCTAAGCTGCGCGGCCGCGCAGTCGACAAGGTCCCGCGCAGTCGACAAGGTCCCGCGCAGGCCGCTCACTGGCTTTTACACTGTAGATACCGCGAATGCGCAGAAACTTAAAGGAACCGCGCATTAAAAGAAACCGTCCGGGCACAGCAAAGCATTGTTTGTATACTAATACATTGAGCCATGGAGTATCTTTGATACGGGACTGTAACCCAGAGCACGCACGCTGGTTTCCTCCACGTACCAATGCACAGTAAATCAGATCACTCACCTCCCAGGGAGAGGACAGTTTCGAATTCACACTGCACAGCACGTGCTGAAGATACCTGTAGCAGAATCGTCAATTAAAAAAAACCGAGAGAAATGTAACGGGAACAAACGGTGTAACTCGGTGCCAACTTTTTTTTGATTCATTCCTGGGATGTGGGCGTCGCCGGCAAGGCCGGCATTTATTGCCCATCCCTAATTGCCCTCGAGATGGTGGTGGTGAGCCACTGCCTTGAAGACAACTGAGTGTCTGTCTTGCTCGGCCATTTCAGAGGGCAGTTAAGAGTCAACCACATTGCTGTGGGTCTGGAGTCACAAATAGGCCCAGACCGGGTAAGGACGGCAGATTTCCTTCCCTAAAAGACATTGGTGAACCAGATGGGTTTTTACAACAATCCAATAGTTTCATGGTCACCATTACTGACGCTAGCTTTTTTATTCCAGATTTATTTAATTGAATTGAACTAGTGAGTAAGCACAACTCTTTCTGCTCGACAAAAACTTAAGACGCTGTAACCGGCCACTTTACAATTGACGTTCATGCAAATGGTTAATGGTCATCACTTTTTGCCCAATATAAGCTACTGCCTGTTTTAAACATGGATGGCAGCATATCCTCACCATCACTAAGACCGCTGCCTTCCACCTCCGTAACATTGCTGGAACCCTCATCCATGCCCGTTACCTCTCCTGGCCAGCCTCCCATCTTCCACCCTCCATAAACTTGACCTCATCCAAAACCCTGCTGCCCGTGTCCTAACTCGCACCAAGTCTCGTTCACCTATCACCCCCTGTGCTCGCTGACCTACATTGGCTCCTGGTCCAGCAAGGCTTCGATTTCAAATCCCTCCATGGCCTCACCCCTCCCTATCTCTGTAACTTCATCCAGCCCTACAATCCTCTGAGATCTCTGCACTCCTTCGATTCTGGTCTCTTGTGCATCCCCCGATTTTAATCGCTCCACCATTGGCGGCCGAGCCTTCAGCTGCCTCGGCCCCAAGCTCTGGAATTCCCGCCCTAAACCTCTCTACCCCTCTCCTCCTTTTTAAAACGCTCCTTAAAACCTACCTCTTTGACCAAGCTTTTGGTCACTTGTCCTAATATCACCTTGTGTGGCTCGGTGAAGTGCCTTGGGGATGTTTTACTACGTTAAAGGCGTTATATAAATGCAAGTTAAGTGGTGGCGTACTGAGAAATTTCCACCTGACTTTTCTTTGTGCTTCTTACTCCTAATTTTTTTGACTTGCATCCACTATCTGAGCCCTTGACCAGAGTGAGCAATCTGTCGGAATTAATCTCCCCCATCCACTTCACAATTTCACTTGGTTGATTTTTTCCCCCTTGCGCATCTCTCTGTCATTGCAAGTTTTGTGGTTAAAGCTACTTTTTGCCTCCTCCAGGAGCGGAGTTCAATCTGTCCATCGAAGATTTTCAGACCATCGACCACAGGCTGAAGCTGTTCCTAGACGTTGAGATTTTCAGTGAAGATAAGGAGGAGTATCAGTGCTTCGTCAAGGTAAGGTGGCCGGGGGGCTGGAGCTTGCTTCAGTCACTGGGATGGTGCAATGGGAGTTGGAAGAGGGAGGGACATGGGAACAGAAGGAGGCCATTGAGCCCCTCAAGCCTGTTCCTCCATTCAATAGGATCATGGCTGATCTGCGACCTAACTACATATACCCGCCTTTGCCCCATATCAACAACAACTACTTGTATTTATATAGCTCCTTTTAATGTAGTAAAACGTCCCAAGGCGCTGCACAGGAGTATTTTAAGACAAAAAGTTTGACACCGAGCCACGCAAGGATAAATTAGGGCAGGTTACCAAAAGCTTGGTCAAAGAGGTAGGTTTTAAGGAGCATCTTAAAGGAGGAAAGAGAGGTAGCGAGGCAGAGAAGTTTAGGCAGGGAATTCCAGAGCTTAGGGCCCAGGCAGCTGAAGGCACGGCCACCAATGGTTGAGCGATTATAATCAGGGATGCTCGAGGCCAGAATTAGAGGATCGCAGATATCTCCGGGTTGGGGGGGGCGGGGAGGGAGGAGGGAGGAGAGAGGGGTGAGGCCATGGAGGGATTTGAAAACAAGGATGAAAATTTTGAAATCGAAGCGCTGCTTAACCGGGAGCCAATGTAGGTCAGCGAGCACAGGGGTGGGTGATGGGTGAATGGGACTTGGTGCGAGTTAGGACACGGGCAGCCAAGTTTTGGATGACCTCAAGTTTACGTAAGGTGGAATGTGGGAATCCAGCCAGGAGTGCGTTGGAATAGTCAAGTCTAGAGGTAACAAAGGCATGGATGAGGGTTTCAGCAGCGGATGAGGTGAGGCAAGGGCGGAGACTGGCGATGTTCCGGAGGTGGAAGTAGGCGGCCTTTGTTGTGCTGCGGATATGTGGTCGGGAGCTCATTTCAGGGTCAAATATGACACCAAGGTTGCAAACTGTGTGGTTCAGCCTCAGACAGAGATGTTAGGGAGAGGGATGGAGTCAGTGGCTAGGGAATGGAGTTTGTTGGGGGGACCGAAAACAATGGCTTCGGTCTTCCCAATATTTAATTGGAGAAAATTTTTGCACATCCAAAACTGTATGTTGGACAAGCAGTCTGACAATTTAGACACTGTGGAGGTAGTGAGGTAGCAGCAGCAGCCAATTTGTGTACAGCAAGCTCCCACAAACAGCAATGTGATAATGACCAGATAATCTGCTTGTTAGTGATGTTGATTGAGGGATAAATACTGCCCGGGACACGGGAGAACTCCCCCGCTCTAATAGTGCCATGAGATCTTTTATGTCCACCTGAGGGCAGACTCTGTTTAACATCTCATCCGAAAGACGGCACCTCCGACAGTGCAGCACTCCCTCGGTACTGCACTGGTACAGCCTAGATTTTTGTGCTCAAGTCTCTGGAGTGGGACTTGAACCCACAACCTTCTGACTCCGGGGAGAGAGAGTGCTACCCACTGAGCCACGGCTGACACAGGGAGGTGTCAGTCTTCTTCCTGCTTTAGTGTTATGTAGCTGATGGGGCCCTGAATTCTACCCTATAATTAGGCTTTGTACCTCCTGGGGTGGGGAAAGGAAAAATCAGCCAGCTTCTGATCACTATCCAGTGACTGCATAGACACTTACAGCACAGAAGGAGACCATTCAGCCCATCTTGTCTGTCAGAGCATTCCGAGAGCATTCAAAACTCCTCCCACTGCCCTCCTCTGTCATTCAAATGTTTATCTGCTCTTCCCTTAAAAGACGCAACGGTCTCGGCCTTAACCGCTCCCTGTGGCAAAGCATTCTGAAAACTCCCTGCGTAAAGAAATTTCTCCTAACCGCTCTCCTGGTTCTTAGTGCCCACTTTAAATTGCAGGCTCCTCGTCACTGACTCTTTAACCAGCAGACTTTCTATCAAAACCCTTGATAAAATTTGAAAAAACTCCTTCCTGAAAGTGCTTGTGTGTGGGAAATCAAGTGCGGGCAGGATCGGATTTGGCTGTCTGATTGATTTTTTTTTTCCTGCCCCACCTCTGGCCCAATTTAAATTGCCAGCATTCATTGTCTGAATTTACATCAAATATGGGCACTGATGCAAGGTTCAGGTTTTGGTGCTGGCACCTGTGGGATCCTGCACTCCCCAGCACGGGTGGTGAAATTGGGAGCGCATCCCTCCAAAACTACGGTGCTTCCGAGTGAGTGCATGTCTGTGCTCCATGTGTTGGTTTAGGTTTGCAAGAGAGATTTAGTGCTTTTTTTTTTTACTTATCGAGGATAAACCGGGTTTTTTAAATTCAGCGGGCTATAGTGTGCTTCCTCAAAAGCTGCTCAACTGTAGTACGGCTGATCGGATCTCCAGTTTCACCCAATGCAGCTGTGAAGAAAACCGAAACCTTTGTCTTAAAGAAAGAACTTGCATTTCTATAGCGCCTTTCACGACCTCCGGATGCCCCAAAGCGCTTCACAGCCAATGAAATACTTTTTGAAGTGCAGTCACTGTTACAATGTAGGAAACACGGCAGCCAATTTGCGCACAGCAAGCTCCCACAAACAGCAATGTGATAATGAGCTGATAATCTGCTTATTAGTGATGTTGGTTGAGGGATCCGTGGCCATGACACCGGGGATAACTCCCCTGCTCCTCTTTGATATAGTGGCCGTGGGATCTTTTGCATCCACTTGAGAGAGCAGACTCTCAGGTTTAACGTCTCATCTAAAAGACAGCCCCTCCGACAGTGCAGCACTCCCTCAGTACTGCACTGGAGTGTCAGCCTAGATTTTGTGCTCCAGTCTCTGGAGTGGGACTCGAACCCACAACCTTCTGACTCGGAGGTGAGAGTGCTGCCCACTGAGCCACTGCTGAATTTGAACTGGATTTTGCGGTGGTAATGATGGCGAACTGTCGGCGGGATTTTTAAATTGTGATTTTTCAAATGGTGAAGGTTGGGTATGGAGACCGCTCTCTCCCAAATGTAAGGCCGGTAAACGGTCAGTTTGCAGGAAAAAAACTTATTGTTCAATTCAGATGAAGAGCTTGCAATTGGAACAACCATTTTAAAAGGTGCTAATACATACAGCTCGATAGACGGGAGAAGGTGATTTCCGTGCTGTTTGAGATTGTAATTGAACTCCTGGCTGCTGACAGCTCTGCTCCCTCACAAAGCGATTGGAGATCTTGTAGAGTGTGATTTAGGAGTGGCTGCACTGTAGTGAGGTAACACACCATTATTACTTTAGTTAATTCAGTCGATGCAAATGGGCAGTGTCCTCTTCAAGAAAACTGGCTTCAGCTTCAAAGGAAAAGGCGCCCTTATAATTCAGGGACAATCTTGAGGTCTTCACCCTTCTAATTGCTGTGCCTCTGGGAACAAAAACTCTCACCCAATTACTTCACTTACAATTCTGCTTTCAAGCTAGCAGCTGCCTGGTCTTTGACCACCTGCAAATCTACAGCTATCGCGTTGCTCCACCACACTTCCTCGTCTCCACCTTTTGATGCTGTTCCCCCCCCCCCCCCCCCAGTAAAACTCCTCTCCCATTCTAGTCGGTCCACCTGGTATGGCCCCCAACGTCGCCACCTTGAGCCCATGGGGCGCAAGCTTGAGCATATCTGTTGTATAACCAGTTTAGATCTGGCTGGACCACATCAAGCCTGATTGGAGCTTTGCACTCCTGCCAAAACCATCCACTATTCCAGGATGAGAGTGGAGATAATCCCCGGCTTCTTTACTCCACTACCAGGTACCCTTAAACCCCTCTCCCCTGCCCCCTCCACCACATTCACCTGCAAAGAAAGACTTGCATTTCTACAGCGCCTTTCGCTATCGCCGGACATCCCAAAGCGCTTTACAGCCAATGAAGTACTTTAGAAGTGCAAACGCAAAATACTGCGGATGCTGGAAATCTGAAATAAAAACAGAAAATGCTGGAAATACTCAGCAGGTCAGGCAGCATCTGTGGAGAGAGACACAGAGTTAACGTTTCAGGTCGATGACCTTTCGTCAGAACTGGGTTCTGATGCTGCCTGACCTGCTGAGTATTTCCAGCATTTTCTGTTTTTATTTAAGTACTTTAGAAGTGTCGTCACTGTTGTAATGTAGGAAACAAGTGCGAGGAGCTCTTGATTTCTTTGTCACTAAGATTGAGAAAATCTTAGTGCCTCTGCTGTTCTCCCCTTCCCGTTTCCACCAAGACAAACCTTTCCCCCCAGCCCTGAACCCTGTGTCTCCAGTTTATCACCCCTCTCCCCTCATGGCCTCTCTGAGCTCATATTGTCCATGAGACCCACCTCCAGCTCTCGTGATCCCATTAAACTGCTGACCATCCAACTTTCCTTCTTGTTCCCAATGCTAGCTGACATTGTAAATGGTTCCCTGTCCTCCGGTACTGTCCCCCCTCCCTTTCAAAACTGCTGTCATCATCCCTCTTCATTTATTTAAAAAAACCACCTTCGACTGTCTGGAGGGGAAACGGCGGTTGCAAGGACAAACTTCTTGCATGTAGTCGCCTCCCAAATCCGTCCCCGTCTTTCCTGCAACTCCCATGCTCTAGAATTCCCTCCGAGCTTCTCCATGTCCCTCTCCTCCTTCAAGACCCTCCATAAAAACCACCTTTCAGTCATCCCTCCTAATATCTCCTCCTTTGGCTTGGCATGCATTTTGTTCCTTGTTCCGCTGAAGCACCTTGTGTTGCTTTTCTACGTTGAAGGGGTTAAATGAATGCAGGGGGTTGTAGTGGCTATGGTGATGGCAAGTGGTCTGGTGGTTATGGTGCCTGTGATGGTGGTGGTGTTGGGTGTAGTGGTGGGTGGTTCTGGTCGGTGTTCCCTTTAAGCTGCGCGGACACGCAGCGCTCTGTGGCTCCCGCGCAGCTGGCTCACCGGCTTTGAAATATGAAAAACCGCGCGAGCGCGGTAAATTGAATGGGCCGCGCAGCCCCTTAAAGGGGTCGTGCATCCCCAAAAAAAACTTAGCGTGAACATTGGTGGTGGGGGAGTTGAAGCTGGGGTGGAGTTAGGTGGTTGTGGTTATAATGATGGGGAGTGTAGTGGTTGTGGCTGTAAGAATAAATCTCCTGTAATTACCATCAGAGACTGTGCGTTTAACAAGACGCTGAGGAGCAGTAAAAGTCACAAGACTTTGTTCAAACATTCAACCCAGTTTGTATGTGGTTGTTACAAATTGCAAGTCTACCAGATATTCTCTTGGATTCATTGTCGCTGATATATCCATAAGTGTTTCCTACAATCATGAGTTTACCATGACTGCCCAATATCTTGCTGTACAATAGTGTGACCCAGGGTTATAACTGTTAGATCCGTTGTGTGTACGGGGTACAATAATCTGCCACCTGAAATCCGAAACTGCCTCGTGCACGGCACCTACAAGATCTGTTCAACTGAGACCCTAAAGTGTGCTTGGTGAAGAAAAATCATTCTAATAGTTCCAATTTCCTCTCTGGAATATGCGAACAAACTCCATTGTCTCAAACTGTATTGGTATGCAGATTTCTGTTGCCAACTTCATCTAACCCCAGCGACTGGGTTGAAATATGCATTGCCAGATAGGTTGTGTGTTATCTGGATCTAATCCTGTGTGTGCTGAACTTAAATTTAAAAGCAACATCTTGATAGGCCCTCAGAGGCTGGGTATTCTGCGGCGAGTGTCTCACCTCCCGATTTCCCCCAAAGCCTTTCCACCAACTACAAGGCACAAGTAAGGAGTGTGATGGAAAACTCTCCACTTGCCTGGATGAGTGCAGCTCCAACAACACTCAAGAAGTTCGACACCATCCAGGACAAAGCAGCCCGCTTGATCGGCACCCCATCCACTACCTTAAACACTCACTCCCTCCACCACCGGCGTACCGTGGCTGCAGGGTGTACCATCTACAAGATGCACTGCAGCAACTCGCCAAGGCTTCTTCGGCAGCACCTCCCAAACCCACAAAACCACCTAGAAGGACAAGGGCAGCAGGTGCATGGGAACACCACCACCTCCAAGTTCCCCTCCAAGTCACACACCATCGTGACTTGGAAATATATCGGCCGTTCCTTCGTCGCTGGGTCAAAATCCTAGAACTCCCTCCCTAACAGCACTGTGGGAGTACCTTCACCACACCAACTGCAGCGGTTCAAGAAGGCAGCTCACCACCACCTTCTCAAGGGCAATTAGGGATGGGCAATAAATGCTGGCCTTGCCAGCGACGCCCATATCCCGTGAGGGAATAAAAAAAGCCCACAATTCTACCTTGGCCAAATAATTAAAAAAAAATCTGTGACAGTGGTGTAACTTTTAAAGTATGCATCTCGTCCATCTTTCTGCTTCTGTAATCGCTGAATAAACGTGGACAGCAGTTTTAGTCTACACACAGTGGTCGTGTAGTGTGATATGTTCCGACTTACTTCCCTGTTCCCTCCAGACTCGACTATTACAATGTTCTCCTGGCCGGCCTCCCACCTTGCGCCCTCCAGTAAACTTGAGCTCATCCCAAACTCTGATGCCCGTGTCCTAACTCTCACCAAGTCCCGTTTCTCCCCCCCCACCCCCCCCCACCCCCAATCACCCCTGTGCTCGCTGACCTACATTGGCTCCCAGTCCGACAATGCCTGGTTTTAAAATTCTCATCCTCGTGTTAAAACCCCTCCATGGCCCTCTCCCCTCCCTATCTCTGGAACCCCCTGCAGCCTTACAACCCTCTGAGATCACTGCACTCCTCCAATTCTAGCCTCTTGTGCATCCCCGATTTTAATTGCTCCACCATTAGCGGCCGTGCCTTCAGCTGCCGAGGTTCCAAGCTCTGGAATTCCCTCCCTAAACCTCTCCACCTCTCTCCTCCTTTGAAACTCTACCTCTTTGACCAAGCTTTTGGTCACCTGTCCTAATATCTCCTTTTGTGGCTCGGGGTCAGATTTTGTCTAATAACGCTCCTGTGAAGCCCCTTGGGGACTTTTTACTACGTTAGAGGTGCTGTATAAATACAAGTTGTTCTGAAGTGACTGGTGGACCTCCTACGTGTTCTCCAGCAAGCGATTTTTCCCAATACTCGAGGGTTAATGAGGTGCCGCTCTTCGGTTAAAGTAACCCATGACTAAGTGCATAGCCGCAGGTTTACACAAGAACATAAGAAATAGAAGCAGGAGTAGGCCATACGGCCCCTTGAACCTGCTCCGCCATTCAATAAGATCGTGGCTGATCTGATCTTGGCCTCAACTCCACTTCCCTGCCCGCTCCCCATAACCCTTGACCCCCTTATCAGTCAAACATCTGTCTATCTCCACCTTAAATATATTCAGTGACCCAGCCTCCACAGCTCTCTAAGGTAGAGAATTCCACAGATTCACGACCCTCTGGTTTTCTGATCCTAAGGGACTCTGTGTACTTAAGGCAGCTGCCTTCTCGCTGTAAACATGAGAAAAAATGTTGGACGGAAGTTCGAACTGTTGAGTGATGTTGGAAAAAGTCCCTGTAAAGGCCATGTGGATGCATGTATGAAGCTTCTTTCTTGGAATTGAATTTCAGGGACTCTGCACGATGGTCAAGCAAGTCGCAGCTTGTGGACTGTGCAGCCTGCCAGGTGCGAAGGAAGGAAAGCCTGCGGGTCCTTTTGTGTTCAGCGTTCTGAAGAATGTGTTTTACAAGATTGCCAGTCTCGTTACTCACGTTGTGGCCCATTGCGTCCTCCTTTCTCCCTCCTGACTGTTCCAGTAAAACTAGCTAGGGGTGTAGGTGTGCTGGCAATAGCAAATAGATTTCACAACATCAAACCGGGCTTGTAACCACCCCGCCCCCTCCCCACCCCGGAAAGTGAATCACAGGCTGGGATATTGGATTCACCAGTCAGTAGTGTCCAGAGCTGACTGTCCGGCAGGAGAAGCCCGGAATCGCCTCACTCTCTGAAAACCTTCCATTATATTTTATTTGGTCCCCTTCTCCGCAAGGGGTGCTGAATCTTGCTGGGCTCGGCTTCCACAGCCTAGACACCCTCCAGCACTGCAGTTGAACGCCCATTGTCCATCCATGAGCCCAGTGAGTGAAGGCGGGGGGTGGGGGGGGTGGGAAAGCAGGGAATGGGAGGCGAGCCAATCCTACACTCTATCGACCAAACACACATGGACCTTTCTAGTAAGGATAGCTGTCGGATAGAAATGACTGACTAACCGCAGGTGTATAACCACGCGCACTGATTTTGGTAGAAAATGCCTTGCACACACTCGCGCAATGCAGGTAAATGTACTTCACGCCAGTGTTCCCTCTGGTTTTTCTGGGTGCGCGGCCCATTTAAGGGGCTGTGTGGTCCATTCAAATTTCTGCGCATGCACGATTTTTCCATTTAAAAGCCGGTGAACCAGCTGCGCGGGACCTCCAGGCCGCTGCGTGGCCGCGCAGCTTAACTGGAGCATTGCTTCACATGTGTGTATGTTACTTGGCCAACATCTGCCACCATTCAGAAAACAAGGAAGTAAAGCACTCCCAACGATCAAAAAACACTCGTGCACTCTTACTTTCCCTCTTGCCATTTTACCAACAAATGCACAGAAAAAGCAAACATAAGAACATAAGACGTAGGAGCAGGAGTAGGTCATTTGGCCCCTCGAGCCTGCTCTGCCGTTCAATAAGATCATGGCTGATCTGAAAAGTTAAAGTTCACATGCACGCGCCGTGCTGATGAGTATTGAGGTCACATTACCAACAATGGCATCTGTTACTCATTTTTATTTACTTGCCAAAAATGCAATGAACTACGTCTGGATTCCCAATTCGCCATATGTGGCTAGTGACTAACGTATTGGACAACACCGCAGTAGGCTGTCTCCTTTTTTCTCCCCCCTCTCTTTCTTCCTCCTTTTCTATCCTTCCCCCTGCTACTTGCTAAGCCAAGAGCTTGGCACAGATCAGGGATTGAATCCAAGACCTTGTGGTTTTGGCTCTCTGCTACAGAGTGCAATTCTTACCCAGTCAATAGGGAGTTTCGTTCTGGGGGTGTGGGTGTCCCTGATGAGGCCGGCATTTAGATGCTGGGTGGATGTTTCCCCTGGTTGGGGAGTCTCGAGCCAGGGGTCACAGTCTCGGAATAAGGGGTCGGCCATTTTGGACTGAGATGAGAAATTTCTTCACTGAGGGTGGTGAATCTTTGGAATTCTCTACCCCAGAGGGCTGTGGAGGCTCAGTCATTGAGTATATTCAAGACCGAGTTCGATAGATTTTTGAATATTAAGGGATATGGGGATAGTGCAGGAAAGCGGAGATGAGGTCGAAGATCAGCCATGATCATCTTGAATGGCGGAGCAGGCTCGAGGGGCCGAATGGCCTACTCCTGTTCTTGTTTCTAACTTGACTGGCTTGCAAGGCCATCTCAGGGCAATTAAGAGTCAACCACATTGACGTGGGGACTGAAGTCATATATAGGCCAGAATGGGTAAGGACGGCATGTTCCTTCCCTAAAGGGACATTAGTGAACCCGTTGGGGTTTTTCTGACAATCTGACCGCTTCATGATCACTTTTACTGACACCAGCTTTTTATTTTTGAACTAAATTAAAGTTCTCAATTGCTATGGTGGGATTTGAACTCTGGATCACTTGATTACTAGTCCGGTAACGCAACCACGGCAATATTGTACCCTAGTACTGGAGTTCATGTACTTAAAGATCTGTGAGGCCAGTCAGCACTCCATTGAGCAATGTGAGGACAGCAGGCACCCTCCGCCAGCCTGTGCCGTGAATCAGAGGACGCTTTACTGTTGGATTCAGAAGCGACAGACACGTCTCTGAAAACTGTGCTGTTGTTTTTCCTCTGTGTTCTCTATTTGAAATATGTACGTCATTGGTGATTACAACTTTGTTTTTAAACAGTCAGGAACAAAATCTTTTCTAAGTGAGAGATTAAAAGGAGGGAGTTAAGTGGTGCATTCAGCCTGGGATGGTCTTTAGTGAGACGGCTGACCTTGGGGTCGAGACTTGTGTCTCCACCAGTACAAGGTCCTTTCCAACACTCTGGAGGAGGGGAAGATATGTTATCGCAAAACTTTACTACTCTTGTAAACTTTGCTGGCCCTCGTTCCTTCACCATTTGAGTAGCATCTAGCAGTTCACGATGGGTAAATTACCTAGCAAGGCCAAACAGTTGGTTTGACTCCTGATTTCCAGAGAGTTGACGCATTGTAATCGCTGGTGTTACATTAACACATCTTCTAGTTAAACAGGCCTGACTGTGACTGAGAGGGGGGATCTGTTCATTTGTGTGGGATGGAGGAATCTGCAAGCTGGAACACATCAAGTGGTATTTTTAATGCAACAACAGCCTGGCTCAGCTGCTCTCCGCCTTGGGGTCTGAAGGTGGTGGGTTCAAACCCCGCTCCGGGACTTGAGAACATAATCTTCAGTGTAGTGAAAGAGGGAGGGAACTTGCATTTATATAGCGTCTTTAATGACCGCATTCTCTTTCTCTGTCCCCCCCCCCCCCCCCCACCACCAACTCAACCTAACTGTGTTAGATCGGGTCGTAGTGTATTTCGAAGAAGAGCAGGGGAGTTAGCCCCGTGTCCCGGCCAATATTTATCCACCAACCAACACCACTAAAAATAGATTATCTGGTCATTATCATCATGTTTGTGGGAGCTTACTGTGCGCAAATTGGTTGCTGCATTTCCTACATTACAACAGTGACTACACTCCAAAAAAAAAAAGTACTTCAATTACTGTAAAGCGCTTTGGGGTGTCCTGAGGTCATGAAAGGTGCGATATAAAAGTCTTTCTTTCATTATAGTAATCCAGAGAACACTAGTTCAAATCCTGCCACGGCAGTTTGAGAATTTGAATTCAGTTTAAATAAAGTCTGTCATAAAAACCCGACAGGGTTCACTAATTTCCCTTTAGGGGAGGAAACCTGCCGTCCTTACCCGGTCTGGCCTATACGTGACTCCAGTCCCAGACCAACGTGGTTGACTGCAAAGTGCCTCAGTGAAGCCCACTCCGTTGCATCAAACCGCTACACACGGCGGTTCAAGAAGGAGGCTCACCACCACCTTTTCGGGGCGGGCAATAAACGCCGGCATTGCCAGTGACACCCACATCCCGAGAACGAATATAGATCTTGCTTTGTGCAACATAAACAGCAAATGCTGGAAATACTCAGCAGGTCAGGCAGCATGTGTGCGTGGGGAGAGAAACAGAGTTAACGTTTCAGGCCGATGAACTTCCGTCAGAACTGGGATTGCTTTGCTCAATTCGGTTGCCTCGCCCGCAGAACTCTCTGCACTTCAGAAGAATGTGCCGTACTCAAAAGTGCTTTGGGACATTTTCTTTTTGTTGAGACACGATGAGGTGTAATTCAAACAGCTGGTTGATTGCCCATGTTTGATGGAGGTGCATACCACTTGTACCGGCACTCGCCCTTTACCTGAGCTCACTGACTGGTGTCCTGCAACACACACCAGGACGGTCACTGTATTAATAGCTGCTGCTGCTGCTGACCGGGGGCTCGGGGATCCAATTACATCCTGACGTAAATGCTGGCATTCCCGGCTGCACGGCGTGCAAGAGCAGAGGCGCAGACTTGTGAAAGTCCCAGGGAGTGGGGTGGTCAGGGACACTGATTCAGCTGACAGCGATTGGTGTAGGGTCATCCCGGGGTGTGCAGGGACGTCTGTTTTAAATACCTGACAAACGGCTTAATTGAAACCTGTTTTAAGAGGGCACTTGAGAGTTACTGTACTGATTGATACACGGAACTGGAGATCCCTGGATTCAGTTCAGCAGTAGGAGTGCTACAAGACTTTCACAACCTTGGGACATCCCAAAGCGCTTTACAGACAATGGAATACTTTTAGAAGTGTAGTCACTGTTGTAATGCAGGTAATTTGCACACAGCAAGCTCCCACAAACAGCAATGTGATAATGACCAGATAATCTGTTTTTGTGATGTTGGTTGAGGGATAAATATTGGCCCAGGACACCGGGGAGAACTTCCCTGC
The DNA here is from genome assembly GCA_030390025.1 of Squalus acanthias. Lineage (NCBI taxonomy): Eukaryota > Metazoa > Chordata > Chondrichthyes > Squaliformes > Squalidae > Squalus > Squalus acanthias. Next base: position 79,999,483 of record CM059427.1, read on the forward strand.
TCTTCTTCGAAATAGTGACATGGAATCTTTTAGATCCACCTGAGAGCAGACGGTTTAAAGTCTCAACCAAAAGCTGGCACCTCCGACAGTGCAGCGCTCCCTCAGCACTGCACTGGGAGTGTCGGCCTAGATTTCTGTGCTCCAGTCTCTGGAGTGAGGCTTGAACCCACAACCTTCTGACTCAGGCGAGAGCGCTGCCCACTGAACCAGGCTGACACTGTGAACGCTCAAATTCCATTAATAGATTGATGTCTTCGAATGCCAAATTGAATGGCCAGACTGATTGTAAATGCTTAGAACAGGGAAGATGCCTGCACCTATTAACCCTATTTAACGCTGTGCACTTAGAATGTACAGAAATAGTCAGTGTTTTGTGTGGTCTTTTAATCCCATGTCCATCCATAGAATGTGCTTTGAAACAACAATTTTAATCACTTGTTAAATGTGGTAGAGTTCTAACCTGGTTGCTTCTTTGTCCTAGACAATGGCATCCAGAGCGGGGGAGGATGTGTTTGTCAGTTTGCGCACAGCAAGCTCCCACAAATAGCTGAGAGATGGTGACCAGATGTTCTGTTTTAGTGATGTTGATTGAAGGATGATTATTGGCCCCAGGACACCGGGGAGCACTCCCCTGCTCTTTTTCAAAATAGTCTCTCTGGGATCTTTTATGTCCACTTGAGACGGGTCCTCGGTTTAACGTCTCATCTGAAAGTAGCCTCGGTACCCCTGTCTTGGGAAGTGGGGGCGGAATCAGTCAGAGCTCCGACTGCTGAACACTGTCCATTGAGTCCAGCAGAAAGTGTGGACATTGGGGTGAGGATACGATCAGGCTCGGCTGTGAAACTTCTCAAGCAGGAATAACCTGCTGGCACGAACATAAAAACATAAATAGGAGCAGGAGTCGGCCATACGGCCCTTCGAGCCTGCTCCGCCATTATAAGATCATGGCTGATCCTCTACCTCAACTCCACCTTCCCGCACTATCCCCATATCCCTTGATTCCCCTAGAATCCAAACATCTATTGATCTCAGCCTCGAATATACTCAGACTCAGCCTCCACAGCCCTCTGGGGTAGAGAATTCCAAAGATTCACAACCCTCCGAGTGAAGAAATGCCTCCTCCTCAGTCCGAAATGGCCGACCCCTTATCCTGAGACTGTGACCCCTGGTTCGAGACACTCCAGCCAGGGAAAACATCCACCCTGCATCTACCCTGTCGGGCCCCTTAAGAATTTTATAAGTTACAATGAGATCGCCTCTCATTCTAAACCCATGGGGGGCCTTTGTCATAACCACCCGAAACATGCCTCCTGCTCCCCCTCCCCCTCTCCCTCCCCCCCCTGCTCTGTCTGCTGTTTTTTGTATTTTTTTTTTAAAGTTCAGGCTTTCCATTTCTCAGTTGGAAATTACACCGTGGAGACAATGGCATTGGTCCATGTAATCTAAAGAACCCTTTGTGTAAATTAGCAGTAGGTGGGTCCTTGGGCTTCACCCTGCAGGGTTTGAGGTGTGTCTCACTCCCTTTCTCTTGTCTCACGGTCAATTAGACTTTTCCTCGTGACAGTGCTTGATTCTTTCCAGAAACTTGTCAAAAACTATTGGGCGTTAGCGAATGAAGTCTCCTCGTCTGAAAAGGATCATTGAACAAAGTGATTTTTATAGTATTTTCTCTCCAAATGATTAATAGTCTACATGTGCGATCCTTTCTATTCCCGTCATATTGTTTGAGTTGGGGGGAGATGGGGGCAGGTCTTGATGGGAAATTCCTTTTCGAAGTGCTGAGCTTCAGTTCCACACGTGAGCCGAGGCCATGAGCGTTGGCGGGCTATTCCTCCATGGGCAGCATCACAGTCCAATTAAACCCTGTCTCTCTTTCCCCCTGGCCAATGGCCTCACCCCCTCCCTATCTCTCTAACCTACAACCCTCCTCCTCCTCCCTCCCCCCCCATCCCCCCGGCGCTCCTCCAATTCTGGCCTCTTGCGCATCCCCGATTTCTATCGCACCACCAGTGGCGGCCGGGCCTTCAGCCACCTGGGCCCGAAGCTCTGGAAATCCCTCCTTAAACCCCTCTCTCCTTTTTAAGACTCTCCTTAAAACCTACCTCTTTGACCAAGCTTCAGGTCACCTGTCCTAATATCTCCTTATGTGGCTCAGTGTCAGATTTTGTTTGATAATTGCTCCTCTGAAGCGCCTTGGGACGTTTTACTATGTTAAAGGCGCTATATAAATACAAGTCGTTGTCCTCACCCGACACGCACTTTCCACCAGGAGACGGGGGTTTTCTGCCTGGTCGTCTTGGATCTGTGGAGCAGTTCTGCAGATGGGACAGAGTGAGATGCTTGAATGGAGACGGGATTTTTTTCTTGGGTGTGGGCGGGGGGTGCGGGCGAAATCTCGGACTGTGGGCTGAACCCAGCACACACAGATGGATGCGGTCTCCCCTGGCGCCAGAACTTTCTGCATTTTTAAAGTGCTAACATTGGGGTTGGGGGGTGGCCATCGATAGTCATGCACAGCCTGTAGAATTTAATTCCAATCGAAGCTCCCAGCATCCACGAACGATCTCCTTTCCCTCCCTCCGTCCCTGCTCCCAGGGGCTGTAAAGGAACGTTTGGCGTTACGTCCAGTACCCGCGGGGAATCCGCTTAGGAATGTGGCCAATAAATCTGAGTAAATGGCCAAGGGATTGAAAAGACCCGCTCTGTTGCAAGTAGAGCACGCAGCAAAATTTTTCCCACTGACCAGTGCATTAACCACCTGAGCTGGCTCACTCCAAGCTACTTTGAAAGAGGAGGTTAGGTGTTCAGTTCCTCTGGGGCTAAGTGATTGGTTAATGAAGTTTTTTTTTAATTGCAGGCATCTACAGTGAAATACGGGAATCCTGAAGAGTATCCCTCGTTGCTCATCATGTCAAATTTCAGCGTCTACATCTTTGAGATCACTGGGCCGCTCAGGTTTGCTCATGGCTTGGCAGTTCCATAAGATGTCGTTTCAACCCAAGCTTGTTCCCCAATTAAAATCCCTCCCAGTAACCGGTTCATGGAATCCCGGTTTGAGCCCTCCACTTCAGTTAGTGGGCAGAAACTTATTCAAGAGTGACTTATACACAGGGTTTTTAAATAGAGTTTACAGCACAGAAACGGGCCATTCGGCCCAACTGGTCCGTGCCGATGTTTATGCTCCACATGAGCCTCCTCCCTCCCCTCTTCATCTCACCCCATCAACATATTCCTTTCTCCCTCATGTGTTTATCTAGCTTCCCCTTAAATGCATCTCTGCTATTCGCCTCAACCACTCCCTGTGATAGTGATTTCCACATTCTCACCACTCTAGGGTGTTTTTTTAATTTATTAATTCTCGGGATGTTGGGCGTCGCTGGCAAGGCCAGCATTTATTGCCCATCCCTAATTGCCTTTGAGAAGGTGGAGGTGAACTGCCGCCTTGAACCGCTGCAGTCCATCGTAGCAGTGTTTTTGATATGACTGAATGGCTTGCTAGTGGCCATATCAGAGGGCAGTTAAAGAGTCAACCACATTGCTGTGGGCCTGGAGTCACATAGAGGCCAGACCGGGTAAGGACGGCAGGTTTCCTTCCCTAAAGGACATTAGTTGGGTTTTTACAACAATCCGCTATTTTTCGTGGTCACCATTACTGACACTAGCTTTTTATTCCAGATTTATTTAATTGAATTATTAGTTCCGGCCTCTGGATTACTCGTCCAGTAACATAACCACTATGCTACCCTACCCCACGAAGAAGTTTCTCCTGAATTCCTAGTTTTGTGGTACCTCAAGGAGCCAGTGGCCAGTGTGTGTTTGCTTGGCATCTCTTCGAGCGGACCTGCTGCCCTAGCACGAAAAGGCGCCACCTGGAGCAGCACTGAGCCAAACAGACCAGAAGGTCCCCAGTTCAATCCCTGGATTGGCTGACCTCGGCTGCGGCAGAGACCGGGGGCACCGCGAATTGGCCCGTCATGTCTTTTTTTTCATTTTTAATTCATTCTCGGGATGAATGCGTCATTGGCAAGGCAGGCGTTTATTTCCCCATCCCTAGTTGCCCAAATAGAAGTTCGACACATCAGCCGTCCGCACTTAGTGTTAGTTGTGAGAATAGAGGGGTTTGAGGCGTGGGTTGCCATAGAGAGAAGAGTTTTCAGGTTGAATTTTGCCTCCAGGATGACCCGAGAGAGGGAGGATGACTGAGGAGAAAGACTTGCATTTCTGTAGCACCTTTCACAACCTCGGGACGTCCCAAAGCGCTTCACAGCCAATGAAGCACGTTTTGAAGTGTGGTCACTGTTGTAATGTAGGAAATGCGGCAGCCAATCTGTGCACAGCAAGCTCCCACAAACAGCAATGTGATCATGACCAGACGTTGGCTGAGGGATAAATACTGGCCAGGACACTGGGGAGAACTCCCCTGCAATGTTCCCTTTCATTTTATTTTCCGTGCGCGGTCCCTCTAAATTTGCTGCGCGGCTGCATACGCGATATCTCTTCCAGCGGCGGCAGCTGGTGAGCGGCCTGTGTGGGACCTCAGCACCTTGGGGAGAACATTGCTTCCCCTGCTGCTCTTCGAAATAGCGCCACGGGATCTTTTATATCTACCTAAGAGGGCAGACTGGACTCGGTTTAACGTCTCATCCGAAAGACGGCACCTCTGAAGTGCAGCGCTCCCTCGGTACTGGCCCTCCGACAGTGCGGCACTCCCTCGGTACTGCCCCTCCGACAGTGCGGCACTCCCTCGGTACTGCCCCTCCGACAGTGCGGCACTCCCTCGGTACTGCCCCTCCGACAGTGCGGCACTCCCTCGGTACTGCCCCTCCGACAGTGCAGCGCTCCCTCAGTACTGCCCCTCCGACAGTGCAGCACTCCCTCAGTATTGCCCCTCCGACAGTGCGGCGCTCCCTCAGTACTGCCCCTCCGACAGTGCAGCACTCCCTCAGTATTGCCCCTCCGACAGTGCGGCGCTCCCTCAGTACTGCACTGGGAGTGTCAACCTACATCATGGGCTCAGTCTCTAGAGTGGGACATGAACCCACGACCTTCTGACTCTAATGTGAGAGTGCTGCCCACTGAGCCATGGCTGGCACTCGGGCAAGACACAGGGACGTAGCTATGTGAAATTCGGCAGTTACAGCACAGAAACTGTCCATGTTTATCATCCACATGCGCAATAGTCCTAAGCCCATGTGCCCACCCTATTCCCATATCCCTTTATCCCCTGTCCTTCAACCACCCACCTAACAACATTAAATGTTGTCATGGCCTTTCCATCGATCAGTAACTCCAGTGGCGCACACCACAGCCTCACAACCCTGTGTATTAAAGAAAACTTTTTGCTGCTTCTGTCGTAAATCTGCCTTGAATCTTCTACCTATTGCCCATTGTTCGAGAGCCCATCAATCACAGGAAACAGTCCTATTCTCTCAACTCCAACCCAGACAATAGCAGTATTGGGTCTTTCAGTGTACGTTGATACGGCACCATAATGGGCCGAGGGGAGCGGAAGAATTTTTTTTTTAGAATTTAGGTCCTGTCTGCTCTCTCAGGTGGATGTAAAAGATCCCACGGCCATTATTTCGAAGATGAGCAGGGGAGTGTCCTGGGCGAATATTTATCCCTCAATTAACATCACTTGGAAAAACAACAGATGATCTGGTCATTATCGTATTGCTGTTTGTGGGAGCTTGCTGTGCGTAAATTGGCTGCCGCGTTTCCCACATTACAACAGTGACTACGCTTCAAAAGTACTTAATTGGCTGTAAAGCACTTTGGGACGTCTGGTGGTCGTGAAATGCGCTATAGAAATGCAAGTTTTTCTTATTCATTCACGGGATGTGGGCGTCGCTGGCAAGGCCAGCATTCATTGCCCATCCCTAATTGGTGGTGAGTCACCTTCCTGAACCGCTGCAGCCCGTGTGGTGAAGGTGCTCCCACAGTGCTGTTAGGGAGGGAGTTCCAGGATTTTGACCCAGCGACGATGACGGAACGCTGATATATTTCCAAGTCAGGATGGTGTGTGACTTGGCGGGGAACTTGGAGGTTGTGGTGTTCCCATGCGCTTGTTTCCCTTGTCCTTTCTAGGTGGTAGAGGTTGCGGTTTTGGGAGGCGTTGTTGAAGAAGCAAATTTGGAGGCGGGTGGTTGAATAGATGAGAGGTTGGAGGGGTTTTGAAAGCAGCCTTTGAAGATGGGGAGGGGCTTTCACAGGAGGGGCTGCAGTGGCTGACCTCTGTTGGGGTTTGCACTTGAGTAGGTGGAGGAGAGTGTTCAGGATGGAAAGAAAATGTTTGGGAGATATTCCTTCAAAGGGAAAGTGCTCCACATGATGTGTCTGATGTGGCTTTGATCTTTCTGCTTATTCCCTTCCCTCCTGTGAGGGGCTGGCATTATCCTGTATGAACGCCATGCCTGGGTCTTTGTTTTCTTCCTGTTTAGCGGCCAGCCAGCCAACTGGTTGAGGAAGCGGGAGGTGCACAGGATACTGGACTTGGTGTACCTGCAGGTGGGTCTCCGCACCCAGAGCATTGGCATGGAGTTCGACGGTTCTGGGGGGTCGTACACTCTGCTGATCCGAAATCCGTCCAAGTGCAAGAACTTCATCCAGTTTTTCACAGGTGAGTGTAAATAGTTACCGCAGGACAATCAATGTGTATCTTACTCCCATGTTTAACTGGCACCTTGCCTAAAAGGGGGAAGGGGGGGGGGGGGGCGGTTGGATGTGCGCAGGAGTGCGTGCACACAGACGCTCATACACACCGTACAAACTTGAAAGTTCTTAAAGAAAAGAGCCTGCATTTACATAGCGCCTCTCGCACCCTCCGGACGTCCCAAAGTGTTTCATGGCCAATTAGTTACCTTTTTTGAAGTGTGGTCACTGTTGTAATGTAGGAAACCCGGCAGCCAATTTGCACACAGCAAGCTCCCACAAACAGCAATGTGATAATGACCAGATAATCTGTTTTTGGTTACGTTGGTCGAGGGATAAATATTGGCCCCAGGACACCGGGGAGAACACCCCTGCCGTTCTTCGAAATAGTGGCTGTGGGAACTTTACACCCACCTGAGGGGGCAGACAGGGCCTCTGTTTAACGTCTGATCCAAAAGACGGCACCTCTGACAGTGCTACACTCCCTCAGTACTGGCACTGAGTGTCAGCTTAGATTATGTGCTCTGGAGTGGGGCTTTGTGTGACCCCCCTCTCATTCCTCCGTTTACCCCCCCCAAAACACTCTGGCTGGCATCAGCTAATCTACCAGAAATGGAGCGTGGAACACCTCGATTCTACGCTGCTCAGTATCGTTCCATATTTACACAACTGAGCCGTCGAGGTTACCTTGTCAATACTTAAGCCCGTACGAATAGTGCTGGCCACAGAGGGCAGAAAAGCTGCTTCAGTGATATCTGCCCAACTGGCCTTGAAGTGCGATAGTGTCTCTACAAACAATGGGAGTGCAGTGTTAATGCTACAGAGATAACTTAATTACTGCAAGTGTGACGCTTGCTAATGAGCCCATGAGAGCCTGTCCTCGCTCTCACTTCTCCCCGCACCTCGTCAATGGGGTTCAATTATGATGACCGGTTGCATAGACTCAGCTTGTATTCGTGGGGAAGGGGGGGGGGGGAACGAGAGGAAGGG
>CM059427.1:80007623-80010123 GCA_030390025.1 Squalus acanthias
CGCTCTGTCTCTCCCTCACGCTCTGTCTCTCCCTCACGCTCTGTCTCTCCCTCACGCTCTGTCTCTCCCTCACGCTCTGTCTCTCCTCACGCTCTGTCTCTCCCTCACGCTCTGTCTCTCCCTCACGCTCTGTCTCTCCCTCACGCTCTGTCTCTCCCTCACGCTCTGTCTCTCCCTCACGCTCTGTCTCTCCCTCACGCTCTGTCTCTCCCTCACGCTCTGTCTCCCTCACGCTCTGTCTCTCCCTCACGCTCTGTCTCTCCCTCACGCTCTGTCTCTCCCTCACGCTCTGTCTCTCCCTCACGCTCTGTCTCTCCCTCACGCTCTGTCTCTCCCTCACGCTCTGTCTCTCCTCACGCTCTGTCTCTCCCTCACGCTCTGTCTCTCCCTCACGCTCTGTCTCTCCCTCACGCTCTGTCTCTCCCTCACGCTCTGTCTCTCCCTCACGCTCTGTCTCTCCCTCACGCTCTGTCTCTCCCTCACGCTCTGTCTCTCCTCTCACGCTCTGTCTCTCCTCACGCTCTGTCTCTCCCTCTCGCTCTGTCTCTCCCTCACGCTCTGTCTCTCCCTCACGCTCTGTCTCTCCCTCACGCTCTGTCTCTCCCTCACGCTCTGTCTCTCCCTCACGCTCTGTTCTCCTCACGCTCTGTCTCTCCCTCACGCTCTGTCTCTCCCTCACGCTCTGTCTCTCCCTCACGCTCTGTCTCTCCCTCACGCTCTGTCTCTCCCTCACGCTCTGTCTCTCCCTCACGCTCTGTCTCTCCCTCACGCTCTGTCTCTCCTCACGCTCTGTCTCTCCCTCACGCTCTGTCTCTCCCTCACGCTCTGTCTCTCCCTCACGCTCTGTTCTCCCTCACGCTCTGTCTCTCCCTCACGCTCTGTCTCTCCCTCACGCTCTGTCTCTCCCTCACGCTCTGTCTCTCCCTCACGCTCTGTCTCTCCTCACGCTCTGTCTCTCCCTCACGCTCTGTCTCTCCCTCACGCTCTGTCTCTCCCTCACGCTCTGTCTCTCCCTCACGCTCTGTCTCTCCCTCACGCTCTGTCTCTCCCTCACGCTCTGTCTCTCCCTCACGCTCTGTCTCTCCCTCACGCTCTGTCTCTCCCTCACGCTCTGTCTCTCCTCACGCTCTGTCTCTCCCTCACGCTCTGTCTTCCCTCACGCTCTGTCTCTCTCACGCTCTGTCTGTCTCTCTCACGCTCTGTCTGTCTCTCTCACGCTCTGTCTGTCTCTCTCACGCTCTGTCTGTCTCTCTCACGCTCTGTCTGTCTCTCTCACGCTCTGTCTGTCTCTCTCACGCTCTGTCTCTCCCTCACGCTCTGTCTCTCCCTCACGCTCTGTCCTCCCTCACGCTCTGTCTCTCCCTCACGCTCTGTCTCTCCCTCACGCTCTGTCTCTCCCTCACGCTCTGTCTCTCCCTCACGCTCTGTCTCTCCCTCACGCTCTGTCTCTCCCTCACGCTCTGTCTCTCCCTCACGCTCTGTCTCTCCCTCACGCTCTGTCTCTCCTCACGCTCTGTCTCTCCCTCACGCTCTGTCTCTCCCTCACGCTCTGTCTCTCCCTCACGCTCTGTCTCTCCCTCACGCTCTGTCTCTCCCTCACGCTCTGTCTCTCCCTCACGCTCTGTCTCTCCCTCACGCTCTGTCTCTCCCTCACGCTCTGTCTCTCCCTCACGCTCTGTCTCTCCCTCACGCTCTGTCTCTCCCTCACGCTCTGTCTCTCCCTCACGCTCTGTCTCTCCCTCACGCTCTGTCTCTCCCTCACGCTCTGTCTCTCCCTCACGCTCTGTCTCTCCTCACGCTCTGTCTCTCCCTCACGCTCTGTCTCTCCCTCACGCTCTGTCTCTCCCTCACGCTCTGTCTCTCCTCACGCTCTGTCTCTCCTCACGCTCTGTCTCTCCCTCACGCTCTGTCTCTCCTCACGCTCTGTCTCTCCCTCACGCTCTGTCTCTCCCTCACGCTCTGTCTCTCCCTCACGCTCTGTCTCTCCCTCACGCTCTGTCTCTCCCTCACGCTCTGTCTCTCCCTCACGCTCTGTCTCTCCCTCACGCTCTGTCTCTCCCTCACGCTCTGTCTCTCCTCACGCTCTGTCTCTCCCTCACGCTCTGTCTCTCCTCCGCTCTGTCTCTCCCTCACGCTCTGTCTTCCCTCACGCTCTGTCTCTCCCTCACGCTCTGTCTCTCCCTCACGCTCTGTCTCTCCCTCACGCTCTGTCTCTCCCTCACGCTCTGTCTCTCCCCTCACGCTCTGTCTCTCCCTCACGCTCTGTCTCTCCCTCACGCTCTGTCTCTCCTCACGCTCTGTCTCTCCCTCACGCTCTGTCTCTCCCTCACGCTCTGTCTCTCCCTCACGCTCTGTCTCTCCTCACGCTCTGTCTCTCCCTCACGCTCTGTCTCTCCCTCACGCTCTGTCTCTCCCTCACGCTCTGTCTCTCCCTCACGCTCTGTCTCTCCCTCACGCTCTGTCTCTCCCTCACGCTCTGTCTCTCCCTCACGCTCTGTCT
>CM059427.1:80037623-80040123 GCA_030390025.1 Squalus acanthias
GCTCTCGCTCTCTCTGTCTCGCTCTCGCTCTCTCTGTCTCTCTCACTCACTCTCTCTCTGTCTGTCTCTCTCTCTCTCCCTCTCTCTGCCTCACTCTGTCTCTCTCGCTCTGTCTCTCTCTCTCTGCCTCGCTCTGTCTCTCTCTCTCTGCCTCGCTCTGTCTCTCTCTCTCTGCCACGCTCTGTCTCTCTCTCACGCTCTGTCTCTCTCTCACGCTCTGTCTCTCTCTCACGCTCTGTCTCTCTCTCACGCTCTGTCTCTCTCTCACGCTCTGTCTCTCTCTCACGCTCTGTCTCTCTCTCACGCTCTGTCTCTCTCTCACGCTCTGTCTCTCTCTCACGCTCTGTCTCTCTCTCACGCTCTGTCTCTCTCTCACGCTCTGTCTCTCTCTCACGCTCTGTCTCTCTCTCACGCTCTGTCTCTCTCTCACGCTCTGTCTCTCTCTCACGCTCTGTCTCTCTCTCACGCTCTGTCTCTCTCTCACGCTCTGTCTCTCTCTCACGCTCTGTCTCTCTCTCACGCTCTGTCTCTCTCTCACGCTCTGTCTCTCTCTCACGCTCTGTCTCTCTCTCACGCTCTGTCTCTCTCTCACGCTCTGTCTCTCTCTCACGCTCTGTCTCTCTCTCACGCTCTGTCTCTCTCTCACGCTCTGTCTCTCTCTCACGCTCTGTCTCTCTCTCACGCTCTGTCTCTCTCTCACGCTCTGTCTCGCTCTCACGCTCTGTCTCGCTCTCACGCTCTGTCTCGCTCTCACGCTCTGTCTCGCTCTCACGCTCTGTCTCGCTCTCACGCTCTGTCTCGCTCTCACGCTCTGTCTCGCTCTCACGCTCTGTCTCGCTCTCACGCTCTGTCTCGCTCTCACGCTCTGTCTCGCTCTCACGCTCTGTCTCGCTCTCACGCTCTGTCTCGCTCTCACGCTCTGTCTCTCTCTCTCACGCTCTGTCTCTCTCTCTCACGCTCTGTCTCTCTCTCTCACGCTCTGTCTCTCTCTCTCACGCTCTGTCTCTCTCTCTCTCACGCTCTGTCTCTCTCTCTCTCACGCTCTGTCTCTCTCTCTCTCACGCTCTGTCTCTCTCTCTCTCACGCTCTGTCTCTCTCTCACGCTCTGTCTCTCTCTCACGCTCTCTGTCTCTCTCTGTCTCTCTCTGTCTCTCTCTGTCTCTCTTTCTGTCTGTCTCTCTCTCTCTCTGCCTCTCTCTCTCTGCCTCTCTCTCTCTCTGCCTCTCTCTCTCTCTGCCTCTCTCTCTCTCTGCCTCTCTCTCTCTCTGCCTCTCTCTCTCTCTGCCTCTCTCTCTCTCTGCCTCTCTCTCTCTCTGCCTCTCTCTCTCTCTCTGCCTCTCTCTCTCTCTGCCTCTCTCTCTCTCTGCCTCTCTCTCTCTCTGCCTCTCTCTCTCTCTGCCGCTCTCTCTCTCTCCCGCCTCTCTCTCTCTCTCTCCCGCCTCTCTCTCTCTCTCTCCCGCCTCTCTCTCTCTCTCTCCCGCCTCTCTCTCTCTCTCCCGCCTCACTCTCTCTCTCCCGCCTCTCTCTCTCTTTCTCCCGCCTCTCTCTCTCTCTCTCTCCGCCTCTCTCTCTCTCTCCGCCTCTCTCTCTCTCTCCGCCTCTCTCTCTCTCTCCGCCTCTCTCCCGCCTCTCTCTCTCTCTCTCTCCCGCCTCTCTCTCTCTCTCTCCCGCCTCTCTCTCTCTCTCTCCCGCCTCTCTCTCTCTCTCTCTCCCGCCTCTCTCTCTCTCTCTCTCCCGCCTCTCTCTCTCTCTCTCCCGCCTCTCTCTCTCTCTCTCCCGCCTCTCTCTCTCTCTCTCTCCCGCCTCTCTCTCTCTCTCTCCCGCCTCTCTCTCTCTCTCTCCCGCCTCTCTCTCTCTCTCTCCCGCCTCTCTCTCTCTCTCTCTCCCGCCTCTCTCTCTCTCTCCCGCCTCTCTCTCTCTCTCTCCCGCCTCTCTCTCTCTCTCTCCCTCCTCTCTCTCTCTCTCTCCCTCCTCTCTCTCTCTCTCTCCCGCCTCTCTCTCTCTCTCTCCCGCCTCTCTCTCTCTCTCTCCCGTCTCTCTCTCTCTCTCTCCCGCCTCTCTCTCTCTCTCTCTCCCGCCTCTCTCTCTCTCTCTCTCCCGTCTCTCTCTCTCTCTCTCCCGTCTCTCTCTCTCTCTCTCCCGTCTCTCTCTCTCTCTCCCGCCTCTCTCTCTCTCTCTCTCCCGTCTCTCTCTCTCTCTCTCCCGCCTCTCTCTCTCTCCCGCCTCTCTCTCTCTCTCTCTCTCTCCCGCCTCTCTCTCTCTCTCTCTCTCTCCCGCCTCTCTCTCTCTCTCTCTCTCCCGCCTCTCTCTCTCTCTCTCTCTCTCCCGCCTCTCTCTCTCTCTCTCTCTCTCCCGCCTCTCTCTCTCTCTCTCTCTCCCGCCTCTCTCTCTCTCTCTCTCTCCCGCCTCTATCTCTCTCTCTCTCCCGCCTCTCTCTCTCTCTCTCTCCCGCCTCTCTGTCTCTCTCTCCCGCCTCTCTCTCTCTCCCGCCTCTCTCTCT
>CM059427.1:80045123-80220123 GCA_030390025.1 Squalus acanthias
GACTCCAAAATTTTACCTACCACAGATGTTAGGCTAACCGGTCTATAGTTACCAGCCTTCTGTCTACTGCCCTTTTTAAATAAGGGTGTTACATTAGCAGTTTTCCAGTCTGCCGGGACCTTAGCGGAATCCAGGGAGTTTTGAAAAATTATTACCAATGCATCTACAATCCCTACCGCCACTTCCTTCAAGACTCTAGGATGTAAGCCATCAGGTCCAGGTGATTTATCCGCCTTGAGTCCCATTATTTTACCGAGTACCACTTCCTTAGTGATTTTGATCGTGTTTAGCTCCTCTCCCCTTATAGCCCCCTGTTTGTCCAGTGTTGGGATATTCTTAGTGTCCTCTACTGTAAAGACTGATACAAAATATTCATTCAGTGTTTTTGCCATCTCCATATTTCCCACCATTAATTTCCCGGTCTCATCCTCTAAGGGACCAACATTTACTTTAGCCACCCTTTTTCTTTTTATATAACTATAAAAACTCTTACTATCTGTTTTTATATTTTTTGCTAATTTACTTTCATAATCTATCTTCCCTTTCTTAATCAATCTTTTTGTTATTTTTTGCTGCCTTTTAAAGTTTTCCCAATCCTCTGTCCTCCCACTAGATTTCGCTACCTTATATGCCCTTGTTTTTAGTCGAATACTATCCTTAATTTCTTTACTTAGCCACGGATGACTGTCCTTTCTTTTACACCCTTTTCTTTTCAGTGGAATATATTTTTTTTGGAAGTTGTAAAATAACTCCTTGAATGTACACCACTGATCATGTGTCGTCTTACCCTTTAATCTATTTTCCCAATCCACTCTACTCAATTCCGCTCGCATACCTTCATAGTCTCCTTTATTCAAGCTTAGCACGCTTGTTTGAGATCCAACCTTCTCACCCTCTAATTGAATATGGAATTCAACCATGTTATGGTCACTCATTCCAAGGGGATCCTTTACTAGGACATTTTTAATTAATCCTGTCTCGTTACACAGGACCAGATCTAAGGTTGCTTGCCCCCTGGTCGGTTCAGTTACATACTGCTCAAGAAACCCATCCCTAATACACTCAATGAACTCATCCTCAAGGCAGCCCTGCCCCATTTGATTTGTCCAATTAATATGATAGTTAAAATCCCCCATAATTATAGATGTTCCCTTATTACATGCCTCAACTATTTCCTGATTGATACTCCGTCCAATAGAGTTGCAACTGTTCGGAGGCCTATAGACTACGCCCACTAATGTTTTTTTCCCCTTATTATTCCTTATCTCCACCCAAACTGTTTCATTATCATGATTTTTTGACCCAATATCATTACTCTGTATTACAGTGATTCCTTCCTTTATTAACATAGCCACCCCACCTCCCCTTCCTTCCTGCCTGTCCTTCCTGATCGTTAAATAACCTGGTATGTTTAATTCCCAGGCATTGTCACCCTGCAGCCATGTTTCTGTAATGGCCACAATATCATAACCATATGTAGTTATTTGTGCCATTAACTCGTCTATTTTGTTACGAATGCTACGTGCATTCAGATAGAGAACTTTCAAATATGCTTTGTGGCACTTAGTTCCTGCTTTTTCACTTTTTACCAGTTTACCTTTTACTCCACACACTCTGTCCCTTCCTGCCACGCTCTGATTTGTGATTCCCCTACTGCTACCTATGTCTATGACCCTCTCTGTTGTCATTTTTATTTTTTGCTCTCTTGAAACCTCCCCCCCACTAATTAGTTTAAAGCCCTCTCCACAGCCCTAGTTATTCGATTCGCCAGGACACTAGTCCCAGCACTGGCCAAGTGAAGTCCGTCCCAACGGAACAGCTCTCTCCTGCCCCAGTACTGGTGCCAGTGTCCCAAGAAGCAAAACCCATTTTTCCTCTCTCCCGCCTCTCTCTCTTTCTCCCGCCTCTCTCTCTCTCTCTCCCGCCTCTCTCTCTCTCTCCCGCCTCTCTCTCTTTCTCCCGCCTCTCTCTCTCTCTCCCGCCTCTCTCTCTCTCTCTCTCCCGCCTCTCTCTCTCTCTCTCTCCCGCCTCTCTCTCTCTCTCTCTCCCGCCTCTCTCTCTCTCTCTCCCGCCTCTCTCTCTCTCTCTCTCTCCCGCCTCTCTCTCTCTCTCTCTCTCCCGCCTCTCTCTCTCCCGCCTCTCTCTCTCTCTCTCTCCCGCCTCTCTCTCTCTCTCTCTCTCCCGCCTCTCTCTCTCTCTCCCGCCTCTCTCTCTCTCTCCCGCCTCTCTCTCTCTCTCCCGCCTCTCTCTCTCTCTCCCGCCTCTCTCTCTCTCTCTCCCGCCTCTCTCCCGCCTCTCTCTCTCTCTCTCTCCCGCCTCTCTCTCTCTCTCTCTCTCCCGCCTCTCTCTCTCTCTCTCTCTCCCGCCTCTCTCTCTCTCTCTCTCCCGCCTCTCTCTCTCTCTCTCTCCCGCCTCTCTCTCTCTCTCTGTCCCGCCTCTCTCGCTCTCTCTCTCTGTCTCGCTCTCTCTCTCTGTCTCGCTCTCTCTCTCTGTCTCGCTCTCTCTCTCTGTCTCGCTCTCTCTCTCTGTCTCGCTCTCTCTCTCTGTCTCGCTCTCTCTCTCTGTCTCGCTCTCTCTCTCTGTCTCGCTCTCTCTCTCTGTCTCGCTCTCTCTCTCTGTCTCGCTCTCTCTCTCTGTCTCGCTCTCTCTCTCTGTCTCGCTCTCTCTCTCTGTCTCGCTCTCTCTCTCTGTCTCGCTCTCTCTCTCTGTCTCGCTCTCTCTCTCTGTCTCGCTCTCTCTCTCTGTCTCGCTCTCTCTCTCTGTCTCGCTCTCTCTCTCTGTCTCGCTCTCTCTCTCTGTCTCGCTCTCTCTCTCTGTCTCGCTCTCTCTCTCTGTCTCGCTCTCTCTCTCTGTCTCGCTCTCTCTCTCTGTCTCGCTCTCTCTCTCTGTCTCGCCTCTCTCTCTGTCTCGCCTCTCTCTCTCTGTCTCGCTCTCTCTCTCTGTCTCGCTCTCTCTCTCTGTCTCGCCCTCTCTCTCTGTCTCGCCCTCTCTCTCTGTCTCGCCCTCTCTCTCTGTCTCGCCCTCTCTCTCTGTCTCGCCCTCTCTCTCTGTCTCGCCCTCTCTCTCTGTCTCGCCCTCTCTCTCTGTCTCGCCCTCTCTCTCTGTCTCGCCCTCTCTCTCTGTCTCGCCCTCTCTCTCTGTCTCGCCCTCTCTCTCTGTCTCGCCTCTCTCTCTGTCTCGCCCTCTCTCTCTGTCTCGCCCTCTCTCTCTGTCTCGCCCTCTCTCTCTGTCTCGCCCTCTCTCTCTGTCTCGCCCTCTCTCTCTGTCTCGCCCTCTCTCTCTGTCTCGCCCTCTCTCTCTGTCTCGCCCTCTCTCTCTGTCTCGCCCTCTCTCTCTGTCTCGCCCTCTCTCTCTGTCTCGCCCTCTCTCTCTGTCTCGCCCTCTCTCTCTGTCTCGCCCTCTCTCTCTGTCTCGCCTCTCTCTCTGTCTCGCCCTCTCTCTCTGTCTCGCCCTCTCTCTCTGTCTCGCCCTCTCTCTCTGTCTCGCCCTCTCTCTCTGTCTCGCCCTCTCTGTCTCGCCCTCTCTGTCTCGCCCTCTCTGTCTCGCCCTCTCTGTCTCGCCCTCTCTGTCTCGCCCTCTCTGTCTCGCCCTCTCTGTCTCTCGCTCTGTGTCTCGCTCTGTCTCTCTCTCCCGCTCTGTCTCTCTCTCCCGCTCTGTCTCTCTCTCTGTCTTTCTCTCTCTCTCTGTCTGTCTTTCTCTCTCTGTCTTTCTCTCTCTCTCTGTCTCTCTCACTCTGTCTCTATCTCTGTATCGGTCTCTCTCTCTTGGTTGAGCAACAAACTCAGGATCCCTTGATTCCGGGGTCGAATCACAGCAAGGAGTGTTTAGCCTTTCATCGTTCCCGGCAAGATAAAATAAATGCCATACAAAAAAAAAGAAAAATTTGACACCGAGTCACTTTATAAATTTTTTTAAAAAAAATAAAAATTGTTTATGGGATGTGGGCTTCGCTGGCAATGCCAGCATTTATTGCCCTTGTGAAGGTGGTGGTGAGCCGCTTTCTTGAACCGCTGCAGTCCGTGTGGTGAAGGTGCTCCCACAGTGCTGTTAGGGAAGGAGCTCCAGGATTTTCACCGAGTGGCGATGAAGGATCGGCGATATATTTCCAGGTCAGGATGGTGTTTGACTTGGAGAGGGACTTGGAGGTGGTGGTGTTCCCATGCGCCTGCTGCCCTTGTCCTTGTAGATGGTACACACTGCAGCCACGGTGGTGGAGGGAGTGAATGTTTAAGGTGGTGGATGGGGTACTTGGTTACAAGTCAAAAACAATTCATGTTGACCTCGGGCAGAGCACTAAAAACGTGTCGGCACACAGCGCTGTTAAGAGTTTTGCTGTTTATCCAGTCACAACAACTTGCGTTTATACACAGGGACAGGAGGAGGCCATTCAGCCCCTCGAGCCTGCTCTGCTATTCAACCAGATCACGGCTGAACTGTACAATACCTTGATGGCAGTAAAACATCCCCAGGCGCTTTACAGCAGCATAATCAGACAAACAATTGACACCGAGCCAAAGAAGGAGACACTTGGACAGGTGACCAAAGTGGTCACGTTTTAAGGAGCATCTTAAAGGAGGAGAGAGAGATAGAGAGGCAGAGAGGTTTAGGGAGGGAATTCCAGAAGCTAGGGCCTCGGCAGCTGAAGGCACGGCCACCAATGGTGTGGGTGAATGGACAGGAGGCCAGAGTTGGAGGAACGCAGAGATCTCGGAGGGTTGTAAGGCTGGAGGAGGTTACAGAGGTAGGGAGGGGGGAAGCAATGGAGGGGTTTGAACACAAGGATGAGAATTTTTAAGTTGAGGCATTGCCAGATGTAGGTCGGAGAGCACAGGGGGTGATGGGTGAACAGGACTTGGTGCGAGTTTAACCACCTCCCCTTGACATTCAATGGCATTACCATTGCCGAATCCCCCACCATCAACATCCTGGGGGTCACCATTGACCAGAAACTTAACTGGACCAGCCACATAAATACTGTGGCAACAAGAGCAGGTCAGAGGCTGGGTATTCTGCGGCGAGTGTCTCACCTCCTGACTCCCCAAAGCCTTTCCGCCATCTACAAGGCGCAAGTAAGGAGTGTGATGGAAAACTCTCCACTTGCCTGGATGAGTGCAGCTCCAACAACACTCAAGAAGCTCAACACCATCCAGGACAAAGCAGCCCGCTTGATTGGCACCCCATCCACCACCTTAAACATTCACTCCCTCCACCACCAGCGTACCGTGGCTGCAGTGTGTACCATGTACAAGATGCACTGCAGCAACTCGCCAAGGCTTCTTCGGCAGCACCTCCCAAACCCGCGACCTCTTCCACCTAGAAGGACAAGGGCAGCAGGCGCATGGGAACACCACCACCTCCAAGTTCCCCTCCAAGTCACACACCAGCTTGATTTGGAAATATATCGCCGTTCCTTCATCGTCGCTGGGTCAAAATCCTGGAACTCCCTCCCTAACAGCACTGTGGGAGCACCTTCACCACACGGACTGTAGCGGTTCAAGAAGACGGCTCACCACCACCTTCTCAAGGGCAATTAGGGATGGGCAATAAATGCTGGCCTTGCCAGCGTCGTCCACATCCCAGGAATGAATAAAAAAAAAGAATACAAGCAGCCGAGGTTTGGATGAGCTCAGCTTTACGGAGGGTGGAAGATGGGAGGCTGGTCAGGAGTGCGTTGGAATAGTCGACTCTAGAGGTAACAAAGGCACGGATGAAGGTTTCAGCAGCAGATGAGCTGAGGCGGAGCGGAGACGGGCGATGTTACAGAGGTGGGAGTAGGTGGTCTTAGTGATGGAGTGGATATGATCTCAGATCAGCAGGCCGTGTCTTCAGCTGCCTAGGCCCGAAGCTGTGGAATTCCCTTCCTAAACCTCTCCGCCTCTCCAGGTCTTCTAAGACGCTCCTTAAAACCTACTTCTTTGACCAAGCTTTTGGTCATCTGCCCTAATATCTCCTTATGTGGTTCGGTGTCAAATTTTGTCTGATTACGCACCTGTGAAGCACCTTGGGACGTTTTACTACGTTAAAGTCGCTATATAAATGCAAGTTGTTGTTGTTGCTCTGCAGTCCAGCTGTCGATCACCAGCCGTGCTCACGTGCAATATGTTCGGTGATCTTCCTCCCCTTAAAACATTCTCCCTGTGAGCCTCAGAGGCCACTCACCGACACCTCACTACCAGGCCTGATTCATGCGTTCGATCACGTCAGCTGCACAGGAAATGCTGGCAAAATCTCTCCGGAGAATTTCCTTCAGGCGTGTGATGTGACGGCTGATTGCAGCTTCAGCCAAGTCCCACGCCTAGTTCTCTGAGTCAATGTGAAGAGATTAGAGAAGCTGGGATTGTTTTCCTTGGAGCAGGCAAGGTTAAGGGGAGATTTAATAGAGGTGTTCAAAATTATCAAGGCTTTTGATGAGAGTAAATAAGGATAACCTGTTTCCAGTGGCAGGAGGGTCGGTAACCAGAGGACACAGATTTAAGATAATTGGCAAAAGAACCAGAAGAGAGATGAGAAGAAATGTTTTTTGCGCAGCGAGTTGTTGTGATCTGGAATGCGCTGCCTGAAAGGACGGTGGAAGCAGATTCAATAGTAACTTTCAAAAGGCAATTGGATATAAGTCTGCCCTCTCGGGTGGGCATAAACGATCCTTCGGCACTATTTTGAAGAAGAGCAGGGGAGTTCTCCCTGGTTTCCTGGCCAATATTTATCCCTTAACCAACACCTAAAACTTGATGATCTGGTCATTATCACATTGCTGTTTGTGGAATCTTGCTTTGCACAAATTGGCTGCCGCATTTCCTACATTACAACAGTGACTACACTTCAAAAAAAGTACTTCATTGGCTGTAATACAACAATAACAACTTGTATTTATACAGCGCCTTTAACGTAATAAAATGTCCCAAGGCGCTTCACAGGAGCAATTATCAAACAAAATTTGACACCGAGCCACATAAAGAGGTATTAGGACAGGTGACCAAAAGCTTGGCCAAAGAGGGAGGTTTTAAGGAGCATCTTAAAGGAGGAAAGAGAGGCGGAGAGGTTTAGGGAGGGAATTCCAGAGCTTAGGGCCTAGGATGCTGAAGGCACGGCCGCCAATGGTGGAGCGATTAAAATCGGGGATGTTCAAGAGGCCAGAATTGGAGGAGTGCAGAGATCTCTGGGTGGCGGGGGCGGGGGAGGGGGGCAGAAGGCTGGAGGAGATTACAGAGATAGAGAGGGGTGAGACCATGGAGGGATTTGAAAACGAGGATGAGAATTTTAAAATCGAGGTGTTGGGAGCCAATGTAGGTCAGCGAGCTCAGAGGGTGATGGGTGAACTGGACTTGGTGCAAGTTAGGGCATGGCTTTGGGATGTCCTGAGGTTGTAAAAGGCACTACAGGAATGCAAGCACTTTCTTTCCTTAAAGAGTTTGACTCCAATTCGTGCCATCAAATTTACCCCTACCCTGCCCCCCGGCCCGGTATTGATGATATGAATAACTAATCATTCACCTCCTTGCTTTTTTTGTGAGATCTTGCTGTGTGCATAATGGAGAGTTGAGCCATGGCTGATACCTAGGGAGACTGAGCTGTGTTCATGCTAGAGTTTAAAGGGGCGGGGACTGTGGGGGTCTGGAAGACCACCCACCTTGCACTAATAAAGTCGCCACAAGAGAGACAGATCTGTAATCTGCTATCTCTATGGAAACGGGCCTAAGCCTTTGCAGAAAGCCTTCAGTGCAAACACTGAGCATGGTTAGAGATGCCCGTTCACCTGTCCAGGTTGAGCGCTAATCACTGACCCTGAGCAGGGCTCGGCGGCACATCAAAGGGAACATACCTTCATTACTTTCCTTCAGATGTTGGTAAGCTCAGTAACGTTCTCCGGGGCAGTAGCTCCGGCTCCACCCACAACCCTCTCCAACACACCCCTCACTCCGCAGAAAACAAAACCCCCTTTCTCTTTTATTTTTATAAACCGGTGTTCAGTCAACCGGCCTGGTATCAAGGCCTCAATCATGCAAAGCAAAGAGAATCACAAAGAGTGTCTTTCAAGACTGAGATCGATAGATTTTTGTTAGGTAAAGACATCGAGGGATCGGGAGAAAAGGTGGGGATATTATAGTATTTACAGCACAGAAACAGGCCATTCGGCCCAACTGGTCCGTGATGGTGTTTATGCTCCACACGAGCCTCCTCCCACCCCTCTATCTCACCCCATCAACATATCCTTCGATTCCTTTCTCCCTCGTGTGTTTATCCAGCTTCCCCTTAAATGCCTCTATGCTATTCACCTCAACTGTTTTGTTTTATTCATTCCTGGGATGTGGGCATCGCTGGCAAGACCAGCATTTATTGCCCATCCCTAATTGCCCTTGAGTGTCTTGCTAGGCCATTTCAGAGGGCAGTCACATATAGGTCAGACTGGGTAAGGACGGCAGATTTCCTTCCCTAAAGGACAGTAGTGAACCAGATGAGTTTTTACGACAATCCGGTAGTTTCATGGTCACCATTACTGATGCTAGCTTTATATTCCAGATTTATTTAAATGAATTTAAATTCCCCAGCTGCCATGGATTGTCTCTTGGATTATTAGTCCAAACCACTGGATTGCTAGTCCAGTAACATAACCACTATGCTACCATTCCCTTAACTATTCCTTGTAGCGAGTTCCACATTCTAACCACTCTCTGGGTAAAGACAGGTAAATGAAGTTAAGATACAGATCATGAGCCATGATCTCATTGAATGGCGGAGCAGACTCGAGGGGATGAATGGCCTCCTCCTGCTCCTATGTTCCTAAGTGAAGTGGATGGTGGTTGTGGTTGATGCAGTGATGGTCAGATGCAGAATGATCGTCGCACTCGTGTACAGTGCCCGAGACTGACCGATACAGACTGCAACCAATTGCACGTTCTGTAGCAGTGACCGACAGGTGCAGACTGAATCACACTTGGTTTTTAAGACGCAGATCGATCGATATTTGTTGGGTAAGGGTAACGAGGGGACATGGAGCGAAGGCGGGTAAATGGAGTTAAGATACAGCTCAGCCATAAAAGAAAACAAGAACTTGCATTTCTATAGCGCCTTTTACATCCATCGGACGTCCCAAAGCAATTTACAGCCAATGATGTACTTTTTGAAGTGTGGTCACTGTTGTAACGTAGGAAATGCAGCTCCTGGAGCGCAGCCGGCACTCCGCGAGGGGGGCGGGTAAGGAGGCCGGGGCCGGGAGTGGAGGCAGGTGCTGGCAGGCGGCCAGCAACAAAAATGGCCGCCCGGCACCTCGCCTTTAAATAGCGCCGCCCTGGCCGCAGGTAGGCCCGTCGGACATAGCGTCCGGCGGTAAGTCAGGGGGCACTACCTAAGATCGCGGCCGGGGCGCGAATGGGGCGCAGCGCACGGCGATGACATCGTTGCCAACGGCGCAGCACCACGGGGCGCTAATGGTTACCGCCGCTAACCTGCTGAATTTCGCGGGAGGCGTTGGCGGCGCCGCGCCCGGGCGCTAGTTGCTTTGCGCCCCGTTATAGGGCACTAACGGGAGGCACAAAGCAACCGAATTTTTCCCCCTTAATCTCTCCTGCCTTCCGCCCTATCACAGACCTCCCCTTTGTTCTTTCCTCCCCTCCCCCCTCTCCCTGCCCCACACTTGCTTAAAAATCTGTTACTTCTCCAACTTTTTCCAGTTCTGACGAAGGGTCATCGACCTGAAACGTTAACTCTGTTTCTCTCTCCACGATGCTGCCTGACCTGCTGAGTGTTTCCAGCATTTTCTGTTGTTGTTTCAGATTTCCAGCGTCCGCAGTATTTTGCTAGGAAATTCAGGAGAAGCTGCTTTACCCAGAGGGTGGTGAGAATGTGGAACTCCACAGGGAATAGCTGAGGCAAATAGCGTAGTTGCATTTAAGGGGAAGCTCGATAAGTGCATGAGGGAGAAAGGAATAGAAGGATATGCTGATGGGGTGAGATGACAAGGGGTGGGAGGATGGTCATATGGAGCATAAACACCAGCACGGACCAGTTGGGCCGAATGGCCTGTTTCTGTGCTGGAGACTCGATGTAACCTCTGGAGTTTCCAACTCCCAACTGGCCCTGTTTCTGGCTGGGGCAGAGGAGGTCACCTCTTACAGAAGGTAGGCAGTGCAGGGAATTCAGGACCAGTTTCGATCGCCTAGATGGATCGGAGAGGAATTTCCCAGATTTAATTTCCCAAATTGGCCTGGGTTTTTTTTTAATCTGATTTTTCGCCTCTCCCAGGAGATCTCACGGTTTCGGGTGGGGTGGAGAGTGAATATATTATGATACACAAGGTATCGCAATAGTGTGGGACAGGCTGGATGGAACGTTATGGAACCTGTCCGTAATTGTTCATAACTCCGGTTGAACAATGGCGGTAGAATCACATCACAGGCCAGTTAAAAATCAACTCCGTTGATGTGGGACTGGAGTCACATATCGGCTCAGACCGGGTAAGGACGGCAGGTTTCCTTCCCCCAAAGGGACATTAGTGAACCCGTTGGGTTTTTAATGACAATCCCACAGCTTCATGGTCACTTTTACTGAATTTAATTTTAACATTTCCTTTTGAACTGAATTCAAATTCCCCAAACTGCCCGCGGAGGGACCTGAACCCTCGTTTTCTGGGTTAGTGGTCCAGTCATATAACTACAATTAACATTGAGGTATCTGAGTATATTCATGGACAGGCTGGGGTCCCTCATGAATGTTTCATGATGAAATCTGTCGAGCAGTTACCAGCTGTTAGCCCACGGCCCTATCTCCCTGCGGACTGCAGGCTCGGGAAGCATATGGTGAGCGGGCGGAACATTCCAGACACACAGTATATTGGCAGAAGGAAACCGCATTAGGTGCCGTTTTCTGTTTTAAATCGAAAATCCCCAGCAAAGAATCACGGCCCTTCAGTGCAGGACCGCCACCTAGTTTGGACAGAGAAGATGAGGCAAAGCAGGCAGTAGGGATTAGATGGCACTAAGCTTGGGGGCTCTCATAGCCTGATAGCCCTCCGAGATCTCCGCGCTCCACCAATTCTGGCCTCTCGCGCATCCCCGATTTTAATCGCTCCACCATTGGCGGCCGTGCCTTCAGCTGCCTGGGCCCTGAGCTCTGAGCTCTGGATTCCCTCCCTAAACCTCTCCACCTCTCTCTCCTCCTCCTTAAAACCTACCTCTTTGACCAAGCTTGTGGTCACCTCTCCTAATAGCTCCTTATGTGGCTCGGTGTCAAATTTTGTTTGATAATCGCTCCCGTGAAGCGCCGTCGGACATTTTTACTACTTTAAAGGCGCTATATAAATACAAGTTGTTGTTGTTGCCAAAACCTCCCAGATTGTCCCAGAATTCGAGAGGGGCATTTCCTCCTGTTTCTTTGCGGCCGGACTCTCACTGAAGAGAAAAAAGAAAGACTTGCATTTCTATAGCACCTTGCACCACCTCCGGACGTCCCAAAGCGCTTTACAGCCAATGAAGTACTTTTTGAAGTGTGTTCACTGTTGTAATGTGGGAAACGCAACAGCCAATTTGCAGACAGCAAGCTCCCACAAACAGCAATGTGATAATGACCAGATAATCTGTTATAGTGATGTTGATTGAGAGATAAATATTGGCCCAGGACACTGGGGAGAACTGCCCTGCTCTTCAAAATAGTGAGAGGTCGCACAACACCAGGTTATAGTCCAACAGTTTTATTTGAAATCA
Source organism: Squalus acanthias (assembly GCA_030390025.1). NCBI lineage: Eukaryota > Metazoa > Chordata > Chondrichthyes > Squaliformes > Squalidae > Squalus > Squalus acanthias. Next base: position 80,056,820 of record CM059427.1, read on the forward strand.
CAAGCTTTCGGAGCTATCGATTTGCTCCTTCCTCAGGTGAAGTAAATTAGATACAGAATCGCCAAAGCATATATAGATAGAAAACAAAGCATGTGTACTTTACAATTGCAGACCAATAAATTAAATCATCCTGACTATCTGCCGAGGTGTGATAAAGTTAATTAAGTCAGCCAGGAAGGTACCACATCAAAGACATAGCAAGATACAACTGAGACAATGAGGTGTAGTCGCAGGGGTTCTAACGTGTCAAAAGCTGCCGTCTGTATGTAAAACGAAAAGCTTTAACATTTTTTTACTTTTTTACTGGGAAAATTTTTACTTTTTTACTGGGAATCACATCTGTGAACAAGCTAACGACGACTCGAGTCCGGATCACGTCATGTATCGTGACATAAACCCAAGATCCCGATTGAGACCGTCTTCATGAGTGCGGAACTTGGCTATCAGTTTCTGCTCGATGATTTTGCGTTGTCGTGTGTTTCTAAGGTTGCCTTGGAGAACGCTTACCCGCAGATCCGAGGCTGAATGTCCTTGACTGCTGAAGTGTTCCCCGACTGGGAGGTAACAATCCTGCCTGGCGATTGTTGCGCGGTGCTCGTTCATACGTTGTCTCAGTGTCTGCATGGTCTCGCCGATGTACCATGCCGCGGTGCATTCTTTCCTGCAACGTATGAGGTAGACAACGTTGGCCGAGTCACATGAGTATGTACCATGTACCTGGTGGGTAGTGTCCTCACGTGTGATGGTGGTATCTGTGTTGATGATCTGGCATGTCTTGCAGAGTTTGCCATGGCAGGGTTGTGTGGTGTCGTGGTCGCTGTTATCCTGAAAGCTGGGTAATTTGCTGCGAACGATGGTACTTCTGAGGTTAGGCGGCTGTTTGAAGGCAAGTAGTGGAGGCAAAATCGTGCCATGGGATCTTTTACGTCCACCTGAGAGCGCAGACGGGGCCTCGATTTAACGTCTCATCCGAAAGACGGCACCTCCGAAAGTGCAGCACTCCCTCAGTACTGCACTGGAGTGTCAGCCTAGATTCTTTGTGCTCAAGTCTCTGGAGTGGGACTTGAACCCACAACCTTCTGACTCAGAGGCGAGAGAGTGCTACCCACTGAGTCACAGCTGACACTAACCGGCCTCAAACCGTGCCCGTCCCCCTCCCACTCCAACCCCCTGGGGGGGCAGATGGGCCTGCTCCGTGTATCCTAGAATTGTTCCTGCTTTTAATTCAGGATTTCCGGCATTAGCTGTGAGAATATGTGGGCTATTCCTTCATGGTGTGCATCACCAGCGCTCAACTTGGACCAACCACTTTCCAGCAGAGGATAAGGCCCCGTACGCCCTCTTCAACAACAACAACTTGCATTTATATAGCACCTTTACCTTTGTAAAAACGTCCCAAGGTGCTTCACAGGAGCGTTATCAGCCAAAATTTGACACTGAGCCTCATAAAGAGATATTAGAACAGGTGACCAAAAGTTTGGTCAAAGAGGTAGGTTTTAAGGAGCGTCTTAATGGAGGAGAGAGAGAGGTAGCGAGGCGGAGAGGTTTAGGGAGGGAATTCCAGAGCTGAGGGCCCAGGCAGCTGAAGGCACGGCCGCCAATGGTGGAGCGATGAAAATCGGGGATGCTCAAGAGGGCAGAATTAGAGGAGCGCAGATATCTCGGGTGTTGTGGGGCTGAAGGAGATTACAGAGATAGGGAGGGGCGAGGCCATGGAGGGATTTGAAAACAAGGATGAGAATTTTGAAATTGAGGCGCTGCTTAACCGGGAGCCAATGTAGGTCAGCGAGCACAGGGGTGATGGGTGAACGGGACTTGGTGTGAGTTAGGACACGGGCAGCCAAGTTTTGGATGACCTCAAGTTTACGTAAGGTGGAATATGGGAGGCCAGCCAGGAGAGCGTTGGAATAGTCAAGTCTAGAGGTAACAAAGGCATGGATGAGGGTTTCAGCAGCGGATGAGCTGAGGCAAGGGCGGAGACGGGCGATGTTACAGAGGTGGAAGTGGGCGGTCTTTGTTCTGCTGCGGATATGTGGTCAGAAGCTCATTTCAGGGTCAAATATGACACCAAGGTTGTGAACAGTGTAGTTCAGCCTCAGACAGATGTTAGGGAGAGGGATGGAATCAGTGGCTAGGGAACGGAGTTTGTGGCGGGGGCCAAAAACAATGGCTTAGGTCTTCCCAATATTTAATTGGAGAAAATTTTTGCTCATCCAGAACTGTATGTCGGACAAGCAGTCTGACAATTTAGAGACTGTGGAGGGGTCGAGAAGAGGTAATGAGATAGAGCTGGGTGTCATCAGCGTACATGTGGAAACTGACGCTGTGTTTTCGGCTGATGTCGCCAAGGGGCAACATGTTGATGAGAAATAGGAGGGGGCCAAGGATAGATCCTTGGGGGACACCAGAGGTAATGATGCGGGAACGGGAAGAGAAACCATTGCAGGTGATTCTCTGGCTATGATTAGATAGATAAGAATGGAACCAGGCGAGTGCAGACCCACCCAGCTGGACTCTGTCTGAAACTCTCCTGTAATATAACATAGTCCCTACTTCACCAATATTGCCACTACTCCTCCTCCTTTCTTATCTATTCCGTCCCTACGAAAAATATTATTTATTTGTTGTCCAGTCCTGCTCAGTTTTCAGCCAAGTTTTTGGTGCTGTGAAATCTCGATCTGCCTCTGATGTAATTACCTCTAATTCACACAGTTTATTTCCCACACTCTGAGCATTGTAACAGAGGCGCTTTATCTGATTTTGTTGTTACTTCACACTCTCCCTTTTTCCTTTGATTCCTCTGTCCCAGCTCACATCTCGCTCCTTTATCTCAGTCTTTATCCAGTATTTGTTTGTTTACCTCATCTACTTGCGTTTTCTGATTCCTTTTACTTTCCCCTGTCCCACTTTCCTTCCTAGTTTGACTCCTCACTTTCCCTATTTCCCAGCTCCTTAGCTCCCTTCCCTCTTCAGATGTAGCCCATCCTTGTGGAATAGCTCCCGTATTCCCCAGAACTGGTGCCAATGTCCCCATCAAACGGAAACCCTTCTTCCCGACGCCACCCCCTTGAATCGAAAGATTCCCACCCACGAGGTCCCACTCCTGAACCCGCTCCCGAACCTCCTAACTTGCAATATGGGGGTGTGAGAGGTGCTGGGGAGAGATGAGGTTGAGGGGGGGTGCAGGGGTGGGATATGGGGAAGTGCTGGGGTGGGATAGGGAGGTGCTGGGTGGGATATGGGGGCGGGGGAGGTGCTGGTGGGATATGGGGGATGGAGAGGTGCTGGGTGAGATATGGGGGAGGTGCAGGGGTGGGATATGGGGGATGGGGAAGTGCTGGGGTTGGATATGGGGGATGGGGAGGTGCAGGGGTGGGATATGGGGGATGGGGAGGTGCTGGGGTTGGATATGGGGGATGGGGAGGTGCTGGTTGAGATGCGGGGGAGGTGCGGGGGTGGGATATGGGGGATGGGGAGGTGCAGTGGTGGGATATGGGGGATGGGGAGGTGCTGGGGTTGGATATGGGGGATGGGGAGGTGCTGGGGTTGGATATAATGGATCAGGGTAACAGATGCTTCTGCAAACCAAGATGACAACATCTCCAGGACAGGAGGGGGATTGTGTGGGGGGTGAGAGGCTGGATTTTTGCAGTATTTGTTTCTACTATACTGCTAGTAGTGTCAGCCGTGGCTTAGTGGGTAGCTCTCTCGCTTCTGAGTCAGAAGGTTGTGGGTTCAAGTCCCACTCCAGAGACTTGAGCACAAAATCTAGGCTGACACAATGGTGCGGTGCTGAGGGAGTGCTGCACTGTCGGAGGTGCCGACTTTGGGATGAGGCGTTAAACCGAGGCCCCGTCTGCCCGCTCTGGTGGACGTAAGTCACACAGTCCAAAAATGTGTGGGTTAGGTTGATTTGGCTATGGTAAATTGACCCTTAGCGTTAGGGGGGATTAAATATGTGGGGTTATGGGGATAGGATGGGATATGTTAGGGGGAATTAAATACGTGGGGTTACGGGGGTAGGGTGGGATATGTGTACTGTGGGGATTAAAGCAGGGACAGGGTACTGGATTTGGATGATCAGCCATGATCGTATTGAATGGCGGAGCAGGCTCGACGGGCCGAATGGCCTACTCCTGCTCCTAGATTCTATGTTTCTATGTTTCTATGTAAAAGATCCCACGGCCACTATTTCGAAGAAGAGCAGGGGGAGTTCTCCCTGGCCAACTTTATTATGATGCGGAGATGCCGGTGTTGGACTGGGGTGGACAAAATTGAGAGGTCGCACAACACCAGGTTATAGTCCAACAGTTTTATTTGAAATCACAAGCTTTCGGAGCTATCGATTTGCTCCTTCCACTTCACCTGAGGAAGGAGCAAATCGATAGCTCCGAAAGCTTGTGATTTCAAATAAAACTGTTGGACTATAACCTGGTGTTGTGCGACCTCTCAACTTTTTTTATCCCTCAATCAACATCACTAAAACAGATTATCTGGTCGTGATAACATTGCTGTTTGTGGGAGCTTGCTGTGCGCAAATTGGCTGCCGCGTTTCCCACATTACAACAGTTCAAAAGTACTTCATTGGCTGTAAAGCGCTTTGGGACGTCCGGTGGTCGTGAAAGGCGCTGTAGAAATGCAAGTCTTTCTTTTATTTGCAAAAATCCCAGAATTCCCAAATACCCTGGACTAGCCCCTGGCTGTGGTAAATAAATAATCTTAACAGCTCATAATTGGGGCGCTAACTAATAATGTAATCTCACTGCAATCATGATTATTGGTAAAACAGACGAGTGAAAGAGGGTCAAGATTAAAGTCCTGCACAGGACAACGTGGCCCCATCCCTGCCTGTTTTCTGCTGGCAAGCTGCCATGTGTCAGAGATCTGATTCTCCCCAGGCGCTCTCCCTTATTGAATTTGAGTCGGGGGCCACAGATGAGAGGGTAGGTGTGTGTGTGTGTGTGTGGGTGGGTGAGGAGGAGTTGGGGGAGGATTTTAGGAGGGTCCAGGAATCACGTGCCCCCCTCTCTGCCAGATTTGAGTTATTGTTGCCTTCTCTTTGTTTGCGAATCGGAGGGACTCTCAGGATAGTCCAGCGTGTGTGTCCTGTGCATCCCTGAGCTGGGACAGCACAGCACAGGAGGGTGCAACACGCCGGTGAGTACTCTTTGTCTACCTGCTTCCCCGGGACTCGCAAAACGGGGGTGAGAGAAAGGGAGCCCGGGGGGGGGGGATTAACTTTCTCCGGGCAGAAATCCTGCAAATTTAAAAAGAAAAGAACCGGGTCCCAGCCAGAGTCGCTGATGTTCCCGGGCTCTCTGTTCCTGGTCAGTTTCAGTGATTCGGGTCAATTTCAGAGCAAAATCAGAACTTAGTTCGCGGAGAGAAAAACTTTCAGCAAAAGTTTTACAAACTTTGACGTCCTTCTCTCTCTGCCTCTCTTTCCCCCCTCTCTCTCGTCTCCGCCTCATTCTTTCTCAATCGCTTGCTTTTCTTTCTTTCTCATCTACTCCGTCTTTGTGAATCCCCCCCGGCCATCCATCACCCCTCTCCTGCTCACCCTGGTCTTGGAGTTGTGGAGAATTGTAGATTTCTGTGTTACTGCTGGGTTACTGGGCGCTGGCGGGAGAGAGAGAGAGGGGGGACAATGTGGAGGAGGAGGATTCCCTGAGATGGAAAACCTGTGTTAGAAATGTGCTTGGGTTTTTTTTCTGGGAGTTGGACAAAAAAATATTTTTGCAAAACCAGGCGAAATAGAGAAAGAATCAGGAATTTGAATTCAGGAATTGGGATTCAATTTCTTTCTTTCTCCCCCCCCCAGGCCTCTCCCTCCTCCCCTCCCCAAACACACTCTGTCTCTGTCTCTCCTCATTCCCTTCTTCCAGTTCTTTTGTTTTTTGTGCTATTTGATCCCTCTCACTGGGTTGGCAGAGATTTGTAGTGTGGCTCGGCTTCTGCTCTGCCTTTCTGCACAGGTGTGGGGGCAGGGAGAGAGAGGAGAGCCTGATTCCAATTTCTAACCCCCATTCCGAATTTCCTTTCTCTTCACATTCCCAACATTCTGATTTCCCCCCCTCATTCCAACTCTTTCCCCCCCCCCTTCTGAATTTCCTTTCTCTTCACATTCCCAACATTCTGATTTCCCCCCCTCATTCCGACTCTTTCCCTCCCTCATTCTGACTCTTCCCCCCCCCCACCCCAATCCCTTCCAAAGGCGCTGACTCTAGCTGGGGTATGGAACTATGGGGGTGGGGTGAGATGGGATGCCCTTTGGTACCTCATTCATATGGTCATTCTTCATGTGTGAGCCTAGGTGTGAAGTGTTGGCCATTGGATTACGGGAGGCATCACATCAGAGCCCCCATCCCTGATCATGTCCGCGCCCACATTCCAGCAGGGGTCGGGGCAGAAGCCTACTCCCTAACCCAGGAACACAGAGGCCCCTCGTAGTAACTACCCCTCCACCCTCCACGCCCCCCCTGACCACTGCCTCGGTGGAGATCAGCTTGTTCGGGAATTGAGGTGGGGTTGGGTGGGCTACCTGGTCTGCGTTGCTAAGAACCACACCGCGTGCGTTTACCCATTCAGCCAGTCATAGAATGATACAGCACAAAAGGAGGCCATTCGGCCCATCGTGCCTGTGCTGGCTCTTTGAAAGAGCTCTCCAATTAGTCCCACTCCCCCTGCTCTTTCCCCATAGCCCTGCAACTTTTTTCCTTTTCAAGTATTTATCCAATTCCCTTTTGAAAGTTACTATTGAATCTGCTTCCACCGCCCTTTCAGGCAGCGCATTCCAGATCATCACAACTCGCTGCGTAAAAAAATGTTTCCTCATCTCCCCTCTGGCTCTTTTGCCAATCACCTTAAATCTGTGTCCTCTGGTTACCAACCGTCCTGCCAGTGGAAACAGTTTTTCCTTATTTACTCTGTCAAAACCCTTCATAATTTTGAACACCTCTATTAAATCTCCCCTTAATTTTCTCTGCTCTAAGGAGAACAACCCCAACTTCTCCAGTCTCCACATAACTGGAGTCCCTCATTCCTGGTTCTATTCTGGTAAATCTTCTCTGCACCCTCTCCAAGATCTTGACATCCTTCCTAAAGTAGGATGCCCAGTATTGAACACAACACTCCATTCGACTAGCCTGCTTTGATGGCTGTGATTTTAATAATCAGGGGAGGGGTCCTTGTAGGGACAATAGTGACTCTGTACGCGTGCCTGTAAATCCGTTTTACAGTTGAGACGTTAAACTGACATCTGCCCTCTCGGGTGGATGTAAAAGATCCCACGGCACTATTTCGAAGAAGAGTAGGGCGTTCTCCCCGGTGCCCTGGCCAATATTTATCCCTCAATCAACAGCACTAAAGCATTTTAATTGGCCTAATTAACTTAAACAGTTTACTGCCTCTTTTACCTCCAGACTCGACTATTCCAACGCTCTCCTGGTTGGCCTCCCATCTTCCACCTTCCAAAACTCTGCTGTCCGTGTCCAAAATCGCTCAAATCTCGTTCGCCCATTATCTCTCTGCTCGCTGACCAACATTGGCTTTCTGTCCAGCAACGTCCTGAATTTAAAATTCTCATCCTTGTTTTGAAATCCCTCTATGGCCCTCGCCCTCTCCCTAACTCTGTAACCTCCTCCAGCCCCACAACCCTCCAAGATCTCTGCGCTGCTCCAACTCTGGCCTCTTGAGCATCTCCGATTTCCTTCGCTCCACCATTGGCGGCCGTGCCTTCAGCTGCCTCGGCCCCAAGCTCTGGCATTCCCTCCCTAAACCTCTCCGCCCCTCTCCTTCTCCTTTTAAGATGCTCCTTAAAACCACCTACTTTGGCCAAGCCTGTCCTAATATCTTTTTATGTGGCTCCAATTTTTGTTTGATGACGCTCCTGTGAAACGCCTTGGGACGATTTACTACATTCAAGGCACTATATAAATGCAAGTTATTGTGACCTCCTGGCCTAGCTTTGATCGCCCAAGGGGGTTGGAGAGGAAGGTTCCTGGTTTTTTTTTCTCCCTCTAATTGGCCTGGGTTTTTATCTGTTTTATCGCCTCTCCCAGGAGATTCCATGGCTTCAGGCGGGTAGAGAGCCTGCATGGTGATGCATGGCGAATCACAATGATATGGGACAGGCTGGATGGACCAGTAATTCATTCTGTGTCTGTCACTTTTTATACAAAGTGCTTTGGAACATCCTGAGGTCATGAGAGAGTCTAAATGGGGTAGAGGAGCAAAAGTATCTAGTGGGTACAGATACACAAATCACTATATATAGAAAAACTCAGCAGGCCAGGCAGCATCCGTGGAGAGAGAAACAGAGTTAACGTTTCAGGTCGAAGACCTTTCGTCAGAACTGAGAAAAAAGCAGGAAATGGAATAGATTTTAAAGATTTAATCGATTTTTTTTTTTTATCCACACTTTTGTTTGGCCCTTTTTTTCTTCCCTCCCACATGGCAGCTGTCCTTCATTCTGCCGGCGCAATTCACACTTCATCTAGAGCCATCCTTTGTTCCTTAACCTGTCCCATTACCACCTCCTCTTGCCTTGAATATCTCTTAATGTCTCCTGCTTTCTATCCTATCACTGACCTTCCCTTTTGTTCTTTCATCCCTCCCCTTTTTCCCAGCCCCTAAACTTGCTTTAAAATCTATTCCATTTCCTGTTTTTTTCCAGTTCTGACGAAAGGTCTTCGACCTGAAACGTTAACTCTGTTTCTCTCTCCTCGGATGCTGCCTGACCTGCTGAGTTTTTCCAGCGTTTTCTGTTATTTTGGATTTCCAGCATCCGCAGTATTTTGCTATTGCACTATATATAGAACCCTGGTTAGAACACACTTGGAGTTGCTGTGCACAGTTCTGGTCTCCATATTATAAAAAGGATATAGAGGCACTGGAGAAGGTGCAAAAAAGATTCACAAAGCTGATCGCAGAATTGAGAGGATATACTTATCAGGAAAGATTGAACAGGCAGGGGCTCTTTTCTCTAGAAACAAGAAGGCTGAAGGGTGACCTGATCGAGGTCTTTAAGATCATGGAAGGGTTTGATAGGGCTGACATAGAGATGATGTTTCCACTTGCGGACGAGACCAGAATTGGGGACCATAAATATAAGATACAAAGTATTACAAAATATTTACAGCACAGAAACAGTGCATTCGGCCCAACTGGTCTGTGCCGGTGTTTATGCTCCACACGAGCCTCCTCCCACCCTCTTCATCTCACCCTATCAACATATCCTTCTATTCCTTTCTCCCTCATGTGTTTATCTAGCTTCCCCTTAAATACATCTCTGCTATTCGCCTCAACCACTCCCTGTGGTAGCGAGTTCCACATTCTCACCACTCTCTGGGTAAAGAAGTTTCTCCTGAATTCCCTATTGGATTTATTAGTCACTATTTTATATTGATGGCCCCTAGTTCTGGTCTCCCCCACAAGTGGAAACTCTCTCTCTCTACCCTATCGAATCCTTTCATAATCTTAAAGACCTCTATCAGGTCACCCCGTAGCTTTCTCTTTCCTCGAGGAAAAAAGAGCCCCAGCCTGTTCAATCTTTCCTGACAGTTATAACCTCTCACTTCTGGTATCATCCTTGCAAATCTTTTTTGCACCTTCTCCAGTGCCTCTATATCCTTTTTATAATATGGAGACCAGAACTGTGCCCAGTAACTCCAAGTGTGGTCTAACCAAGGTTCGATACAAGTCCAACATCTATCCCTCTAGAAATGAACCCCAGTGCTTTGTTTTTTAAATGGTCTTATTAACCTGCGTCGCTACTTTTAATGATTTGTGTATCTGTCCCCCCAGAGCCCTCTGTTCCTCTACCCCATTTAGACCTTATCCAAGCAGTATGTGGCCTCCTTATTCTTCCTGCCAAAATGTACCACCTCACACTTATCAATATTGAAATTAATTTGCCATTTACATGCCCATTCTGCAAGTGAGATGAAGAGGGGTGAGAGGAGGCGCGTGTGGAGCATAAACACCGCGTGGACCAGTTGGGCCGAATGGCCTGTTTCTGTGCTGTAATTTCGATGTAATATGAACTCATTCTTCCTTTTGTTGAGGCCGTTCATGCTGGTGTCAAAGCAGATGAAACAATTTTGCTGTTAAATTTTCACTTGCTATTCGTATGTGAAAAAAGGCTCAGGTTGGTGTTGTACAGGAGTAGTGTCGGATTTCCCCCAGTCGGAGCCAGTGATGATCGCACCCCTGGGGTTAGGGAAAATCGGTGTGAGGAACAAGCCAAGGTAAGGCTCGGCTGGGAATCCCGTGCTTCCCCCCTTGGTCGAATAGCCTCTGCATATTGAAAGAACTGGGCGAGGTGGAGGAGGTGCTGCTACCTGGCGCGGAGACTCCAGCGAGATTCAACGGCTAACGAGCCAGGACAGGGCTTCAGCAGCGATGCCCGTGCTCCACACCCCCCCCCCCCCCCCCCCAACATGGTCGAATAGCCTCGGCATTAGCAAAAGAATTGGGTGAGATGGAGGAGGTGCTGCCACCTGGCGCAGGGACTCCAGCGAGAGTCTGCGGCCTATGGAGCGGAGAAGGGAGCAAAATTAGCGCAAAAGTGACTTGCAGCATGCAAGTGTGTGCGAACTTACTGGGTAGCCGTGCAATGGTGAAGGAGTGTTAGTAAGGGACGGTTCCACTTGCTAATTGGCCTTTGGAGCTTATGGGGAAGTGGGTGTGGGGGGGGAGGTGGTGTTTCACACTTCACAACAAAGCCGCTCACTGCCTTGTACCATCTGTGAGTTAATCCTCTCCATCTCCTGTCACTGTTGTCTTGCTTCTGAACCTTTGTGCCCTGCTGCACCTCCCTCCCTCCCTCCCTCCTCTGACTCGCTCATCTGCACCTAGTTGTCTGTGCTTTTCAGAACCTTTGTTGATGGGCCTCTTCCTGCAGTTAAATTAACAGTGAATAATAAAAGGGAGAAGGGAGTTGAGACTCCATGGGGTGGGGGGAGGGGGTGTAGGCCTGGCAAACTTCTTCAGTGCCTCAGTATCACACTGGGTTGGCATTCACTGGGCCAATGAGGAGCCCTTCCTTCTACAATGGGCCGGGCAGAATCTCACAGTGCAGAGGGAGGCTATTCGGCCCATCGTGCCTGTGCCGGCTCTTTGAAAGAGCGATCCAATTAGTCCCACTCCCCCCCCTGTTCTTTCCCCATAGCCCGTCAAATTGTTCCCTTCAAGTATTTATCCAATTTCCCTTTTGAAAGTTACTATTGAATCTGCTTCCACCGCCCTTTCAGGCAGCGCGTTCCAGATCACAACAACTCGCTGCGTAAAAAAATATTTCCCAATGTCGCCTCTGGTTCTTTTGCCAATTATATTAAATCTGTGTCCTCTGGTTACTGACCCTCCTGCCACTGGAAACAACTGCATTTAAAAAAAAATGAGAACTTGCATTTCTATAGCACCTTTCATGACCTCAGGACGTCCCAAAGCGCTTTACAGCCAATGAAGGACTTTTGAAGTGTAGTCACTGTTGGAATGTAAGAAACGCGGAAGCCAATTTGCGCACAGCAAGCTCCCACAAACAGCAACGTGATAAGCACCAGGTGATCTGTTTTAGTGATGTTGGTTGAGGGATAAATATTGGCCCAGGACACCGGGGAGAATTCCCCTGCTCTTCTTCGAAATAGCGTCATTGGATCTTTTACGTCCACCTGAGAGGGCAGACGGGGCCTCAGTTTAACGTCTCATTCGAAAGACGGCACCTCCGACAGTGCAGCACTCCCTCAGTACGGCACTGGAGTGTCGGCCTAGATTTTTGTGCTCAAGTCCCTGGAGTGGGACTCGAACCCACAACCTTCTGACTCAGAGGCGCGAGAGTGCTGCCCACTGAGCCACGGCTTTTGACCCCCTCCCAAGCGCAGGCCGTATCCTCTGGTTCGACAGTGCTGAAGCATCTTGTGAAGTGGTGGAGATTGTTATGTGGGTCATTTCACGGGGCACTCTGCCTCCCCCCTCCCCCTGTTCTCTGGGGTTGAACGACCATGCGTTTGACCCTCTTGCCATCTAACCCTTTGCTTGAACTGTGCGGAGGGTGCCCCATTGGACTGGGGCCGGGTCCTCGAGCTGGCAGATGGCTGTTCCCACCTGTGTCCCGTCACACGCCTGACACAGGACGACCAGCGAGCCCCATAGAAGCCGCCAGTGTTAAATGATTCAGGTCACCCCATCTATGTTAAAATCTCCTGCTGGATTGGAACCGCTTCTCTGGTGACTATCTATCTCATGTCGGTTTAGGAATAGAGCATTTCCCCCCCACATTTGAACATTAATGTCAGAACCAAATACTCCCAGGGCAGGTACAGCACGGGTTAGATACAGAGTAAAGCTCCCTCTACACTGTCCCATCAAACACTCCCAGGGCAGGTACAGCACGGGTTAGATACAGAGTAAAGCTCCCTCTACACTGTCCCATCAAACACTCCCAGGGCAGGTACAGCACGGGTTAGATACAGAGTAACGCTCCCTCTACACTGTCCCATCAAACACTCCCAGGGCAGGTACAGCATGGGTTAGATAGAGTACAGCCTCAGCAGAAAGCAATCCCTACTGTGTCAGAATGAACATCCATTGAATTGTCTCCATTTGCCCTTAAAAATGGCAATTGTCCGTCAATGATGGGTGGTTTTGTGCTGTGGATTTGCAGTCAGTAAGCTGGTTTGAGGCGACTTTTAAGGTTTTATTCCCTACCAGAGAAGTGTTCTACATTTGAGTTGTAGCTGCCAGCAGCTCCCGCCAACCTATATCAGTTAGTTATTCATCTCAACACCCGGGGGACTGTACTGGTGCGGATTGGCGATAACGTTTTTTAACGAAAGACTTGCATTTCTATAACGCCTTTCACGACCTCAGGACGTCCCAGAGCAGTTCACAGCCAATGAAGTACTTTTTGAAGTGTGATCAACGTTCCCGCTAAGCCGCGCGGCGGTCTGGAGGTCCCGCGCAGGCCGCTCACCCGCTTTCACATGGAAGAAACCGCGCACACGCGAAAATTTGAATGGGCCGCGCAGCCAGTTAAAGGGAACCGCGCACGTAAAAAATTATTAGGGGGAACATTGGTTGTAATGTCGGAAATGCGGCAGCCAATTTGCGCACAACAAGATCCCACAACCGGCAATGTGATAATCTGTTTCTTAGTGATGTTGGTTGAGGGACAGGACGTCGGGGAGAACTCCCCTGCTCTTCTTCAATATAGTGCTGTGGGGATCTTTTGCACCCATCCGAGAGGGCAGACGGGGCCTCGGTTTAACATCTCGTCCGAAAGATGGCACCTCCGATAGTGCAGCGGTCAGCACTGCACCGGGGGTGTCGGCCTGGATTGTGGGGCTCCAGAGCTGTAGGGAGCCCTGGCCTGAGTAACATGTCCCTCCATTATGTAGGCTTAGCGTCTCGTGTTACTGCACTCCTGTAACATGACACCGGAGTAACTGTGGCTTGACCTGCAGGCTTATTGTGCATAAAATAATCCAACAATTGTGACTTTGACCAAGTTGCTTTTGATGAGGTGGAAAGGTCCTGGCTGCTGGCAGAAGCATTTTCCAGCAATTTCCTTCCGTGTTGAAAGAGCTTTATTCATCGTGCTGGCTCCTCCTCGTCCCTTGCGGCGTAACTGGCTCTCTCATTACACCCCTGGACAACACAACTGTGTGCAGCGCCTGTACTGCCGAGCTGGAGGAATTTGTGTGCCTCTGCTGTTCTCTGTAAATCGGGAATTACATTTCCCATTTACACAGGCCCTTCCCGCGGCTCGGCTCCAGCGGCGTTGTGTTAATCGTCAGCCATGGCTCAGCGCTCTCTCGCCTCTCAGTCGGAAGGTCGTGGGTTCGAGTCCCCACTCCAGAGACTTGGCCACATAATCCGGGCCGACACTCCCAGTGCCAGTGCTGAGGGAATGCTGCATTGTCGGAGGTGCCGTCTTTCGGATGAGACGTTAAACCGAGGCCCCGTCTGCTCTCTCGGGTTGATGCAAAAGATCCCACGGCCACTATTTCGAAGAAGAGCTGGGGAGTTCTCCCCCATGTCCTGGGGTCAATGTTTATCCTTCGACTAGCATCACTAAAAAAACAGATGATCCGGTCATCATCACATTGCTGTTTGTGGGAGCTTGCTGTGCACAAATTGGCTGCCGTGTTTCCCACATTACAACAGCGACTACACTTCAAAAAACGTGCTTCATTGGCTGTAAAGCGCTTTGGGACGTCCGGAGGTCGTGAAAGGTGCGAAATATCAGTGCACGTTCGTGCTTTCCTGAGAGATTGACGCTAATTCGTGCCAACAAAGTCCCTAGGGTATTGATATGAATAACTAATTGCCGATCAATTAACTCATCATTCACCTCATTGCTGTTTTAGTGGGATCTTGCCATGTGCACAGTGCCTATCGTAGAAGAGTCCTTTGTTAAAGGGCAGTGGCAGCGTAGGTGGGTAAGGTGGTGGGGAGGATCCAAAATCCCCAAGTCCACAAAGTGAGGCAGCAAGTGGAGTGAAATGGCACAGAGTTCCAAATGTAATGCCATGCAGAGAACTGAAGACAATCTGCATTGGGCAGGCAGGGAATGTGTGTGACTTTTGTTCGTGAAACAAATCCATGACACATTGGCTCCCAGTCCGGCAACGCCTCAATCTTAAAATTCTCATCCTTGCTTTCAAATCCCTCCATGGCCCTCGCCCCCTCCCTATCTCTGTAACCTCCTCCAGCCCCACAGCCCCCCGAGATCTCTGCACTCCTCCAATTCTGACCTCTTGTAGAACCCTGGTTTTCATCGCTCCACCTTTGGCGGCCGTGTTTTCAGCTGCCTGGGCTCTGAGCTCTGGAATTCCCTCCCTAAACCTCTCCGCCTCTCTCTCTCTCCTCCTTTAAGACGCTCCTTAAAACCTACCTCTTTGACCAAGCTATTGGTCACCTGCCCTAATATCTCCTTGTGTGGCTCGGGGTCAAATTCTGTTTGATAATCGCTCCTGTGAAGCGCCCTGGGACGTTTTACTGCGTTAAAGGTGCTGTATAAAGGCAAGTAGTTGTTGTTGGAGGTCACTGAGTGAAAGGGCAGTGTTGGCACCCAGCTTAAACCTGACAACGCACATTCATGTACTCCTAAAACATTGGGGGAGATGGTGACTTGGTGCGATCGAGTGAAACAGGGTGATTGCGAGTCGGTGGCCCGTTTTACACCTCTCCCCATTCTTATTTCCACTGACTTTTAATAGAAATTAAAATGGGGAGAGAAGTGAAACGGCCTGCTGGCTCGCTGTCCCAGGTCTACCCCGGTGTGTCCGCCTCGCACTCATTCTCTCCCCCTAACGTGAAACGAGTTGCCTCCGCCCTGCATGCGTGGGGCTTGTGCACACACAGGAAAAAGCCACTGGTTATCCTTTATCCTTCAGTGTAGTGGTTATCTTACTGGACTGGAGGCCTGGACTAATGACAGAAAGACTTGCATTTCTATAGCGCCTTTCACAACCTCAGGACGTCCCAAAGCGCTTTACAGCTAATGAAGTACTTTTTTTGAAGTGTAGTCACTGTTGTAATGTAGGAAATGCGGCAGGCAATTTGTGCACAGCAAGCTCCCACAAACAGCAATGTGATAATGATCAGATAATCTGTTTTTAATGATGTTGGTTGAGGTATAAATATTGGCACAGGACACCGGGGATAACTCCCCTGCTCTTCTTCCAAATAGTGGCCGTGGGAGCTTTTACGTCCACCTGAGAGAGCAGACGGGGCCTCGGTTTAACGTCTCATCTGAAAGACGGCACCTCCGACAGCTCTGCACTGGAGTGTCAGCCTGGATTTTTGTGCTCAAGTCTCTGGAGTGGGACTCGAACCCACAACCTTCTGGGTCAGAGGCGAGAGCGCTGCCCACTGAGTCACGGCTGATTAGTAATCCCGAGAACGTGAGTGCAAATCCCACCGTGGCAGTTTGAGAATTTACATTCAGTTTAAAAATAATAATTTAGAAATAAAAAAAAAAGCTGGTCTGAGTAAAAGTGACCAGGAAGCTGTCGGGATTGTCGTTAAACCCCCCCCCACCTGGTTCACGAATGTCCCTTTAGGGAAGGATTCCTGCCGTCTTTGCCAGTCTTTTCCTGGTGGAGTGAAGGAATTTGGGGCCTCTTGGAGGAGAGGAGGAAGGGGGGGTGGGTGGGCTCAATAATCACCGCCCGTGAGCGACTGAGCATTCAGGTTAACCAGACTTCCAGACTCCGCTTAATGAGTCCAGTGCACATTCCTTGCCAATACTATGCTGGGGGACTTCAATCCCCTTTCAGGCACTGTTTCCCCAGCGACTGGCGATGGCCGAACAGAAGGAAAGAAAAGAAACCGTTTATAAAAAAAAAAATAGCAATGTGTTGCCCGGGGAGAAAAACGTTTCTTCGCGCCCCACAAAGTTCGAATTGCGCGAGATGCATTTCTACTTCTGGAAGAAGAGCAGGGGAGTTCTCCCCGGTGTCCTGGGTCAATATTTATACCTCAACTAACATAATTAAAAACAGATTATCTGGTAATTATCACATTGCTGTTTGTCTACCCACAGGAGCCACGGGCCAGTGGCCTCGACATGCGTGCTCATGCAGTTTGAGTTGGTGCAGGACATTTGAACTTTTCAGTTTGTGTCACTGGCAGTAAATTTGGAGGGTGCACAAGGCCAACAAGTTGCTGTTTGAATAACTGGAGTGAATATAACTTTTCCTGTTTCCTGCTGTCTCAGTCGGCCTCCTCAGTACTGTGGGGAGAGAGCGAGTGTCTCTGGGCATATTTCACACACAGCAAGCAGCCTCGAGTCTCAGCACTCTGCCCCAGTTTGTTACCGTGATCTTTCTGTCGCTGTCGAAAAATCTTTGGGAACTGATAGGGGTGTTTTGCATAGCGTTTAGCCTTGTTTTCGAAAGTAAGGGTGGTGGAGGGGTTATTGGGAGTGTGTCAGTATTTACAGGGGGTCCCCGGGAGTGTGTCAGTATTCACAGGGGGTCCCCGGGAGTGTGTCAGTATTCACAGGGGGTCCCCGGGAGTGTGTCAGTATTTACAGGGGGTACCCCGGGAGTGTGTCTGTATTCACAGGGGGTCCCCGGGAGTGTGTCTGTATTTACAGGGGGTACCCCGGGAGTGTGTCAGTATTTACAGGGTGTCCCCGGGAGTGTGTCAGTATTTACAGGGTGTCCCCGGGAGTGTGTCAGTATTTACAGGGGGTCCCCGGGAGCGTGTCAGTATTTACAGGGGGTCCCTGGGAGTGTGTCAGTATTTACAGGGAGTCCCCGGGAGTGTGTCAGTATTCACAGGGGGTCCCCGGGAGTGTGTCAGTATTCACAGGGGGTCCCCGGGAGTGTGTCAGTATTTACAGGGGGTACCCCGGGAGTGTGTCAGTATTTACAGGGAGTTCCCGGGAGTGTGTCAGTATTTACAGGGAGTTCCCGGGAGTGTGTCTGTATTTACAGTATATCCTCGGGAGTGTGTTGGTCTTTGCAGGCCGATCCTATTCACCTCACTGCTGAACATATTGCGTGCCCGTGAGTGTGTGACCCAGTTAAACACTATCCTGCTGAGACTTGGCACTGCCAGCGCTGTCACCTACCTTCCCAGGTGCCCGCTTTCTGGCTGGCCTCCTCCGCCTTGTCGTGAAATTAGACCCAGACTGTTTTTGCTTTATTTGCTTTTACACTCCCTCACTCTCGGGGTGGATTGAGTGATGGGCTGTGCAATGATACTGAGCGATGCGGGCGTACTCTGATCTCTTTACAGAGGCAGTGCAGGCTGGTTCCTTGTTGAGTTGACTCTTAACAGTGTCAGCCGTGGCTCAGTGGGTCGCACTCTCTCCTGAGTCAGAAGGTTGTGGGTTCAAGTCCCATTCCAGAGACATGAGCCCATAATCCGGGCTGACACTCCCAGTGCAGTGCTGAGGGAGTGCTGCACTGTCGGAGGTGCCGTCTTTCCGATGAGACGTTAAACCGAGGCCCCGTCTGCTCTCTTCAGGTGGATGCAAAAGATCCCACGGCACTATTTCGAAGAAGAGCAGGGGAGCTCGCCCCGGTGTCCTGGCCAATATTTATCCCTCAACCAACATCACTAAAAACAGATTATCTGGTCATTATCACATTGCTGTTTGTGGGAGCTTGCTGTGTGCAAATTGGTGGCTGCGTTTCCCACATTACAACAGTGACTACACTTAAAGTATTTCATTGGCTGTAAAGCACTTTGGGACGTCCGGTGGTCATGAAAGGCGCTATAGAAATGCAAGTCTTCTTTCTATGTAAATATGCGTGTGTATGTGTGTGTGTATATATATATATATATATATATATTCAGCTCTGGCCTCCGCTGTGATGCTCCCATGGTTCAATAACCTGCCAATACCGAGCCATCCATGAACTGCCAGTGGAGCGAGATCCTGGTGGGCTGATGGTGCCTCAGGCACGTAGGCTTTTTTCCAGTTCTGACGAAAGGTCTTCGACCTGAAACGTTAACTCTCTTTTTCTCTCTCCACGGATGTTGTCTGGCCTGCTCAGTTTTTCCAGCGTTTTCTGTTGTTATTTCGGATTTCCAGCATCCGCAGTATTTTGCTATCGTATTAATTGTATATATAGTGGATTCCGCACTCGGCGCTGTGAATGGGCAAGAAGCGGGTGGGAGCTAAGCCTCTGTTAAAGGGGGTTTGCTGAGGGTCTAGAGCGGCGAGGCGGCGAGCGGCGGTACTTAAGGTGAGCCCTGAGGCAGCTTACAAATCCAGGTTCCGGGAGAGGGAAGCAAAAAGTATTCGTAGTGTGACGTCACCAAAAAGCAGGTAAGTGGTTGGTTGGTGAGTGTTTTCTCAATTTTTCTAAACTTAAATTTTGTGGTTTCTACGGTCTCTTTGTGTAGCGGGGACTACTGTTAAGCAGGGGCCCTTGAGTATATCACTTAATTCCAGTGTAATTGGTGGGATCCATTTAGGTGCTGTGACATGCTCTTCCTGCACTATGTGGGAAATCAGGGACACTTCCTGTGTCCCTGACAACCATGTGTGCGGGAGGTGTATCCAGCTGCAGCTACTGACAGACTGCATTGCGGCGCTGGAGCTGCGGATGGATGCATACTGGTGCATTTGCGATGCTGAGGACATCATGGATGGCACGGTTAGGGAGTTGGTCACACCGCAGGTAAAGGGTGTACAGGCAGGAAGGGAATGGGTGACCACCAGGCAGAGTTTATAGCAAATATCTGCTTTTGGTTTTAAATTTTGAATTGCAGTTCCAGGTAGTGCAGGGGTCCCCTGTGGCCATCCCCCGATCAAACAGATATACCGCTTTGGATATTGTTGAGGGAGATGGCTTATCAGGGGAAGACAGCAGCAGCCAACTTCCTAGCACCGTAGGTGGTTCTGCTGCACAGGATGGGAGGAAAAAGAGTGGGAGAGCTATAGTGATGGGGGTTTCTATTGTAAGGGGAATAGATAGGCGTTTCTGCGGCCGCAAACGAGACTCCAGGATGGTATGTTGCCTCCCTGGTGCAAGGGTCAAGGATGTCTCAGTGGCTACAGAGCATTTTGGAAGGGGAGGGTGAACAGCCAGTTGTCGTGGTGCATATAGGTACCAACGATATAGGTAAAAAACGGGATGAGGTCCTAAAAGCAGAATATAGGGAGTTAGGAGGTAAATTAAAAAATAGGACCTCAAAGGTAGTAATCTCAGGATTGCTACCAGTGCCACGTGCTAGTCAGAGTAGAAATAGAAGGATATTTCAGATGAATACGCGGCTAGAGGAATGGTGCAAGGGGGAGGGATTCAAATTCCTGGGGCATTGGAACCGCGAGGTGGGACCAGTACAAACCGGACGGTATACACCTGGGCAGGGCCGGGACCAATGTCCTAGGGGGAAGTGTTTGCTAGTGCTCTGGGGGAGGGTTTAAACTAAAATGGCAGGGGGTTGGGAACCTGTGCAGGGAGACAGAGGAAAGGGAAACAAGGATAAAAGCAAAAGATAGGAAGGAGAAAACAAAAGTGGCAGTCAGAGAAAACAACGGTTTAAATCAAACATGGCCACAGTAAATACTAATTCTAATAGGTCTAAGAGCGTTAAAAAAACAAACCTGAAGGCTTTGTGTCTTAATGCAAGGAGCATTCGGAACAAGGTGGATGAATTAGCTGCGCAAATAGAGGTAAACGAATATGATTTGATTGGGATTACCGAAACATGGCTCCAGGGTGGCCAAGGCTGGGAACTCAACATCCAGGGGTACTCAATATTCAGGAAAGATAGGCAAAAAGGAAAGGGAGGTGGGGTAGCATTGCTGGTTAAAGAGGGGATTAACACAATTGAAAGGAAGGATATTAGCTCTGATGATGTGGAATCTGTATGGGTTGAACTGAGAAATAACAAGGGGCAGAAAACGTTAGTGGGAGTGATATATAGACCTCCAAACAGTAATGCGGAGGTTGAGGATGGCATTAAAAGGGAAATTAGAGAAGCGTGCAATAAGGGCACCGCAGTCATCATGGGTGACTTTAATCTACACATAGATTGGGCTAACCAAATTAGTAACAATACTATGGAGGAGGAATTCCTGGAGTGTTTACGGGATGGTTTCCTGGACCAATATGTCGAGGAACCAACCAGAGATCAGGTCATCTTAGACTGGGTATTATGCAATGAGAAAGGATTAATTAGCAATCTTGTTGTGCGAGGCCCCTTGGGTCGGAGCGATCATAATATGATAGAATTCTTCATTAGGATGGAGAGTGAAGTAGTTGACTCAGAGACTAGGGTCCTGAATTTAAATAAAGGAAACTACGATGGTATGAGGTGTGAGTTGGGTAGGATTGATTGGGGAATGTCACTCAAAGGGTTGACGGTGGATAGGCAATGGCAAACATTCAAAGACCGCATGGACGAACTACAGAATTTGTTCATCCCAGTTTGGCATAAGAATAAAACAAAAAGGGTGACTCAACCGTAGCTAACAAGGGAAATTAGGGATAGCATAAGATCCAAGGAGAGCGCATATAAATTGGCCAGAAAAAGCAGTAACCCTGAGGATTGGGAGCAGTTTAAGATTCAACAAAGGAGGACAAAGGGATTAATTAAGAGGGGGAAAATAGAATACGAGAGTAAGCTTGCAGGGAACATAAAAACTGACTGTAAAAGCTTTTATCGATTTGTGAAGAGAAAAAGATTAGTGAAATCAAGCATAAGTCCCTTGCAGTCAGAATCAGGGGAACTTATAATGGGGAACAAAGAAATGTCAGACAAATTAAATACATATTTTGGTTCTGTCTTCACAAAGGAGGACACAAATAACCTCCCAGAGATGTTGGGGAACATAGGGTCTGATGAAAGGGAGGAACTGAAAGAAATCAGTATTTGTAGGGAAGTGGTGTTAGGGAAATTGAAGGGATTGAAGGCCGATAAATCCCCAGGGCCTGATAATCTACATCCTAGGGTACTTAAGGAAGTGGCCCTAGAAATAGTAGATGCATTGCTGATCATCTTCCAACATTCGATGGCATCTGGAACAGTACCCATGGATTGGAGGGTAGCTAATGTTACCCCACTATTCAAAAAGGGTGGTAGAGAGAAAACGGGGAATTACAGACCAGTAAGCCTGACATCGGTAGTGGGGAAAATGCTAGAGTCCATTATAAAAGATGTAATAGCTGAGCACTTGGAAAACAGTGACAGGATCGGACAAAGTCAACATGGATTTACAAAAGGTAAATCATGCTTGACTAATCTACTGGAATTTTTTGAGGATGTAACTGGTAAAATAGATAAGGGAGAACCAGTGAATGTGGAGTATTTGGACTTCCAAAAGGCTTTTGATAAGGTCCCGCATAAGAGATTAGCGTGTAAAGTTAAAGCACATGGGATTGGGGGTAAGGTATTGACCTGGATAGAGAACTGGTTGGCAGACAGAAAGCAAAGAGTTGGAATAAACGGGTCTTTTTCCGAGTGGCAGGCAGTGACTAGTGGGGTACCGCAGGGATCGGTCCTTGGACCCCAGCTATTCACAATATATATTAATGATCTAGACAAGGAAACTAGATGTAATATCTCCAAGTTTGCAGACGACACAAAACTGGATGGGCGTGTGTGCTGCGAGGAGGATGCCGAGAAACTGCAGGATGATTTTGACAGGTTGGGTGATTGGGCAGAAGCGTGGCAGATGCAATATAATGTGGATAAATGCGAGGTTATCCACTTTGGTGGCAAAAACAGAAAGGCAGATTATTATCTGAATGGCAATAGATTGGGAGAAGGGGAAGTGCAACGAGACCTGGGTGTCCTTGTGCACCAGTCGCTGAAGGTAAGCATGCAGGTGCAGCAGGCGGTTAAGAAGGCAAATGGTATGTTGGCCTTCATAGCGAGAGGGTTTGAGTACAGGAACAAGGCTGTCTTGCTGCAGTTGTACAGGGCCTTGGTGAGACCACACCTTGAGTACTGTGTGCAGTTTTGGTCGCCTTATCTGAGGAAGGATGTTATTGCCATGGAAGGAGTTCAGCGAAGATTCACAAGGCTGATACCTGGGATGGCAGGAATGACGTATGAAGAGAGATTGGGTCGATTGGGCTTGTACTCGCTGGAGTTTAGAAGAATGAGAGGGGATCTCATTGAAACTTATAAAATTCTGACAGGACAGGACAAACTAGATGCAGGAAGGATGTTCCCGATGGTCGGGGAGTCCAGAACCAGGGGTCACAGTCGAAGGATAAGGGGTAAGCCATTTAGGACAGAAATGAGGAAGAATTCTTCACCCAGAGAGTGGTGAACCTGTGGAATTCTCTGCCACAGAAGGCAGTAGAGGCCAATTCATTAAATAGATTCAAGAAGGAGTTGGATATATTTCTTAAGGCTAAAGGGATCAAGGGATATGGGGAGAAAGCAGGGACAGGGTACTGAATTTGGATGATCAGCCGTGATCGCGTTGAATGGCGGAGCAGGCTAGAGGGGCCGAATGGCCTACTCCTGCTCCTATCTTCTATGATTCTATGCGTTTATCTGTCTCCCTGGTCCCATGTCTGTGCTGAGTAATGGTGAATCTCATACCGGAAATGGCTCATTGAAACCAACCAAGAACCACTGCCTCATTATTTTAATTATGATCACGTTTAATAGCTCTGCTCATGATGCACTGGAATCAGTGATAGAGACAGGCAAGGAGTCTCACCTCAGTGTTTGATGGGACAGTGTAGAGGGAGCTTTACTCTGTATCTAACCCGTGCTGTACCTGCCTTGGGAGTGTTTGATGGGACAGTGTAGAGGGAGCTTTACTTTGTATCTAATCCGTGCTGTACCTGCCCTGGGAGTGTCTGATGGGACAGTGTAGAGGGAGCTTTACTCTGTATCTAACCCGTGCTGTCCCTGCCCTGGGAGTGTTTGTTGGACAGTGTAGAGGGAGCTTTATCAGTATCTAACCCGTGCTGTACCTCAGTTATTTAAAATGCTAATTCTGAATGCAAAATGTAGTTGGGAAGAGGGGAGATGAAATGAGCCATATCCAGCTGTGGAATGTTGTGATGTTTTCTCAATAAAAGCTCTAGCATAGACAGTTTTATTTGCGATTGAGTAAGGCGTTGTGACGCAGAGAGTTCATGCCTAAACCTGTTGGAGAAGGTAGTGGCATCTGGGCAGAGAAAGATCTGAATCAGTCTACAATTATCAGCGACACCTCATTCTTCAGTCTCTTGTAGAAATGAAATGGAGCTGTGCTTGCAAGACACTCCCATTGCAGTTGTGCTGAGTTCGTGTCTCCACCGCCACCCTCAGTCTATTGTGTTAGGAAGTATTCGTGCTTGGAGAAGCCTCATGTCCAGCCTGAGATCATCCGGTTGACGATTCCAGATGTGCCAACTGCGCAAGTGACTCCTGGTGTAAATTCAGGAACATCAAACAGCCCATTTTACCTTCCCATTTTTTTCTCTCTCTCCCTTCTTCCCACGAACATGTCGGACTTCTGGGGAAGTGTTAGCTGCCACAGTTATTAGTCACTTCCCGGTAACCCACCCAAGAGGATGTTCATGTGTGAATCTAGACAATGATTTTTGAGCATTAAGGAGCTGTGGCTCAATGGTCAGATGGTCGTGGGTTCAAGTCCCACTCCAGCAATCTAACCATAGGAACAGGTGGAGGCCATTCAGCCCCTCAAGCCTGTAATGCCATTCAATTAGATCATGATAGATCTGTGCCCCAACTCCCATTTACCCGCCTTGGCACCGTAACCCTTAATGAACCTTACCCAACAAAAATTGAAATGTTGAAATTTTCAATTGACCCCCAGCCTCAACAGCTTTTTGAGGGAGAGAGTTCCAGATTTCCACTCCCCTTTATGTGAAGAAGTGCTTCCTGACATCACCCCTGAACGGCCTGGCTCTAATTTTAAGATTATGCCCCCTTGTTCTGGACTCCCCCCACCAGAGGAAATAGTTTCTCTCTATCTACCCTCTCAAATCCTTTAATCATCTTAAACACCTCAATTAGATCACCCCTTAATCTTCAAAACTCGAGGGAATACAAGCCCAGTCTGTGCAACCTGTCCTCATAATTTAACCCTTTTAGTGCCGGTCTCGTTCTGGTGAATTGGCACTGCTCTCCCTCCAAGGCCAATGCAACCAGCTCCTTGCTTTTTCTTCAAACTGGTTGCAGATCATTTCACTGATATTTTCCCCTCTTTCTCACCCTCTCTTTTTCCTCCCATTTATAGAATCATAGAACAGTACAGCACAGAAGGAGGCCATTCGGCCCATCGAGTCTGCGCCGGCTCTTTCGAAGAGCAATCCAGTCAGTCCCACTCCCCCGCTCTTTCCCCAGAGCCCTGCAATTTTGTCTCCTTCAAGTATTTATCCAATTCCCTTTTGAAAGCTACTATTGAATCTGTATCCACCACCCTATCAGGCAGCGCATTCCAAATCCTAACCACTCGTTGCGTAAAAAAGTTTTCGCTCGTGTCGCCTTTGGTTCTTTTGCCAATCACCTTAAATCTGTGCTCTCTGGTTATCGACCCTTCACCTATTGGAAACAGTTTCTCTTTATTTACTCTATCTAAATCCTTCATGATTTTAAACACCTCTATCAAATCTCCTCTTAGCCTTCTCTGCTCCAAGGAGAACAACCCCAGCTTCTCCAGTCTATCCAGATAACTGTATTCCCTCATCCCTGGAACCATCCTTACCCATCTGCCATGTGCAGTAACTATTATGTAGTTCTACTTTTCCTACTAATTATCTCCTACATGTCCGGAAACGCAAAACAATTCTATTCATTCACTATAGTTTAAATAATACATGTTTCTGCTCATGGGATTCAAGTTCTCCATTCAGTCCGTAAGGGTGACCCTGAGCTTTCAGTTGCCTGTCACTTTAATTCTCCACTCCAGTCCCACTCAGACCTCTTACACTGTTTCAATAAAAGCTCAACGTAAGCTCGAAGAACAGCACCTCATCTTTCGATTAGGCACTTTACAGTCTTCTGGACTCAACATAGAGTTCAACAATTTCAAACTATAACCTCTGCCCCTATCTTTTTTTCCCATTTATTTTTTTCTCTCTCTCACATGGCAGCTGTCTTTCATTCTGCCAGTACCATTTACACTTCATCTAGAGCCATCTTTTGTTTCTTAACTTCTTAACCCATTACCATCTCCTTTTGCCTCACACCATCGTCCCTTTTGTCATTTAATCTCTCCTGCCTTCCATCCTATCACAGAGCTTCCCTTTTGTTCTTTCCTCCCCTCCCCCTTTCCCTGCCCCTACACTTGCTTAAAAACCTGTTCCATCTCCAACTTTTTCCAGTTCTGACGAAGGGTCATCGACCTGAAACATTAACTCTATTTCTCTCTCCACAGATGCTGCCTGACCTGCTGAGTATTTCCAGCATTTTCTGTTTTTATTTCAGATTTCCAGCATCTGCAGTATTTTGCTTTTGGATTCAAGTTCTTGTTCAGCTTCTCCCAGTTTCTGTAGAAGAGGCTGGTCCGTGAAACACGGACCTGCCTGCTATCTCTCTGTCCGCACCTGCTGACTGACCTGGCTGAGCATTGTTATTTCAAATCTCCCCAACATTTTTCTTTAAGCTGAGGTCCCAGGGGCAAGCCCCGGGTCTGCCCAGAGGTCGACAGGGGGTTCATTGCACTTGGTCTAGTCGTCTCCCCAAATCTAGGAGAGGGAAAGGTCACCCAGGGCCACCCCCGGTCCTCATCGCTCTCCAATGATCCTGGACTTCAGATGACGATGGGGACCACGTTCGCCTTTGCTGAGAGAAAGAACTCCCATTCATATCATGCCTTTCACAACCTCGGAACATCCCAAAGCGCCTAGCAGCCAATGAAGTACTTTTTTGAAGTGTAGTCACTGTTGTAATGTAGGAAAACACGACAGCCAATTTGCGCACAGCAAGCTCCCACAAACAGCAATGTGATAATGACCAGATAATCTGTTTGAGGGATAAATATTGGCCCAGGACACTGGGGAGAGCTCCACTGCTCTTCTTCCAAATAGTGCCATGGGATCTTTTACATCCAACCGAGAGGGCAGATGGGGCAAATTGGCTGCCGCGTTATCTACATTACAACAGTGACTACACTGCAAAAGTATTTCATTGGCTGTAAAGTGCTTTGGGACATCCTGAGATTGTGAAAGGTGCTATAGAAATGCAAGTTCTTTCTTACTGACAGTACACCCTGGTCAAGAGGGCCTTTTGCCATGTTGGGTAATGGCTTCACTTTTCAACAGCCTTGGGTTGGATACAACATTACTCATTTCAGACATGTGGAAATCTGGGTGTTTATATATTGACGGAAGCAAACCATTTATCATCTTTCTGACGAGAAATCAAAGGTTTTTGCGTGACAGTTTAGATCGGCGTACCTCCGCTCCACGTGAAAAAGATTTAGTGGTGTCAGGATATTGGGGCGAAAGGGGAAAGCTTTAAACCAAGACATTAATGTTGGGGGTACAGGGATGTATTTAATCTGAGGATGGATTCTTCATCGCTCCATGCATTAAATTTGTTGTAGTCTTCTGGATTCGACTATTCCAACGCTCTCCTGGCCGGCCTCTCCTCTTCCGCCCTCTGTAAACTTTAGCTCATCCCAAACTCTGCCGCCTGTGTCCTAACTCACACCAAGTCCCGTTCACCCATCACCCCCTGTGCTCGCTGACCTACATTGGCTCCCGGTCCGGCAACGCCTCAAATTTAAAATTCTCATCCTTGTTTTCAAATCCCTCCATGGCCTCGCCCTCCCTGTCTCTGCAACCTCCTCCAGCCCCACAACCCTCCGAGGTCTCTGCATGCCTCCAACTCCTCGATTTCCTTCGCTGCACCACTGGCGGCCGTGCCTTCAGCTGCCTGGGCCCTAAGCTCTGGAATTCCCTCCCTAAACCTCTCCACCTCTCTCTCTCCTCTTTTAAGACGCTCCTTAAAACCAACCTCTTTCACCAAAAGCTTTTGGTCAACTGACCTAATATCTCCTTACTCAGTGTCAAATTTTGTCTTGATGACGCTCCTGTGAAGCGCCTTGTGACGTTTTACTACGTTAAAGGCGCTATATAAATGCAAGTTGTTGTTGTTGTCTTTGGCCAAATGTTCTGTCCATGGCCCAAATTAAGCTTTTAGTTGGCAACAACCTTGCAGTTGACTTTTGATGTCCCGCATTTTTCTCCGGTTTAAGCCCCGTGCCTTTGTTGCAATATTTTCCTGCATGGTCTTTAGTGAATTCTATCATGGAACAACTGAGGTCCCATCACTGCTACAGATAGTCTATGTCCGTGTTACCCCAATGCATTAGTCACTAGCCATGTGTGGCGAATTGGGAATCCAGATGTGGCAAATTGCATTACTGATTAGCAAATTAGACAGTGAGCAACAGCCCCGTCGTTGGTCATGTGATCTCAATACCCGTATATGCACGCCGTGTGCGTGTGAACTTTAACCTCTTTGTGTGTTTGTTGGTAACATGGTAAGAGGAAATCTAGAGTGTACTCTTGGTTTTTGATCATTGTGTCTGCTTTGCTGCCTTGGTTACTGAATGGTGATAGATATTTGTTCATTAAAAGTACATAGAATTTACAGCACAGAAACAGGCCATTTGGCCCAACTGGTCCAAGCTGGTGTTTATGCTCCACACGAGCCTCCTCCCACCCCTCTTCATCTCACCCTATCAACATATCATTCTATTCCTTTCTCCCTCATGTGCTTGAAGTGGAGTATTTGAAATAAACACTCGACAGCAGGTCTGCGTTCGAAGATTCAAGCAGTCTTTATTCACACCGGTGGGGAGACAACCTGCTATCTGTCTAGCCAGGCTTCTCTCCAATGATACAAAGTTTTGAGCAGTCTTTTATACAAAATATAGGTACATGATTAGCCTCGTGCACGATCCACCTTAGCAATTTGATTGGGTTTCGCCCCGGTGCACATTTACTGATTGGTTATGTAAAATAAAGCAGAGCTTACATTAACGCCGCCTACCAATGCGTGACATCAAGATACTGCCTTCATTACCGGAAAGCATATGATCGTTATCACCGAAAGCTGTTGCTGCAACTATGACATTGTGGTTATGCTAGGTGGGGTTTCACCAACATTGTACATTCTTCTAAGAAGAAGACTCCTGAGTCATTGCTCTGCTTATCTGCCCCTCTAGGCTTCTTGTGGTTCAATGGACTAGTTGCAATTATCTCCAAGTTACACAGCTTCCCGCAGTTAATCATTCTAACACTACTGCGAAATCAACATGTCATTCTTAGCGTTATCTCAACTGTCAATTCAGCAACTTAAGACAGCTTACTTCTACAAAAAGACTTATTCTTAACCCTTTAATCATAGTAGAGCTCTAAAACCCCACTTCATGCTTATCTAGCTTCACCTTAAATGCATCTCTGCTATTCGTCTCAACCACTCCTTGTGGTAGCAAGTTCCACATTAAAGACTGACAGTAGTTTAACATTTTGAGATTATGTCGTGAATTCATGCCCACTCAGTTCACCAAAGTGAATGAGGTCTTTCCAGACCATACACTATCCCAAAAGGGTCGCCCTTTTAGAACTGAGATGAGGAGGAACTTCTTCTCTTAGAGGGTCGTAAATCTGTGGAATTTTCTGCCCCAGAGAGCCGTGGAGGCTGGGTCATTAAATATATTTAAAGTGGAGATAGACAAATTTTTGCAAGATAAGGGAGCGGGCTGGGAAGTGGCTTTGAGCCCAAGATCAGCCATGATCTTATTGAATGGCAGAGCAGGCTCGAGGGGCCAAGTGGCCTATTCCTGCTCCTATTTCTTATGTTCTTATTCTCACCACTCTGGGTAAAGAAGTTTCTTCTGAGTTCCCTATTGGATTTATTAGTGACTATCTTATATTGATGGCCCCTAGTTTTGGTCTCACCCACAATTGGAAACATCTCCATGTCTACCCTATCAAACACTTTCCTAATCTTATAGACCTCTATCAGGTCACCCCTCAGTCTCCTCTTTTCTAGAGAAAAGAGCCCCAGCCTGTTCAGTCTTTCCTGATAGGTATAACCTCTCAGTTCTGGTATCATCCTTGTAAATCTTTCTTGCACCTTCCCCAGTGCCTGTATATCCTTTTTATAATTTGGAGACCGGAACTGTGCCCAGTAACTCCAAGTGTGGTCTAATCAAGGTTCTATATAAGTTTAACATAACTTCCCTGCTTTTCAATTCTATCCCTCTAGAAATGAACCCCCAGTGCTTTGTTTGCTTTTTTATGGCCTTGTTTAGCTGTGTCGCTACTTTTAGTGATTTGTGCATCTGGACCCTGCTGCCCCCTCCCCAGATCCCTTTGCTTCTCTAAATGTGTGAGGTACATTTACCTGTATTGTATGCAAGGCGTATTCTACTAAAATTAGTGCATGCGACTAAAACAGTGTCACCGTAGCCACACCTGTGGCTAATCAATGATTGCATTGGGGGTGGGTGCGGGGTGGTGCTACAATTAGCCTCAGTGTCCAAACTTGGGTCAAGGAAGGAAGAATTGACCAGGGTTCTTGCTCCAGGTTGCCTTCGAGCAGCTGCTTCTGGGAGTGTGCAAGGTTCAGCTGTGATGCACCCAGTGGCCAAATATCCTTGCAACACTTGCCTTCAAGGCCAGCACTTGGCCCAGGGACCGGAAGGTGACCCGTTCCTACTTTCAGGAGAAGAGGGGAAGGATATTGGCTGGAAAAACGGGGCAGAGGGTGACGCAAAACTCTAATGGGGTGCGGGGGGGGGGTGGGGGGTAGGGGGTAGAGTAATGTGCAATCTGTCTATCCCTTCACTCTCAAACCATCTTGGGCAAAGAATCCCTGAATGTGGAGGCCAAGTGAAAGTCGAAGGGAGGCAATGGAATGAGATGGATACTGAGCTCCCGACGCTGGTGTTCTTCCAGGCTAGTGCGAAGGCTTCGATTGACTGCACGGTAACGAGTGAGGCGGTGTTTGGCCGCACGGTCGGCAAGGGTTGGCTCCCATGTGCCTCTGCCGAGCCAACCTACCAAGTCCTTCAACGTGTACACTTGATTGCGTAATTCCTACCTGAGCTACCAGCCTTGGCTAAGTAGGGAGCACTCTTGCCTCTCAGTCCGATGGCTGTGGGTTCGAGTCCCACTCCAGAGATTTGAGCACATAAACTAGGCTGACACTCCCAGCACCAGTATTGCAGGAGTGCTGCACTGTCTGAGGTGATGTCTTTCGGATGAGACATTAAACCGAGGCCCCGTCTGCCCTCTCAGGTGGACGTAAAAGATCCCTCGCCACTATTTCAAAGAAGAACAAGGGAAGTTCTCCCCGGTGTCCTGGACCAATATTTATCCCTCAACCAACATCATTATGAAGAGAATATCTGGTCATTTATCACATTGCTGTCTGTGGGATCTTGCTGTGCGCAAATTGGCTGCCACGTTTCCTACATTACAACAGTGACTACACTTCAAAAGAAAAGTACTTAATTAGCTGTAAAGCTCTTTGGGACTTCCTGAGGTTGTGAAAATTCTTAAAGGGCTTGACAGTGTAGATGCTGGGAGGCTGTTTCCCCTGACTGGAGAGTCCAGAACCAGGGGTCACAGTCTCAGAATAAGGGGTCGGCCATTTAGGACTGAGATGAGGTGGAATTTCTTCACTCAGAGTGTGGAGAGTCTTTGGAATTCTCTACCACAAAGGGCTGTGGATGCTCAGTCGTTGAGTATATTCAAGGCTGAGATCGATAGATTTTTGGACTCTAGGGGAACCAAGGGATATGGGGATCGGGCGGGAAGGTGGAGTTGAGGTCGATGATCAGCCACGATCTCACTGAATGGCGGAGCAGGCTCGAGGGGCCGTATGGCCTACTCCTGGCTCCTAATTCTTATGTTCTTGTGAAAGGGGCTCTAGAAATGCAAGTTCTTCTGGCTCGCAGGCGAGAGTGCTACCACTGAGCCCCGACTGGCGCCGCAGACTCTGAAGTGGGAAGCGATATTAAGCAGCACAGTGCCCTCAAATGTTAGTCAGCTGCGGAGCCCAGGAGGTTTTTGAAACGGAAGCCGTTTCAGTGCATGCACAGACAAGTTTGTGAAATGTTGGGCCAAAGGATTATCACAGACCTGCCACGTGAGTGACTTTATTGTTTTGAAATGGATTTTTTTTTCTTGATTTACTTAAGGAAAGGCTGCTCGAGGGGAGGGGCTTAATTTTTAAATAGTTGGGTGTCTTCTCGTTTTGCTCAGTCTTGCTGTGTGTCACGGCAGCAGTGGTCTTTGCAATATTTTAAATGGTTTTTTTTCTCGTGCGAAAAGGAGCTGTTTTTTTTTTGAAGAGTTTGGACCGAGAGGCCCTTTTATCGTTCACATTTTAAGGTAAGCTGGGTGACCGCCTTGCTCCTGTCCGAGCCCTTCTCTTTGTACTAGAGCGGTTTGTTTATTGGAGGGGAGCCAGTTCATCGTGGGACTGAAACTCTGGACTGCAGCTGACACCCAGGATTGTTTACCACAAAAGTTCAGCTCCCTTTTGTGGCGTTTTTCCCAATACCATACGTGTGCAATCAGCAGATTCCCGCTGGGATTAAATTGGTGACCCGATGGAGGTCTTTAAAAAAATTAATTAACGGGTTCGATAGGGTAGATGTAGAGAAGATGTTTCCATTTGTGGGGGAGACCAGAACTGAGAGGTTATACCTATCAGGAAAGACTGAACAGGCTGGGGCTCTTTTCTCTAGAAAAGAGGAGACTGAGGGGTGACCTGATAGAGGTCTATAAGATTAGGAAAGTGTTTGATAGGGTAGACATGGAGATGTTTCCAATTGTGGGTGAGACCAAAACTAGGGGCCATCAATATAAGATAGTCACTAATAAATCCAATAGGGAACTCAGAAGAAACTTCTTTACCCAGAGTGGTGAGAATAAGAACATAAGAAATAGGAGCAGGAATAGGCCACTTGGCCCCTCGAGCCTGCTCTGCCATTCAATAAGATCATGGCTGATCTTGGGCTCAAAGCCACTTCCCAGCCCGCTCCCTTATCTTGCAAAAATTTGTCTATCTCCACTTTAAATGTATTCAATGACCCAGCCTCCACGGCTTTCTGGGGCAGAAAATTCCACAGATTTACGACCCTCTAAGAGAAGAAGTTCCTCCTCATCTCAGTTCTAAAAGGGCGACCCTTTTGGGATAGTGTATGGTCTGGAAAGACCTCATTCACTTTGGTGAACTGAGTGGGCATGAATTCATGACATAATCTCAAAATGTTAAACTACTGTCAGTCTTTAATGTGGAACTTGCTACCACAAGGAGTGGTTGAGGCGAATAGCAGAGATACATTTAAGGCGAAGCTGGATAAACACATGAGGGAGAAAGGAATCGAAGGATATGTTGATGGGGTGAGATGAAGAGGGGTGGGAGGAGGCTCGTGTGGAGCATAAACACCGGCACGGACCAGTTGGGCCGAATGGCCTGTTTCTGTGCTGTACCTTTGGAAATGTTGAAGGCTCCCAATTTTTAACACTTTTTCTGTGTCATTGCTTTGAGTTGGATTTTGGAAATTTTGCAACAGCCTCTCTCTCTCTCTCTCTCTCTCTCTCTCCCTCCTTCCATTGCAACCCATAATTAACTTGTTGGCTAGAAAATAGAGTTTGAACAGATATGAGATAAAACATCTTCACTTAGATTGAGAAATGTTTGGTATAATCTCCAAAGCATGGAAAAAGAGGTCAAGATATTGGGGTGCCCTGATGGGAGAGTTAATGTACTAAAGGAATGGGCTTCGATGGGAGAGTTAATGTACGAGAGGAATGGGCTTCGATGGAAGAGTTAATGTACCCGAGGGATGGGCTTCGATGGGAGAGTTAATGTACTAGAGGGATGGGCTTCGATGGGAGAGTTAATGTACTAGAGGGATGGGCTTCGATGGGGAGTTAATGTACCAGAGGGATGGGCTTCGATGGGGAGTTAATGTACCAGAGGGATGGGCTTCGATGGGAGAGTTAATGTACCAGAGGGGTGGGCTTCGATGGGAGAGTTAATGTACCAGAGGGATGGGCTTCGATGGGGAGTTAATGTACCAGAGGGATGGGCTTCGATGGGAGAGTTAATGTACCAGAGGGGTGGGCTTCGATGGGAGAGTTAATGTACTAGAGGGATGGGCTTCGATGGGAGAGTTAATGTACTGGAGGGATGGGCTTCGATGGGAGAGTTAAAGTGCCAGAGGGATGGGCTTCGATGGGAGAGTTAATGTACTGGAGGGATGGGCTTTGCGAAATTGCTGGATCTTTGGGTTTTTTCTCATCCCTGATTTATGTTGTAAAATCCTGCTTTTTGAAGGAAGGGTGTGTTAATCAAAGGCTGAATATAATTGCACATTTTGTAATAGTACGGTGCAAGTTCTTAGGAACAGGAGGAGGCCATTCAGCCCCTCGAGTCTGTTCTGCCATTTAATGAGATCATGGCTGATGTGCAATCTAACTCCATATATCTGCGTTGGCCCATACCCCTTAATACCTCTGATTAACAGAAAGCCATCAATCTCAGATTTAAATTAACAATTGATCTAGCATCAATTGCCGTTTGCAAAAGAGAGTTCCAATCTTTTGCCACCCTTTGTGTGTAGAAGTGTTTCCTAACTTCACTCCTGAAAGGTCTGGCTCTAATTTTTAGACTATGTCCCCTAGTCCTAGACCCCCAACCATCAGAAATAGTTTCTCTCTATCTACACTATCTGTTCCCCTTAATATTCTGAAAACTTCAATCAAATCACCCCTTAACCTTCTAAATTCTAGGGAATACAACCCTAATTTGTGTAATGTCTCCTCGTAATTTAACCCTTGAAGTCCGGGTATCATTCTGGTAAACCTACGCTGCACTCCCTCCAAGGCCAGTATATCCTTCCTACGGTGTGGTGCCCAGAACTGCTCACAGTACTCCAGGTGTGGTCTAACCAGGGATTTTGTACAGCTGCAGCATAACTTCTATCCCCTTGTATTTTGTTTTAATTCTCTTATGGGATCTGGGTGTCGCTGGCAGGGCCAGCATTTATTGCCCATGCATTCTAGTCCTCTAGATATAAAGGTCAGCATTCCATTAGCCTTTTAAATTATTTTCTGTACCTGTTCATGACATTTTAATGAAGTATGTACCTGGACCCCCAAGTCTCTTTGGACCTCCACTGGTTATTAGGTTTTAGTGTTAAGCAGCTCGCTTAAAGTTCAAAAACAAAACTTGTCCAACTTTCGAAGCTCTGTGTTGCAACTCTTAATTATCTCGGCTGTCTTGTTGGTTCAGCTTCCCACCAACTAGTTTGCTGATCTACTGAAGCTGATTGGACATTTTTAAAAAGGCTTATCTTGCGTAACCTTGTTTTCAAACTTAGTTTGAAATGTGTGGATTCTATTTCTTCCTCCCCACACCCCGAAAGGTAATGACTCTGGCCGCGGGCCATTGACGCTGGTTAAGGTACAGTTCCGTACACCTCTCCCTCATCCAAATGTCCTCCTCGCAAACAAGCTCAGAAAGCGCACTGGGATGTTGCTCCACCATCACTGTCAGGATTTGAAAGGGTAATAAAGAGAAACTATTTCCTCTGGTGGGAGAGTCCGTAACAAGGG
This sequence comes from Squalus acanthias, assembly GCA_030390025.1. Lineage (NCBI taxonomy): Eukaryota > Metazoa > Chordata > Chondrichthyes > Squaliformes > Squalidae > Squalus > Squalus acanthias. The sequence goes on from CM059427.1 coordinate 80,091,853, forward strand.
GGCAAATTAGAATTAGAGCCGGGCCGTTCAGGGGCGTGTCAGGAAGCACTTCTTCACACAAAGGGTAGTGGAAATCTGGAACTCTCGTCCCATAGAATGGTTACAGCACGGAAGGAGGCCATTCGGCCCGTCAAGCCCATGCCGGCTCTCTGCAAGAGCACTTCAGCTAGTCCCACTCCCCCGCCCTTTCCCCGTAGCCCTGCAAATTTTTTTCCTTCATGTACTTATCCAATTCCCTTTTGAAAGTCACAATTGAGTCTGCCCCCACCACCCTATCAGGCAGTGCATTCCAGATCATAACCACTCGCTGTGTAAAACCCTTCATGATTTTGAACACCTCTATTAAATCTCCTCTCAACCTTCTCTGCTCTAAGGAGAACAACCCCAGCTTCTCCAGTCTCTCCACATCACTGAAGTCCCTCATCCCTGGAACCATTCTTGTAAATCTTTTCTGCACCCTCTTGAAGGCCTTCACATCCTTCCTAAATTGCGGTGCCCAGAATTGGACACAATACTCCAGTTGAGGCCGAACCAGTGTTTTATATAGGTTCATCATAATTTCCACGCTTTTGTACTCTATGCCTCTATTCATGAAGCTTTTGAGGCTGGGGGTCAATTAAAAATGTCAAGACTGAGATCGATAGATTTTTGTTGGGTAAGGGTACCAAGGGTTATAGAACCAGGACATGGGGATAACTTCCTTGCTCTTCTTCGTAACAGTGCCGCGGGATATTTCACGTCCACCTGAGGGCAGACGGGGCCCTCGGTTTAACGTCTCCTCCAAAAGACGGCACCTCCGACAGTGCTGCACTCCCTCAGTACTGCACTGGGAGTGTCGGGCTGGATTATGTGCTCAAGTCTCTGGAGTGGGGCTTGAACCCACAACCTTCTGCCTCAGAGGTTGAGTCTCAGAAGTTGGCCCATGTTTGATGAGGACAGGATCGGACTTGGGTGTGAGGCCCACCACAGTCGAATATCCTGCCAGTACTCATTGGGCTTTCCCGTGCACCAGAGGCGAGGCTGATAGCTGTGCAGCTGGAATGCAGCAAGAGTGGATGCCTCACTGAAGGAGTAAGTGGAAAAATGTCACTGGGAGGGAGCAAATCGGAAGGAAATCCATCCTCACCAACACGCCCATCAAAATCTCTTGCCACTGGAGTAAATGGGGTATAAACTCATCCAAGGTGTAGCAGTGAAGGCAGGTTTCCAGTCAGATGGAGTAGGGGGTCAGTGAATGTTGACGTTCAGAGAAAAAATACCCTTCGAACTTTTAAGAACATAAGAATTAGGAGCAGGAGTCGGCCATTCGGCCCCTCGAGCCTGCTCCGCCATTCAATAAGATCATGGCTGATCTTTCACCTCAACTCCACTTTCCCGCCTGATCTCCATATCCCTTGATTCCCTTAATATTCAAAAATCTATCGATCTCAGCCTTGAATATACTCAATGACTGAGCCTCCACAGCCCTCTGGGGTAGAGAATTCCAAAGATTCACCACCCTCTGAGTGAAGAAATTTCTCCTCCTCACAGTCCTAAATGGCCGACCCCTTTATTCTGAGATTGTGACCCCTGGTTCTAGACTCCCCAGCCAGGGGAAACATCCTCCCTACATCTACCCTGTCAAGCCCCTTAAGAATTTTATATGTTTCAATGAGATAATGCTCTTCACTGGCCTCGCTAATCAACCTCTCAGCTCATCACTGTAGTAGATGCCTCCCAACCCATTGCCAACTTGTGTACATCCCCTCAACCAACCTCTTACCGCTCTGCATTGTGAGCATACCTGTAGGTTAGTACTTGGTGCCAACACAAGAAATGTTCAGCTTGTTTATCTCCTGTTTTCTCCAAGTACACCCATATAAAACACTGAAAATGCTGGAAACACTCAGCAGGTCAGGCAGCATCTGTGGAGAGAGAAACAGAGTTAACGTTTCCGGTCAATGACCCTTCGTCAGAACTGGAAAAAGCTGGAGCTGGAACAGGTTTTTAAGCAAGTGTAGGGGCAGGAAAAGGGAGGAAAGAACAAAAGGGAAGGTCTGTGATAGGATGGAAGGCAGGAGAGATTAAAAGACATTGAGGGATTAATAAATGGTGCAAGGCAAAAGGAGATGGTAATGGTAATTGTCCCATTACCATCTCCTTTTGCCTTGCACCATCTCTTAATCTCTCTTAATATCTCTTAATCTCTCCTGCCTTCCATCCTATCACAGACCTTCCCTTTTGTTTTTTCCTCCCTTTTCCTGCTCCTACACTTGCTTAAAAACCTGTTCCATCGCCAGCTTTTTCCAGTTCTGACGAAGGGTCATCGACCTGAAACGTTAACTCTGTTTCTCTCTCCACAGATGCTGCCTGACCTGCTGAGTGTTTCCAGCATTTTCTGTTTTTATTTCAGATTTCCAGCATCCGCAGTATTTTCCTTTCATATAAAACACTGGTGAGGCCCCAGCTGGAGTATTGTGTCAATTCTGGGCACCGCACTTTAGGAAGGATGTCAAGGCCATAGAGAGGGTGCAGAGGAGATTTACGAGAATGGTTCCAGGGATGAGGGACTTCAGTTATGTGGAGAGACTGGAGAAGCTGGGATTGTTCTCCTTGGAGCAGAGAATGCTAAGAGGAGGTTCGCTAGAGGTGTTTAAAATCATGAAGGGTTTAGATAGAGTAAATAAGGAGAAACTGTTTCCAGTGGCTGAAGGGTCAATAACCAGAGGACACAGATTTAAGGTAATTGGTAAAAGAACCAGAGGCGACATGAGGAATACATTTTTACGCATCGAGTGGTTAGGTTTTTGAATGCACTGCCTGATAGGGTGGTGGAAACAGATTCAATAGTAGCCTTCAAAAGGGAACTGGATAAATACTTGAAGGAGAAAAAAATTGCAGGGATATGGTGAAAGAGCAGGGGAGTGAGACTAACTGGATTGCTCTTCGAAAGAGCCGGCACAGACTCGATGGGCCGAATGGCCTCCTGTGCTGCATTAATCTATGATTCGAAGTGTAATGTAAGTCTCTGGTTAGCAACGATTGGTGCACAGGTCTTCAACGGCACTACAGCCGGGATGTTGTCTGGGCCCAAAGACTTTGCAGTGTCCTGTGCACTCAGCCACTTCATAATGGTGTCAGCCAGTGGCTCAGTGAGTGTCACTCTCACCTCTGAGTCAGAAGGTTGTGGGTTCAAGTCTCACTTCAGAGACTTGAGCATATAATCCAGGCCGACACTCCCAGTGCAGTGCTGAGGGAGCGCTGCACTGTCGGAGGTGCCGTCTTTCAGATGAGACGTTAAACCGAGGCCCCGCCTGCCTCCTCGGGTGTACGTAAAAGATCCCACAGCCACTGTTTCAAAAGAGAGCTGGGGAGTTCTCCCCGGTGTCCTGGCCAAGTTCCTCAGCAGTATCCTGGGTCCAACCATCTTCAGCTGCTGTGTAAATGACCTTCCTTCCGTTACAAGGTTGGGAGTGGGGTGATTTCCCCCACTGATTCAGCACCATTCCAACTGATGGTCCATGCCTCCGAACAGCAGGACCTCTAATATTTAGGCTTTGGCTGACAAGTGGCAGGTAACATTCGTGCCAGGCAATGACCATTTCATACAAGGGAAATGCCAACCCTCCATCTCCCAATGGCATCACCATGACCGTGTCCCCCACCATCAACTTCTTGGGGTATGGGGGGGTCACCATTAGAAAGACTTGAATTTCTACAGCACCTTTCACAACCTCGGGACGTCGCAAAGCGCTTTACAGACAATGCAGGACTTGTTTTTTTGAAGTGTTGTCACTGTTGTAATGTAGGAAACGCGGCAGCCAATTTGCGCACAGCAAGCTCCCACAAATGGCAATGTGATAATGACCAGATCATCTGTTTTGGAGAGATAAATATTGGCCAGGACACCGGGGATAATTCCCCTTCTTTGATATAGTGCCGTGGGATCTTTTATGTCCACCTGAGAGAGCAGACGGGGCCTCGGTTGAACATCTGAAAGATGGCGCCTCCGACAGTGCAGCACTCTCTCAGTACTGCACTGGAGTGTCAGCCTAGGTTATGGGCTCAAGTCTCTGGAGAGGGGACTCGAACCCACGACCTTCTGATTCAGAGGCGAGAGTGCTACCCACTGAGCCACGGCTGACACCATCGACCAGAAACTCAACAAGACCAGACACAACAACATTGTCCAAAAGAGCAGGGCAGAGACTGGGTAACTCTGCCCACCTCCTGATCCCTCAAAGCCCCAGCACCATCTAGAAGTCAGGAGTGTGACGGAATGCTTACTGCTCACCTGGTTCGGTGTAGCCGCAGCCACACTCAAAGAAGCTCAGCACCATCCGGGGCAAATTCGTTTGCTTGATTGACGCCCCCTGCCACTGGAGTCATTATCCCCTGGCCGGCCTCCCCCATCACCGGCACACTATTGCTGCAGTGTGTGCTGTCTATAGGATGCACTGCAGTAACTCGCCACGGTTACTTCAGGACAAGAACAGAATGTCATAGGAACGCCATCACCTCCAAGTCACACTCCACTCTGAGATGAACATATCCTTCCATTCATTCACAGTCGTAGGGTCAAACTCATAGAATCATAGAAATTTACGGCACAAAAGGAGGCCATTCGACCTATCCTGACATTCCCTTGCCTAACACCAACACAAGGACTGCCGCCGTTCAAGGAGAAGGTCCACCATCTCGGGGCAAGTGCGGGTACGTTAGTGTAGTGGTTAAGTTATCCAGAAGATGGACTAATAATCCAGGGAACTCCCACCAGGGCCAACTGGTTCGGTAATGACCCTTTAAGGAAGGAAACCTGCCGTCCTTATCCGGTTTGGTCTACTTGTAACTCCAGTCCCACAGGGGACCGGTAGCATAGTGGTTACGTTACTGGACTCGTAATTCAGAGGCCTGGACTAATGATCTGGAGATGTGAGTTCAAATCCCATTTAAATTCAGTTAAATAAATCTGGAATTTTTTTTAAAAGTTAGTATCAGTAATGGTGACCATGAAACTAAAGGATTGTCGTAAAAACCAATCTGGTTCACTAATGCCCTTTAGGGAAGGAAATCTGCTGTCCTTACCCGGTCTGGCCTATATGTGACTCCAGACCCACAGCAAATGTGGTTGACTCTTAACTGCCCTCTGAAATGGCCTAGCAAGCCACTCAGTTGTATCAATGACAAAGTCACTATGGGAGAACCTTCACCACACAGACTGCAGCGGTTCAAGAAGGCAGCTCACCACCACCTACTCAAGGTCAATTAGGGATGGGCAACATCCTGTGAATGAATTAAAAAAAAACCAACATGGTTGACTCCTAACTGCCCTCTGAAGTGGCCGAGCAAGACACTCGGTTGTACCAAAACCAGTGGTTCAAGAAGAAGGCCCACCACCATCTTCTCATCGCAACTAGGGCAATAAATTTATAAATGGTCGCGGTTATCATTATCTCACCTTTCCAAAAAAAAAAGAGGAGCATTGAGTACAAAAAACAAGGCAGTTATGCTGAACCCTTCCAAATTACTAGTTAGGCCTCAGCTGGAGTATTGCGTCCAATTCAGGGCACCACCCTTTAGGAAGGATGTCAAGACCCTGGAGAGAGTACAGAGGGGTTTTACCGGGATGGTACCAGGGATGAGGGACTTCAGTTATGGGGAGGTACTGGAGAAGCTGGGGTTCTCCTTAGAGCAGAGAAGGTTAAGAGGAGACAACGATGGCATAGTGGTTAGCACTGTTGCCTCACAGCGCCAGGGACCCGGGTTCGAATCCGGCCTCGGGTGACTGTGGAGTTTGCACATTCTCCCCGTGTCTGCGTGGGTTTCCTCCGGGTGCTCCGGTTTCCACCCACAGTCCAAAGATGTGCGGGTTAGGTTGATTTGGCTATGATAAAAAATTGACCCTTAGTGTTAGGGGGATTAAATACGTGGGGATAGGGTGGGATATGTGTCGGTGCAGGCTCAATGGGCCTGAAATGGCCTCTATCTGCACTGTGGGGATTCTGGGATTCTGTGAGACCTAATAGAGGTGTTCAAAATTATGAGGGGCTTTGATAGAGCAAGTAGAGAAACTGTTTCCTCTGGCAAGTGGGTCGGTAACCAGAGGTCACAGATTTAAAATAATTGGTAAAAGAACCAGAGGGGAAATGAGGAGAAATTTCTTCAGAGGGTTGTTAAGATTTGGAACGCACTACCTGAAAGGGTGATGGAATCAGATTCCACAGGAAATGTCACAAGGCAATTGGACAGGGTTCTGGGGAGTGGCATTAATTGGATAGCTCTTTCAAAGAACCAGCACAGGCACGACAGGCCAAACGGCCTCCTGCTGTGCTGTGAGTAAGATTCTACAACCTAGCATCTTCCCAGAGCAGCTGTTCACTGGTACAACCCGTGTTTACTTCTTCCAACTTGTCGTGGCTTTGCCCGTTGCTGTTGAGACTTGCCAGCACTCCTATTAAAATGTTCTGTTCTGTTAAAACACCTGGCGCCTTGGGTCTGAGCTCTGGTTCATCTTCATAAATAAGTGGACTGACTCCGAATTTTGGTCAATAAATTTGCCAGAATGGGCGTGTAATTGGCAAATAAACAACACTCAAGAAGCTCGACACCATCCAGGACAAAGCAGCCCGCTTGATTGGCACCCCATCCACCACTTTAAACATTCACTCCCTCCACCACCGGCGTACCGTGGCTGCAGTGTGTACTATCTACAAGATGCACTGCAGCAACTCCCAAACCCGCGACCTCTACCACCTAGAAGGGCAAGGGCAGCAGGCGCATGGGAACACCACCACCTCCAAGTCCCCCTCCAAGTCACACACCATCCTGACTTAGAAATATATCGGCCGATCCTTCATCGTCGCTGGGTCAAAATCCTGGAACTCCCTCCCTAACAGCACTGTGGGAGTACCTTCACCACACGGACTGCAGTGGTTCAAGAAGTTGGCTCACCACCACCTTCTCAAGGGCAATTAGGGATGGGCAATAAATGCCGGCCTTGCCAGCGATGCCCACATCCCATAAACGAATTTTAAAAAAAAACTCCAGTACAGGTAAGTGTGAGGTGGTACATTTTGGGAGGAGAAATAGGGAGGCCGCATACTGCTTGTAAAATAAGTGTCTAATTGGAGTAGAGGAGCAGAGGGATCCGGGGGTACCGATACACAAATCATTAAAAGTTAATAAGGCCGTCAAAAAGCAAACAAGCGCAAGGCCTTTCTTTAATCTAAAAGACTAATGGAATGTTAGCCTTTATAACTAGAGGGCTAGAATATTAAGGGGAGGAAGTTTTGTTACAGCTACACAAAGCCCTGGTTAGACCACAACTGGAGCACTGTGTACCATTCCGGGCACCGCACCTTAGAAAGGATATAAAAATAGAAAATGCTGGAAATACTCAGCGGGTCAGGCAGCATCTGTGGAGAGAGACACAGTTAACGTTTCAGCTCGATGACCCTTCGCCAGAACTCACTTAGGCTATATTGGCCTTGGAAGGAGCGCAGCGCAGATTCACCAGAATGTTACCAGGGCTCTAAGGGTTAGATTAGGAGGAGAGGTTACATAAAACTAGGCTTGTATTCCCTGGAATATAGAAGGTTAAAGGGTGATTTGATTGAGGTTTTTTTTAGGATTTTGAAAGGAATTGATAGGGCAGATAGAGAGAAACTTTTTCCACTGGTGGGGGGGGAATCTAGGACAAGGGGACAGAACCTTAAAATCCGAGCCAGGCCGTTCCGGAGAGAAGTTAGGAAACACTTCTTCATGCAAAGGGTGGTAGACGTGTGGAAATCTCTCCCACAAAAAGCTCAATTAATAATTTTCAATCTGATGTCTGATAGATTGTTGCTAGCCAAGGGTATAAAAGGATATGGAGCCAAGGCGGGTGGATGGAGTTAAGATCCTGGACAGCCGTGATCTCGTTGAATGGCGGACCAGGCTCAAGGGGCTGAATGGTCCCCTGTTCCATGTTTATGTGATGCGCAGAAGCTGGGTTCAGCAGCGCGATGTTTCATCTTTGTTTTCTCTTGGTTCCTTCCAGTGTGTTTTTGTTGGCGGGCTCGCTCTGCCAAGATGAGCTGGAGCTTTCTGACACGACTCCTCGAGGAGATCCACAATCACTCGACGTTCGTTGGCAAAATCTGGCTGACTGTCCTCATAGTCTTTCGCATCGTGTTGACGGCGGTGGGTGGTGAGTCCATCTACCACGATGAACAGAGCAAATTCGTGTGCAACACGCTGCAGCCCGGTTGCGAGAACGTGTGCTACGATTCCTTCGCGCCCTTGTCCCACGTGCGCTTCTGGGTCTTCCAGATCATCATGATCTCGGTGCCGTCCATCATGTACCTGGGCTTTGCCATGCACCGGATAGCACGGATGGAGGGTGGCCAGGTGAAGCCCAAGAAGAAGATGCCCATCGTTCACCGGGGAGCCGCCCGGGACTACGAGGAGGCGGACGGCGACAACGAAGAGGACCCCATGGTCTGCGAGGAGATTGAGCATGAGCCAGAGTCCAAGGACGACAAGAAAACTCCCGAGAAGAAGCAGCACGACGGGCGGAGGCGCATCAAAGAAGACGGCCTCATGAAGATGTACGTCCTCCAGCTCCTGATGAGAACGCTCTTTGAAATCGGCTTCCTGGCAGGCCAGTACTTCCTGTACGGGTTTAAAGTCCTCCCCGGCTTCCTCTGCGAAAAGCACCCTTGCCCGTACAAAATCGACTGCTTCGTGTCCCGCCCCACCGAGAAGACCATCTTCCTGCTGGTCATGTACGTGGTCAGCGGCCTCTGCTTGTTGCTCAACATCTGCGAGCTCTTTCACCTGGGCTGCGGTGGCATCAGGGACGGCTTGCAGGGCAGGCGGCTGGCCTCCCGTCGTCCCAAGTGCAACACCTACGCCCCTCCGGGCTATCACACCATGCTCCATAAGGAGCAGCCCAAGCTGAGCAACGGGAACATGGCGTACCGTGACAACCTCAACGGCCTGGGGCCGGGGAACTTCGAGATGTCCGACGTGGTCCACCGGCACCTGAAGCTCGCCCAGGAGCAGATGAACATGGCTTACCGGGCGTCCGGAGAGGTCCCCCACCTTCCCCGGAGCAGCAGCCCCGAGTCCAACGGCACGGCCGTCGAACAGAACCGGCTGAATTTTGCTCAGGAGAAGGAAGGCGCCTGTTCCGAGAAAGCAGGTAAAATTAGATCATCAGTTGTTAATCAGTTGTTGGTGTCAGCCGTGGTGGGTTCGAGTCCCCACTCCAGAGACTTGAGCGCATAATCCAGGCTGAGGCTCCCAGTGCAGTACTGAGGGAGTGCTGCACTGTCGGAGGGGCAGTACTGAGGGAGCGCTGCACTGTCGGAGGGGCAGTACTGAGGGAGCGCTGCACTGTCGGAGGGGCAGTACTGAGGGAGCGCTGCACTGTCGGAGGGGCAGTACTGAGGGAGCGCTGCACTGTTGGAGGGGCAGTACTGAGGGAGCGCTGCACTGTCGGAGGGGCAGTACTGAGGGAGCGCTGCACTGTCGGAGGGACAGTACTGAGGGAGCTCTGCACTGTCGGAGGGGCAGTACTGAGGGAGTGCTGCACTGTCGGAGGGGCAGTACTGAGGAAGTGCTGCACTGTCGGAGGGGCAGTACTGAGGGAGCGCTGCACTGTCGGACGGTCAGTACTGAGGGAGCGCTGCACTGCCGGAGGTACCGTACGCCTTTCAGGCAAGACATTAAGCGTCTGCCCTCTCAGGTGGACGTAAAAGATTATTTTGAAAGAAGAGCAGGGGGAGTTCTCCCTGGGTGTCCAAGGGGCCAATATTTATCCCTCAACCAACAACACTAGAAAAACAGATGATCTGGTCATTATCACATTGCTGTTTGTGGGAGCTTGCTGTGCGCAAATTGGCTGCCGCGTTTCCTACATTACAACAGTGACTACGCTTCAAAAAAAGTACTTCATTGGCTGTAAAGCGCTGAGGTCCTGAAAGGCACTATAGAAATGCAAGTTCTTTATTAAACTGAGATTGATAGATTTTTGTTGGTTAAGGGTATTAAGGGTTGTGGAACCAAGGCGGGAGATGGAGTTAAGATACAGATCAGCCGTGATCTGATTGAATGGCGGAACAGGCTCGAATGGCCTCCTCCTGTCCCGAAGTTCCTGTCTCTGCTGCAACCTCTTCTGTTTCTGGTATCATTAATGAGATGGATTTGTAGTCTCCGCTCACGGCTGTAGTTACACTCACAGATGATGCCAAACTTGGACTGGGATTGCGGGGATGGCGGGGGGGGGGGGGGGGGTAGAGAAGAATATGGAGAACGATCTTTAAAAAGGGGCTTCAACAGATGTTACACCTGGGCTGACCACTGGCAAATAAAGAAAGAACTTGCATTTCTATAGCGCCTTTCACCACCTCAGGACGCCCAAAGTGCTTTACAGCCACTTTTTGAAGTGTAGTCACTGTTGTAATGTGGGAAATAATGGCCAGATAATCTGTTTTAGTGATGTTGGTTGAGGGATAAATATTGGCCAGGACACCGGGGATAACTCCCCTGCTCTTCTTCAAAATAGTGCCACGGGATCTTTTACATCCACCTGAGAGGGCAGACGGGGCCTCGGTTTAACGTCTCATCCGAAAGACGGCACCTCCGACAGTGCAGCACTCCCTCAGTACTGCACTGGGAGTGTCAGCCTAGATTATGAGCTCGAATCTCTGGAGCGGGGCTTGAACCCACGACCTTCTGACTCCAAAGCGAGAGTGCTACCCTCTTCTTCTTCTTAGGTAGTCCCTCGGAACCGAGGATGACTTGCTTCCACACTAAAAATGAGTTCTCAGCTGACTGATGAGTCCAATGCGGGACCTACAGTCTCTGTCACAGGTGGGGCAGACGGTGGTTGAAGGGGCCGGTGGGTGGGGTGCTTGGGTTGACGTGCGCTCCTTCCACTGTTTGCGCTTGGCTTCTGCTTGCTCCTGGCAAAGAGACTCGAGGTGTTTGGAGCCTTCCCGAATGCTTCTCCTTCACTTTGTGCGGTCTTGGGCCAGGGATTCCCAGATGTCGGTGGGGATGTTGCACTTTTTCAAGGAGGCTTTGAGGGTGTCCTTGAAGCATTTCCTCTGCCCACCTGGGGCTCTCTTGCCGTGTCGGAGCTCCGAGTAGAGCGCTTGTTTTGGGAGTCTTGTATCGGGCATGCGGACAATGTGACCCGTCCATCGGAGCTGATCGAGCGTGGTCAAAGCTTCGATGCTGAGGATGTGGGCCTGAGCGAGAACACTGACGCTGGTGCGCCTATCCTGACAATGGATTTGCAGGATCTTGCGGAGGCAGCGTTGGTGGTACCTCTCCAGTGAGCCACTGGCTGACGCAAATAACATACAAATGCTTTAATAGTGCCCCCTGTGTATTGCAGAGGGTTAATGCAGTCCTTTCACCTGGATTTCAATCAAGTCTGGATTGTAAATCTCCTAATTGCTGGCTGTAAATTGGCAGACTCTCTCTAAATAGGGATGATGTAAATTGGGCAGGTTCTCACTGGAAAAGAGAAGGTTGAGCGGTGATATAATTGCTGTTTTTAGGATTCTCATGGGACGAGATAGAGTAGACCATGGCACGCTGTCTCACCTTGTCCAGCAGAGTAGAATCAGAGGACACGGCCTGCGCTTGAAGAGGGGAAAATTCAAAACTAATCTGTGGAAACGTTGGGAGGAATTTTAACGTGGGTGAGCGGGTGGGGGGGGTTAAATGGGCAAAAATTCTGAGCGCGTCAGGAAGCCGACTCCAACCCGCTGACTTCCGGGTTTTACTGAGGTGGGGCAAGGGGGCGCAGGCAGCCAACCTGCTCCCAGGAGGTTTTAGTGTAGCCCGCAGGGGTCACCCGGCAACTGCAGCGAGGCGAGGACAGCCTCGGGGAAAAGGCAAGTGCCTTCGCAGCACTCCTGCTCCTCCCAGCCCCCCAAGCTCCCCCCCCGGGGGTCGAGGATCGGACCCACCTGGTCCTGCGGCCTCCTTGGAGCGTTCCCTGCCCGACTGGAAGCCAAGCTCGTCAATCGGGCTGACTTTGGGGCGGGGAACCTTTCCCTGACGAAAGGCGCACGCTGTGGAGTTAAAACCCCACCACATGCGGGGAGAACACAGACTTCCGGGATCCCCTTCCGAAACCCCCCCCCCCACATAACCCGCCCCAGTAAATATCCAGCCCATTGGAACAGGCTCCCGAGGGGGACAGTGGAAACAGTTAGTAACAATTCATTCAAATGCAAATTAGAGCGATTTCTCAGAAAATAACATTTGGAGATTACTGTATATGAGTAATTTGAGACATGACGTGTGGTGAGTGTAGCGTGCTCGGGAGAAACAGGTGACTTTGGTTCCCAAAGCTCTCCACCACTGAGGGTTTTCCTCGCCTCATGTCTGGCTCTGTTGTAGACTCATTGATAGAGATTGATCGCTGTGATTAGTCAACAACTCCAGTATCGTTGTACCATGTGACTACCAGGAAGGTAGAAGGCAAACTAGATGGACCTCGGTCTATTTTTGTCCAGCAGTTCCAAGGTTCCTGGTTTCTGCTGGGAATGTTCCATCAGCACAAAGCTGCCCTAGTCCTGGCACTAATTGACACTAACATTGCCCTTCTGCCTCAGAGGCACACGGAAGGGCAGTAGGTGAAATGGAAATGGTTTACTGATGCAGTAAAAAGAAAGACTTGCATTTCTACAGCGCCATTCACAACCTCAGGACGTCCCAAACGCTTTACAGCCAATGAAGTACTTTTGAAGTGTAGTCACTGTTGTAATGTAGGAAACGCGGCAGCCGATTTGCGCACAGCAAGCTCCCACAAACAGCAACGTGATAACGACCAGATAATCTGTTTTAGTGATGTTGGTTGAGGGATAAATATTGACACCGGGGAGAACTCCACTGCTGTTCTTCGAAATTGTGCCGCGGGATCTTTTACGTCCACCCGACAGAGCAGCCGGGGCTTCGGTTTAACGTCTCATCCGAAAGACGACACCTCCAACAGTGCAGCGCTCCCTCAGTCCTGGCACTGGGAGTATCGGCTTACATTTTGTGCTCAGGTCCCAGGTGTGGGACTTGAACCCACAACCTTCTGCAAAATCACTAAAAACAGATTATCTGGTCATTATCACATTGCTGTTTGTGGGAGCTTGCTGTGCACAAATTGACTGCCGCGGTTCCCACATTACAACAGTGACTACACTTGAAAAGTACTTCATTGGCTGTAAAGCACTTTGGGACGTCCGGTGGTCGTGAAAGGCGCTGGGGAAATGCAAGACTTTCTTGAACTGCCCTCTGAAGTGGCCGAATGAGTCACTCAGTTTTTATCAAACCGCTGCCAGCAGTTCAAGAAGGCGGCTCACCACCACCATCTCAGGGCAACTAGGGATGGGCAATAAATGCTGGCCTTGCCAGCAATGCCTACATCCCCTGAATGAATTTTTTAAAGAGCAACAAAGGCCCGTTGTCAGGATAACATAGGAGGTGGAGAAAATAGACAGAATCTCCTGAGATACTTGCAAAATGCGATAAGGATGCTCAATGTCTCCAAGGTGGGTGGATGGAGTTATGATACAGATCAGCCGTGATCTCATTGAATGGCGGAACAAGCTGGAGGGGCTGAATGGCCTCCTCCTGTTCCTGTGTAACAGACTCGAGGGGCTGAATGGCGTCCTCCTGTTCCTGTGTAACAGACTCGAGGGGCTGAATGGCCTCCTCCTGTTCCCGTGTAACAGGCTCGAGGGGCTGAATGGCCTCCTCCTGTTCCTGTGTAACAGGCTCGAGGGGCTGAATGGCCTCCTCCTGTTCCTGTGTAACAGACTCGAGGGGCTGAATGGCCTCCTCCTGTTCCTGTGTAACAGGCTCGAGGGGCTGAATGGCCTCCTCCTGTTTCTGTGTAACAGACTTGAGGGGCTGAATGGCCTCCTGCTGTTTCTGTGTAACAGACTCGAGAGGCTGAATGGCCTCCTCCTGTTCCTGTGTAACAGGCTCGAGGGGCTGAATGGGCCTCCTCCTGTTCCTGTGTAACAGGCTCGAGGGGCTGAATGGCCTCCTCCTGTTCCTGTGTAACAGGCTCGAGGGGCTGAATGGCCTCCTGTTCCTGTGTAACAGGCTCGAGGGGCTGAATGGCCTCCTGCTGTTCCTAGGTTCCTTCCAATGTCTCATTGGCAAAGTGGGTAATCCACTCAATCTATGTCCGCCCCTCCTGGGTAACCATTTCTTCCTTTCCCTTGCAGGTCTGAGGGCGTGATTCCGATGGGACTGGCTCTTCGACCGTGAGGTTCGGAGGGAGTCGACGCTTGAAGCAATAAAGGGATCTCGACTGGAAAGACTTGCAATTGATTTTCACTTCCTCGGCATTAATGTCGCCAGTTTTTTTTAAAAACCATGGTAAAAGCTGAGTTGGGGGGTGGGGAGAGGGGTAGGGCAGGGAGGGGTTAGGGTGGGGGCGGAGGGTTGGACGAACTTGATAAGTGGCAAGCAGTTAAAACCAGCCTGGTGATGGTTGTTGGCTTGTACGTTTTTGGTGCTTTTTTTTTTGTATTCTGGAACATTCCACACGCAACCTGCTAAGTCGGGTCCAATGACTCTTGGTCCACCTCTGGGATCTGGCACCAATCTTGCGCCTTTTTTAGCACAGAGCTAGTATTCGACTTTTAAGGGGGTCCCCCCCCCCCCCCCCTCTATCTGTAGATTGGGGAAAGGGTTGGTGGGGGGCGGGGTGATCTCCTGCTGCAATACAACCGGGTAGAAACCAACAGAACTGGCTTGGCAGATTAGCTTGCATTGTATTGGTTTCTGTTTGAACTGATCATTCATTCCATGTTCTTGGTCTCAGGGGTCACTATCCTTATCGACAAAAGCTTTGCTTTTTCTTTTCTGGGTTTTTCATATATATATATATTTTTAAAAAATTTTTTAAAAAAATTGGGTAGCGCTAGGACTTTTGATTACGAATTGTTTGTTTAATTACAATTGTTTACAGCCTTAGAACATTCCAGAACTTTGTGCGTTGAGAGAGAGCGATGATGAAATGATTTTTTTTTTCCACGAGTTTGATGATTTTAATTATTTTGTTGGTACTTTCGATGAGTTGTTGTGCTTCATTCGTGACCGTCTCACTCAATTTGGTTTGGGTCTACTGGTTCTCCCCCCGCACCCAAAACATTAGCTCCGTGTTCCCCCCCCTGCCCGCCCTGCCCCCACACCACCCCACCACCCAGTTGCCACGCTGCCGGATAATGACACTTTATTTCTTGGGGGTTGTGTGCGTGTTTACTCTCGCTTTTTCCCCTTCCTCCTCCTCCCTCCGCCCCCCCCAGGTCCCCAAAAATCCTTGATCGAATCTCTTGGTAAAATAAAATACAAAAAAAAACCTTATTCATCTGAATTGTCTATGCAAGTAACACAGGCCCAACCTCTGACGTTGGTGAAATCGCTAACGGGAGCTTGAATTATTTTTTTTGTGTGGCGCTGTTTATTTTCAAGAGAGCTACAAAGGCACCTGCTTCTGGCCACACCATCGCCCTCGGAGCAGGGCCCTGAGCATTGCAACTGCTTGAGGTCGTTCCACCCAGAGACGCCAAGGCCGGTGAGCCAGCTGGTTGTGAAGGACAGATGGGTCTTGGCTTCTCCCTCCATCTCCTCTCTCTCTCTCTCTCTCTCTCTCTGTCTCTGTCTCCCTATCTCTCTCCGGGTTCCACGCTGTGCTTCATATCATGTCTTCTCCGGTCCTTTGAGCGTCACAGAGGTCCTTGTTTACATTGTAGTCTGGGACGGCCATTCCACTAGCGGGGAGAGGTACCCGATGTCTTCAAAAAGTAGCCAAGGGGGGAGCCAAGCTCCCTTCTATTAAACATCGGGGCTGTTCTGTTCTTTAGGGGACCCTGGGGCTCCCTGAACTAATCCAGCCACTGGCCTGATACCTCAATCACATTAAAAAGTAATTGGTGTGGGGGACTGGAGTCCCCCAGACCGGGTAAGGATGGCAGGTTTCCTTCCCTAAAGGCACATTAGTGAACCAGTTGGGTTTTTATGACAATCCGACAGCGTCACGGTCACTTCTCCCGACACCAGATTTT
Source organism: Squalus acanthias (assembly GCA_030390025.1). Classification (NCBI taxonomy): domain Eukaryota; kingdom Metazoa; phylum Chordata; class Chondrichthyes; order Squaliformes; family Squalidae; genus Squalus; species Squalus acanthias. The sequence continues at coordinate 80,107,905 of CM059427.1, forward strand.
TATTTCCAGATTAATTAAAAAATGAATTGAAAAATTCTCACGGTGGGATTTGAAATCACGTTCTGTGGATTACTAGTCCAGTAACATAACCATTACACTACCGTCCCCAAGGCAGAAGTTTGGATTTTATGACAATCATAGTCACTTTTGCTGATAGTATTTTATTTCCTGCTTTATTTATTTATTTTTCTGACTGACTTCAAGTTTTCAACCTGCCATGGTAGGATTTGAACTCGCACTCTCTGGATTGCGAGTTCCAGTAACATAACCACTACACTTATCGTTTAAGGATAAGCGGCCTAGCATGTTCATGTGAATCTTCTTTGTCAGCTATTAGCCTTTTAACGTACGTTAACCACTTAGAATCATAGAATGATACAGCACAGAAGGAGGCCATTCGGCCCATCGTGCCTGTGCCGGCTCTTTGAAAGAGCTCTCCAATTAGTCCCACTCCCCCTGCTCTTTCCCCACAGCCCTTCAAATTTTTCCTTTTCAAGTATTTGTCCAATTCCCTTTTGAAAGTTACTATTGAATCTGCTTCCACCACCCTTTCAGGCAGCGCGTTCCAGATCACAACAACTCGCTGCGTGAAAAAAATTCTCCTCATCTCCCCTCTGGTTCTTTTGCCAATTATCTTCAATCTGTGTCCTCTGGTTACCGACCCTCCTGCCACTGGAAACCGTTTCTCCTTATTTACTCGATCAAAACTCTTCATGATTTTGAACACCTCTATTAAATCTCCCCTTAACCTTCTCTGCTCTAAGGAGAACAATCCCAGCTTCTCCAGTCTCTCCACGTAACTGAAGTCCCTCATCCCTGGTGGCATTCTAATAAATCTCCTCTGCACCCTCTCCAGAGCGCTGACCTCCTTCCAAAAGTGCGGTGCCCAGAATTGGCCGCAATACTCCAGCTGGCTTGCTAACGTGCACATTAAGTGCACCGACGCGAATACCTTTCAGGCTGGCCTCACTCCCCACGCGATGGGCGGCAGCTGTGTGCGAATGAGCCGGTGTTCCATAGGGTCTAGCAGGAGGGAGATGGAGGCTTGCTCCTTGCTGAGGGTGGTGTGCAGGGAAGCCTAGGACTCGGGCAGGCAAAGCTTGAGACCGAGTTACACTCCGCTGCGCGAGGAAGAGTGATGTCAGCCGGAAGGAGTTGGGGGTGGGGCCTCGGCGCTCTTTGCGGGTGCTGGAAGGAGGGAGAGAGAGCGAGGAGAGATGGAGATTAATTTGGTGACCATTTGAGATCGAGGAGTTAACTTGGGCGCAATGTTCCCTTTGAGCTGCGCGGATGTGCAGTGCTCCAGGGGTCCCGCGCAGCCGGTGGGCCGGCTTTTAAATTGAAATAACCGCTGCGTGTGCAGATTTTTGACTGGGTCGCGCAGCCCGTTAAAGGGGCCACGCAGCCCCAAAAAAATTACGGGGAACATTGCTTGGGCGGCAATATTCTTTGAACATTCCTCGCTGCGCAATACGGCTGAGGGAACAGTTTGGACAAAGAGTTTTCAACCAACTTTTTGTTTTATCTGTGAGGGTTAGGGGGAACGAAGGAAGATTTAACTCAACAAGGCTTCTGTCCATTTGTGGCGAGCAACTCCTGGGAGAAGACCCTTCTATCTGGTTGCACTCCTCCTCTTGAAAAAGTTCGGATCCCATTTAGCGTGGCTCAGGATTAAATACACACTACACACGTGTCTGTTGTTTTCCCAAAACATTTCCTGCTTTCAACATTCTCCTGGCCCTCCCTCTCCCCCAGGGGCAAAAAAAGCTACTCTCATTTCCAAAAGAATGGCCAACACTGTTCAGCAAGACCTCCGTCAGATCCTCCCTGGGTTCCAGCTGGGAGTCTTGTTGCAGCGTGTGGTGTGAGGAGTAAGCAGGGTTCTGTGCCTCCAACTCTTATGTGTCAGTATGTGTGTTTTTAAGCGAGTTTTTTTTCCGGAGACTCCCTCTCATACAGAACAGCTGCAAATGCTTAAGCGTCAGAACCTAGCCTGAATTGTGCATTGTTGTTGTGTCTCTCTTGCGATCCAGCAGCAACCACACAGCATGACTCGCTCCCTCCCTCCCTTCCCAAACCTGGTTCAAATCCACGCCACGCTCCAGTATGCCGCTGGATAATTGTGCTCCTGTTGTAATAAACACATTCACGCCCCAGGGATCAGGATCCTCGCGGGCGGGGGTGGGGGGGGCGCGCACGCCAGGAGTGTCATAACATTTCACCTCAACGCTTCAAATCTCCCGTGATTCATAGGACCAGGAGGAGGCCGTTCAGCCCCTCGAGCCTGTTCCGCCCTTCAATCAGCTCCTGGCTGATCTGCCCCTCAACTCCATTTACCCGCCTTTGCTCCCTATCCCTTGATGCCCTTACCCAACAAAAATCTATCGAAATAACAACAGAAAGTGCTGGAAACATTCAGCAGGCCAGGCAGCATCGAGGAGAGAGAAACAGAGTCAACGTTTCGGGTCGAACCCTTCGATCTCAGTCTTGAACTTAGGACTGAGATGAGGAGGAATTTCTTCACCCAGAGAGTGGTGAACCTGTGGAATTCTCTACCACACAAGGCAGTTGAGGCCAATTCATTAAATATATTCAAGAAGGAGTTAGATATATTTCTTAAGGCTAAAGGGATCAAGGGATATGGGGAGAAAGCAGGGACAGGGTACTGAATTTGGATGATCAGCCATGATCTCATTAAATGGTGGAGCAGGCTAGAGGGGCCGAATGGCCTGCTCCTGCTCCTATCTTCTATGTTTCTATGTTGAAAGTTCCAATTGACCCCCAGCATCCAAAGCCTTTTTGGGGGGGGGGGGGGGGGGGGGGGGGGGGAGAGTTCCAGATTTCCACTCCCCTTTGTGTGAAGAGATGCTTCCTGATTTCAATCCTTAATGACCTGGCTCTAATTTTAAGGCTATGCCCCCCTTGTCCTGGGACCAGAGGGAATAGTTTTCCTGTATCTACCCTATCGAATCGCTTTAATCATTTTAAATATCTCGATTAGATCACCCCTTAATTGCCTAAACTCTAGATTCTCTCCTTGCCCAGTGACGTTGGCTTCTGCCAACTGTCCATCTATCGAGCAGAGAGGTTTCCTAAACATGATGGGGAGAGGGGATCTCCTCGGGTTACCAACTCTGTCTGTATTTATTCCTGGAGGTTTCATCCCATGACCCCCCACCCCCCCACTCCCCGCTTCCAAATGACCCGCCCCCACTCTCCCGCCATTGAGGTTACAGTAACCCCATAGATGTTGTCCTGTACATTAGAGGTCGATTTATTAAATATCTGCAAAACGAAAGAAAAAACAACCACACACACATTGCACAGCTCAGCTTAACAGACTTGATGTGAATCAAATGTTTTTCCAAATGCCCAACACGTCTATCCTCCCCTCGCAGCGCACCACCTTCCTCGGCCAATTGGAAAGTAAACAGACTCTTCGTTACCCAATTGGACGATTCTTGACTCAAAAACCTTGCCCCCCCCCCCAGTCTCCAATAGTGTTCAAAGAAATTGGAAAAATGCACACAATTTTTCTTAATGCCTCAATGATTCTTTTGCTCGCAACTGTGTCCTGGAGATTATTCTTCAATTCCTGGAGACTCCAGGGCAATCTTGGTGGGTTAAGAACGTAAGAAATAGGAGCAGGAGTCGGCCATACGGCCCCTCCAGACTGCCCCACCATTCAGTAAGATCATGGCTGATCTTCAACCTCAACTCCACCTTCCTGCACTTTCTCCATATCCCTTGATTCCCCTAGAGTCAAAAAATCTATCTATCTCTGTCTTGAATATATATGCTTTGCCGATTCGTATTCCTTCACTTCACCTAACGAAGGAGCAGCAGCTCCGAAAGCTTGTGATTTCAAATAAAACTGTTGGACTATAACCTGGTGTTGTGCGACTTCTCACTTTTGTCCACCACCGGCATCTCCGCATCATTGAATATACTCAACGACTTGAGCATCCACAGCCCTCTGGAGCAGAGAATTCCAAAGATTCACCACCCTCTGAGTGAAGAAATTCCCCCTCATCTCAATCCTGAATGGCCGACCCCTTATTCTGAGACTGTGATCCCTGGTTCTGGACTCCCCAGCCAGGGGGCAACATCCTCCCTGCATCTACCCTGTCAAGCCCTCTCAGAATCTTATGTTATATCAGACCTTATATGCGATCACAGAATCCCCACAGTGCAGATAGAGGCCATTTCGGCCCATCGAGCCTGCACCGACACATATCCCACCCTATCCCCATAACCCCACGTATTTAATCCCCCTAACACTAAGGGTCAATTTATCATAGCCAAATCAACCTAACCCGCACATCTTTGGACTGTGGGAGGAAACCGGAGCACCCGGAGGAAACCCACGCAGACACGGGGAGAATGTGCAAACTCCACACAGACAGTCACCCGAGGCCGGATTCGAACCCGGGTCCCTGGCGCTGTGAGGCAACAGTGCTAACCACTATGCCACCATCACCTCTCATTCTTCTAAACTCCAGAGAGTTGGCAACCCAAGGTTCCCTCCCCGCCTATCAGCGTTAGGAAGGTCAGGAACCTCTCTACGATCAATGGGTTGACGGTGGAATTATTTTTGTTTCTTTTGGCACGGGAAGCCAATTCCAAGTCCATTCCTGCTCTGGTGCATCATCCAAAGCGCTCTCCTGTTTCTGAGTGGGGAGGCAGTGCCACAACTGACTGGAGGTGTGGAGTCTGATGCGAAAGACACAGGCACAGTGCCAGTACAAGGGTCGCGGGCAGCCGGTGGCAAAATGGCTAATTGGTGCAAAGCTCTGGTCTTCAATGCTGAGGTTTAATTTAATGTTCATTTGATTTCACCTCGCTTTGTAAGGAACATGAACCAAAGATAAGCTTGTGTTTTACTCTCTCTGGTTTTCTTTTATTATTTTAGATAAATGGGTGTAGATGTTTGCTGTAATAGTTCTAGTTATTGTAAGGGTTATTGTGTGGGTGAAATGGTTTCCATTGGGATATGAGAAAGTGTGCTCAAGTCTCTGGCTGGGTTCTGTTTTTATTTGTGTTGTGAGTGTTTTAAGTCCATTACATTTGAAGCCAGATTCTTGACGTTTGGTCTTTCATTTCATAGTTTTTATTTTGTCTGCCTCCCGTGCCCAATTCTGTTTGGAAGAGGAATATGCAATTGGCTGGAGTTGGAGGCTATTGATGGGAAGCTCGTACTTGGCCAATATTGCACTCGGGAGGCAACCTCTTGACTGCCAGCAGCGAGCTCATAGTGTTCTACAAATTTGTATATGTCCCATGTACTTAGTGTCTTTTACTGTTTTTGTACTTTTTTGTAGGGAAATTAAACGAGGCGCTGCCGATGATTTGTTGCGCTTTCAAACTTAGCCTTGTGTGCAGTTTGTTTCCTGCTGTTTCTGACCCTATGCCTCGCATATTCCAGCACTTAGATCCTCCACCTTTACCCACTGCAAAAGAAAGAACTTTCATTTTACAGCGACTTTCATGGCTCGGGATGTCCCAAAGCGCTTCACAGCCAATGAAGGGCTTTTTGAAGTGTAGCCACCCTTGGAAGGTAGGAATGTAATATTGTACTGCACCCACAGGATACTAAGGATTATGGAGATGTTGGTAGAATCATAAAAAGATAAAGCACGGAAGGAGGCCATTCGGCCCATCGTGCCTGTGCCGGCTCTTTTGAAAGAGCTCTCCAATTAGTCCCACTCCCCCTGCTCTTTCCCCATACACTTGCAAGTTTACTCCCTATGCTAAACACATGGCATCAATCATGACACCAGATGGATCTGACACTCCCATTCCAAAAGAAATTCAGAAGGCAGCCATTATCCTTCCACACCAAAACTAAAAACCTAAGCTGAAATAGCTAATTACTTAAAGAAAGTTGAAGTATGTTAAAGTAACTAAATATTTAACCATTCAGGTTCTAACTGAAGTTTTATGTTAAAGACATGGATGCCATCAAGCCCTGCATCCCTGAGCCAGCCTATAGATAAAGAAAGACTTACATTTCTATAGCACCTTTCACGACCTCAGGACATCCCAATGAAGCACTTTTTTTGAAGTGTAGTCACTGTTGTAATGTAGGAAACGCAGCAGCTAATTTGTGCACAGCAAGCTCCCACAAACAGCAATGTGATAATGACCAGATAATCTGTTTTTTAGTGATGTTGATTGAGGGATAAATATTGGCCCCAGGACACTGGGAGAACTCCCCTGCTCTTCTTCGAAATAGTGGCCGTGGGATCTTTTACATCCACTCGAGAGAGCAGACGAGGCCTCGGTTTAACGTCTCATCCGAAAGACGGCACCTCTGACAGTGCAGCACTCCCTCAGTACTGCACTGGGAGTGTCAGCCTGGATTTTTGTACACAACCTTCTGACTCAGAGGCGAGAGTGCTACCAACTGAGCCACAGCTGATACTATAAGGCAGTTATGTAAGTGTATGGGATACTTGGCTTTGTAAATATGGGCATTGACTACAAAAACAAGGAAGTCATGCTAAACTTTTACAAATCTCTGGTTAGGCCTCAGCTGGAGTATTGTGTACTTTTCTAGACACCACTTTAGGAAGGATGGCAATGCCTCAGTGAGGGTGCAGAGGTGGTTTACCAGGATGACAGCAGGGATGATGGACTTCAGTTATGTGGAGAGACTGGAGAAGCTGCGATTGTTCTCCTTAGAGCAGAGAAGGTTAAGGGGAGATTTAATAGAGGTTTTAAAAATTATGAGGAGTTTTGGTAGAGCAAGTAGAGAAACTGTTTCCTCTGGTAAGTGGGTCGGTAACCAGAGCTCACAGATTTAAAAATAATTGCCGAAGGAACTAGAGGGAAATGAGAAATTTCTCCACAGAGGGTTGTGATGATCTGGAACGCACTACCTGATAGGGCGGTGGAATCAGATTCGATAGTAACTTCCAAAAGGCAATTGGACATGAACTTCAAGAGGACTAATTTGCAGGGCTGAGGGGAAAAAGCTGGGGAGTGGGACTAATTGGAGAGCTCGTTCACAGAGCCGGCACAGGCACGATGGGCCGAATGGCCTCCTCCTGTGCTGTATCATTCTAAGTATTTGTCCAATTCTCTTTTGAAAGTTACTATTGAATCTGCTTCCACTGCCCTTTCAGGCAGCGCGTTCCAAATCACAACTCGCTGCATAAAAATTATTTTCCTAATTCCGCACCCCCCCCCCAGCCCCCACCCTGCTTCTTTTGCCAATTACCGTAAATCTGCGTCCTCTGGTTGCCGACCATCCTGCCACTGCAAAGCTTTTCCGTATCTACTCCATCAAAACCCTGATCTGATTCACGTGGGGATCAATACATGGAATGGACCTCCCGATAGAGTGGTGGAGACAATCAGATGCTGCATTGCGTGGGTCATTAGGGCCATTCTAACTGGATGAACTACCACCTTGAGTAGTAGAAAGAGTCCATGACTGAGGTAGTCATTCAATGGTTGGGGAAAGGGGCTTGATGGGCCAAATGGCTTTTCTCATTCCTTATGTTTTTGGTGCTCCCGTCAGCTGCACATTAAAACGTGAAACACAACGGACCAGGGAGGGGCCCACAGCCTGTTAAAATAAAATTGGGGGGGGTGGGGGGAGGGGTGATGGTGTGGTGGGAAGGAAACTTAGCTGTAACTTTATTATCCAAAGCGTGATGGAGAAATTAGAACATAAGAAATAGGAGCAGGAGTAGGCCATTCGGCCTCTACCTCATCTCCACTTTCCTGCACTATCCCCATATCCCTTGATTCCCTTAATATTCAAAAATCTATCGATCTCTGTCTTGAATATACTCAACGACTGAGCCTCCACAGCCCTCTGGGGTAGAGAATTCCAAAGATTCACCACCCTCTGAGTGAAGAAATTCCTTCTCATCTCAGTCCTAAATGGCCGACCCCTTATTCTGAGACTGTTGACACCTGGTTCTAGACTCCCCAGCCAGGGGAAACATCCTCCCTGCATCTACCCTGTAATAATTTTGTATGTTTCAATGAGATCACCTCTCTTTCTACTAAACTCTAGAGAATATAGGTCTAGTCTACTCAATCTCTCCTCATAGGAGAATCCCCCCATCCCAGGAACCTGTCTGGTGAACCTTCATTGCACTCCCTCTATGGCAAGTATATCCTTCCTTAGGTAAGGAGACAAAAACTGTACACAATACTCCAGGTGTGGTCTCACCAGGGCCCTATAGAATTGCAGTTAGATGTCTTTACTCTTATACTCAAATCCTCTTGTAATAAAGGCCAACATACCATTTGCTTTCCTAATTGCTTGCTGTACCTGCATGTTAACTTTCAGTGATTCATGTACAAGGACACCCAGGTCCCTCAACACCAACATTTCCCAATCTCTCACCATTTAAAAAATACCCCTGCTTTTCTATTTTTCCTACCTAAGTGGGTAATTTCACATTTCTCCACATTATATTCCATTTGCCATGTTCTTGCCCACTCACTTAGCCTGTCTATATCCCCATGAAGCCTCCTTGCATCCTCCTCACAATTTACATTCCCACCCAGCTTTGTATCATCAGCAAACTTGGATATATTACACAACAGCAGAAAATGCTGGAAACACTCAGCAGGTGGAGAGAGAAACAGAGTTATCGTTTCAGGGCGATGACCCTTCGTCAGAACTGGACAAAGTTGGAAAAGTAACAGATATTTAAGCAAGTGTGGGGCAGGGACAGGGAGGAGGGGTGGAAAGAACAAAGGGACGATCTGTGATAGGCTGGAAGGCAGGAGAGATTAAAAGACAAAAGGGATGATGGTGTAAGGCAAAAGGAGATGGTAATGGGACAAGTTAAGAAACAAAAGATGACTAGATGAAGTGTAAATGGCGATGGCAGCATCATCAACAGCTGCCATGTGAGAGAGAAAAGAAAACATGGGGGCCGAGGTTATAGTCTGAAATTGTTGAACTCGATGTTGAGTCCAGAAGGCTGTAAAGTACCTAATCGAAAGATGAGATGCTGTTCCTCGAGCTTACGTTGAGCTTCATTAGAATAGTGTAAGAGGCCGAGGACGGAGAGGTCAGAGTGGAGTGGAAAATTAAAGTGACAGGCGACCGGAAGCTCAGGGTCATGCTTACAGACTAAATTGAGGTGTTCCGCAAAGCGGTCACCCAAACTGCGTTTGGTCTCCCCAATGTAGAGGAGACCGCATCGTGAGCAGCGAATACAGTATACTAAATTGTAAGAAGTACAAGTAAATCGCTGTTTCACCTGGAAGGAATGTTTGGGACCTTGGACAGTGGAAGGGGAGGAGGTAAAAGGGCATATGTTGCATCTTCTGCGCTTGCACGGGAAGGAATTATGGGAAGGGGACAGGGTGTTGGGGGTGATAGAGGAGTGGACCAAGGTGTCATAAGAAGAACATAAGAACATAAGACGTAGGAGCAGGAATAGGTCATTCGGCCCCTCGAGCCTGCTCTGCCGTTCAATAAGATCATGGCTGGTCTGATCTTGGCCTCAACTCCACTTCCCTGCCCACTCCCCATAACCCTTGACTCCCCTACCATTCAAAAATCTGTCTCTCTCCATCTTAAATATATTCAATGACACCGCCTCCACAGCTCTCTGGGGAAGAGAATTCCAAAGATTCACGACCCTCTGAGAGAAGAAATTCCTCCTCATTTCCGATTTAAAAGGGTGCCCCCTTATTCTGAAATTATGTCCCCTAGTTCTAGATTCCCCCACGAGGTGAAACATCCTCTCTGCATCTACCCTGTCAAGCCCCATCAGAATCTTATATGTTTCAATAAGATCACCTCTCATTCTTCTAAACTCCAATGAGTGTCACGGAGGGAGTGGTCCCTTCGGAATGCTGAGAGGGGAGGGGAAGATGTGTTTGGTGGTGGGATCACGCTGGAGGTGGCGGAAATGGTGGAGGATGATCCGTTGAATGTGGAGGCTGGTGGGGTGAAAGGTGAGGACAAGGGGAACCCTATCGTGGTTCCGGGAGGGAGGGGAAGGGGTGAGAGCAGAAGTGCAGGAAATGGAACAGACACGGTCAAGGGCCGTGTCAACCACAGTAGAGGGGAATCCTCGGTTGAGGAAAAAGGAAGACATATCGGAAGCACTAGTATGGAAGGTGGCATCGTCAGAACAGATGCGGCGGAGACGGAGAAACTGGGAGAATGGAATAGAGTCCTTACAGGGAGCGGGGTGGGAGGAAGTGTAGTCCAGGTAGCTGTGGGAGTTAGTGGGCTTATAGTGGATGTTTGTCGATAGCCTATCCCCAGAAATGGAGACAGAGAAGTTAAGGAAGGGAAGGGAAGAGTCGGAGATGGACCATGTGAAGGCGAGGGAAGGGTGGAAATTGGAAGCAAAGTGAATGAAATTTTCTCGTTCTGGGCGAAAGCAGGAAATGGCACCAGTACAGTCATTCGGGGTCAGGGAGGGGAAGGTCAGAGGGGATAGTGAAAACACGGCAGTGGGTGAGATTGGAAGAAGGGATGGGGTCAGAGGACAGTGAAGGGGAAGAAGGTTCCGGAGGGGCGTTGGTGTCGAAGTGTTGTAGCTTGCGATCCTTGACATCTGAAAGGAAGAATAAAAGTTTTTTGTTGAAGCGTCGGATGAGGCGAAGGATGAAATTGAACTGTAGACCAGGACAGCTTTGAGATAGAGTGAGTCGCTGCTGCTGAAGAGAGAGGTCGAGAGTGTTCATGTGGCGGCGCATGGTGTTGAGCGTGGATCTCGGGATGCGGCGAGAGCAGTGGTTCGAGGAACGCTGAATATCTTGGAGATATCTGTAATCCTGGGTGGATCCGAAACACGAAGGGTGGAATTTCAGTTGGAATCCATGCGGAATAAGTCGGTACCAGAGACAGTTGCTGAGGAAAGAGATGTGGCTGTGAAAACGAGTCTTGTCAGATACCTGATCAAACACGAGAAAGGAAACAGAAAGCAATGAAGATGAACAAGGTAAAAGAGACAAACGGAAATCCTGTCGGAGAGAAGAGCAGAACTTCTTCAAGGTGGGCATTCCTAGACGAGAAGTGGCAGTGAACCAAACACTAATACAATAGCAAAATACTGCGGATGCTAGAAATCTGAAATAACAACAGAAAATGCTGGAAACACTCAGCAGGTCAGGCAACATCGGCGCTGTAAAGAGCGGCGAGAATGCGGGAGCAGCAGTGCTAGACAAAGCCTTCAAACAGAAAAAATCAAGGAGTGACATCACAGGGCAGCAGGGACCTGAGCGGGAGTGAGAGCGGAGGCGGAGCAAATACACAGCGCGGCAGAGGAAGGCCCGAGAGTGGAGGCAGCGGACCTGAGCGGGAGCAACTCAACAAATGCAGAATTGGAAAGAGTGACGTCAGAATTAAAAAGTGACGTCAGCACAAGGGAAGGAGCTGATTGGTGAGTAGCTGGTAAGTGTTTCTAGTTAATTGAGACCATGGTGGAATTTGAACTCATAACCGCTGGGATGCTGCAACCCGTACCATAACCACCAGACTACCGTACCTGTGCTTCAGGATGTCAGTCGTGACTCAGTGGGCAGTGCTCTTGCCTCTGAGTCAGAAGGTCATGGATTCGAAACCCACTCCAGAGACTTGATCACAAAAATCTAGGCTGACACTCCTGTGCAGTACTGAGGGAACGCCACTGTCGGAGGGGCAGTACTGAGGCAGCGCCGCACTGTCGGAGGGGCAGTACTGAGGGAGTGGTGCACTGTCGGAGGGTCAGTACTGAGGGAGCGCCACTGTCGGAGGGGCAGTACTGAGGGAGCGCTGCACTGTCGGAGGGGCAGTACTGAGGGAGCGCTGCACTGTTGGAGGGGCAGTACTGAGGGAGTGCTGCACTGTTGGAGGGGCAGTACTGAGGGAGAGCTGCACTGTTGGAGGGGCAGTACTGAGGGAGCACCGCACTGTCGGAGGGTCAGTACTGAGGGAGCGCTGCACTGTCGGAGGGTCAGTACTGAGGGAGTGCTGCACTGTTGGAGGGGCAGTACTGAGGGAGCACCGCACTGTCGGAGGGTCAGTACTGAGGGAGTGCTGCACTGTTGGAGGGGCAGTACTGAGGGAGCACCGCACTGTCGGAGGGTCAGTACTGAGGGAGTGCTGCACTGTTGGAGGGGCAGTACTGAGGGAGCACCGCACTGTCGGAGGGTCAGTACTGAGGGAGTGCTGCACTGTCGGAGGTGTCGTCTTTCGGATGAGACGTTAAACTGAGGCCCCGTCTGCTCTCTCAGGTGGACGTAAAAGATCCCACAGCTACTATTTCGAAGAAGAGCAGGGGGAGTTCTCCCCGGTGTCCTGGGCCAATATTTATCCCTTAACCAACATCACTAAAAACAGATTAATTAGTTGATCTTTGTGGGACCTTGCTGTGCGCAAATTGGCTGCCGTGTTTCCTGTATCAGGGGGTTCTCAACCGGGAGAAGATTTCAAGGAGTCCGCCAGAGAATGGCCATTTTCTCGGGCGGAGCCTATCTGGGGAAGTCCATAGATGGGGATGGGCCCTTGATTGGGTTGAGGGACCGATCGCTGGGGAGGTTGCAGTCGGTCGGGGACGGAGCTGCTCAGCGGCCTGTAGGACGGCGTCACGTAGAAACAGGCTGGGTCCGGAGGGGGGGACAGTCTGGGCTGGGCTGCAAGGGTCACTGGCTGCCCTGGGTCAGTTGACTGGGCCCAGGCCCCAGGCCCTGACTTGGTAATCTCCTGAAACTGTTACCGACAGGCTCCGATAACTGAATGTGTGACTGGAACTCGGAACCAACTCTTCAACACAGACAGTGGGGCAAGCTGTCTACCCCCCCCCCCCCGCCACAGACAGTGGGACAAACTGTCTCCCCCCTCCCCCCCCACAGACAGTGGGACAAACTGTCTCCCCCCTCCCTCCCCACAGACAGTGGGGCAAACTGTGTCCCCCGCCCACAGACAGTGGGGCAAACTCTCCCCCCCACAGACAGTGGGGCAAACTGTCTCCCCCGCCCACAGACAGTGGGGCAAACTGTCTCCCCCCCCACAGACAGTGGGGCAAACTGTCTCCCCCCCACAGACTATGGGGCAAACTGTCTCCCCCCACAGACTGTGGGGCAAACTGTCTCCCCCCCTTCCACAATATTTATAACACGGGAGGGGGGGGCCTCAGAATCAAAAAGGTTGAGAACCCCTATTCTACATTACTAAAGTGAATACACTTCAAACAAATCGTTTTGTTTTTCTTTCTTTCAGCCTTTCTTTCTTCAAGTCTTTTCTTACTCTTGAATGGTGGATGAACCTCCATCCACTCCTTAAATGGCCTGGGGGTGGGGGGGGGGTGGGGGGGGGAGGGGAGGGGGGGGTGGTGTGGAGCCAGGGTGGGGGAGGGGGGGGGTGTGGAGCCAGGGTGGCGGGGGGGGGGGGGGGGGGGGGGGTGGTGTGGAGCCAGGGGGGGTGGGGGGTGTGGAGCCAGGGTGGGGGGAGGGGGGGGGTGGTGTGGAGCCAGGGTGGGGGGAGGGGTGGGTGGTGTGGAGCCAGGGTGGCGGGGGGGGGGGAGGGGGGGTGGTGTGGAGCCAGGGGGGGGGGGGTGGTGTGGAGCCAGGGTGGATATTCCCTGAGCTGCAGCTTCCCACTTCTGAGCCTGGAAGGGGACCCCAGTGTTACAGGTGTGCTGAGTGGCTTGAAGTATATCAGCCGCCGCCAGTGGGTCCCACTGGCGCAGTCCATGCCCATCCAAGTGGGCAGGATCCCTAAAAAATGTACCTAGATTGGTCCCCTTACTCTGGGGGGGGCTGTGGTGGACATGATCGAGGGGCAGTGGGGGTGTTGGCAGGGGTGCTTGGTCAACCCCCAAGTGTGGGCAAATAGTGCAGGTTTCTGTGCGAATCCAAGAAGCACCTGTAATGGCGCGTGCTTTTCTTCTATTCGTTCTCGGGCGTAGCTGGCAAGGCCGGCATTTGTTGCCCATCCCTAATTGCCCTTGAGAAGGTGGTGGTGAGCCTTCTTCTTGAACCGCTGCAGTCCGTGTGGTGAAGTTACTCCCACAGTGCTGTTAGGGAGGGAGTTCCAAGATCTTGGCCCAGCGACGATGAAGGAACGGCCGACATATGTCCGAGTCGGGTGGGTGTGCGTGTGTGACTCGGAGGGGAACTTGCGGGGGGTGATGCTGCTTCCCATGCGCCTGCTGCCCTTGACCTTCTAGGTGGTGGAGGTCGCGGGGTCGGGAGGTGCTAAGGAGAGGCCGCCACCAATTGACCGTGGAAACTGCGGCAGGGTCAGCACTGGAGGGAGCCAGCGGCCAGAGACCTGATGACCCAAGGAGTTTCGGGGCCTGTATCTATCCCTGTGGGTGTAGACTTCCTTGGCACTGTACATTCTGGCACACTGGCTATTGTGAAATGCTTTGAATTCCTGCCTGTGTTATTTGGATGTGATTGATTGCTAACCCATTTCATTTGGGAAAAAGGAAAATCTAAGCCCATGCATGTAATAAGCCACTCCTGTTTTTATTTCTTGTTGCCCTGGGAATTATTTGACACTGATCCACCATAGATTATCTTGGGAGAGGAGTCATCAAGCATGAAAAGTGGATGGTGGAATTTCGCTGCTCTTATTTTCTTTCAAGTGTCAAGCCAGATGCTCTTCCAGTGAACTGCCATTGATTTACATTGAGGTTAAAAGCACTCGACTACAAACAGAGGAGCCGCTATCACATTTATATTTTATTTTTTCATCCACCCTTTTGTTTGCCCCCCCCCCCCCTTTTTTTCCCTCCTAGAAGTTGGCAGCTGGCCTTCATTCTGCCAGCGCATTTCACACTTCTTTTAGCCTCAACCTGTCACATTAACACCACCTCTTGCCTTGATCATCTCTTAATGTCTCTTAATGTCTCCTTTTGTTCTTTCATCCCCTCCCCCTTTTCCCAGCTTTATCCTTGCCTTAAATCTATTTCATTTCCTGCTATTTCCAGTTCTGACGAAAGGTCTTCGACCTGAAACGTTAACTCTGTTTCTCTCTCCACGGATGCTGCCTGGCCTGCTGAGTTTTTCCAGCGTTTTCTGTTGTTATTTATAGAGGAAATAAACCCATCAAATCTCCATTTTTTTGTTGACATTTGTTGGCATTGTAATACATACGAACATAAGGAACAGGACTACACTTCAAATAGGAGCAGGAGTAGGCCATACGGCCCCTCGAGCTTGCTCCGCCATGGCTGATCATCGACCTCAACTCCACTTTCCCACCTGAGCTCCATTGGTTGTCATCTTCCAAAATTCTATAGATTATGGAACAGTTCCTGCAGATTGGAGGGTGGCAAATGTAACCCCACTATTTAAAAAAGGAGGGAGAGAGAAAACAGGAAACTACATCAGTACACTACATTAGCCTAACATCAGTAGTAGGGAAAATGCTAGAGTCTATTATAAAGGATGTGATAACAGAACACTTAGAAAATATCAACGGGATTAGACAGAGTCAACATGGATTTATGAAAGGGAAATCATGTTTGACAAACCTACTGGAGTTTTTTGAGGATGTAACTGGTAGAATAGATAAGGGAGAACCAGTGGATGTGGTGTATTTGGATTTTCAGAAGGCCTTTGATAAAGTCCCACATAAGAGGTTAGTGTGCAAAATTAAAGCACATGGGATTGGGGGTAATATACTGGCATGGATTGAAAATTGGTTAACAGACAGGAAACAGAGTGTAGGAATAAATGGGTCTTTTTCGGGGTGGCAGGCGATGACTAGTGGAGTACTGCAGGGATCAGTGCTTAGGCTTAAGCTATTCACAACATATATCAATGATTTGGATGAGGGAACCAAATGTAATATTTCCAAGTTTGCTGATGACAAGAAATTAGGTGGGATTGTGAGTTGTGAGGAGGATGCAAAGAGGCTTCAAGGCGATTTAGACAAGTTGAGTGAGTGGGCAAATACATGGCAGATGCAGTATAACGTGGATAAATGTGAAGTTATCCACTTCGGTAGGAAAAACAGTAAGGTAGAGTATTATTTAAATGGTGATAGATTGGGAAATGTTGATGTACAAAGGGACCTGGGTGTCCTTGTACATTAGTCACTGAAAGCAAACATTTAGGTGCAGCAAGCAGTTAGGAAGGCAAATGGTATGGTGGCCTTCATTGCAAGAGGATTTGAGTACAGGAGCAAAGATGTCTTACTACAGTTGTACAGGGCCTTGGTGAGACCACACCTGGAGTACTGTGTGCAGCTTTGGTCTCCTTACCTAAGAAAGGATATACTTGCCATAGAGGGAGTGCAGCGAAGGTTCACCAGACTGATTCCTGGGATGGCAGGACTGTCGTATGAGGAGAGATTGGGTCGACTAGGTCTGTATTCATTAGAGTTTAGAAGCATGAGAGGGGATCTCATTGAAACATATAAAATTCTGACAGGGCTAGACAGATTGGATGCAGGGAGGATGTTTCCCCTGGCTGGGGGGTCTAGAACGAGGGGTCACAGTCTCAGGATACGGGGTCGGACATTTAGGACTGAGATGAGGAGAAATTTCTTTACTCAGAGGGTGGCGAACCTGTGGAATTCTCTACCACAGAAGGCTGTGGAGGCCAAATCACTGAATATATTTAAGAAGGAGATAGATAGATTTCTAGACACAAAAGGCATCAAGGGGTATGGGGAGAGCGCGGGAATATGGTATTGAAATAGAGGATCAGCTGATCATATTGAATGGTGGAGCAGGCTCGAAGGGCCGATTGGCCTACTCCTGCTCCTATTTTTCTATGTTTCTATCCCTTGATTCCTCCAGAGCCCAAAAATCTATCGATCTCAGCCTTGAATATACTCAACGACTGAGCATCCACAGCCCTCTGGGGTAGAGAATTCCAAAGATTCACAGCCCTCTGAGTGAAGAAATTCTTCCTCATCTCAGTTTTAAATGGCCGACCCCTTTACCTGAGACTATGTCCCCTAGTTCTAGACACGCCAGCCAGGGGAAACAACCTCTCAGCATCTACCCTGTCAATCCCCCTCAGAATCTTATGGGGGAGAAATTCAGTATCGCCCCGTTTGGGGCGCAATTATCGGCCGGGCGCTAAGTTTAGCGCCTGGCGCTAATTATCGCCCCCGACTGCAAACTTGACTTTTATCGCCCCTGGAGTTGATTGGAGTACTAAATCAGGCGCTACACATCTGTCTTAAGGCGCAAAGGCCGAGTAGCGAGGCGTTAACTCAGAGCGCAGGCGCAACGCAGGTGATGTCAGTTAGCAATGGAACACAGACACACTGGCGCTGGCCAGTTCTTAAAGGGGAGGGTCGATCTTGCTCTCCAGCCACACCCTGCTCATTGGACCCTTGAATCTCGGCCTGGAGAGTTGTGTGCCTAAATTTTCCAGCCAAGGACTATGGAGAGGGTGAGAGAACGAGCTCAGTGCTTCAGCGAACGGGCCTTGGAGGCTCTGGTTGGTGCGGTGGAGCGCAGAAGATCAATACTGTACCCAGAGAGTGGCAGGAGGCCTTTGCCGCGCGAGTACAGAAGAGTGTGGAGGGAGGTGGTTCAGCATGTCTCCTCCAGGAGCATGGTGCCCAGGACCCAAACTCAATGTCGCAAAAAGTTCAACGACTTCACTCGGGTCGTCAGGGTGAGTGGCTTTTTTTCAATACCTCTCCATCCCTCCAGCTCAACCTCACTCTATGGCCAGCGGGTCTTAAAACCCCAATGCCCAACACTCATCCAACACCTATGGCCCTCTCATGAAACACACACGCACATTCCACACTTTGCATACAGTAAGGGCTATTCACCTATGGGAGGCACATCAGGCAAGACCATGGCTGCATACAGTAAGGGCTATTCAACTATGGGAGGCACATCAGGCAAGACCATGGCTGTATATTTACTCAGACGCCATCCTTTTTCTTGCAGGCCAAGCTATCTCACAACAGGAGACAGCAGCAACGGACGGGTGGAGGGCGGCCTCAGCTGCAACCCCTCGGCGATCTTGAGGCGCGCGTCCACAGGATTGTGGCAAGCCAGGTGATCAGTCCCGTCGCCCCTGGAGAGGTCGACCCCGTTCAGGACAGCAATGGTAAGGTCATCAACTTTCTCTCCTCTCTCATTCCACTTGTCCCTCACAACACCAGCCTTTGACACTTTCAATCCAACTTACTAAATCGCTCCAGTCCTTCCTCCCTTACTGCCCCCCTGTCCTGACGCTAAAGCCACTCTTGTACTCTTGTACCTTCCTGCTTTAAGGCAAAGAGGAAGAGGAAGCCGGAGCATCAGCGCCACCCTCTCCCGAGGAAGCCCATGTCCACACTGGGAACACGTCTTCCCTGGAGGGGAGCAGGGGGGAAGGGTCTGATGAGGGTCAAGCTCCAGGACCCAGCGGGCTGCAGCAACGCGATGTGGCTAGGGAAGCTCGGGGGCCTTCTCCCCGGAGGGAGAGTAGTCCAGCAAGTCCTGCTACACTGGACGCAGAGGAGGAGCGGCTGATCGCTGAAATGAACACCCAGGCGGTGGACATGCACACTCAGCTCATGGGTGCAGTGGGAAGGGTACCCAAAAGCATTGATGCACTGGCAAGGAGTGTGGAGCACTTCGCTGTAGCACAGGCGGATGCCACGCAAATGCTTAGTGCTGCAATTCAGTCACTGGCTGCCGTGATCCAATCTCAGACTGGTCTCATGCAGTCTCAGATTGATGTAACGTAAGCACTGCCTGCTGCCATTGTCGCTGGTTTGGACACATTTCCTTGGGGCTCTCACGGTGCCGCAGCAGGCCAGCAATCTGTGCTCCAACAGATTGCTCCAGATGCTGAGGTGCTGCCCCGTGGGAGTGCCAGTGTGTCGGTCGAGCAGGGAGGTGCTGTCCTCTCTCAAGATTGAGAAGTTGCACAACACCAGGTTATAGTCCAACAGTTTTATTTGAAATCACAAGCTTTCGGAGCTGCTGCTCCTTCGTCAGGTGAAGTGAAGGAATACAGATCGGCAAAGCATATATAGATGCTTTCTCAAGATCTCTCTCAAGATGACAGCATTCCTGCTGCCACCACTGTCACTTCCCCATTGCACCTGCCACCGCCTGTAGCCCAGACTGCTGCCGCCCATGCAGAGTTGGTGCAGTCTGCAGCCGGGCCCTCCAGGCCCAGAGCTGGTCGAGGCCGTCCTTCAAGGGCATCTGCAGTCTCTGCATCTGACATTCAGCAGCCTTCCACCAGCCTTGCTGCAGCCACTGGGGCCCCATTACGGAGGAGCAGTAGGGTGGGAAGCGGGGAAGTGCGCAGGGGATGGAGATCACCCTCAAAGGGCAAAAAGCAGGAGGTCTGACAAAATGTTGGGAATGTTTTTATTAAAGGCCGAGGTTCATGTAATAACTTTTGTTTAGTGTTTTGGCCATTATCTCCAGGTTGTGAGGACCAGTTGTGTTAATTAATGATTTGTTGTGTTTGTTTCTATTAGTTTGTCATGAATAAATGACACACACAGAGTTTGTAAAATAAAAAAGTTGTTGTATTCAAAATGTACATGTTTGGTCTTTGGAATCATTGCTGTCTTGGCCGGCTATAGGGGTTGCGGGTTGCTTTCCATTATGTTGTTCTCCATGCCAGAAGCCATTTCCTGAGTAGGGGCCTAGAAGCGGCTTGTTATCAGTCTTTGACGGACGGCCCTTGCAGTTTTAACATTGTGGGCCTCCCTCCTGCCTTGGTGCTGCTGCTGATCATCCTCCTCCTCTTCCTCCTCCTCTTCCTCCTCCTCCGGTGGTGCTCCAAGGCCAGGTGGCATTGGCTGGGTCCTGAGGATTGCCAGGTTATGAAGAATGCAGCACACAACTATGAAGAGGGAGACTCGCTCAGGCGAGTACTGCAGGGCTCCTCCTGAGTGGTCCAGACAGCGGAACCGTTGCTTGAGCACGCCGATCGTCTGCTCAATGATGTTCCTGGTGGCGAGATGGCTCTCATTGTACCGCAGCTCAGCAGGGGTGTTGGGGTTACGGAGCGGTGTCATCAGCCAGGTGCAGAGTGGATAACCCTTGCCCCGAGGAGCCAACCACTTGGCTGATGTGCTGCCTGGAAAAGGTCTGGCACACCAGTCTGGTGCAGGATGAAAGCATCGTAGCTGCTGCCAGGATAGCGGGCATTGACGGCGAGTATCAGCTGTCTGTGGTCACAGACCAACTGGACGTTTAAGGAGTGGAATCCCTTTCGGTTGCGGAAATCCTCTGCATTCTCATGCGGTGCCCGCAATGCCACATGCATGCAGTCAATGGCGCCCTGCACCATGGGGAAGCCCACTATCCTCGCAAAGCCCAATGCGCGTTCATGCTGTTTGGCCCGGGTCATCGGGAAAGAGATGTACTGGCGTCTCCTTTTATAGAGGGCATTTGTGACCTGATGGATACAGCAATGGACTGCGAACTGGGAGATATTGGCGATGTCCCCTCTAGCTGCTTGAAAGGAGCCGGTGGCATAAAAATTCAGAGCCACTGTCTCCTTCACTGCCACCAACAGAAATGTCCTGGTCCTCAGTTGAGGCTGCAGATCTGGTTGCAGCAGGTGGCAGAGCTCAGTGACCACCTCCTTGCTGAAGCGCAGCCTTCGCAAACACTGCTCCTCAGACAAATTAATGTAGGAGAATTGCTCCCGGAATTCCCTTGGAGGGTAAGGTTTCCTGTGCACAGGCCTGTTGGCCCTCCTCCGTCTGGCCATGATTGCCACTCCCTCTCTGCGTCTCTGATGCCTCCGATTCTGCAGGCGCAGGACGACGCCCCGAATCAGTGCAGCCCCTATAGTCGCTTGACAATCGAAGTAATGAAGGTCAAATCCAAAAGAACCTGCAAAGTGATGCTCAGTAGCCAAAACTACTTCACACAGCGTTGACTCTATGCAGAAGTCTATCTCTCTCAGAATCTCTCTCTCTCTGTCACAAATGAGTGGTGCAAAAATGGCCACCACAAAAAAAGGCAGGAAGAGGGCGCCTTTAAACAGCGCCCCCCCAGCCCCTTCATTCAAAACGTTCCAGTCTCCCTGTCGTTGCTTGCGGCAGGCGGAAAGGAGGGGGGCGCCACTCAATATCCGGTCCGGGGCGCCACCGGGGCGTTGCACGCTTGACTGGCGTCATGATCTGCGTGCGCAGGAGATCAGGGCAGTAGTGTTTAGCGCCGCCACAAAAACTCTGGTCAATTTCGCGAGTGGCGCAAACATTGCCGCGCCCGGGCGCTAGTTGCTTTTCGCCCCACTAGCACCCTCTTTGGGCGCTAACGGGAGGCGCAAAGCAACCGAATTTTCCCCCCCTATATGTTTCAATGAGATCACCTCTCATTCTTCTAAACTTCAGAGAGTATAGGCCCAATCTACTCAATCTCCCCTCATAGCACAGCTCTCTCATCCCAGGGATCAATCTAGTGAACCTATTGTCTTAGCTTGGTTGCGAGCAGGATGTAACAATAGAAAAGACTTGCATTTCTATCACACCTTTCACAACCTCAGGAAATCCCAAAGCACTTAACAGCCAATTAAGTACTTTTTGAAGTGTAGTCGCTGTTGTAATGTAGGAATGTAGGAAACACAGCCAATTTGTGCACAGCAAGCTCCCACAAACAGCAATGTGATAATGACCAGATAATCTGTTTTTTAGTGATGTTGGTTGATTTTTTCTCCTTCGAGTATTTATCCAATTCCCTTTTGAAGGCCACTATTGAATCTGTATCCACCGCCCTATCAGGCAGCGCATTCCAAATCCTAACCACTCGTTGCGTAAAAATGTTTTTCCTCATGTCGCCTCTGGTTCTTTTGCCAATCACCTTAAATCTGTGCCCTCTGGTTATCGACACTTCAGCCATTGGAAACAGTTTCTGTTTATTTACTCTAGAGAGGTACCACCAACGCTGCCTCCACAAGATCCTGCAAATCCATTGACAGGATAGGCGCACCAACGTCAGTGTTCTCGCTCAGGCCAACATCCCCAGCATCGAAGCTTTGACCACGCTCGATCAGCTCCGATGGACGGGTCACATTGTCCGCATGCCCGTTACGAGACTCCCAAAACAAGCGCTCTACTCGGAGCTCCAACACGGCAAGAGAGCCCCAGGTGGGCAGAGGAAACGCTTCAAGGACACCCTCAAAGCCTCCTTGAAAAAGTGCAACATCCCCACTGACACCTGGGAATCTCTGGCCCAAGACTGCACAAAGTGGAGGAGAAGCATCCGGGAGGGCGCTGAACACCTCGAGTCTCTTCACAGGGAGCAAGCAGAAGTCAAGCGCAAGCAGTGCAAGGAGCGCACGTCAACCCAAGCACCCCACCCACCCGCCCCTTCAACCACCGTCTGCCCCACCTGTGACAGAGACTGTAGGTCCCGCATTGGACTCATCAGTCACCTGAGAACTCATTTTTAATGTGGAAGCAAGTCACCCTCGGTTCCGAGGGACTGCCTAAGAAGAAGAAGATTTACTCTATCTAAACCCTGCATAATTTTAAATACCTCTATCAAATCTCCTCTTAGCCTTCTCTGTTCCAGGGAAAACAACCCCAGCTAAAATCAAAGAATGGTTACAGCACAGAAGGAGGCCATTCGGCCTGTCGAGCCCATGGCAGCTCTCTGGAAGAGCACTTCAGCTAGGCCCATTCCCCCGCTTCTCCAATCTATCCACATAACTGAAGTCACTCATCCCTGGAACCATTCGAGTAAATCTCTTCTCTACCCTCTCCAAAGCCTTCACAACGTTCTTAAAGTGTGGTGCCCAGAATTGAACACAATGCTCCAGCTGGGGCCGAACTAGTGTTTATAAAGGTTTAGCATAACTTCCTGCCACCTTCAAAGATTTGTGCACAAGCACCCCCAGGTCTCTCTGTTCTTGCACCCACTTTAAAATTGTACCATTTAGAGTGTGTGGTCTCTCCTCATTCTTCCTACCAAAGTGGATCCCCTCGCACTTCTCTGCGTTGAATTTCATCTGCCATGTGTCCGCCCATTCCACCAGCCTGTCTGTGTCTTCCTGAAATCTATTACTATCCTCCTCACTGTTTACTACACTTCCAAGCTTTGTGTCATCGGCAAATTTCAAAATTGTGCATCCCAAGTCCAAGTCATTAATGTATATCAAAAACAGCAGTGGTCCTAGCACTGAACCTTGGGGAACTCCACTGTACCACTCCTTCCAGTCTGAAAAACAGCCATTCACCACAACTCTCTGTTTTCTATCCCATAGCCAATTTTGTATCCACGCTGCTACTGCCCCTTTTAGCCCATGGGCTTTAATTTTGCTAACAAGTCTATTATGTGGCACTTTATCAAATGCCTTTTGAAATTCCATATACACAACATCAACTGCACTGCCCTCATCCACCCGCTCTGTTACCTCATCAAAAAACTCAATCAAGTTAGTCAAACACGATTTTCCCTTAACAATCCTGTGCTGGCTCTCCTTTATTAGTCCATGCTTGTCCAAGTGGCTGTTAATCTTCTGCCGGATTATTGTTTCTAAAAGCTGCTCCTCCACCGAGGTTAAACTGACTGGCCTGTAATTGCCGGGTTTACCCTTCTCCCCTTTTTTGAACGAGGGTGTAACATTTGCAATCCTCCAGTCCTTTGGCACCACCCCTGTATCTAAAGAGGATTGGAAGATTGTGGCCAGCACCAACGTTCCCGCTGAGGCGCGCGGCCGCACAGTAATCTCAAAGGTCCCACGCAGGCCGCTCACCGGCTTTTACATTGTACCTAACACTGGCCAGCACCTCTGCAATTTCTACCCTTACTTCCCTCAGTAACCTAGGATGCATCCTAGCTGGACTGGATTTGCGCACAGCAAGCTCCCACAAACAGCAATTAGATAAATGACTCGATAATCTGTTTCTAGTGATGCTGGTTGAGGGACAAATATCGGCCCAGGACAACCGGAAGAACTGCTTGTTCTTCTTCGAATAGTGTCCGTGGGATCTTTTACGTCCACCTGAGAGGGCAGACGGGGCCTCGGTTTAACATCTCTCTGAAAGGCAACACCTCCAACAGTGCAGCACTCAACAACAGCGACAACAACTTGTATTCATAGAGCGCCTTTAACGTAGTAAAACGTCCCAAGGCGCTGCACAGTAGCGTTATCAAACATAATTTGACACCGAACCACACAAGGAGAAATTAGGGCAGATGTGCTTGGTCAAAGAGTTAGGTTTTAAGGAGCGTCTTAAAGGAGGAAAAAGAGGTGGAGAGGAGGAGAGGTTTAGGGAGGGAATTCCAGAGCTTAGGGCCAAGGCAGCTGAAGGCACGGCCGCCAATGGTGGAGCGATCAAAATCGGGGATGTTCAAGAGGCCAGAATTGGAGGAGTGCAGAGATCCCGGAGGATTGTGGGGCTGGAGGAGATTACAGAGATAGGGAGGGACGAGGTCATGGAGGGATTTGAAAAGAAGGATGGGAATTTTAAAATTGAGGTGTTGCTTAACCGGGAGCCAATGTAGGTCAGCGGTGGGTGGACGGGACTTGGCGCAAGTTAGGACAAGGGCAGCAGAGTTTTGGATGACCTCAAGTTACAGAGGGTAGAATGTGAGAAGCCAGCCAGGAGTGTGTTGGAATAGTCAAGTCTAGAGGTAACAAAGGCATGGATGAGGGTTTCAGCAGCAGATGAGCTGAGGCAGGGGTGGAGTTGGGCGATGTTCTGGAAGTGGAGGCAGTCCCTCAGTACTGCACTGGGAGTGTCAGCCTATAGGCTCAAATTTCTGGAATGAGTCTTGAACCCACAACCTTCTGACTCAGAGGCAAGAGTGCTACCCACTGAGCCACAGCTGACACTTCATCGTCTTCTGTCTTGAAGCTTCCTGTTGGCAGTGTAATCTCATGTGTGACTGGGAATTTGGAGCCACTGAATCACGGTGACAGGTTGTTGTGTGATGGGAAAAAATGTGGTAAAATTTCCAATGAGGAGAGTTAGGCAATAAATAACCCCTGGCACCCATCAGGTACTTTCTCCAAGTCACCATTCTTCCCAGGTGAATTGAAGCAGGCGGCCAGTTCTTTGTTCAGGTCCTGCCCTCTGCATCCATCGTCTCCCTGACCTGTTTCGCCACAATCTCCAGTCTCTCAGACAAGCGGATGAGACTTTAAACCGAGGCCCCGTCTGCTCTGTCAGGTGGACGTAAAAGATGTTGCTGTGAGCAAATTGACTGCACCGTTTCCTACATTACAACAGTGACCACACTTCAAAAAAGTCCTTCATTGCCTGTGAAGGGCTTTGGGACGTCCTGAGGTTGGGAAAGGTGCTATAGAAATGCAAGTTCTTTTTCTTTCTCATTGCTTCAGTCCCCACTGCCTCCTAACAATGGGAGATCTTAATCCACAACTAAAGCTCCCTGTTACAGAATATATTGCGCATAAACATGAAAGACTTGCATTTATATAGCGCCTTTCACAACCTCAGGTGGTCCCAAAGTGCTTTACAGCCAATGAAGTACTGTTTGAAGTGTAGTCACTGTTGTAATGTAGGAAACGCGGCAGCCAATTTTTTTTTAATTCGTTTATGGGATGTGGGCGTCACTGGCAAGGCCAGCATTTATTGCCCATCCCTAATTGCCCTTGAGAAGGTGGTGGTGAGCCGCCTTCTTGAACCGCTGCAGTCCGTGTGGTGCTTTTTATTGTTTTTCATAAGAACATAAGAAATAGGAGCAGGAGTAGGCCATTCGGCCCTTCGAGCCTGCTCCGCCATTCAATAAGATCATGGCTGATCTTCTACCTCAACTCCATTCACCGGCCCTATCGCCATATCTCTTGATGCCCTTACTAGTCAGAAATCTATCAACTTCTGTTTTGAATATACCCAATGACTGAGCCTCCACAGCCCTCTGGGGTAGAGAATTCCAAAGATTCACCACCCTCTGTGTGCAGAAATTTCTTCTCATCTCAGTCCTGAATGGCCTACCCTTTATACTGAGGCTGTGGCCCCTGGTTCTAGACTCCCCAGTCAAGGGAAACATTCTCCCAGCATCCACCCTATCAAGCTCTGTAATAATTTTGTATGCTTCAATGAGATCCCCTCTCATTCTTCTGAATTCAAGAGAATACAGGCCTAGTTTACTCAATCTCTTCTCATACGACAGTCCCGCCATCCCAGGAATCAATCTCGTGAACCTTCGTTGCACTCCCTCTATGGCAAGTATATCCTTCCTTAGGTAAGGAGACCAAAATTGTACACAGTACTCCAGGTGTGGTCTCACCAAGGCCCTATATAATTGGAGTAAGACTTCTTTACTCCTGTACTCAAATCCTCTTGTAATGAAGGTCAGCATACCATTTGCCTTCCGAATGGCTTGCTGCACCTGCTCATTCACTTTCAGTGACTCATGTACAAGGACACCCAGGACCCTTTGAGCATCTGCTTTCCCCAATCTTTCACCATTTAGGAAATACTCTGCCTTTCTGTTTTTTCTACCAAAGTGGATAACTTTACATTTATCCACATTATATTCCATCTGCCATGTTCTCGCCCACTCACTGAGCCTGTCGAGATCCCCCTGAAGCCTCTTCACATCCTCTTCACAACTGACACTGCCACCTAGCTTTGTATCATCAGCAAATTTGGAAATGTTACATTTCGTCCCCTCATCCAAATCATTGATATAGATTGTGAATAGCTGGGGCCCAAGCACCGATCCTTGCGGTACCCCACTAGTCACAGCCTGCCATCCTGAAAAAGACTCGTTTATCCCTACTCTTTATTTTCTGTCTGTTAGCCAATTCTCAATCCATGCTAGTATATTACCCCCAATTCCATGTGCCCTAATTTTGTTCACCTACCTCTTGTGTGGGACCTTATCGAAGGCCTTCTGAAAATCCAAATACACCACATCTACCAGTTCCCCTTTGTCTACTCCACTAGTTACATCCTCAAAGAACTCCAATAGGTTTGTCAAACAGGATTTCCCTTTCATAAATCCATGTTGACTCTGCCCAATCTTACTATTAGTTTCTAAGTGCCCAGTTATTGCATCCTTTATAATAGATTCCAGCAATTTCTCAACTACTGATGTGAGGCTAACAGGTCTGTAGTTCCCCGTTTTCTCTCTCCCTCCTTTCTTAAATAGCGAGGTTACATTTGCTATCCTCTAATCTGCAGGAACCGTTCCAGAATCTATAGAATTTTGGAAGATGACAACCAATGCGTCCACTATCCCAATGGCCACCTCTTTCAAAACCCTAGGATGTAGGTCATCCGGTCCTTGGGATTTATTGACTTTTAGTCCCATTAATTTTGCTAGTACTGTTTTTTTGCTAATAATAATTTCAGTAAGTTCCTCATTCTCGCTACACCCTTGGTTTTCTTGTATTTCTGGGAGGATTTTTGTGTCTTCCTCCGTGAAGACAGAAACAAAGTATTTATTGAATTTCTCTGCCATTTTATCATTCCACGTTATAAATTCGTAGCAGTTTGTTACAACTGAGTGTCTCACTGGGCCATTTCAGAGGGCAGTTAAGAGTCAACCACATTGCTGTGGGTCTGGAGTCACATATAGGCCAGACCAGGTAAGGACGGCAGATTTCCTTCCCTAAAGGACATTAGTGCACACAGCAAGCTCCCACAAACAGCAATGAACTAATGACCAGATAATCTGTTTTTAGTGATGTTGGTTGGGGGGTAAATATTGGCCCCAGGACACTGGGGAGAACTCCCCTGCTCTTCTTCGAAAGAATGCCATTGGATCCTTTGGTAGACCTATCAAATTAGTCCCACTCCTCTGGCCTTTCCCCAGAGCCCTGTTAAGATGTTTTCCCCTTCAAGTATTTATCCAATTCCCTTTTGAAAGTTACTATTGAATCTGCCTTTCAGGCAGCGCGTTCCAGATCATCATAACTCACTGTGTAAAAAAATATTTCCTCATCTTGCCTCTGGTTCTTTTGCCAATTACCTTAAATCTGTGTCCTCTGGTTACCGACCCTCCTGCCACTGGAAACAGTTTCTCCTTATTTATTCTATCTAAACCGTTCATGATTTTGAACACCTCTATTAAATCTCCCCTTAATCTTCTCTGCTCTAAGGTGAACAACCCCAGTTTCTCTAGTCTATCCACATATCTAAAGTCCCTCATCCCTGGTACCATTCTAGTAAATCTCCTCTGCGCCCTCTCCAAGGCCTTACATCCTTCCTAAAGTGCGGTGCCCAGAATTGGACACAATACTCCAGCTGGGGCCGAACCAGTGACTTATAAAGGTTTAGAGTCATAGGGGGAAAAATTGAGTCGCGCCCCCTTTGGGGCGCTAACTTCACCAGCGCCCCAAAGAAATTAGCACCCCCCATGGCTGAAATTCACCAGTAGCGCCCCAAGAGGGAAGCGGGGTGCTACTGGCCTTCCTCCCCTTCTTAAAGGGGAGGGGCTTTGCACAGCGCGACCCGGGGCCCAGCTGGGCCACCAGGGATCGGAGTGCCGGCAAAAGAGCCCGGCACTAAAGAGAAATGCTGGGCTCACGGAGCGCAGCCGGCACTCCCGCGGGGGGGGCTTCACAGAAGGCCGGGAACGGCAACGGGGGCAGGTGCTGGCAGGCGGCCAGCAACAAAAATGGGCGCCCGGCACCTTGCCTTTAATTAGCGCCGCCCCAGCCGCAGGTAGGCCCCCCTGACTCCGTCGGATACTGCGTCCGGCAGTAAGTCAGGGGGCGCTACCGACGATCGCGGCCGGGACGCTGCACCACGGGGCGGCGCTGCATGACGGGGCGCTAACGGTTACTGCCGCCACTAACCTCCCGCTGAATTTCGCGGGAGGCGTTAGCGGCACTGCGTCCAGGCACTAGTTGCTTTGCACCCCATTAGCGCCCTCAGGGCGCTAACAGGAAGCACAAAGTAACCAGATTTTTAGGCTATAGAGTCATAACGGCACAGAAGGAGGCCATTCGGCCCATCTAGCCCGTGCCGGCTCTCTGTAGAGCAATCCAGTCAGTCCCATTCCCCCGCTCTATCCCCGTAGCCATGCAAGTTTATTTCCCTCAAGTGCCTATCCAGTCTCCCCCTTGAAAACATTGAGGGGGAAAAATTCAGTCGCGCCCCGTTTGGGGCGCAAATATCGTCCGGGCGCAAAAATTAGCGCCTGGCGCTAATTATCGCCACTGACTGGAAACTTCACTTTTAACGCCCCGGGAGGTGATTGGAGCGCTAAATCAGGCGCTGCACACCTGTCTTAAGGCGCAAAGGCCGAGGAGTGAGGCACTAACTCAGAGCGCGAGCGCAGCGCAGGTGCTGCCAGTTAGCGAGGGAACACAGACACACTGGCGCCGGCCAGTTCTTAAAGGGGGGGGGCGATCTTGCTCCCCAGCCACACCCTGCTCATTGCAGCCTTGAATCTCGGCCTGGAGAGACCTGTGAATCAATTTTCCAGCCAAGGATGGAGAGGGTGAGAGAACGAGCTGAGCGCTTCACCGAGCGGGCCTTGGATGCTCTGGTTGGCGCGGTGGAGCGCCGAAGACCAATACTGTACCCAGAGAGTGGCAGGAGGCCTTTGCCGCGCGACTACAGAAGAGTGTGGAGGGAGGTGGCTCAGCGCGTCTCCTCCAGGAGCATGGTGCCCAGGACCCATGTCCAATGCCGGAAAAAGTTCAACGACCTCACTCGGGTCGTCAGGGTGAGTGGCTTTTTTGCAATACCTCTCCATCCCTCCATCTCAACCTCACTCTATGGCCAGAGGGTCTTAAAACCACAATTAACAACACTCATCCAACACCTATGGCCCTTTCATGAAGCACACACACACATTCCATACTTTGCATACAGTAAGGGCTATTCACCTATGGGAGGCACATCAGGCAAGACCATGGCTGTATATTTACTCAGACGCCGTCCTTTTTCTTGCAGGCCAAGCTGGCGCATAATAGGAGACAGCAGCAACGGACGGGTGGAGGGCGGCCTCAGCTGCAACCCCTCAGCAATCTTGAGGAGCGCGTCCACAGGATTGTGGCAAGCCGGGTGATCGGTCCCGTCGCCACTGGAGACGCCGACCCCGTTCTGGACAGCAATGGTAAGGTCATCACCTTTTTGTCCTCTGTCCTTCCACTTGTCCTCACAACACCAGCCTTTGACACTTTCAATCCAACTTACTAACTCGCTGCACTTATTCCTCCCTTACTGCCACCCTGTCCTCACGCTAAAGCCACTCTTGTACCTCCCTGCTTTCAGATGGTGATTCACCAGCTGAGGAGACGGGCCCTGAAGCTGCCAGTGGGAGTGAAGCTGCAGCCGAGGAGGAAGAGGAAGCCGGAGCATCAGTGCCACCCTCTCCCGAGGAAGCCCATGCCGACACTGGGAACACGCCTTCCCTGGAGGGGAGCAGGGGGGAAGGGTCTGATGAGGGTGAAGCTCCAGGACCCAGCGGGCTGCAGCAACGCGATGGGGGTAGGGAAGCTCGGGGGCCTTCTCCCCGGAGGGAGAGTATGCCAGCGAGTCCTGCTGCACTGGACGCAGAGGAGGAGCGGCTGATCGCGGAAATGAACACCCAGGCGGTGGGCATGCACACTGAGCTCATGGCTGCAGTGGGTAGGGTGCCCGAATGCATTGAAGCACTGGCAAGGAGTGTGGAGCACTTCGCTGCAGCGCAGGCGGATGCGACACTGAAGCTCAGTGCTGCAATTCAATCTCAGACTGCTCTCATGCAGACTCAGATTGAGGTCACGCGAGCACTGTCAGCTGCCATCCTCGCTGGTTCGTTCACATTTCCCCGGGGCTCTCACCGCGCCGCAGCAGGCCAGCAATCTGTGCTCCAGCAGATTGCTCCGGATGCTGAGGTGCTGCCCCGTGGGAGTGCCAGTGTGCCGGTCGAGCAGGGAGTTGCTGTCCTCGCTCAAGATGACAGCATTCCTGCTGCCACCACTGTCACTTCTCCACTGCAGTTGCCACCGCCTGTAGGACAGACTGCTGCCGCCTATGCAGAGTTGGTGCAGTCTGCAGCCGGGCCCTCCAGGCCCAGAACTGGTCGAGGCCGTCCCTCAAGGGCATCTGCATTGTCAGGGCCTGACAGTCAGCAGCCTTCCACCAGCCTTGCTGCAGCCACTGAGGTCCCATTGCGGAGGAGCAGTAGGGTAAGAAGGGGGGAAGGGCGCACGGGAAGGAGTTCACCCTCGATGTAGGAGGTGTGACAAAATGCTGGTCATTTTTTTATTAAAGGCCGAGGTTCGTGGTCAAACTTTTGTTGAGTGTTTTGCACATGATCTCCAGGTTGTGAGAACCAGTTATGGTAATGACTGTTTTTTTGTGTTTATTTGTATGAGTTTGTCATGAAGAAATGACACACACAGAGTTTGTAAAATAAATAAGTTTTGGTACTCAAAATATACATGTTTGGTGTTTGGAATCATTGGTGCCTTGGCCGGCTTAGGGGTTGCGTGTTGGGTTCATTCATGCTGTTCTCAATGGCAGCAGCCATTTCCACAGCAGGGGCCTAGAAGCGGCTTGCTATCAGCCGCTGACGGACGGCCCTTGCAGTTTCACCATTGTGGGCCGCCCTCACGCCTTGGTGCTGCTGCTGATCATCCTCCTCCTCCTCTTCCTCCTCTTCCTCCTCCTCCTCTGGTGGTGCTCCAAGGCCTGGTGGCATTGGCTGGGTCCTGAGGATTGCCATGTTATGCAGCATGCAGCACACAACTACGATGTTGGAAACTCGCTCAGGCGAGTACTGCAGGGCTCCTCCAGAATGGTGGAGACAGCGGAACCGTTGCTTGAGCACGCCGATTGTGTGCTCCACGATGTTCCTGGTAGCTTGATGGCTCTCGTTGTACCGCAGCTCAGCAGGGGTGTTGGGCGTACGGAGTGGTGTCATCAGCCAGGTGCTCAGTGGATACCCATTGTCCCCGAGAAGCCAACCAACTGGCTGATGCGGTGCCTCGAAAAGTTCTGCCACAGTAGTCTGGCGCAGGATGAAAGCATCGTGGCAGCTGCCAGGATAGTGGGCATTGACAGTGAGTATCAGCTGTCTGTGGTCACAGACCAACTGAACATTCAAGGAATGGAACCCCTTTCTGTTCCGGAAATCCTCGGCATTCTCATGCGGAGCACGCAAAGCCACATGCGTGCAGTCAATGGCGCCCTGCACCATGGGGAAGCCCGCTATCCTCGCAAAGCCCAGAGCGCGTTCTTGCTGCTTGTCTGGGGTCATGGGGAAAGAGATGAACTCTCGTCTCCTTTTAAAGAGGGCATTTGTGACCTTCCTGATGCAGCAATGCACCGCGAACTGGGAGATATTGGCGATGTCCCCAGCAGCAGATTGAAATGAGCCAGTAGCATAAAAGTTCAGAGCCACTGTGACCTTCACTGCCACCGACAGAGACGTCCTGGACCTCAGTTGAGGCTGCAGATCTGGCTGCAGCAGGTGGCAGAGCTCAGTGACCACCTCCTTGCTGAAGCGCAGCCTTCGCAGACACTGCTCATCAGACATATGAATGTAGGAGAGCTGTTCACGATATACCCTGGGAGGGTAAGCTCTCCTGTACAGACGCCTGTTGGCCCTCCTCCGTCTGGCCATCATTGCCACTCTCTCTCTGCGTCTCTGTCTCCTCCGATTCAGCTGGCGCAGGACGACACCCCCCATCAGTGCAGCCCCCATATCTCTTAGCAAGCAAAGTTATGAAGGCCAGAAACCAAAGTACCAGCGAAGTTAGGATGAGTAGCTAAAACTACCTCACACAGCGTTGACTCAATGCAGAAGTCTCTCTTTCTCTCTCTCCGAATCTCTCTCTCTCTCTCAGAACGAGTGGTGCAAAAATGTCAACCACAGAGAAAGACAGGAAGAGGCCCCCTTTAAATAGCGCCCCCCCCAGCCCCACAGCGATTGTTAGCGTTCCACTCTTCCGGTCGTTGGATGCGCCAGGCGGTAAGGATGGGGGCGCCACTGAAATTCTGCTCCGGGGCGCCACAAGGGCGTTGCACTCTCGTATGACGTCACAATCTGCGCGCGCAGGAGATCGCGGCGATAAAGTTTAGCGCCGCCGCAAAATGTCTAGTTAAGTTCGCGAGCGGCGCAAACATCGCTGCGCCCGGGCGCTAGCTGCTTTGCGCCCCATTAGCGCCCTCTTAAGGCGCTAACGGGAGGCGCAACCAACTGAATTTTTCCCCCTGAGTGTCTTCGCTTCCACCACTTCCATCGGCAGCATAACTTCCTTGTTTTTGGACTCTATGCCTCTACCTGAGGAAGGGGCGACAGCTCCGAAAGCTTGTAATTTTAAATAAATCTGTTGGACTATAACCTGGTGTTGTGTGACTTCTCATTTTTGTCCACCCCAGTCCAACGCCGGCATCTCCACATCTGTAAATAAAACCAAGGATCCCACATGATTTTTTAACAGTCTTCTCAACTTGTCCTGCCATCTTCAAAGATTTGTGTGCGTACACCCCCAGGTCTCTCTGTTCCGGCACCCCCTTTAGAATCGCACTATTTAGTTCATATCACCTCTCCTCATTCTTCCTACCAAAATGTATCACTTCACATTCCCTATTTTAAATTTGCCACGTGTCTGCCCATTTCACCAGTCTGTCTATGTCTTCCTGAAGTCTGTTACTATCCTCCGCACTGTATACTAAATTTCCGGGTTTTGTGTCATCTGCAAACTTTGAAATTATGCCCTGTATACCCAAGTCCAAGTCATTAATATATATCAAAAAGAGCAGTGGTCCTAATACCGACCCCTGGGGAACACCACTGTAAACTTCCCTCCAGTCTGATAAACAACCGTTCACCACTACTCTCTGTTTCCTGTCACTTAGCCAATTTCGTATCCATGCTGCCACTGTCCCTTTAATCCCATGGGCTTCAACTTTGCTAACAAGTGTATTGGGGGAAAAGTTCGGTATCGACCATTTTGGGGCGCTAACTTTAGCGCCCGGTGCTAATTAGTGCCGGTGACCGGGAAATTGAGTTTTAGCGTCCCAAGAGGGAAGTGGAGGCTAAATCAAGCACGCCACTTCCTTCTTAGGGCGCCAATGTCGGAGAGCGGGGCGGCAACTTCAGCAGTGCTGCACACTGGGCCGTGCAGCGCTGCCGCGTTCAAAGGCTCCTTCCCTCCCTTAAAGGGAACGGCCATCGCTGCAGGCTCTGCAATAGAAAAAGTGCCGACCTGGACCACCAAGGCAGCCGAGATCCAGCGCGATCAGCCCGGCACTCAAGCAGAGCGCCGGGCTGATCGATCGCGCACAGGAACCCGCCAAAAAAACTAGAACAGGAAAGGCAAGTTTTTTTCGGCCACCTCGCCTTTAATCATCGCGCCCCCGAAGTGGCCAGCCGCCCGATGCACGACGTTTTTGGGTCCGGGGCGCTACCGGGGCGATGCGTACATCGAAAACGTTATGATCTCCGGGCAAAGGAGATCGGGGGTGCAATGCCGTAGCGCCGCCGCAAAACTCCTGCCGAATATGGCGGGAGTCGATGTCAGCGCCATGCCCGGTCGCAAAGCCATTTGTGTCCTGCGCTAATGGGAGGCGCAAATTCACCCAACTTCACCCCCATTTTGTGGTACTTTATCAAATACCTTTTGAAAGTCTATATACTTAACATCAACCACACTACCCTCATCAACCCTCTCTGTTACTTCATCAAAGAACTCGATCATGTTGGTCAAACACGATTTGCCTTTCACAATTCCGTGCCGGCTTTCATTTACCAGCCGTGACATTCCCAAATGCCAATGAATTTTGTCCCAGACTATTGTTGCTAAAAGTATCCTCACCGCTGACGTGTGACTGGGATTAAGTTGGAGCTGCTGAGTCAGGGTAACAGGTTGAGCCTGTGTGATGGGAAAGGATGTGGTAAAATGTCCCACGAGGAGAGTTAGGCAATAAATAACCCCTGGCACACTTCAGGTACTTTCCCCAAGTCACCATTCTTCCCAGGTGAATCGAAGCAGGCGGGCAGTTCCTTGTTCAGATCCGGCCCTCAGCCAGTTTGTGCACAGCAAGCTCCCACAAACAGCAATGAGATAAATGACGAGACAATGTGTTTTTGGATGATTATTTACAGGGGGTCCCCGGGAGTGTGTCAGTATTTACAGGGGATCCCCGGGAGTGTGTCAGTATTTACAGGGGGTCCCCGGGAGTGTGTCAGTATTTACAAGGGGTCCCCGGGAGTGTGTCTGTATTTACAAGGGGTCCCCGGGAGTGAGTCAGTATTTACAGGGGGTCCCCGGGAGTGTGTCAGTATTTACAGGGGGTCCCCAGGAGTGTGTCAGTATTTACAGGGGGTCCCCGGGAGTGTGTCAGTATTTACAGGGGGTCCCCGGGAGTGTGACAGTATTTACAGGGGGTCCCCGGGAGTGTGTCAGTATTTACAGGGGGTCCCCGGAAGTGTGTCAGTATTTACAGGGGATCCCCGGGAGTGTGTCTGTATTTACAAGGGGTCCCCGGGAGTGTCTCAGTATTTACAGGGGGTCCCCGGGAGTGTGTCAGTATTTACAGGGAGTCCCCTGGGAGTGTGTCAGTATTTACAGGGGGTCCCCGGGAGTGTGTCAGTATTTACAGGGGGTCCCCGGGAGTGTGTCAGTATTTACAGGGGGTCCCCGGGAGTGTGTCAGTATTTACAGGGGGTCCCCGGGAGTGTGTCAGTACTTACAGGGGGTCCCCGGGTGTGTGTCATTATTTACAGGGGGTCCCCGGGAGTGTGTCAGTATTTACAGGGGGTCCCCGGGTGTGTGCCAGTATTTACAGGGGGTCCCCGGGAGTGTGTCAGTATTTACAGGGGGTCCCCGGGAGTGTGTTAGTAATTACAGGGGGTCCCCGGGAGTGTGTCAGTGTTTACAGGGGGGCCCCAGGAGTGTGTCAGTAATTACAGGGGGTCCCCGGGAGTGTGTCAGTATTTACAGGGGGTCCCCGGGAGTTTGCGGTATTTACAGGGGATCCCCGGGAGTGTGTCAGTATTTACAGGGGGTCCCCGGGAGTGTGTCAGTATTTACAGGGGGGCCCCGGGAGTGTGTCAGTAATTACAGGGGGTCCCCGGGAGTGTGTCAGTATTTACAGGGGGGCCCCGGGAGTGTGTCAGTAATTACAGGGGGTCCCCGGGAGTGTGTCAGTATTTACAGGGGGTCCCCGGGAGTGTGCGGTATTTACAGGGGATCCCCGGGTGTGTGTCAGTATTTACAGGGGGTCCCCGGGAGTGTGCGGTATTTACAGGGGTCCCCGGGAGTGTGTCAGTATTTACAGTGGGTCCCCGGGAGTGTGCGCTATTTACAGGTGAACCCCGGGAGTGTGTCAGTATTTACAGGGGGTCCCCGGGAGTATGTCAGTATTTGCAGGGGGTCCCCAGGAGTGTGCGGTATTTACAGGGGATCCCTGGGAGTGTGTCAGTATTTACAGGGGGTCCCTGGGAGTGTGTCAGTATTTACTGGGAGTCCCCGGGTGTGTGTCAGTATTTACAGGGAGTCCCCGGGAGTGTGTCAGTATTTACAGGGGGTCCCCGGGAGTGTGTCAGTATTTTCAAAGGTTGAGTCAAGACCCGGTGGTGTCCATCCATTGACTGATCTTTATGGTGCAAACATGTCCAACCTCCAGGAACTACCAGCATTTTAGATTCAGGAAAAGGTAATTGCGAGTTCCTGGTATCTGATGGTGACCCAATTGCCCTGGTGTTTTAACACTCACTCTGAGATGGTGGTTTCAGGGTTCAAGTCCCACTCCAGAGATTTGAGCACAAAATCCAGGCTGACACCCCAGCTGCACTCTCAGAGGTTTTTTTCATTCATTCATGGGATGTGGGCATCGCTGGCAAGGCCAGCATTGATTGCCCAACCCTAGTTGCCTTTGAGAAGGTGGTGGTGAGCCGCCTTCTTGAACCACTGCAGTCCGTGTGGTGAAGGTGCTCCCACAGTGCTGTTAGGGAGGGAGTTCCAGGATTTTGACCCAGCGACGATGAAGGAACGGCGATATATGTCCAAGTTAGGATGTCGTGTGACTTGGTGGGAAACTTGGAGGTGATAGTGTTCCCATGCGCCTGCTGCCCTTGTCCTTCTAGATGGAAGAGCTTGTGGGTTTGGGAGGTGCTGTCGAAGAAGCCTTGGCGAGTTGCTACAGTGCGTCTTGTAGATGGTACACACTGCAGCCACGGTATGCCGGTGGTGGAGGGAGTGAATGTTTAAGGTGATGGATGGGGTGCCAATCAAGTGGGCTGTTTTGTCCTGGATGGTGTCGACCTTATTGATTGTTGTTGGAGCTG
This sequence comes from Squalus acanthias, assembly GCA_030390025.1. Classification (NCBI taxonomy): domain Eukaryota; kingdom Metazoa; phylum Chordata; class Chondrichthyes; order Squaliformes; family Squalidae; genus Squalus; species Squalus acanthias. Next base: position 80,144,975 of record CM059427.1, read on the forward strand.
CACTCATCCAGGCAAGTGGAGAGTATTCCATCACACTCCTGACTTGTGCCTTGTAGATGGTGGAAATGCTTTGGGGAGTCAGGAGGTGAGACACTCGCTACAGAATACCTAGCCTCTGACCTGCTCTTGTTGCCACGGTATTTATGTGGCTGGTCCAGTTAAGTTTCTGGTCAATGGTGACCCCCAGGATGTTGATGGTGGGGGATTCGACAACGGTAATGCCGTTGAATTACAAGGGGAGGTGTTTAGACTCTGGGGATATGCTGGCAAGGCCAGCATTTATTGCCCATCCCTAGTTGCCCTTGAGAAGGTGGTGGTGAGCCGCCTTCTTGAACCGTTGCAGTCCGTGAACTGGGTAACTTGGTCAGTCACTTCAGAGGGCAGTTAAGAGTTAACCACGTTGGTGTGGGTCTGGAGTCACATATAGGCCAGACTGGGTAAGGACGGCAGGTTTCCTTCCCTAAAGGAACATTACTGAACCAGTTGGTTGTTTTGCAATTCGACAGCTTCACGGTCACTTTTACTGACTTTTTATCTCCAGATTTATTTTGTTATATTTTCTCAAATTACCATGATGGGATTTAAACTCAGAGGGGTGAGTTTTTCGGGGGGTCAGCGGGCATGTTTGGTAGCGGGTCGGGTGGGAAAATTTGTTTCTTTGAGAGTGGGTAGGGAACTGGCTGTCAACCCGCCTCCACGCTCGTCTCCCAAAGGTCAGGTCTGTCAGCGCTGAACAGACCCGACACCAAGTGGCGGGGGAGGCAATTTAGATTATTAAGAGCTTGTTACCAGGCAGTTAAAAACTATTTTAAGCTCACCTTTAGATTTTTAGAGTTCGCCCATGGCTTCCCCACTGCTCGGGGATCACGTCAGGTAAGCAGGTCGGGCGTTGTATCAGCATGTGATGATTTCTTTACTTGACAGCTACAAATGTGCTATAAAAGCTCCCATCTCACAGCTGTTCACTTTCCAAGGTCAGACGCTGTTGCTTACTGCATTTGGAAGACAGATTGAGCTTTATGCAGGTTGAAAGTGTTTGGAGCAAACTCTCTACGCAGTGTCACCTCATTGGAACAACCTCTCTCACCATTGACCAGATTGCTTCTGTCATCTCAACTTCACCTGCCATCTATTACATCAGCATTGGTGCCCTTGAAACTATCTCATCTTGGTCCTCAGAATCTGACCACGATCAGCCCCAACACTAGCAGCACCAAGCACACCAGCAGCACCAACAACAACACCAACCTTCTCCGCAATCAGCTTGTGATGGGGATGTGATGAGTGGCGAAGCAGGATGAGGTTGAGTGTGGCTTTGCAGTAACGCAGTAATCTGCTGAGATCATTGAAAGGTTTGTGCCACTGCAGCCTAGTCCTCCTAACAACATCCCTGCTTGTGTCCTCCTGTGCAATGTGCAACCAGGCTGCGTTGATCTCCTGGGGTGGTCTCTTCCGCCCATGGGAAGGGAAGAGAACCTCCCTGTGTGCTGTGACTCCCTCCATAAGCATAAGGGAGGTTGTGTAGAACACTGACAGCACAACTGTCAAAATGAATTTGCGCATGGTCCCTTTAAGGAAACCGGCTGATGACGCGTCATCAAGTGACGTCATCAACTTGCTTCCTTCAATTGGCCGGCAAACCCGCTGGGCGGGCTTAACAAGCCCAATCAGCGTAAAATCATTCTACACAGCGGTCTGGAGCCAGCAGTGGGGTCGGGACCCGCTACTGACGTCACCCGCCACAGACCGGCCGAGGTAGGGAGAAATCGTGGCCAGATTCTCTGGATTATTAGTCCTGGCCTCTAAATTACTGGAGCAGTGACATAACCACTGCACTACCGTACCCATATGGCATCAAAGCCCCTGGAACTGAACCCTATGGAACGGGACCTCATGAGTCAGTGCCCATTGAACTGGGCTCAAGGAAGGAGACAGTCGGAGAGGAAACAGAGGTTGCCTAGCTAGGAAGATGATTCATTCAGCCTCCAGGGAAGGATAGGTAAGGCTTTAATTCCTATTCCTCCTTCAGGTTCTTACATGCTCTCATGTGACTCACACTGGATGCGATGCCACAGATAACAGTTCCGCACCCAACGATCTGTTGTTTCAGCCTGGACTAACAGTTGGCAGACTATTCAAGCACAGAGGGCATCAGTGCCAACACAACACAACACACGCAGACACACAGACACACACACAAACACAGACAGACACACACACACAAACACAGACACACAGACATACAGACACACACACACACACACACACAAACACAGACACACACACAGACATACAGACACACACACACACACACAAACACAGACACACACACACAGTCACATACACAGACATACAGACACACACACACACACAAACACAGACACACACACAGTCACACACACAGACATACAGACAGACACACACACACACACACACACAGTCACATACACAGACATACAGACACACACACACACACAAACAGACACACACACACAGTCACATACACAGACCTACAGACACACACACACACAAACACAGACACACACAGTCACACACACAGATATACAGACACACACACACACACACACAAACACAGACACACACAGTCACACACAGATATACAGACACACACACACATACACACACAAAAACAGACACACACACACAGTCACACACACAGACATACAGACACACACACACACACAAACACAGACACACACACAATCACACACACAGACATACAGACACACACACACAAACAGACACACACACACAACACAGACACACACACACAGTCACACACACAGACATACAGACACACACACACACACACAGACACACACATACAGTCACACACACAGACATACAGACACACACACACAGTCACACACACAGACATACAGACAGACACACACACACACACAAACACACACACACAGTCACACACACTCAGACATACAGGACACACACAGACACGCACTCAGTCACAGACACACACTGACACACACAGTCACACACACACTGACACACACAGATGCACACACACACACAGACACACACACAGTCACAGACACACACTGACACACACAGTGACACACACACTGACACACACTGACACACACACACAGACACACACACACACACAGACACACACACACACACAGAATCAGAGAATCATAGAATGGTTACAGCACAGAAGGAGGCCATTCGGCCCGTCGATCCCATGCCAGCTCTCTGCAAGAGTGCTACATCTAGTCCCACACGCCTGCCCTTTCCCCATAGCCAGTGGCAGCATGGATACGAAATTGGCTAAGTGACAGGAAACAGAGAGTAGTGGGGAACAGTTGTTTTTCGGACTGGAGGAAGGTATACAGTGGTGTTCCCCAGGGGTTGGTTCTAGGACCACTGCTTTTCTTGATATATGTTAATGACTTGGACTTGGGTGTACAGGGCACAATTTCAAAATTTGCAGATGACACAACACTTGGAAGTATAGTGAACAGTGAGGAAGCTAGTGATAGACTTCAAGAGGGCATAGACAGGCTGGTGAAATGGGCAGACACGTGGCAGATGAAATTTAACACAGAAAAGTGCGAAGTGATACATTTTGGTAGGAAGAACGAGGAGAGGCAATATAAAGTAAAGCGTACAATTCTAAAAGGGGGTGCATGAACAGAGACTTGGGGGTATATGTGCACAAATCGTTGGACGTGGCAGGACAAGTTGAGAAAGTGTTTAAAATAGCATACGGGATCCTGGGCTTCATAAATAGAGGCATAGAGTACAAGAGCAAGGAAGTTATGATGAACCTGTATAAAACACTGGTTTGGCCTCAACTGGAGTATTGTGTCCAATTCTGGGCACCACACTTTAGGAAGGATGTGAAGGCCTTAGAGATAGAGACGTTTAAAATCATGAGGGGTCTGGACAGAGTAGATAGAGAGAAACTGTTCCCATTTGCGGAAGGGTCGAGAACCAGAGGACACAGATTTAAGGTGATTGGCAGAAGAACCAAAGACGACATGAGGAGAAACTTTTTTACTCAGCGAGTGATTAGGATCTGGAATGCACTGCCTGAAAGGGTGGTGGAGGCAGATTCAATCACGGCTTTCAAAAGGGAGTTGGATAAGTACCTGAAGGGAAAAAATTTGCAGGGCTATGGGGAAAGGGCGGGGGAGTGGCACTAGCTGAAGTGCTCTTGCAGAGAGCTGGCATGGGCTCGACGGGCCGAATGGCCTCCTTCTGTGCTGTAACCATTGGATGATTCTATGATTCTACGTCTTCCTATAATGCTTTCTCCTCTTCTGCATCTTACTCGCCCCTCTGCGAACGGATGCCTTAAATCTGAAATGACAGCATAAAATGCTGGAAATACTCAGCAGGTCAGGGCTGATAAGTGGCAGGTAACATTCGTGCCACACAAGTGCCAGGCAATGACTATCTCCAACAAGCGAGAGTCTAACCACCGCCCCTTGACATTCAATGGCATTACCATCACCGAATCCCCCACCATCAACATCCTGGGGGTCACCATTGACCAGAAACTTAACTGGACCAGCCACATAAATACTGTGGCAACAAGAGCAGGTCAGAGGCTGGGTATTCTGCAGCGAGTGTCTCACCTCCTGACTCCCCAAAGCCTTTCCACCATCTACAAGGCACAAGTAAGGAGTGTGATGGAATACTCTCCACTTGCCTGGATGAGTGCAGCTCCAACAACACTCAAGAAGTTCGACACCATCCAGGACAAAGCAGCCCGCTTGATTGGCACCCCATCTACCACATTAAACATTCACTCCCTCCACCACCGGCGTACCGTTGCTGCAGTGTGTACCATCTACAAGATGCACTGCAGCAACTCGCCAAGGCTTCTTTGGCAGCACCTCCCAAACCCACGACCTCTCCCACCTAGAAGGACAAGGGCAGCAGGCGCATGGGAACACTACCACCTCCAAGTTACCCTCCAAGTCACACACCATCCTGATTTAGAAGTATATCGCCGTTCCTTCATTGTCGTTGGATCAAAATCCTGGAAATCCCTACCTAACAGCACTGTGGGAGTACCTTCACCACACGGACTGCAGCGGTTCAAGAAGGCGGCTCACCACCACCTTCTCAAGGGCAATTAGGGATGGGCAATAAATGCAGGCCTTGCTAGCGACGCCCACATCCCATGAACGAATTTAAAAAAAACCTGAAAAAATTAACGCTGTTTCCCTCTCCACGGATGTTGCCTGACCTCCTGAGTATTTACAGCATTTTCTGTCTTCTCAGAGACCTTCCTTTACCATCCGGGGCCTTGCAAGTGTACAGCAGCACTCTCTGCACACTTAAAATACTTTTAACATGTATCGTACCAAGCCACTTCTTCAATAAAATAAAAAAATCCATTCCAAAAGCTTAAATGTAAACTTACCTGAAAGATGTGTGACTCCCTTTAAGAGGTGCTGACAGCATCTCTGTCGGTCTGCTGAACGCTCGGCTTTCAGAGCGAGCTCAGGACCCAGCGCTGAGCTCTGACAGTGCAGCCTCAGTACTGGCAATGGGAGAGACTCTGGAGGAAGGCTAGAACCCACGAACCTCTGACCCAGAGGTGAGAGTTGAAACACCACAGCACCAGGGTCACAGGGTCACTGTAGCTCAAGATAGATACGAATGAGGAAGTTCCATTTGGCCCATGCTTATGCTCATCCTGCCCTGTCCCGGCTTTACGTTCAGACATAAGGGACTAGTGTCCAGAGACACAGTGGGCTCTGCCTTTAGAGGGAGACTCACTGAGAGCAAACGTCAGTTATATATGTGGGGTTATGGGGATAGGATGGGATATGTTAGGGGGAATTAAATACATGGGGATAGGGTGGGATAGGTGCAGGCTCGATGTGGGGATTCTGTGTGAGAAAGCAGGGACAGGGTACTGGATTTGGATGATCAGCCATGATCGTATTGAATGGTGGAGCAGGCTCGATGGGCCGAATGGCCTACTCCTGCTCCTAGATTCTATGTTTCTATGTTTCTACTCCCGGGGACCCCCTGTAAATACTGACACACTCCCGGGGACCCCCTGTAAATACTGACACACTCCCGGGACCCCCTGTAAATACTGACACACTCCCGGGGACCACCTGTAAATACCGCACACTCCCGGGGACCCACTGTAAATACTGACACACTCCCGGGGACCCCCTGTAAATACTGACACACTCCTGGGGACCCCCTGTAAATATTGACACACACCCGGGGACCCCCTGTAAATACTGACACACTCCCGGGGACCCCCTGTGAATACTGACACACTCCTGGGGTCCCCCTGTAAATACTGACACACTCCCGGCATCCCCTGTAAATACTGACACACTCCCGGTAACCCCCTGTAAATACTGACACACTCCCGGGGACCCCCTGTAAATACCGCACACTCCCGGGGGCCCCCTGTAAATACTGACTCACTCCCGGGGACCCCTGTAAATACCGCACACACCCGGGGACCCCTGTAAATACCGCACACTCCCGGGGACCCACTGTAAATACTGACACACTCCCGGGGACACCCTGTAAATACTGACACACTCCCGGGGACCCCCTGTAAATACTGACACACTCCCAGGGACCCCCTGTAAATACCGCACACACCCGGGGACCCCCTGTAAATACCGCACATTCCCGGGGACCCACTGTAAATACTGACACACTCCCGGGGACACCATGTAAATACTGACACTCTCCCGGGGGCCCCCTGTAAATACTGACACACTCCCGGGGACACCCTGTAAATACTGACACACTCCCGGGGACCCCCTGTAAATACTGACACACTCCCGGGGACCCCCTGTAAATACTGACACACTCCCGGGGACCCCCTGTAAATACTGACACACTCCCGGGGGCCCCCTGTAAATACTGACACACTCCCGGGGACCCCCTGTAAACACTGACACACTCCCAGGGACCCACTGTAAATACTGACACACTCCCGGGGGCCCCCTGTAAATACTGACACACTCCCGGGGACCCCCTGTAAATACTGACACACTCCCATGGACCCACTGTAAATACTGACACACTCCCGGGGACCCCCTGTAAATACTGACACACTCCCGGGGCCCCCCTGTAAATACTGACACACTCCCGGGGACCCCCTGTAAATACTGACACACTCCCGGGGACCCCCTGTAAATACTGACACACTCCCGGGGACCCCCTGTAAATACTGACACACTCCCGGGGACCCCCTGTAAATACTGACACACTCCCGGGGACCCCCTGTAAATACTGACACACTCCCGGGGACCCCCTGTAAATACTGACACACTCCCGGGGACCCCCTGTAAATACTGACACACTCCCGGGGACACCATGTAAATACTGACACTCTCCCGGGGGCCCCCTGTAAATACTGACACACTCCCGGGGACACCCTGTAAATACTGACACACTCCCGGGGGCCCCCTGTAAATACTGACACACTCCCGGGGACCCCCTGTAAATACTGACACACTCCCGGGGACCCCCTGTAAATACTGACACACTCCCGGGGGCCCCCTGTAAATACTGACACACTCCCGGGGACCCCCTGTAAATACTGACACACTCCCAGGGACCCACTGTAAATACTGACACACTCCCGGGGGCCCCCTGTAAATACTGACACACTCCCGGGGACCCCCTGTAAATACTGACACACTCCCAGGGACCCACTGTAAATACTGACACACTCCCGGGGACCCCCTGTAAATACTGACACACTCCCGGGGACCCCCTGTAAATACTGACACACTCCCGGGGACCCCCTGTAAATACTGACACACTCCCGGGGACCCCCTGTAAATACTGTCACACTCCCGGGGACTCCCTGTAAATACTGACACACTCCCAGGGACCCATTATCCTAACTCATGAGAGATTCTGTCAGCTACAAATGAAAACATTGCTCTCGTTTCAGAATATGTTTATTAATTGTCATTATTGGACTAACACAAAAATTACAGAAATCCGATGGCAGATGGAGAGAGTTTTAATGACTTTGCCCACCCTGGGTTAGGGGAGAGGAGAAACTAACCAAGGTTTATCTCATGTACTCCGTTCCCTTGCCTCTGATCCCATTCCCCCTGTAGATCCCATCATTTGGTAAATGGTTAACAAGGGGCAGAGACTCAGGTGGCGGAAATTTCCTTGGGGAAGGGGAGATTTTCTCTGATGAGAGGTGGGCGGAACCCCCAGCGAAACTCTGTGAATGGCTAAAAACGGCCAAGGGCGCCATTTCCTCACAGTTCCGTCGATCTTGCACCGATGTTATCACCAGAGATTGGAAGAGCCCCAGGGAAATTCAGGGCTGGGTTTTTCGCTAGATTTACAAGGACGATACCAGAACTGAGAGGTTATAACTATCAGGAAAGATTGAACCCGCTGGGGCTCTTTTCTCTAGAAAAGAGAAGAACGAGGGTTGACCTGATCGAGGTCTTTAAAATTATGAAGGGGTTTGACCGGGTAGATGTAGAGAAGATGTTTCCACTTGCAGAGTAATCAAAAACTAGACGCCATAAATCTAAGATATTCACTAATAAATCCAATAGGGAATTCAGGAGAAACTTCTTTACCCAGAGGGTGGTGAGAATGTGGAACTCGCTACCACAGGGAGTGGTTGAGGTGAATAACAGAGATGCATTTAAGGGGAAGCTGGATAAACACATGAGGGAGAAAGGAATCGAAGGATATGCTGATAAGGTGAGATGAAGAGGGTGGGAGGAGGCTCGTGATGAGCATAAACACCAGCACGGACCAGTTGGGCCGAATGGCCTATTTCTCTGCTGTAAATTCAATCTAAGAACAAAGAGTGGGTTTACATTTTCACTCAGAGGGTTATTAGAGCAGGGAACACTTTACCACACGGGATTATTGAGGCAATGACTGTAACAAGGGAAAAATATGAAAGGAGATGAGGTAAGGGCAGGAAAATAGGATTAGCGCAGAGCGCTTGAGTTGAAGAGCTAGCAGTGGCAGTCTCAAAGGGCCGAATGGCCTCCTTCGGTGCCGTAATCTCGATGATTCTATAATTCTCTCAGAGGGGAGGAGTGGCAGACTGCGGAGGGGTAAGGAGGGTTGGGCGGCATGAAGATCATTAGAGGGACTGAAGATTTATGTTTGCCTGCGTTTCCCTGACTGTTCTTCATCGGGAGAAGATCTTCACTCAGAGACCGAGATTGGAAGTAACTTTCCAATTACTGAACGGTACTATTCGAAGGTTGGGCGTTTTCCAACACTCTAGTCGGAGCTAGTTGCAGGTTCTCCAGTTGGGTATGTTAGCAAATTATCTAACAGGTTTAACAGTTGAGAACTTCTAACAGATCGGCGTGGAATTGAGCACATTCTTTGAGCCACAAAAATTGTCTTCTGGTTTCCACTTCCTCAACCTTAGCGTTGCCAACTCTGGCAGGATGTGATCCTGAAGGTTTCATCACATGACCTCCTCCATCCAATTGCCTCGCCCCCCAACCCCCCAAGCTCCCGGCCCTATTGGTCAGCCAACATGTCCAACCTCACGGCGTAACGCCTTCCCATTGGAACACGAGCAGACTCTTTGTTACCCGATTGGATGATTCTTAAGAGCCTTTTCTCTCCCAACGCCAACATTTTTATATCTTAATAAACAAAAGAGCTGGAAGATTTTATTTTATTTTATTTATACCTTGAGTTGAGGTTTATGTGCACAAATCGTTGAAGGTGGCAGGGCAGGGTGAGAAAGCGGTTAAAGCATACGGGATACTGGGCTTCATAAATAGAAGCATATGATGAACCTGTATAAAACACTGGTTCAGCCTCAACTGGAGTATTGTGTCCAATTCTGGGCACCGCACTTTAGGAAGGATGTGAAGGCCTTATAGAGAGGGTGCAGAGGAGATTTACGAGAATGGTTCCAGGGATGAGGGACTTCAGTTACGTGGATAAACTAGAGAAGATGGAATTGTTCTCCTTAGAGCAGAGAAGGTTGAGAAGAGATTTGATAGAGGTGTTCAAAACATGAAGGGTCTGGATAGGGTAGATAGAGAGAAACTGTTCCCATTGGCGGAAGGGTCAAGAACCAGAGGACACAGATTTAAGGTGATTGGCAAAAGAACCAAAGGCGACATGAGGAGAAACTTTTTTACGCAGCGAGTGGTTATGATCTGGAATGCACTGCCTGAAAGGGTGGTGGAGGCAGACTCAATCGTGGCTTTCAAAAGGGAATTGGAAAAGTACCTGAAGGAAATATATTTGCAGGGCTATGGGGAAAGGGCGGGGGAGTGGGACTAGCTTGACGGGCCGAATGGCCTCCTTCTGTGTTGTAACCATTCTATTTATCTATGATTCTACCGATGATTTTTCTTTCCTGGATTGTCCTGGAGATTAATCTTGAATTCCCAGAGGCTCTAGGACAATCCTGGAGGGTTGGTGACCCACCCAGTGGGGGTGGGTAGTGGGGGTGGGGGTGCGGAGAGGGGTAGGGGGGTTTAAATGCAGGCGCACTCCTCCGTGATTATATTGGGGACAGTCTCGTATTTGAAGGTGTAGCCGCTGTCGGATGTTGTCCTCACTCTCAGGGGCTTCATTGTCCCAGGGACGGACGTGCAGCACACCTTGAGGCCAAGGCTTGAGGTCAGCCTACTGGAGTTGGAGCAGGTCCCGTTGCAGTAGTAGAAGGTGAAGATGCTGGGTTGGACAATCCAGTTGCCCCATCCCAATTCCTCGAAAGAGATGTTGATGGCGGAGCGGTGGCAATCGTCGTGGATCAGCTCAGGAAACGGCGGCCTTTGAAGGAGACTGACGTAGGCTGGGGACCAGGGGACCGTAGAGCGCCTGGATCGCGCGGGAGCCGAGGACTTTGTAGAGGACAGGATGAAGGGCAGGTTGACCTGATCCGCCACGCACAGGCAGCCGGGGCACTTGACCTGAAGGAAAAGTATTTTGTGTGAGACGTACGGGAGGAAGGGCTCGGAGATGTGAAAGACCACCCACTGCCCTTGTATCGCCACGCTCTCAGCTGCTCTGGCGAAGCTGCCATGCTGGGTGAGAAAGTACAGCTCGGCGGGGGAGTCGGTGCTGGCCTCTGCCAGGGTCAACTGGACTCCAGCGTAGAACCAGAACTCGCCAGAAGTCACCAGACGGCTGTGGGAGTGCACGGACAGCTGGAAGATGTAACTGTAATTGCCCACGAATCCCTCATACCGCAGGTCACACGGGATGTCTGTAATTAAAGGGAGGGGGAGAGGTGGATAGGAAAGGATTACAAAGAGGGCAAAATGTGTACAAAATGGAATGATTTGCATTCGTTTTTTTTCCGTGTTCACCCATCACCCCCTGTGCTCGCTGACCGACAGTGGCTCCCGATTAAGCACCGCCTCGATTTTAAAATTCTCATCTTTGTTTTCAAATCCCTCCATGGCCTCGCCCCTCCCCATCTCTAGCCTTACATCCAATGTTCCCTCTTATTTTTTTTGGGTGCGTGGCCCACTCAAATTTCCGCGCGTGCGAGGTTTTTCCATTTAAAAGCCGGTGAGCGCGGCCTGCGCGGGACCGCCAGACCGCCGCGTGGCCAGGCAGCCGCACAGCTTAACGGGAACATTGCACACAACCCTCTGAGATCTCTGCGCTCCTCCAATTCTGGCCTCTTGAGCATCCCCGATTTTAATCGCTTCACCATTGGCGGCCGTGCCTTCAGCTGCCTCGGCCCTAAGCTCTGGAATTCCCTCCCTAAAACTCTCCGCCTCTAATGTCGCTCTTTAAAACCTATCTCTTTGACCAAGCTTTTGGTCACCTGCCCTAATTTCTCCTTATGTGGCTCGGTGTCAAATTTTTATGTCTTATAATACTCCTGTGAAACGCCTTGGGACGTTTTACTACGTTAAAGGCGCTATATAAATACACGTTGTTGTTGTTGTTGTTTTTGCATCCCCTCAATTCTGATAACTTCCGCGTGAATCTTTTCTGCACTTTCTCCAGTGTTTCAATATCCTTTTTGTAACATGGAGACTGGAACTGTGCTCAGTACTCCAAATGTGGTCTGACCAAAGTTCTATATAAATGGAACATAAACCTCCCTGCTTTTGTATTCTATTCCTTTAGAAATAAAGCCCTGTGTTTTGTTTGCACTCTTTACAGCCTTATCGAGCGTGTTGCTACTTTTAGCGATTTGTGTATCTGTATTCCCAGATCTCTTTGTTCCTCGACCCCAGTGGTTCTAAAAACTGGGGTCCGCGGACCCCTGGGGGGTGGGGGAGGGGCGACGGGTCCGGCCGGTCCGTAGAGACTTTCCGGGGGTCCGGGAAATAATGTGGAAGTGCGGCCGGAGGCGGGAGTGGAGTGTAGCCGGAGGCGGGGGTGGAGTGCGGCCGGAGGCGGGCTTGTTGCGAGGCCGGGAGGCGGGGGTGGAGTGCGGCCGGGAGGCGGGGGTGGAGTGCGGCCGGAGGCGGGCTTGTTGCGAGGCCGGGAGGCGGGGGTGGAGTGCGGCCGGAGGCAGGCTTGTTGCGAGGCCGGGAGGCGGGGGTGGAGTGTGGCCGGAGGCGGGCTTGTTGCGAGGCCGGGAGGGAGTGCGGCCGGTGGCGGGGGTGGAGTGCGGCCGGAGGCAGGCTTGTTGCGAGGCCGGGAGGCGGGGGTGGAGTGCGGCCGGAGGCGGGGGTGGAGTGCGGCCGCCACTTGTGCAGTGCAGAGTGGGCCACCTCTCCTAGGATGGGCGCGCACGTGGAGGAGCGCCGAGAGCGGCACGAAGATTGCCAGAACAGGAGCTGGTGGATCTGCCCTGTGACCACTCGCTCAAACTTTCTCCCCACATCACCAGTTGATCCCCTATTTTAGCGACACTTTCCCTCCCTCGTCTGGGGAAAAAGATCACACCAAGGATAGGCAGACTCTGCAGTGAGAAGCAGACACACCCATCTCACTGATATCTGTATGTAAATACCTGTTTTCTTAAAAGCATTATTAAAACACTCTTTACATGCAGCACTTGCATATTATGAGTATTATATAGTATTATAATTTAGTTGGGGGGGGGCCGTGATTAGCCTGAATTGCAAGGGGGTTGGAGTACAAGAGTAAGGAAGTCTTGATACAATTGTACAGGGCTCTGGTGAGACCACACCTGGAGTACTGTGCACAGATTTGGTCTCCTTATCTAAGGAAGGACAAACATGCCTTAGAGGCGGTGCAACGAAGGTTCACTAGATTGATTCCTGGGATGAGAGGGCTGTCCTATGAGGAGAGATTGTGTAGATTGGGCCTATACTCTCTGGAGTTTAGAAGACTGGGAGGTGATCTCATTGAAACATATAGGCCTAAAAATTCGATTGCTTTGCGCCTCCCACTAACGGGGCGCAAAGCAACTAGCGCCCAGGCGTGGCGCTGCCAATGCCTCCCGCGAAATTCAACGGGAGGTTAGCGGCGGCAGTAACCGTTAGCGGCCCGAGGCTCTGCGCCGCTGGCGATGACGTCATCACCGTGCGCAGCGCCCCGGCCGCGATCTTCGGTAGCGCCCCCTGAGTTACCGCCGGACACTATGTCCGACAGGGTGAAGGGGGCCTACCTGCGGCCGGGGCGGCGCAAATTAAAGGCGAGGTGCCGGGCGGCCATTTTTGTTGCTGGCCGCCTGCCAGCACCTGCCCCTGTCACCGTCTCCGGCCTCCTGAGCAGCCCCCCCGCGGAGTGCTGGCTGCGCTCCGTGAGCCCGGCACTTCTCTTGAGTGCCGGGCTCTTTTGCCGGCACTCCGATCCCTTGTGGCCCAGCTGGGCCCCGGGTCGCGCTGCACAAGGCCCCTCCTCTTTAAGAAGGGGAGGAAGCCCTGCAGTATCGCGGCACGCGCTGTGACACGTAGCGCCGCAATATTCCCTCGCAGTGCCCCAAGAGGGAGGCGGGGCGCTTCCAGTAACGCCCCGCTTCCCTCTTGGGACGCTACCAATGAATTTCGGCCGTGAGCCCGGCGAAGTTAGCGCCCCAAAGGGGGTGCGACTCAATTTTTCCCCCATAAAATTCTGAGGGGGATTGACAGGGTAGATGCTGAGAGGTTGTTTCCCCTGGCTGGAGAGTTTAGAACTAGGGGGCATAATCTCAGAATAAGGGGTCGGCCATTTAAGACTGAGATGAGGAGGAATTTCTTCACTCCGAGGGTTGTGAATCTTTGGAATTCTCTGCCCCAGAGGGCTGTGGAGGCTCAGTCATTGAGTATATTCAAGGCTGAGAGCAATAGATTTGAGGACTCTATGGGAAATCAAGGGATGTGGAGATCGGGCGGGAAAGGGAGTTGAGGTCGAAGCTCAACTGTGATATTGAGTGACGGAACAGGCTCAAGGGGCCGTATGGCCTACTCTGCTCCTAATTCTTATGTTCCTATGTTCTTAAAAGCATTATTAAAACACTCTTTACATGCAACACTTTCATATTATGAGTATTATAATTTAGATGGGGAGGGGTCCATGATTACTGATCCATTTGAAAAGGGGTCCTTCAACCAACAACGTGAGAGAATCACTGCTCCACCACAATTAGTTTCTTACCTTCCACGGAATCAGTGCCCTTCTCAATCCTCCTGCTAAAATCAGCCACCTGCTGTATTGAATGATATTTGCCATTTATTCACCCACTCTGGAAGCCTCTTGATGCCTTTCTGTATTTTGGTGCAGTCCTCCACGTTATTAGCTACACCCCCCACATTTGGTATCCTCTGCAACGTTCGACACCGTGGGGTTAATTATGAGGTGAGATGACAATGTAAAATGCGCAAAATTGGCTCAGCTGCCCGTTAATCATCAGCCGAGGCTCAGTGGGTAGCAATCTTGCCTCTGAGTCAGAAGGTTGTGGGTTCAAGTCCCCACTCCAGAGACTTGAGCACAAAATCCAGGCCGACGCTCCCAGTGCAGTGCTGAGGGAGCGCTGCGCTGCCGGAGGTGCCGTCTTTCGGATGAGACATTAAACTGAGGCCCCGTCTGCCCTCTCAGGCGGACGTAAAAAATCCCGCGGCCACTATTTCGAAGAAGAGCAGGGGAGTTCTCCCCGGTGTTCTGGGCCAATATTTATCCCTCAACCAACATCACAAAAACAGATGATCTGGTTATTATCACATTGCTGCTTGTGGGAGCTTGCTGTGCGCAAATTGGCTGCCGCGTTTCCTACATTACAACAGTGACTACACTTCAAAAAGTACTTCATTGGCTGTAAAGCGCTTTGGGACGTCCTGAGGTGGTGAAAGGCGCTACAGAAATGCAAGTCTTTCTTTTTTAATGTAGGGAATGAGATAATTAACAAGTTTTATAAAAACAAAAATGAACCTTACTGGTAACGGGGAATGAAATGACCTCTGATTTATCATCGTCCTTGTTGTATCTTTGATGGCCAATCCACCGAGTGAGGCGTCGCGCCAGTCTGCGGTTTTTGAACGGATTTCTCAGCTCTTGATTGGTTTGGTTGCAGCTCTGTGGGGCATCAGCCAGCCCCAGGCTCTGCAGAATCTTCTCCTGCACCTTCGCCAGAATTGCATCTTCACTGAGACTGTGCATCGAACAGGCAGCTCCCAGCCCAGGGACCCGGAGCGTCAGAATCAACAGTGCCACCGCCAACATGCTCAGGAACAACGGGACAGCAGACAGCTTCCGAGCAAAGAGCGGCTGAGACATTGAGACCGATAGATAGAGAGGAGACAGAGTGAGATACAAAGAGATAAAGGGAGAGAGCGATAGAGATAGAGACAGAGTGAGAGACACACACAGAGCCAGAGAGACAGAGAGAGAAATGGAGGATTAGACAGAGCAAGATGTACACAGAGAGGGAGAATCACACACAGATAGAGACAGAGAGAAAGAGGGAGAGAGAGAGAGAGAAAAAGAAGCAGACAGCGAGAGAGAGAATGAGACAGAGTGAGATCCAAAGAGAGAGGCACACACACAGATAGAGACAAAGAGAAATACAGAGGGATACAGAAAGTGAGAGAGAGATACAGAGAGTGAGTGAGGGAGAGAGTGAGAGAGAGACAGAGTGAGTGAGGGAGAGAGCGAGAGAGAGAGAGACAGAGAGTGAGTGAGGGAGAGAGTGAGAGAGAGAGAGAGAGAGCGAGAGAGAAAGTAGCAGACGGCAAGAGGGAGAATGAGACAGAGCGAGATCCAGAGAGACACACACGCACACACACAGAGATAGAGACACACAGAGCGAGAGACAGAGAGAGAAAGAACCAGAGAGACAGAGTGTGAGACAGAGCGAGAGACAGACAGACACGAGACAAGAATGTGAGAGAGATAGGGTGAGAGACTCAGGCAGAGGATAAGAGTGAAAGGTAGACACTGAGAGAAAGAATGAGAGAGGTGAACACAGAGGCACAGAAACAGAGATACGATACAACAATGGGGACTGAGAGGAACAGAGTTGGAAACCCAATGGGACAGTCACAAAGAGGATACAAAAGGAGACAGAGACAGAAATGAGCAGAGATACAGATGTAGACAAAGAGAGAGATAGAAATGTCCTTTAATTGATGTCTTCAGAACTCCTTCAGTCCCAGCAGACACGTCCTCAGCTGTTCACTGTGACCCTTGGAGGGGAGAGTGAGCTGCCAATCTTGTCATTCGCCCTGACAGTGCTGGTGAGTGTCCTGTCTCTGGCCCGCTCCCTGGCTCCCTTCTCACCGAGCACGTCAGTGTGAATGAGCGAAGTGGCCACTATCACAGCTGGTGACATTGGGCACATCCTCCAGGATTGTTCTAGGGGAAATGACGCAGCTCTCTCAGCGAGTTCAGCATTATCTCGGCTGGGAAGCAGAAGGCGCTATCTGTGGAATTTCTTGTTTTGGACCCAGGCAGTGGAGAAAACAGCCATCCCAGCGACTGAAACTCAACCAAAGCCAAAAATCTCACAGACACAGAGGGCAAAACAATACTAGACGGAAACTTAAACACCTCCACAGAGCTGGCGGGGGGCGGGGGGTGTTAGGATTGTCGACTCTTTTAGTCACCTCATACCTTTCTATGGCCTTTCACATCCTGGCCCTCCCCCTCCCCCTCCCCTTTTGCTATTCGAAGATGGGGAGAGAGCAGGGCAGTAGGATTCGTTTTGGATTGATACAGGACAGTTACAGAAAGACTTGCATTTCTATAGCGCCTTTCACGGCCTCAGGACATCCCAAAGCGCTTTACAGCCAAACAAGTACTTTTTGAAGTGTAGTCACTGTTGTAATGTAGGAAACGCAGCAGCCAATTTGTGCACAGCAAGCTCCCACAAACAGCAATGTGATAATGACCAGATATTCCATTTTAGCGATGTTGGTTGAGCGGAAAATATTGGCACAGGACACCGGGGATAACTTCCCTGCTTTTCTTTGAATAGTGGCCGTGGGATCTTTTACGTTCACCTGAGAGGGCAGATGGGGCCTCGGTTTAATGTCTCATCCGAAAGACGAGCCTTCCGACAGTGCAGCACTCCCTCAGCACTGCACTGGGAGTGTCAGCCTGGATTATGTGCTCAAGTCCCTGGAGTGGGACTCGAACCCACGACCTTCTAACTCAAAGGCGAGAGAGAGTGCTGCCCACTGAGCCACAGTTACAGGTCGGGTCGTGCACTTATCGGACTGTCCCTTTAAGGACGGCTTGTTTGGCCGTGCGCGTCTGGCTGAGGTCAGTCGCCACCCCGTTTCACAAAGGGGCCCTGAACCGAACATTAAGGCCCCAAATTCGCTTCTGCAGCGGAGCCGAACTTCACGTTCAGTCGGATCCTCTGGATGACTGACGGACGCTCTAACCAATATGGGGTGCGTCGCGCTCCCAGCGCACAGTCAGCCCACGCTCGCAGCACCCAATATTGGTCCCTGCAGTGCCCGCTTCTCACCCGAACGAGCACCTGTTGCCCAATCAAATATCTAGGCCGCAACTTTTATAAAAAAGTTCTGCTGGTGAGCGATGCCACAAAGATGCCAACCGATATTTGCAGTGCAGTGACATCATCGGGAGAGATCAGCACCTTGGTTGCTCAAAGATAAATGTCTTTATATATAGAGGACTGAGCTCCGAGTCTTCCTGCAATCACACAGCGGCGTCAGTGGGAATGCACGGCATGCCTGATGAGAACATTCAAGAAAGCATCGGCTAAATACGAGAACTTTCCCTGAGAGGGCGGTCGCTGCGTGTTGTTAGTGTGTCGGGGCGGGGTGGGGGGGGATGTGAAACCCTCACAGTCCTGACACAGAGTGGAACAACAGGGAAGACCTTGGAGTGAGGGCACAGACATTGAAAACTAAAAGAAAAGAAAGTACTGGTATTTCTACAGTGCCTTGCAGGACCTCAGAACGCCCCAAAGCGCTTTACAGCCAATGAGGTGTAGTCACTGTTGTAATGTGGGAAACACGGTAGCCAATTTGCGCACAGCAAGCTCCCACACACAACAATGAGATAATGACCGGATAATCATAATCTAGGCTGGCACTCCCAGTGCCAGTACTGAGGGAGTGCTGCACTGTCGGCGGTGCCGTCTTTCCAATGCGATGTTAAATCCCACTGCATTGTTTTGACGAAGAGCAAGGGGAGTTCTCCCCGGTGTCCTGGGATCAATATTTATCCTCAACCAACATCGCTATAAAACAGATTGGTTGTGATCACATTGCTGTCTGTGGGAGCTTACTGTGCGCTAATTGGCTGCCACGTTTCCCACATCACAACAGTGGCCGCACTTCGAAAAATGTGCTTCATTGGCTGTAAAGTGCTTTGGGACGTCCTGAGGTGGTGAAAGGTGCTGTGGAAATGCAAGTTCTCTATCGCTCTCTCTCTCTCACACACAACTGCTACCGTCCTGGCTCTCACTCTTGCCTGCAGGAGCAGTGCGTGTCGAGCCCAATCAGTGCTTCCTCACTTCTGTTCAGCTGCTTTGTATTAAATGTCAAAGGCAGTTCAGATTCTTCTAATTCTATCCCCCCCCCCCCCCACCACCCCGCTCCCTTGCTTGGGTCATAGCAGTGGCTGAGATAGCACAAATCCTTCTGCACCGCCACTTAGACACGGACACATACACCTCGCTTTCCTCATGGGATAGCTAATTCTGATTTCCCACCACAGCTCAGATAAGGGTTTTTGAATTCTTGTACAGGATATGCAGTCGTTCGTCGTCCCCCCCCCCCCCCCCCCGCACTCCACAGACAACTTACTATTCATAGGCTGGCCAGTCAATGGACGGTGGCCTCCTTTGCTCCCTACTCCCCGCCCCCTCACCCCCTCCCCACACTCCAGCCCTTATCGGTGTTGCCATGTCATGACGGCAGGGAGTATTTTGGTACTAAAAAGCAGCTGGACAAGCACTGGGCTACTCAAGACAACGAGCTAGCGAGCCGCACAGGAGGACAGAGAGAGGCTCGGAGGGGCTGAGGGGGGGACAGGGTGGGCACGGAATTTGAAGTAGACCTGCTGGCGGAAAGGGGGGGCTGTTACGAGGCGGACAGGATTACTCGCCATACCACTGAGATTCATGGAGAGGATAGCTTAGGAAATAAGCCTCACAGTGGGACTTTAGGGATGCTCTGAGGGAGACCTCTTCACAGGACGAGCAAGCAGACCAACCCGCCCGAACCCTCAGCTAACTGACTGGTAAGTAAAAATATCCGGAATAATTTAATGCGCGTATTCTGTGCTGTACAAATGAGCAGCTGTGAAGTAAGTGCCTTAAGAGGGTATTGGAATGTGCAATAGGGATATCAAACCGCATAAAGAGACTGTGTAGAGTATCAGAGTGTATAATGAGAAAAAAAAAGAAAGACTTGCAATTATACAATGCTTTTTACGACCACCGGACATCCCAAAGTGCTTTACAGCCAATTAAGTACTTTTTGAAGTGTAGTCACTGTTGTAATGTAGGAAACGGGGCAGCCAATTTGTGCACAGCAAGCTCCCACAAACAGCAATGTGATAATGACCAGATCATCCGTTTTAGTGATGTTGGTTGAGGGATAAATATTGGCCCAGGACACCGGGGAGAACTCCCCTGCTCTTCGAAATAGTGGCCGCGGGATCTTTTACGTCCACTTGAGAGAGCAGACAGGGCCTTGGTTTAACGTCTCATCTGAAAGACGGCACCTCCAACAGTGCAGCACTCCCTCAGCTCTGCACTGGAGTGTCAGCCTAGATTTTTGTGCTCAAGTCTCATGGAATGGGACTGGAACCCACAACCTTCTGACTCAGAGGCGAGAGAGAGTGCTACCCACTGAGCCACGGGATCAGAGTGTCTTAAGAGGGTATCGGAATGTGTAATCGGGATATCAAACTGCGTAAAGAGACTGTGTGGAGTATCAGAGTGTGCAATGAGGAGGTGTCAAAGCTACATTCAGCGAGGGTCACAGGATCGTGAGGATGTCCTCGACACGATGTCCAATCCAAAGGCTGATTGCTGGGGGGTGGGTGGAATGTATGATTGCACCCACTAAGAATAAGCTTCGACTGAGGAAGTGGGGAATGGGAAAATTAGGTTAGAGCAATGCGGACCAGTCGTCACTGTCAACAGGTTTCAACTAATATCAGTAATGCCTGCATACCAGTTGAGTGCCAGTGTTGAGATCCAAAGTGGATTCTTGTCTGGGCAATGTCAGACTGTTAGCTCAGTTCGTGCTCCTCTGTTGCCTGAGGTGGTGTAGGCTTTGGGAGCTGAACTGCACAGACAACAACAACAACAAAACTTGCATTTATATAGCACCTTCAATAAGTAAAACATCCCAAGGCGCTTCACAGGAGCGATTATTAAACAAAACGTGACACCAAGCCACATGATACTAAAATCGGCCGTGTGGTTGATACTGAAGAAGGAAGCTGCAGACTGCAGGAAGATATCAATGGACTGGTCAGGTGGGCAGAACAGTGGCAAATGGAATTCAATCCGGAGAAGTGTGAGGTAATGCATTTGGGGAGGGCTAACAAGGCAAGGGAATACACAATAAATAGTAGGACACTGAGAAGTGTAGAGGAACAAAGGGACCTTCTTGGTGTGCATGTCCACAGATCCCTGAAGGTAGCAGGCCAGGTAGATAAGGTGGTTAAGAAGGCATACGGAATACTTGCCTTGATTAGCCGAGACATAGAATATAAGAGCAGGGAGGTTATGCTTGAACTGTATAAAACACTAGTTAGGCCGCAGCTAGAATACTGCGTGCAGTTCTGGTCACCACATTCCAGGAAGGATGTGATTGCACTAGAGAGGGTGCAGAGGAGATTTACAAGGATGTTGCCTAGGCTGGGGAATTTTAGCTATGAGGAAAGATTGGATAGGCTGGGTTTGTTTTCTTTGGAACAGAGGAGGATGAGGGGAGACCTAATTGAGGTGTATAAAATTATGAGGAGCCTAGATAGAGTGGATAGGAAGGACATAGAAACATAGAAACATAGAAGATAGGAGCAGGAGTAGGCCATTCGGCCCCTCGAGCCTGCTCCGCCATTTAATGAGATCATGGCTGATCATCCAAATTCAGTACCCTGTCCCTGCTTTCTCCCCATATCCCTTGATCCCTTTAGCCTTAAGAAATATATCTATCTCCTTCTTGAATATATTTAATGAATTGGCCTCAACTGCCTTCTGTGGTAGAGAATTCCACAGGTTCACCACTCTCTGGGTGAAGAAATTCCTCCTCATCTCAGTCCTAAATGGCTTACCCCTTATCCTTAGACTGTGACCCCTGGTTCTGGACTCCCCCGCCATCGGGAACATCCTTCCTGCATTTAGTCTGTCTAGTCCTGTTAGAATTTTATAAGTTTCAATGAGATCCCCTCTCAGTCTTCTAAACTCTAGCGAATACAAGCCCAATCGTCCCAATCTCTCTTTATACGTCATTCCTGCCATCTCAGGTATCAGTCTGG
Source organism: Squalus acanthias (assembly GCA_030390025.1). Taxonomy (NCBI): domain Eukaryota; kingdom Metazoa; phylum Chordata; class Chondrichthyes; order Squaliformes; family Squalidae; genus Squalus; species Squalus acanthias. The sequence continues at coordinate 80,166,806 of CM059427.1, forward strand.
TGAATCTTCGCTGCATTCCCTCCATGGCAAGAACATCCTTCCTCAGATAAGGCAACCAAAACTGCACACAATACTCAAGGTGTGGTCTCACCAAGGCCCTGTACAACTGCAGCAAGACATCCTTGCTCCTGTACTCGAATCCTCTCGCTATGCAGGGCAACATACCATTTGCCTTCTTAACCGCCTGCTGCACCTGCATACTTACCTTCAACAACTGGTGCACAAGGACACCCAGGTCTCGTTGCACTTCCCCTTTTCCCAATCTATTGCCGTTCAGATAATAATCTGCCTTCCTGTTTTTGACACCAAAGTGGATAACCTCGCATTTATCCACATTATACTGCATCTGCCATGCATCTGCCCAATCACCCAACTTGTCCAAATCATACTGGAGTTTCTCTGCATCCTCCTCACAACACACACGCCCACCCAGCTTTGTGTCGTCTGCAAACTTGGAGATATTACATCTAGTTCCCTCGCCTAGATCATTAATATATATTGTGAATAACTGGGGTCCTAGCACCGATCTCTGCGGTACCCCACTAGTCACTGCCTGCCACTCGAAAAAAGACCCCTTTATTCCAACTCTTTGCTTCCTGTCTGCCAACCAGTTCTCTATCCAAGTCAGTACCTTACCCCCAATCCATGTGCTTTAACTTTGCACGCTAATCTCTTATGCGGGACCTTATCGAAAGCCTTCTGAAAGTCCAAATCACCACATCCACTGTTTCTCCCTTATCTATTCTACCAGTTACATCCTCAAAAATTCCAGTAGATTAGTCAAGCATGATTTACCTTTTGTAAATCCATGTTGACCTATTTCCCTTAGCAGAAGGGTCAATAACCAGGGGGCATAGATTTAAAGTAATTGGTAGGAGGTTTAGAGGAGATTTGAGGGGAAATTTCTTCACCCACAGGGTTGTGGGGGTCTGGAACTCACTGCCTGAAAGGGTGGTAGGGGAAGAGACCCTCATCACATTTAAAAAGTACTTGGATATGCACTTGAAGAGCCGTTATCTACAGGGCTACGGACCAAGGGCTGGAAAGTGGGATTAGGCTGGATAGCTCTTTGTCAGCAGGTGCGGACATGATGGGCTGAAATGGCATCCTTCCGTGCTGTAAATTTCTATGATTCTATGATATAAGGAGATATTAAGGCAGCGATCAAAGAGGTAGGTTTTAAGGTGCATCTTAAAGGAGGAGAGGGAGCTAGAGAGGCAGAGAGGTTTAGGGAGGGAATTCCAGAGCTTAGGGCCCAGGCAGCTGAAGGCACGGCCGCCAATGGTGGAGTGATTAAAATCGGGGATGCGCAAGAGGCCAGAATCGGAGGAGCGCAGAGACCTTGGAGGGTTGTAGGGCTGGAGGAGGTTACAGAGATAGGGAGGGGGCGATGCCCCTGGAAATATGGAACACTCTCCCTTCAAAAGCTGCTGAAGCTGGGGGTCAATTGTAAATTTCAAAACTGAGATTGATAGATTTTTTTAGGGGTAAAGGGTATCCAAGGATATGGAGCTAAGGCGGGTGGATGGAGTTAAGGTACAGATCAGCCATGATCTGATTAAATGACGGAACAGGCTCGAGGGGCTGAATGGCCTCCTCCTGTTCCTATGTTCCTATGACCATAAGCTCACGTGTTGTACTGTCAGTCTGTGCTGGGTTAGCTCGACCTCGGCTGGGGCAGAGGTAAAGGGGGCCTCAGTCAAGCTCAATCTGCCCAGAGTTAGGGAGGGGAAGATTAGCCAGGGTCCACGCATCTGATCTCCATGGACCTTTGCGGGTGAATGGACACTGAGTGAGGACAGGATCAAGCTTGGCACTGATGGCTCCAACACAGTCACAAATTTACAGCACCAAAACAGGCCATTCGGCCCAACAGGTCCGTGCCGGTGTTTATGCTCCACATGAGCCTCCTCCCTCCCCTCTTCATCTCACCCCATCAACATATTCTTCTATTCCTTTCTTCCTCGTGTGTTTATCTAGCTTCTCCTTAAATGCATCTATGCTATTCGCCTCAACCACTCCCTGTGGTAGCAAGTTCCACATTCTCACCACTCTCTGGGTAAAGAAGTTTCTCCTGAATTCCCCATTGGATTTATTAGTGACTATTGTTGTGGCTGCCGCGAAGCACAAATTGAGGCCGAGTCAATATGTGGAACACATTGCTTTTTATTACATCTCCTGGTAAAATGGCTGCTACCACATTTCTCTCCAAAACCCTGAGGGACACGCCCACTCCTTTTATCATGCCTTAAAGGCAGCATGCGCCTTAAAGGCAAGGTGCCCGATTTATTGTCCACGGACGGAAAAGTGGATTGCGCCCGTTTAGGTGGCAATCCGCCACACTATCTTATATTGATGGTCCCCTAGTTCTGGTCTCTCCCACAAGTGGAAACATCTTCTCTACATCTACCCTATCGAACCCCTCATAATTTTAAAGACCTCTATCAGGTCACCCCTCAGTCTCCTTTTCTAGAGAAAAGAGCCCCAGCCTGTTCAGTCTTTCCTGATAGTTATAGGGGGAGAAATTCGGTATCGTCCCATTTGGGGCGCAATTATCGGCCGGGCGCAAAAATTTAGCGCCTGCCGCTAATTATCGCCTCCAACTGCAAACTTGGCTTCTGTCGCCCCTGGAGGTGATTGGAGCGCTAAATCAGGTGCTACACACCTCTCTTAAGGCGCTAACGCCGAGGAGCGAGGCACTACCTCAGAGCGCTGGCGAAGCTCATGTGATGTCAGTCAGCAATGGAACACAGACACACTGGCTCCGGCCAGTTCTTAAAGGGGAGGGTCGATCATGCTCTCTAGCCACACCCTGCTCATTGCAGCCTTGAATCTCAGACTGGAGAGACCTGTACATCAAATCTGCTGGAAAGAACAATGGAGAGACCCAGGGAAAGAGCTCAGAGTGCAATCCCCACACTCTCTTCTAAATCGATACAAGGAGGGTCAAATCAAAATGAACCTGCAAAGTGCTGCTCAGTACCCAAAACTCCTTCACACAGTGTTGAATCTCTGCAGAAGTCTCTCTCTCAGAATGCGTGGTGCAAAAATGTCGCCGACAAAAAAAGGCAGGAAGCGGTCGCCTTTAAATAGCGCTCCCCCAGTCCCTTCCCGACTGCAAAATGCTCCCCTCAATCTGACGTTGCTAGCGACAGGCGGTAAGGTGGGGGGCGCCACTCAATATCTGGTCCGGGGCGCTATCAGGGCGTTGCACGCTCAACTGACATCGCGATCTGCGGACGCAGGAGATCGTGGCGGGAGTGTTTAGCACTGCCGCAAAAGTCTGGTCAATTTCGTGAGCGGTGCAAACATCGGCGTGCCTCTGCGCTAGTTGCTTTGCGCCCCATTAGCGCCCTCTTAAGGCGTTAACGGGAGGCATAAAGCAACTAAATTTTTCCCCCATAATCTCTCACTTCTGGTATCGTCCTTGTGAATCTATTTTGCAGCTTCCCCCGTGCCTCGATATCCTTATTGTTTCGCACATGAAACCTGGCAACTTCTTTCATATTCATTCTTGGGATGTGGGCGTCGTTGGCAAGGCCAGCATTTATTACCCATCCCTAGTTGCCCCTTGAGAAGGTGGTGGTGAGCCGCCTTCTTGAACCGCTGCAGTCCGTGTGGTGAAGGTGCTCCCACAGTGCTGTTAGGGAGGGAGTTCCAGGATTTTGACCCAGCGACGATGAAGGATCGGCGATATATTTCCAAGTCAGGATGGTGTGTGACTTGGAGTGGAACTTGGAGGTAGTGGTGCTCCCATGCGCCTGCTGCCCTTGTCCTTCCAGGTGGAAGAGGTCGCGGGTTTGGGAGGTGCTGTCAAAGAAGCCTTGGCGAGTTGCTGCAGTGCATCTTGTAGATGGTACACACTGCAGCGACGGTACGCCGGTGGTGGAGGAAGTGCATGTTTAAGGTGGTGGATGGGGTGCCAATCAAGCGGGCTGCTTTGTCCTGGATGGTGTCGAGCTTCTTGAGTGTTGTTGGAGCTGCACTCATCCAGGCAAGTGGAGAGTATTCCATCACACTCCTGACTTGTGCCTTGTAGATGGTGGAAAGGCTTTGGGGAGTCAGGAGGTGCGATATAAATGTAAGTTCTTTCTTTTTCTTTGTTGATGGTGTTGACTTCATGGGGAGGGCACCGGTCACCCCCCACCCCACCCCCTCCTCCCCGCCCCTGCTCCCCCCCACCCCCCGTGGCTAAGATAGACAGCGATGAGGAATGGGAACTCTGGCTGATTTCCCCCTTTCCCTGGCCCGGCAGGGGGTGGATGTGAGGGTCCCGACCATTTCCTCAGCTGAGACTCGCCCACTAAACACAGACCAGGAGTTGAACCTGGGACCGTCCCGGCCTGTCGGACTCCATTACTGTTACATCAGTGCGGACTAACCATAGAATCATACAGCACAGAAGCAGGCCATTCGGCCCATCGTGCCTGCGTCGGCTATTACGCAAAGACCAGTCGCACTGATGGAATTAAGTGAGTCCGACCATAACTGTTGTCCTGTAGCGTCACCTGCTGTCTGAGAAATGAAACATCTGAACCATTCGTAACTGACCTCGCCTTTACCAAGTGTTTGAAAAGATTGGAGAGGTTCTCGTGGAGGCTTATGCGAGAGACACCACGTCCAGTTCAGATCACAAAGGTGTCCTACTGTTAGACACTGGGTTACGCTGTCACAGGGTTAAATAGCGGCCAGTAGATGTCAGCCGTGGCTCAGTGGGCAGCACACACTTGCCTCTGAGTCAGAAGGTCGTGGGTTCAAGTCCCACTCACGAGACTTGAGCACAAATATCCAGGCTGACACTCCCAGAGCAGTACTGAGGGAGTGCGGCACTGTTGAAGGTGCCGTCTTTCTGATGAGACGTTAAACCGAGGCTCCGTCTGCTCTCTCAGGTGGACGTAAATAGATCCCACGGCACTATTTCGAAGAAGAGTAGGGGAATTATCCCTGGTGTCCTGGGGCCAATATTTATCCCTCAACCAACATAACAAAAACAGATTATCTGGTCATTATCACATTGCTGTTTGTGGGAGCTTGCTGTGCGCAAATTGGCTGCTGCGTTTCCCACATTACAACAGTGACTACACTTCAAAAAAAATACTTAGTCGGCTGTAAAGCGCTTTGAGACGTCCGGTGGTGGTGAAAGGCGCTACAGGGTATATAAATGCAAGTCTTTCATTCTTTCAGTACAGGCAACACCCCTAGACATAAGACACTCAGGCCCTCAATGGGAGTGACCAGCAAGAATATCTAAGGCAAGACTCGAAACTTATAGAATGATACAGTGCAGAAGGAGGCCATTCGGCCCATGGTGACTGTGCCGGCTCTTTGAAAGAGCTTTCCAATTAGTCCTGCTCTTTCCCCATAGCCCTGCAAATTTTTCCCCTTCAAGTATTTATCCAATTCTCTTTTGAAAGTTACTATTGAATCTGCTTCCACCGCCCTTTCAGGCAGCGCGTTCCAGATCACAACAACTCGCTGCGTAAAAAACATTTTCCTCATCTCCCTCCTTTGGTTCTTTTGCCAATCATCGTTAGAAAAAGGTGTTAAATTTGTTGTACGTTGACTATTTTTAGGTGGATGCCCAAAGGAGACTCACTCTGTCGCCGTGGCCCTTAAGTATTCTTCACCAATGGATGTGTTTGGTGGAGCTCCAAGATTCCTGGCGTACCCCAGAACGTTTACCGTGCCAAACGGGGCTGACGCGGTTCTCAAGTGCCAGATCGCAGGAGACCCTAAACCGACGGTGATCTGGGAGAGGGACAAGGCCCAGATCTCCCCTTCCGGCCGCTACCGGTTCCTGGAGGACGGGAACGTCTACAACCTGGTGGTCTCGCAGGCGCGGCTGGAGGACAGCGGGCAGTACATCTGCAAGGCCAAGAACGGGGTGGGGGAGACCTACGCCGCTGCCACCCTCAGGGTGGAGGAGGGGGACGGGAACTCCGAGAACAAGCCGGCCTTCCTGGTCAAGCCCACCTCGGTCAGGGTGGTCCAAGGAGACAACATTGCCTTCAATGGCCAGCTGGCCGGGAGTCCGATGCCCTCGGTGACGTGGGAGAAGGACGGCAAGAAGCTGGGCGAGATCTTCGAGAGCGCGCACTTCAGCGCGGGCCACGAGGGCGAGGGGTGGCACCACCTGAAGATCTTCAATGCCCGGATGCCCGACGCAGGCGTCTACCTCTGCAAGGCGCGCAACGCCTACGGCGAGGCCATGGCGGCGGCCGTCCTCCTGGTGGACCCCGGCGCGTGCACCAACGAGGCAGTCCCCACCCCCGCCTCCACCGCCGGTCACCCCTGCGCCAACGGCGTCCAGGACGGCGAGGGGCCGGAAGGCCGCCGGCGTCACCACGAGCCGCACCGCGAGAGGAGGCACCGGAGCCGCCACCGCAACCCGCACGAGCTTGAGCCGGACTCCAGGAGCGCGCGGCGGAAAGTGGCCAGCGGCGACTCGGCCCGCCTCTCCAAGGTCAAAGTGTTCTCCGTGACCGAAGGCAAGCATGCCAAGTTCCGCTGCTACGTCACCGGGAAGCCCAAGCCTGAGATCATCTGGCGGAAGGACGGCAGGCTGATCGCCCCTGATAGGCGTCACCTCCTGTACGAGGACAGGGAGGGCTACTTCATCCTCAAGGTGCTCTACTGCAAGCAACTGGACCACGGGCTCTATGCGTGCGCAGCCTCCAATGCAGCTGGTCAGACGCTCAGCTCAGTGCTGCTCAACGTCAAAGGTACCCGACTTAATACTCCTTCATTTTGGTGCATGAATCTCTCCCCAATGAGGGTGGGAAAAACACCAGCATTTTTATTTTATGGAGATAAGGAGTCTACCCTTTGTGTGAAGAAGTGCTTCCTAACATCACCCCTGAACGGCCTGGCTCTAGTTTTAAGGTTATGCCCCCTTGTTCTGGACTCCCCCCCCCCCACCAGAGGAAATAGATTCTCTTTATCTACTCTATCGAATCCCTTTAATCACCTTAAACACCTCGATTAGATCACCGCTTAATCTTCTGAACTGAAGACTCTCAGCCATGCCTTTGTTACCTCTAGACTTGACTATTCCAACGCTCTCCTAGCTGGCCTCCCACATTCCACCCTACGTAAACTTGAGGTCATCCAAAACTCTGCTGCCCCGTGTCCTAACTCGCACCAAGTCCCGTTTGCCCATCACCCCCTGTGCTCGCTGACCTACATTGGCTCCCGGTTAAGCAGCGCCTCGATTTCAAAATTCTCATCCTTGTTTTCAAATCCCTCCATGGCCTCGCCCCCTCCCTATCTCTGTAATCTCCTCCAGCCCCACAACCCCCCGAGATATCTGCGCTCTCTAATTCTGCCCCCTTGAGCATCCCTGATTATAATCGCTCAACCTTTGGCGGCCGTGCCTTCTGTTGCCTGGGCCCTAAGCTCTGGAATTCCCTCCCTAAACCTCTCCGCCTCGCTACCTCTCTTTCCTCCTTTAAGACGCTCCTTAAAACCTACCTTTTTGACCAAGCTTTTGGTCACCTGCCCTAATTTATCCTTATGTGACTCGGTGTCAAATATTTTCTGATTTACGCTCCTGTGAAGCGCCGTGGGACGTTTTACTACGTTAAAGGCGCTGTATAAATACAAGTTGTTGCTGAAGAGAACACAAGCCCAGTGGTGAGTCTGCGCTGCACCCCCTCCAAGGCCAATATATCCGTCCTGAGGTGAGGTGAACGCTATACTCCAGCTGGGGTCTGACCAGAACTTTGTACAATATCGACCACAAAGAAAATCGATCCTTGATTGTGTGTTTTTTATTGAAAAAATCTAAGGGAAGGGCCCATAGTGCAGGGCAGGAACAAGGTCGCAAAAAGTAGGAGAAAAGATGCCTCATTTAATGCCCGTCCTGAGGAGGGTGAGGTGGACCTACTCCTTGAACCGCCTCAATCCTTGCGGTGATGATACTGCCACAGTGGCGATAATCACATCGTTTCTCATCTCTGAAGCACCCTGGCAATGTTTACTATGTTAATGGTACTGAGCAAGTATAAGTTGTTGTTATAAAGACCTCATTAGCTATTCATAAATGTAAATTCTTATTATAAAGACCTCATTAGCTATTCATAAATGTAAATTCTTATTATAAAGACCTCATTAGCTATTCATAAATGTAAATTCTTCTTATAAAGTCCTCGTTTGCTGCCAATAAATATGAGTTGTTGTTATGAAAGTAACCTGTGAGGAGGACACGAAGAGTTTGAAAAGGGATATAGACAGGTTCAGTGAGTGGGCAGTAAGGTGGCAGATGGAGTATAATGTGGGGAAATGTGAGGTTATTCACTTTGGTAGGAAGAATAGAAAAACAGAAAGGAAGGAGTAAAAAAAAACCTATTAAATGTTGGTATTCAGAGAGATTAAGGTGTCCTCGTACAGGAAACGCAGAGAGTTAGCATGCAGGTACAGCAAGCAATTAGGAAGGCAAATGGAATGCTAGCCTTTATTGCAAGGGGGTTGGAGTACAAGATTAAGGAAGTCGTGCTACAATTGTACAGGGCTTTGGTGAGACCACACCTGGAGTACTGTGCACAGTTTTGGTCTCCTTATCTGAGGAAGGACATATATGCCTTAGAAGCAGTGCAACAAAGGTTCACTAGATTGATTCCTGGGATGAGTGGGTTGTCTTATGAGGAGAGATTGAGCAGATTGGGCCTATACTCTCTGGAGTTTAGAAGAATGAGAGGTGATCTCATTGAAACATATAAGATTCTGAAGGGGATTGACAGGGTAGATGCTGAGAGATGTCTTACTGCAATTATATAGGACCCTAGTGAGACCACAGCTGGAGTATTGTGTACAGTTTTGGTCTCCTTACCTGAGGAAGGATATACCTGCCATAGAGGGAGTGCAACAAAGGTTCACCAGACTGATTCCTGGGATGGGGGGATTGTCCTATGAGCAGAGATTGTGTAGACTAGGCCTATATTCTTTGGCGTTTAGAAGAATGAGATGTGATCTCATTGAAACATACAAAATTCTTACAAGGCTTGACAGGGTAGATGCAGGGAGGATGTTTCCCCTGGCTGGGGAGTCTAGAATCAGGGGTCACAGTCTCAGAATAAGGGGTTGGCCATTTAGGACTGAGATGAGGAGAAATTTCTTCACTCAGAGGGTGGTGAATCTTTGGAATTCTCTACCCCAGAGGGCTGTGGAGGCTCAGTCGTTGAGTATATTCAAGACTGAGATCGATAGATCTTTGGACACTAAGGGAATCAAGGGATATGGGGATAGTGCAGGAAAGTGGAGTTGAGGTCGAAGATCAGCCATGATCTTATTGAATGGAGGAGCAGGCTCGAGGGGCCAAATGGCCGACTCCTGATCCTATTTCTTATGTTCTTATGTTCTTCTAAAGACCTTGTTAGCTATTCCTCTTTATCTCCTCTCTAGAACCTCACATCAAGTTTAAGAGCCAGTTGCAAGATGTCGAGGTGAATGAGAGGGAGCAGGCCATCCTGGAGTGTGAGGTCCCAGGTGACTCCGTCCCAGCCTTCTGGTACCTTGAAGACCGCAAGTTACAGCCCAGCGCCAAGTACATCATCGAGCAGCAGGGGTCTCTGCGCCGGCTCACCATCAAGGACATAACCATGGATGACGACGGCATTTACCTTTGCGAGATGAAAGATGGCGGCAGGAGCATTGCCGAGGTGGCGGTAAAAGGTGAGAGGCTGGAAGCCAGTGGAGCACATGCATCCTCTCCATTGGCACATGTGTTGGTGGCGTGGGGAGAGAGCAAAGCTGGGGGAAAATCCAACCACCTGCACCCACCGATCAAAGGACTACTTTTGGATGGGTGGAGGCCTCCACTTACTGAGGGAGTGCTGCACTGTCAGAGGGGCAGTACTGAGGGAGCGCTGCACTGTCAGAGGGGCAGTACTGAGGGAGTGCTGCACTGTCGGAGGTTCAGTACTGAGGGAGCGCCGCACTGTCGGAGGTTCAGTACTGAGGGAGCGCCGCACTGTCGGAGGGGCAGTACTGAGGGAGCGCCGCACTGTCGGAGGGGCAGTACTGAGGGAGCGCTGCACTGTCGGAGGGGCAGTACTGAGGGAGCGCTGCACTGTCGGAGGGGCAGTACTGAGGGAGCGCTGCACTGTCGAAGGGGCAGTACTGAGGGAGCGCTGCACTGTCGGAGGGCAGTGCTGAGGGAGCGCTGCACTGTCGGAGGGGCAGTACTGAGGGAGCGCTGCACTGTCGGAGGGCAGTACTGAGGGAGCGCCGCACTATCGGAGGATCAGTACTGAGGGAGCGCCGCACTGTCCGAGGGGCAGTACTGAGGGAGCGCCGTACTGTCGGAGGGGCAGTACTGAGGGAGCGCCGCACTGTCGGAGGGGCAGTACTGAGGGAGCGCTGCACTGTCGGAGGGGCAGTACTGAGGGAGCGCTGCACTGTCGGAGGGGCAGTACTGAGGGAGTGGTGCACTGTCGGAGGGCAGTACTGAGGGAGCGCTGCACTGTTGGAGGGGCAGTACTGAGGGAGTGGTGCACTGTCGGAGGGCAGTACTGAGGGAGCGCTGCACTGTTGGAGGGGCAGTACTGAGGGAGCGCTGCACTGTCGGAGGGCAGTACTGAGGGAGCGCTGCACTGTCGGAGGGGCAGTACTGAGGGAGCGCTGCACTGTCGGAGGGCAGTACTGAGGGAGCGCTGCACTATCGGAGGATCAGTACTGAGGGAGCGCTGCACTGTCGGAGGTTCAGTACTGAGGGAGCGCTGCACTGTCGGAGGGGCAGTACTGAGGGAGCGCCGCACTGTCGGAGGTTCAGTACTGAGGGAGCACCGCACTGTCGGAGGGGCAGTACTGAGGGAGCGCTGCACTGTCGGAGGTTCAGTACTGAGGGAGCGCCGCACTATCGGAGGTTCAGTACTGAGGGAGCGCCGCACTGTCGGAGGTTCAGTACTGAGGGAGCGCCGCACTGTCGGAGGTTCAGTACTGAGGGAGCGCTGCACTGTCGGAGGGGCAGTACTGAGGGAGCGCTGCACTGTCGTCGGGCAGTACTGAGGGAGAGCTGCATTGTCGGAGGGGCAGTACTGAGGGAGCGCTGCACTGTCGTCGGGCAATACTGAGGGAGCGCCGCACTGTCGGAGGGGCAGTACTGAGGGAGTGCTGCACTGTTGAAGGGGCAGTACTGAGGGAGAGCTGCAGTGTCGGAGGGGCAGTACTGAGGGAGAGCTGCACTGTCGGAGGGGCAGTACTGAGGGAGTGCTGCACTGTCGGAGGTGCAGTACTGAGGGAGAGCTGCACTGTCGGAGGGGCAGTACTGAGGGAGAGCTGCATTGTCGGAGGTGCAGTACTGAGGGAGAGCTGCATTGTCGGAGGGGCAGTACTGAGGGAGAGCTGCATTGTCGGAGGGGCAGTACTGAGGGAGAGCTGCACTGTCGGAGGGGCAGTACTGAGGGAGTGCTGCACTGTCGGAGGGGCAGTACTGAGGGAGAGCTGCACTGTCGGAGGGGCAGTACTGAGGGAGAGCTGCACTGTCGGAGGGGCAGTACTGAGGGAGAGCTGCACTGTCGGAGGGGCAGTACTGAGGGAGAGCTGCACTGTCGGAGGGGCAGTACTGAGGGAGTGCTGCACTGTCGGAGGTGCCATCTTTCAGATGAGACATTAAACCGAGGCCCCGTCTGCTCTCAGGTCGATGTGAAAAAATACCCTGGCACAATTTTGAAGAAGAGCCGGGGAGCCCTGGGCCAATATTTATCCCTCAACCAACATCACTAAAACAGATTATCTGGTCATTATCACATTGCTGTTTGTGGGAGCTTGCTGTGCGCAAATTGGCATCTGAAAGACTGCACCTCCGACAAGTCTCTGGAGTGGGGCTTGATCCCACACCATCCTGACTCAGAGGTGAGAGAGTGCTACCCACTGAGCCACGGCTGACTAGAATGAATATTAAAACTGGCCCAGGTGAGGATTTATTTTAACACCTCGCGATCTTTCCCTCCCACCGAAGGTAAGATCGTGAAGCGGTTACCACGTAAGCTGGACGTGGCAGAAGGGGAGAATGCAGCCTTCTGCGCGGACTTGGACGAGGAGAACGTGGAGGTGCGCTGGTACAAGGACGGGGAGCTGCTGAGCGAGTCGCACAAGACCATCATCAAGTCCTTCGGGAAGACGCACATCCTGGTCTTCGTCAACGCCACGACAGAAGATTCCGGCGTCATCACCTTCGTGATCAGCGACTCTAAGTCGTCGTGCCAGCTCCAAGTGAAACGTAAGTCGCTCAAAGCCAAACCTAGCGGCCAATTTCGAGTGGGGTCAGCGTCCTCACCGTCCCGTCATACGCCAAGTGATACGACCTCCGCCATTTTGAAAAGGGTGTTCCGACGGGTGTCCAAAGCCCCGCCTAGCAACATAGGAACAGGAGGAGGCCATTCAGTCCCTCGAGCTTGTTCCGCCATTCAATTAAATCATGGCTGATCTGTATCATAACTCCATTTACCCGCCTTGGTTCCGTAATCCTTAATACCCTTACCCAACAAAAATCGATCAATCTCAGTTTTGAAACTACAGTCTTAAATCTAAACAAAGCAAACTGTGTAGGTATGAGGGACGAGTTGGCTACAGTAGATCGGGAAACTATATTAAAAGTATGACAGTAGACAAGCAATGGTTAGCATTTAAAGAATTAATGCATAATTTACAACAAATATACATTCCTTTAAAACAAAAACCCCACAGGAAAAGTGGTCCAACCGTGGCTAACAAGAGAAGTTAAAGATAGTATTAGATCAAAGGAAGAGGCTTATAATGTTGCCAAAAAGAATAGTAAGCCTGAGGATTGGGAGGATTTTAGAATTCAGCAAAGGAGGACCAAGAAATTCATAGAATCATAGAAACATAGAAGATAGGAGCAGGAGTAGGCCATTCGGCCCCTCTAGCCTGCTCCGCCATTCAATGCGATCATGGCTGATCATCCAAATTCAGTACCCTGTCCCTGCTTTCTCCCCATATCCCTTGATCCCTTTAGCCTTAAGAAATATATCCAACTCCTTCTTGAATCTATTTAATGAATTGGCCTCTACTGCCTTCTGTGGCAGAGAATTCCACAGGTTCACCACTCTCTGGGTGAAGAAATTCCTCCTCATTTCTGTCCTAAATGGCTTACCCCTTATCCTTAGACTGTGACCCCTGGTTCTGGACTCCCCGACCACCGGGAACATCCTTCCTGCATCTAGTTTGTCCTGTCCTGTCAGAATTTTATAAGTTTCAATGAGATCCCCTCTCATTCTTCTAAACTCCAGCGAGTATAAGCCCAATCGACCCAATCTCTCTTCATACGTCATTCCTGCCATCCCAGGTATCAGCCTTGTGAATCTTCGCTGAACTCCTTCAATGGCAAAAACATCCTTCCTCAGATAAGGCGACCAAAACTGCACACAGTACTCAAGGTGTGGTCTCACCAAGGCCCTGTACAACTGCAGCAAGACATCCTTGTTCCTGTACTCAAACCCTCTCGCTATGAAGGCCAACATACCATTTACCTTCTTAACCGCCTGCTGCACCTGCATGCTTACCTTCAGCGACTGGTGCACAAGGACACCCAGGTCTCGTTGCACTTCCCCTTCTCCCAATCTATTGCCATTCAGATAATAATCTGCCTTTCTGTTTTTATAATTGATAAAGAAAGGGAAAATAGAATATGAGGGTAAACTAGCGAGAGACATAAAAACAGATGAAAAGCTTCTATAGGTATGTAAAAAGGAAAAGATTAGCGAAAGTAAATGTGGGTCCCTTACAGGCTGAGACAGGAGAAATTATAATGGGGAATAAGGAAATGGCAGAGAAATAAAACAAATACTTTGGGCTGGATTTTCATTGACCCGTGGAGGTGGGTTTGGAGGCGTGTGGGGGGTTAAAGTTGCAGATTCGGGGGTCCCGAACCCATCCCGCCCCCAACCCGCCTCCATGCCAGTTTCGCTGGAGGCGTGTACCTGACCTGTGCTGGGACCCGCCTCCCCGAGGCGGGAAGGGGATTAGTGACAATTAACTGCCTGTTAACAGGTAGTTAACAGGCAGTTTTTTGCCTAATCCCTATTTTAAAAGCTGAAATGTGGGCTTCCCGACAGGTGCCAACCACGCCAATTTAGCGAGGCGGACCGTGGGTCTGCAGGGGTTGGAGGGGTCGATATGTCCGGTGGGCAGGTGAGTGATGGGTGCATGTGTGCAGAGGTAAGTGTGTAAGGTAAGTGTAAAGTGTGGGAAAAAGTTTTACTTACCTTAACTTCCTCCTGCAGGTGTCAGCCCTTCAGGTCTCGGGAGTCAGAAATCTCACTGGCACAGAAAGCACAATGGCCGTGGAGCTGTCAAAAACTGCAGCTTCTGCTTTCTGTGCTGGAATGATTTCTAACTCAGCCTGAGAGGAAGGACTCAAGTTAGAAGACAGATTGTCAGTGTTTGACAGCTTCACAGAGCTGTCAAACGCTAATATTTCATCTTTCAAAAGCTCTTGACAGATGAAATGTCAATCTGTGACGTCACCTGTTGCCGGGTGGCCCTTAATTGGCCTGCTGAGCTCGCTGGGCGGGCTCAACAAGGTCAATCAAGTGAAAATGCGGTGGGTTGGCCACAAGTCGATGGAGGTGGGACTACAACCCAAAAAGGGGGAGTCCCGCCTCCATCACGTCCCCAGTATCAAAATCCAGCCCTCTGTGTCTGTCTTCATGGAAGAAGACGCAAAAAACTTCCTGGAAATAGTGGACAACCAAGGGTCTAGCGAGAATGAGGAACTTAAAAACATTAGTATTAGTAAAAAAATAGTACTGGAGAAATTAATGGGACTGAAAGCCAATAAATCCCCTGGACCTGATGATCTACATCCTAGGGTTTTGAAAGAGGTGGCTATAGAGATAGTGGATGCATTGGTTGTCATTTTCCAAAATTCCAAGGATTCCGGAACGCTTCCCGCAGATTGGAAGGTAGCAAATGTAACCCCACTATTTAAGAAAGGAAGCAGAGAGAAAATGGAGAACTACAGACCAGTTAGTCTAACATCAGTAGTAGGGAAAATGTAGAATCTATTATTAAGGACGTGGTAACAGGGCACTTAGAAAATAATAATAGGATTGGGCAGAGTCAACATGGATTTATAAAAGGGAAATCGTGTTTGACAAATCTGTTAGAGTTTTTTGAGGTTGTAACTAGCAGAATAGATAAGGGGGAACCAGTGGATGTGGTGTATTTGGATTTTCAGAAGGCATTCGATATGGTGCCGCACAAGAGGTTATTAAACAAAATTAGGGCTCATGAGATTGGGGGTAATATACTAGTATGGATTGAGGGTTGGTTAATGGACAGAAAACAGAGAGTAGGAATAAAGGTTCATTTTCGGGTTGGCAGGCTGTAACTAGTGGGGTACCGCAAGGATCAGTGCTTGGGCCTCAGCTATTCACAATCTATATCAATGATTTGGATGAGGGAACCAAATGTAATATATCCAAGTTTGCTGATGATACAAAGCTAGATGGGAATGTAAGTTTTGAGGAGGATGCAAGGAGGCTTCAAGGGGATATAGACAGGCTAAGTGAGTGGGCAAGAACATGGCAAATGGAATATAATGTGGAGAAATGTGAAGTTATCCACTTTGGTAGGAAAAATAGAAAAGCAGGGGTATTTTTTAAATGGTGAGAGATTGGAAAATGTTGGTGCTCAGAGGGACCTGGGTGTCCTTGTACACGAATCACAGAAAGTTAACATGCAGGTACAGCAAGCAATTAGGAAAGCAAATGGCATGTTGGCCTTTATTACAAGAGGATTTGAGTATAAGAGTAAAGACGTCTTACTGCAATTATATAGGGCCCTGGTGAGACCACACCTGGAGTATTGTGTACAGTTTTGGTCTCCTTACCTAAGGAAGGATATACTTGCCATAGAGGGAGTGCAACGAAGGTTCACCAGACTGGTTCCTGGGATTGGGGGATTGTCCTGTGAGGAGAGATTGAGTAAACTAGGCCTATATTCTCTAGAGTTTAAAAGAATGAGAGGTGATCTCATTGAAACATACAAAATTCTTACAGGGCTTGACAGGGTAGATGCAGTGAGGATGTTTCCCCTGGCTGGGGAGTCTAGAAACAGAGGTCACAGTCTCAGAATAAGGGGTCAGCCATTTAGGACTGAGATGAGGAGAAATTTCTTCACTCAGAGGGTGGTGAATCTTTGGAATTCTCTACCCCAGAGGGCTGTGGAGGCTCAGTCGTTGAGTATATTTAAGACAGAGATCGATAGATTTTAGAATATTAAGAGAATCAAGGGATATGGGGATAGTGCAGGAAATGTGGAGATGAGGTAGAAGATCAGCCATGATCTTATTGAATGGAGGAGCAGGCTCGAAGGGCCAAATAGCCTACTCCTGCTCCTATTTCTTATGTTCTTACCCCAGCAAGTAGAGAGGTCAGGAGGAGAGGAAAGATCTCGGAAGAATCTTCAGATCGGACTTTCTTCTTTGTTTGCCGCCTTGTTTTCAAATCCCTCCATGGCCTCGCCCCTCCCTATCTCTGTAACCTCCTCCAGCCCCACAACTCTCCGAGATCTCTGTGCTCCTCCAATTCTGGCCTCTTGAGCATCCCCGATTTTAATCGCTCCACCATTGGCGGCCGTGCCTTCAGCTGCCTGGGCCCCAAGCTCTGGAATTCCCTCCCTAAACCTCTCCGCTTCTCTTTCCTTTAAGACTCTCCTTAAAACCTACCTCTTTGACCAAGTTCCTGCCCTAATTTCTCCTTGTGTGGCTCGGTGTCATATTTTGTTTGATGACGCTCCTGTGAAGCGCCTTGGGACATTTTACTATGTTAAAGGCGCTATACTAATGCAAGTTGTTGTTGTTGTGTGCTTTCTCTCCTGCAGCCAGGAGACAGACTCCTCCGAGTGCCCCGGTCAGCGTACAGATGAGCTGCGAGAAGCCGAACGCTGCCTCGCTGCTGTGGGCCCCGCCGACCGACTGCCGGAGGAGCGGGGTGACAGGGTACGTGATCGAGCGGCAGGAGCTGGGCGCCGAGGAGTGGGTGCGGTGCCTGACCACCGAGATCACCACAGCGGTGGAGATCCTGGGAGAGAGCGTTCCCGCCGAGGCCCGTTACCGATTCCGGGTCTGCTCCATCAATAACTACGGGAGGAGCGAGACAGCGGAGTTTCCCGGAGCGGTACATCTGGGTAAGAGGTGGGGGCTGCCAGGCGGGGGAAGGGGACAGGGGGCAAGTTCTGAAGTAGGGCTCTAACATTCTGTGGCCCTTCCTCACTCCTGATTCCAGGAACAGAGCAGAGCCGAGTTATCCCGGAAGGAAAAGATATTGTGTAGCGGGACAGTGATCACACGTAAAGGAGCTGACACTGAGACACACACGGGCCGTACAGTACCAGACAGGAGTGAATCATTCCCTTTTACCCGCTGTGTACTGTACACGTACAGGAGCTGACACTGAGACACACACGGGCCGTACAATACCAGACAGGAGTGAATCGTTCCCTTTTACCCGCTATGTGCTGTAAATGTACAGGAGCTGACACTGAGACACACATGGGCCGTACAGTACCAGACGGGAGTGAGTCGCTCCCTTTTACCCGCTGTGTACTGTAAATGTACAGGAGCTGACACTGAGACACACACGGGCCGTACAATACCAGACAGGAGTGAATCGTTCCCTTTTACCCGCTATGTGCTGTAAATGTACAGGAGCTGACACTGAGACACACATGGGCCGTACAGTACCAGACGGGAGTGAGTCGCTCCCTTTTACCCGCTGTGTACTGTAAATGTACAGGAGCTGACACTGAGACACACACGGGCCACACAGTACCAGACGGGAGAGAGCTGACTATAACTGTTCCTGTCTCCCTCCAGTGCCCTCAGCGAGGATTCGCACTCACCTGAGTGACATGATACTGTGCCAGGGCAGAGACGCGGAGTTCACCATCGAGTTGTCCACCTCGGTCCTCGGAACGTGGCACATGAAGGGCCGGCAGCTCCTCGACGGTGAGAGGTTCAAGATTGAGCAGTCGCGGAGTCATCACTCCCTGCTGATCAGAGGGGTCCAAGTGGAAGAGAACGAGGCAGAGATAACATTTGTTGCTCACGGTGTGCGGGATTCGGCCATTTTGTTCGTCAAAGGTAAGATCAGCGTTCCCTTAAGAACAGTGGCCAGTTTCTGTGGGCAAGGAACAGGAGGAGGCCATTCAGCCCCTCGAGCCTGTTACACAGGAACAGGAGGAGGCCATTCAGCCCCTCGAGTCTGTTACACAGGAACAGGAGGAGGCCATTCAGCCCCTCGAGCCTGTTACACAGGAACAGCAGGAGGCCATTCTGCCCATCGAGCCTGTTACATATAAACAGGAGGAGTCCGTTCAGCCCCTCGAGCCTATTATATCGGAACAGGAGGAGGTCATTCAGCCCCTCGAGCCTGTTACATAGGAACAGGAGGAGACGATTCAGCCCCTCGATCCTGTTACATAGGAACAGGAGGAGACCATTCAGCCCCTCGAGCCTGTTGCACAGGAACAGGAGGAGACCATTCAGCCCCTCGAGCCTGTTACATAGGAACAGGAGGAGGCTATTCAGGCCCTCGAGCCTGTTACATCGGAACAGGAGGAGGCCATTCAGCTCATCGAGCCTGTTAAATAGGAGCAGACGGAGGCCATTCAGCCCCTCGAGCCTGTTGCATAGGAACAGGAGGAGGCCATTCAGCCCCTCGAGCCTGTTGCACAGGAACAGGAGGAGACCATTCAGTCCCTTGAGCCTGTTACACAGGGACAGGAGGAGGCCATTCAGCCCCTCGAGCCTGTTACACAGGAACAGGAGGAGGCCATTCAGCCCCTCGAGTCTGTTACACAGGAACAGGAGGAGGCCATTCAGCCCCTCGAGCCTGTTACACAGGAACAGCAGGAGGCCATTCTGCCCATCGAGCCTGTTACATATAAACAGGAGGAGTCCGTTCAGCCCCTCGAGCCTATTATATCGGAACAGGAGGAGGTCATTCAGCCCCTCGAGCCTGTTACATAGGAACAGGAGGAGACGATTCAGCCCCTCGAGCCTGTTACATAGGAACAGGAGGAGACCATTCAGCCCCTCGATCCTGTTACATAGGAACAGGAGGAGACCATTCAGCCCCTCGAGCCTGTTACACAGGAACAGGAGGAGACCATTCAGCCCCTCGAGCCTGTTACATAGGAACAGGAGGAGGCTATTCAGGCCCTCGAGCCTGTTACATCGGAACAGGAGGAGACCATTCAGCCCCTCGAGCCTGTTACACAGGAACAGGAGGAGACCATTCAGCCCCTCGAGCCTGTTACACAGGAACAGGAGGAGACCATTCAGCCCCTCGAGCCTGTTACACAGGGACAGGAGGAGGCCATTCAGCCCCTCGAGCCTGTTGCACAGGAACAGGAGGAGGCCATTCAGCCCCTCGAGCCTGTTACATAGGAACAGGAGGAGGCCATTCAGCCCCTCGAGCCTGTTGCACAGGAACAGGAGGAGGCCCATTCAGCCCCTCGAGCTTGTTACACAAGAAAAGGAGGAAGCCATTCAGCCCCTCGAGCCTGTTACACAGGAACAGGAGGAGGCCATTCAGCCCCTCGAGCCTGTTGCACAGGAACAGGAGGAGGCCATTCTGCCCTTCGAGCCTGTTACATAGGAACAGGAGGAGGCCATTCAGCCCCTCGAGCCTGTTACATAGGAACAGGAGGAGGCCATTCAGCCCCTCGAGCCTGTTACATAGGAACAGGAGGAGGCCATTCAGCCCCTCGAGCCTGTTCCACAGGAACAGCAGGAGGCCATTCAGCCCCTCGAGCCTGTTGCACAGGAACAGGAGGAGGCCATTCTGCCCTTCGAGCCTGTTACATAGGAACAGGAGGAGGTCATTCAGCCCCTCGAGCCTGTTACACAGGAACAGGAGGAGGCCATTCAGCCCCTCGAGCCTGTTACACAGGAACAGGAGGAGGCCATTCAGCCCCTCGAGCCTGTTACACAGGAACAGGAGGAGGCCATTCAGCCCCTCGAGCCTGTTACATAGGAACAGGAGGAGGCCATTCAGCCCCTCGAGCCTGTTCCACAGGAACAGCAGGAGGCCATTCAGCCCCTCGAGCCTGTTCCGCCATTCGATTGGATCGCGGCTGATCTGCACCTCTACCCATCTCTCTGCCGTTGCTCCATATCCCTCATTACTCTTGCCCAGCAAATGGTGATGGAGGCTCCCGAGGCTGAGTGGAGAAGGCCCGAACTCAAACCCGTAGATGGAATCTTGTGAATTTATTTTATCTGCTTCACTTCCATTCCTTTGCAGGAAGATTTCCAAAACACATTTTGAAAATATTCCCAAACATCAGTGCAGCGGATTATCACCCGGCCGCGATCGGGCAGCTCAAGGTCCCTTTGTTCCAATCTGCTCGGTCAGGTTTCAACCACAGCCAATCCACACTTGGAAGCAAAATGCAGCTATTTAACTCCGCATTAAGCACTTAGCTGCCCTCTGACCTTAATATTAACTTTAATTACTTCAATCCAACTTTCTCTTTGACCAGACGCATTCGCAATGTGCAGGCATTTCGGGACAATGGGGAGGGGAGGGGAGGGGCTGAGGACCGTCTGTCGGAACGCAGTGTCGGCAGGACAGTCTCCGCCCTTGATGTCAATCTGTCAGCCGTGGCTCAGTGGGTGGCACTCTCTCTCTTGTCTCCGAGTCAGAAGGTTGTGGGTTCGTAGTCCCCACTCCAGAGATTCGAGCACATAATCCAGGCTGACACTCCCACTGTCAGTGCTGAGGGAGTGCTGCACTGTCGGAGGTGCCGTCTTTCAGGTGAGCCCTTAAAACGAGGCCCCGTCTCTCCGTGGATGTAAAAGATCCCACGGCACTATTCGAAGAAAAGCAGGGGAGTTTGTCCTGGGGTCGATATTTTTCACTAAACCAACATCAATAAAAAAGATTATCATGTTGCTGTTTCTGGGAGCTTGCTGTGCGCAAATTGGCTGCTGTGTTTCCCACATTACAACAGTAACTGCATTTTACTCTGTATCTAACCCGTGCTGTACCTGCCCTGGGAGTGTTTGATGGGACAGTGTAGAGGGAGCTTTACTCTGTATCTAACCCGTGCTGTACCTGCCCTGGGAGTGTTGGATGGGACAGTGTAGAGGGAGCTTTACTCTGTATCTAACCCATGCTGTACCTGCCCTGGGAGTGTTGGGTGGGACAGTGTAGAGGGAGCTTTACTCTGTATCTAACCCACGCTGTACCTGCCCTGGGATAGTTGGATGGGACAGTGTAGAGGGAACTTTACTCTGTATCTAACCCGTGCTGTACCTGCCCTGGGAGTGTTTGATGGGACAGTGTAGAGGGAACTTTACTCTGTATCTAACCCGTGCTGTACCTGCCCTGGGAGTGTTTGATGGGACAGTGTAGAGGGAACTTTACTCTGTATCTAACCCGTGCTGTACCTGCCCTGGGAGTGTTTGATGGGACAGTGTAGAGGGAGCTTTACTCTGTATCTAACCCGTGCTGTACCTGCCCTGGGAGTGTTGGATGGGACAGTGTAGAGGGAGCTTTACTCTGTATCTAACCCGTGTTGTACCTGCCCTGGGAGTGTTTGATGGGACAGTGTAGAGGGAACTTTACTCTGTATCTAACCCGTGCTGTACCTGCCCTGGGAGTTTTGGATGGGACAGTGTAGAGGGATGTTTAAATTGCCCTTTCTCTTTCAGCTGCCCCAGTGACGGTCTCACTGAGCCCTGGAATGGACAGAGTCCTGCGGGTCGCAGTCTCGGATTCGATCGTCCTGTGCTGCGAGCTGTCGAGGCCTGATGTCCAGGTCCGCTGGTGCAAAGATGGCGAAGAGCTCACACCGAGTGACCGCGTCACTCTCCAGTCATTCGGCCAAATTCGGAGGCTCATCGTCCAGTCTGCCCGGCCCTCAGATTCAGGCCAGTACACCTGCGATGCAGTGGATGATGTCATCACGTTCAGCGTTAACGTTTTAGGTACGACTTCCTTAAATTCGAGAGAAGCTGGGGTTGTTCTCCTTAGCGCAGAGAAGCTTAAGAGGAGGTTTGATAGAGGTGTTCAAAATCATGAGGGATTTTGATAGAGTAAATAAGGAGAAACTGTTTCCAGTGGCAGGAGGGTCGGTAACCAGAGGACACAGATTGAAGGTAATCGGCAAAAGAACCAGAGGAGAGATGAGGAGACATTTTATTTTTGCGCAGCGAGTTGTTGTGATCTGGAATGCGCTGCCTGAAAGGGCGGTGGAAGCAGATTCAATAATAACTTTCAAAAGGGAATTGGATAAATACTTGAAGAGGAAAAAACTTAAGAGGTCTGTGGCAAAGAGCTGGGGGAGTGGGATTAATTGGATAGCTCGAATAAAGAGCCAGCACAGGCACGATGGGTTGCATGGCCTCCTTCTGTGCTGTATGATTCTATGATTCTATACCGTGACGGATGGAATTAAAAAATAATTGATGAGGGGCTTTTGCGAAGCCCTTGTTTATACAGACGCCGCTTGCACAGAGACCATTTAAATTAAACACCATCGGAATTGACTTGGTAGCCAGGGCAGTTGATAAGAACGCGGTGAGAGCTGAACGAGGTTTCAATATTGCTTCCAGTGTGCCATCGGAATTTACAACTCATGGATGGTTTGATGACTCAACTAGCGTCTTCGGATGTTTTACTACGTTAAAGGTGCTATATAAATCAAGTTGTTGATGTTGACAGGGTGTCTAGCACAGGAACAGGAGGAGGCCATTCAGCCCCTCGAGCCTGTTCCAGCATTCAATTAGGTTGGACAGTAAAGGGTGCTGATTGTATGACTCTGATGGCTCCCCAATGCCAGATCTGGCCTGACCACCTTCAAAAAACACTGTTAATTCATCAAACACGACTTGCCTTTAACAAATCCATGCAGTCCGTCCTTGATCTCTAAATTCTCACTAATTTTAATCTCAAATTATGGATTATTACATAGAATAAACTCGCAGAAACAGGCCATTCGGCCCAACCAGTCTGTGCCGGTCTTTATACTCCACACGAGTCTCCTCCCATTCCATCTGCCTCATCTCAGCCTCTCAGCATATCTTTCTATTCCCTTTTCTCTCATGTACTCGTCTCGTTTCCTTTTGAAAGCATCTAAGCTTCCCATGGTAACCACTTCCTGTGGTAGCGAATTCCACATTCTAACCACTCTCTGAGTAAAGAAATTTCTCCTTATTTCCCCATTGGATTTATTAGTAACTATCTTGTATTTATGGCCCCTAGTTTTGCATTCTCCCACAAGTGGAAACATGCTCTCCACATGTACCCTGTCCAATCCATTCATAATTTTAAAAACCTCTATCAGGTCTCCTCTAAGTCTCCGCTTTTCTAAAGAGAGGTACAGAGGCGGGGAGTTGTAGGGAGGGAGTCCCAGAGCTTAGGACCTCGGCAGTTGAAGGCATGGCCGCCCTAAACCTCTCTACCTCTCTCATCTCCTTTAAGATGCTCCTTAAAACTTAGCTCTTTCACCAAGCTTTAGGTCACCCTAAAATCTCGGTGTCAAATTTTTTGTCTGAGGACGCTCCTGTGAAGCGCCTTGGGACGTTTTACTACGTTAAAGGTGCGATATAAATGGTTGTTGTTGTTGCGCTGTAATGTAACATTGAGTATCAGTTTGCCTCAGTCAACAGCAAACGCCTCTCTGAGTCAGAAGGTTGTGGGTTCAAGGCCCGCTCCTGGTAATATAATCGCATAATCTTCCGTTGATACTTCAGTCTCGTACCGAGGGAGGCGATCCTTTTCAGACGAGGTGTTGAAGCTGAGGTTTATCTGTTGGCTTAGATGGGCGTCGAAGATCCCATGTCACAGTTTAAAGGAGAGCGGGGAGTTCTCCCGGTGTCCTGGCATTCCTCCAAAAAACCACCACCAAATTTTTTTATTTATTATTCACTGGGACATGGGCGTCGCAGGCACGGCTAGTATTTATTGCCCTCGAGAAGGTGGTGGTGAGCCGCCTTCTTGATCATAACTGAGTGGCTTGCTGGGCCATTTCAGAGAGCAGTTAAACGTCAATCACATTGCTGTGGGTCTGGAGTCACATACAGGCCAGCCACAGCAGGTTTCCTTCCCTAAAGGACATTAGTGAACCAGATTTATTTAAATTAACTTGAATTTAAATTCCCCAGCTACTGTGGTGGGATTTGAACTCACGTCGCTGGATCATTAGCCCAGGCCTCTGGGTTACTACAGTAAACTCTTGTTTAAATGGCACTTAATCATCCGGAATTCTTTAATAACCGGCAAAGTAGATAACTGGTAATTTTGCCGAATCCATCCATTTTTCGTTTTTCCGAGTCCGAGTTTCCCGCGGTGGCCGGGTTAGTCACTGGTTTTTATTTTTTTTGTGTTAAAAATTGCCTACCTCTATGTTATCCAGAATTTTTCATCAACCGGCACCATCCTGGTCCCGTAGGTGCCGGATACGAAAGAGTTTACTGTAGTCCAGTAACATTACCATTATGCTACCGTACCCCTGATCGACTTGGTCATTCATCTCACTGCCGTTGGAGGGATCTTGTGCAAAAGCTGTGCTCGTCTACATAGGAATCCCTTTGAAATGTGCCCTCGATAGCTACAGGTCCGTTCTTGTTCACAGTTACTGGACTAAACATTAGGGAAAGTCCCTTGCAGGTGCTGAAAATGAGGCTGAATTCTTATTTTTGACAGTGTTCCTGGAATAGTCTCGATAATATTCCCTGCTGAGGAGTGAGACGGGCGGTCATGGAGAGCTTTGTTCACACAAAAATTAAAAGAAAGAAAGACCCTGCATTTATATAGCGCCTTTCACAACCTCTAAGGATAAGGAGTAAGCCATTTAGGACTGAGACGAGGAGGAATTTCTTCACCCAGAGAGTGGTGAACCTGTGGAATTCTCTACCACAGAAGGCAGTTGAGGCCAATTCATTAAATATATTCAAGAAGGAGTTGGATATATTTCTTAAGGCTAAAGGGATCAAGGGATATGGGGAGAAAGCAGGGACAGGGTACTGAATTTGGATGATCAGCCATGATCTCATTAAATGGTGGAGCAGGCTCGAGGGGCCGAATGGCCTACTCCTGCTCCTATCTTCTATGTTTCTATGCTTCTATGCTCCCAAAGTGCTTGACAGCCAATTTGTGCACAGCAAGCTCCCACAAACAGCGATATGATAATGACCAGATAATTTATTTTTAAGTGATGTTGGTTGAGGGATAAATATTGGCCCCAGGACACTGGGGAGAACTCCCCTGCTCTTCTTCGAAATAGTGGCCGTGGGATCTTTTACGTCCACCCAAGAGGGTAGACGGGGCCTCGGTTTAGCATCTCATCCGAAAGACGGCACCTCCGACAGTGCGGCACTCCCTCAGTACTGTCACCGGGAGCATCAGCCTGGATTTTGCGCTCAAGTCTCTGGAGTGGGACTCGAACCCACAAACTTTTGACTAACGGATTTGTGGAATAAGTTACACTGGGAAGGACATTGAAGGGTCAGTGTAATCGGACTAGGGGGCGGTGGGGTGTGTTTTTTTCTTTACTCGTCCCTGGGACGTGGGCGTCGCTGGCAAGGCCGGCATTTATTGCCCATCCCTAGTTGTCCTTGAGAAGGTTCTGGGAGTCTTGAAGGGTTAAAGGATCGGGTGAGGAGGCAGCAGCGTAGGGTTGTTTGGGGTCGAGTGGCCTGAACGGGTTCTAAAAACGCTTATGTTCTTAAGTAGCCCTATATGCAGTGCGGTAATGGATCCTGAATAGTAACTAACCCAGAGCTCTGGCTTTGCACAGTGTCTATCTCTGTTGGCAGCTGTTGTTGCACTTGTAATGTAATTTATAACACTTCAGACAGGCATTTGTGGCTTTTCTAACTTGCTTGTCCTCTCTTGTTGGGAGTTGTAGCCTCTGGCATTCCTTGCATTCCAGCTCTCTATGAATCCTTCTGAATGGATCGCGTGTATTGAAGAATTTAGCTCTGGCTATAATCTCCTTTGGTGGGACAAGGCCTTGGAGAGGGTGCAGAGGAGATTTACTAGAACGGTACCAGGGTCGAGGGACTTCAGTTACATGGGGAGGCTGGAGAAGCTGGGCTTGTTCTTCTTGGAGCAGAGAAGGTTAAAGAAGGTTAAGGGGAGATTTGACAGAGCTGTTCAAAATTAATGAGGGATTTTGATAGAGTAAACAGGGAGAAACTGTTTCCACTGGCAGGAGGGCTGCCGAGGCCCTAAGCTCTGGAATTCCCTCCCTAAACCTCTCCGCCTCTCTCTCCTCCTTTAAAACGCTCCTTAAAACCTACCACTTTGACCAAGCTTTTGGTCACCTGTCCTAATATCTCCTTAAGTGGCTCGGTGTCAAATTCTGTTTGATAATCGCTGCTGTGAAGTGCCTTGGGACGTTTTACTGCGTTAAAGGCGCTATATAAATGTAAGTTGTTGTTGTAGTCAGTGAGCATTGAGCGGCTATTCCACTATGGAGACAGACACAGAGCCCGACACTGTCCTCATTCAACATCCACACCGTCTGTACTACCTCCCGAGGGGTCACTGGATAGAGATCAGGAGCAGGAAACATAAGAACATAAGAAATAGGAGCGGGAGTCGGTTATTCGGCCCCTCGACCCTGCTCCGCCATTCAATAAGATCATGGCTGAACTCCATCAACTCCACTTTCCTGCCCGATCCCCCTATCCCTTGATTCCCCATGAGTTCAAAAATCTATCAATCTCTGTCTTGAATATACTCATCGACTGAGCCTCCACAGCCCTCTGGGGTTCCCCCCCTCTCTGACCCCATTACCCTCCCCCTGACCCCCATTTTCCCTCTTTCTCTGACCCCCAATTACTCTCACCCCCCCCCCCCACCCCCCCCCCACCCCCGTTCACCAGTCTCCCCAATGCCCGTCTCTTCCACCGAGCCTCCAATCCCATTATCCTAGACTGATTTGCCCCTCCTTAAGCTTTAGGTGCTGAGGCCAATAGCAGCGCCCCCCTTCTGGCATCTCCAGCTGAGGTCTTTGGGATTTTGAAGAAGGAACGTTCCACATTAATTGAGGGAATTTTTAAAAATTCATTTATGGGATGTGGGCATCGCTGGCAAGGTCAGCATTTATTGCCCATCCCTAATTGCCCTCGAGAAGGTGGTGGTGAGCCGCCTTGTTGAACCGCTGCTGTCCGTGTGGTGAAGGTACTCCCACAGTGCTGTTAGGGAGGAAGTTCCAGGATTTTGACCCAGCGACGATGAAGGAACGGAGATATATTTCCAAGTCATGATGATGTGTGACTTGGAGGGGAACTTGGAGGTGGTGGTGTTCCCATGCGTCTGCTGCCCTTGTCCTTCTAGGTGGAAGAGGTCGCAGGTTTGGGAGGTGCTGCCAAAGAAGTCTTGGCGAGTTGCTGCAGTGCATCTTGTAGATGGTACACACTGTAGCCACGGTACGCCGGTGGTGGAGGGAGTGAATGTTTAAGGTGGTGGATGGGGTGCCAATCAAGTGGGCTGCTTTGTCCTGGATGGTGTCGAGCTTCTTGAGTGTTGTTGGAGCTGCACTCATCCAGGCAAGTGGAGAGTATTCCATCACACTCCTGACTTGTGCCTTGTAGATGGTGGAAAGGCTTTGGGGAGTCAGGAGGTGAGACATTTGCCGCAAAATACCCAGCCTCTGACCTGCTCTTGTTGCCACAGTATTTATGTGGCTGGTCCAGTTAAGTTTCTGGTCAATGATGACCCCCAGGATATTGATGGTGGGGAATTCGGCAATGGTAATGTCGTTGAATGTCAAGGGGCGGTGGTTAGATGCTCGCTTTTTGGAGATAGTCATTGCCTGGCACTTGTGTGGCGCGAATGTTACCTGCCACTTATCAGCCCAAGCCTAAATGTTGTTCCAGTCTTGCTGCATGAAGGCATGGACTGCTTCATTACCTGAGGAGTTGCGAATGGCACTGCACACTGTGCAGTGATCAGTGAACATCCCCATTTCTGTGTTGGAGGGAAGGTCATTGATGAAGCAGCTGAAGATGGTTGCGCCGAGGACACTGCCCTGAGGAACTCCTGCAGCGATGTCCTGGGGCTGTGATGATTGACCTCCAACCACCATATCCATCTTCCTTTGTGCTAGGTATGACTCCAGCCAGTGGAGGGTTCCCCCCCACCCCCCGATTCCCATTGACTTCAGTTTTACTCGGGCTCCTTGATGCCACACTCGGTCAAATGCTGCCTTAATGTCAAGGGCAGTCACTCTCACCTCACCTCTGGAATTCAACTCTTTTGTACATGTTTGGACCAAGGCTGTAATGAGGTCGGGAGCTGAGTGGTCTTGGTAGAACCCAAACTGGGCATCAGTGAGGAGTGAGTAAGTGCTGCTTAATAGTAATGTCAACGACACCTTCCATCACTTTGCTGATGATTGAGAGTAGACTGATGGGGCAGTAATTGGCTGGATTGGATTTGTCCTGCTTTTTGTGAACAGGTCATACCTGGGCAGTTTTCCACATTGTCGGATAGATGCCAGTGTTATAGCTGTACTGGAACAGTTTGGCTAGAGGCACGGCTAGTTCTGGAGCACAAGCCTTCAGCACGACAGCCGGGAGGGAGAGAGAGTGTCAGCATTGACTGAGTGAGGGAGGGAGAGAGAGTGACATTGTTAACTGAGGGAGTGAGGGAGAGAGAGTTTCAGCATTAACTGAGGGAGTGGGTAGGGACAGTGTCAGCATTAACTGAGGGTTTGAGGGAGAGAGAGTGACATTGTTAACTGAGGGAGTGAGGAAGAGAGAGTGACAGCATTGGCTGAGGGAGTGAGGGAGAGAGAGTGACAGCATTAACTGAGGGAGTGAGGGAGAGAGAGTGACCCCATTAACTGAGGGAGTGATGGAGAGAGAGTGACAGCGTTAACTGAGGGAGTGAGGGAGAGAGAGTGACCCCATTAACTGAGGGAGTGATGGAGAGTGACAGCATTAACTGAGGGAGTGAGGGAGAGAGAGTGACCCCATTAACTGAGGGAGTGATGGAGAGAGAGTGACAGCATTAACTGAGGGTTTGATGGAGAGAGAGTGACAGCATTAACTGAGGGTTTGATGGAGAGAGAGTGACAGCATTAACTGAGGGAGTGATGGAGAGAGAGTGACAGCATTAACTGAGGGAGTGAGGGAGAGAGAGTGACAGCATTAACTGAGGGAGTGAGGGAGAGAGAGTGACAGCGTTAACTGAGGATTTGAGGGAGAGAGAGTGACAGCATTAACTGAGGGTTTGAGGGAGAGAGAGTGACAGCATTAACTGAGGGTTTGAGGGAGAGAGAGTGACAGCATTAACTGAGGGAGTGAGGGAGAGAGAGTGACAGCATTAACTGAGGGAGTGATGGAAAGAGAGTGACAGCATTAACTGAGGGTGTGAGGGAGAGAGAGTGACAGCATTAACTGAGGGAGTGATGGAAAGAGAGTGACAGCATTAACTGAGGGTGTGAGGGAGAGAGAGTGACAGCATTAACTGAGGGTGTGAGGGAGAGAGAGTGACAGCATTAACTGAGGGAGTGATGGAGAGAGAGTTTCAGCATTAACTGAGGGAGTGATGGAGAGTGAGTGACAGCATTAACTGAGGGAGTGATGGAGAGTGAGTGACAGCATTAACTGAGGGAGTGATGGAGAGTGAGTGACAGCATTAACTGAGGGAGTGATGGAGAGTGAGTGACAGCATTAACTGAGAGAGTGATGGAGAGAGAGTTTCATCATTAACTGAGGATTTGAGGGAGAGAGAGTGACAGCATTAACTGAGGGTTTGATGGAGAGAGAGTGACAGCATTAACTGAGGGTTTGATGGAGAGAGAGTGACAGCATTAACTGAGGGAGTGATGGAGAGAGAGTGACAGCATTAACTGAGGGAGTGAGGGAGAGAGAGTGACAGCATTAACTGAGGGAGTGAGGGAGAGAGAGTGACAGCGTTAACTGAGGATTTGAGGGAGAGAGAGTGACAGCATTAACTGAGGGTTTGAGGGAGAGAGAGTGACAGCATTAACTGAGGGTTTGAGGGAGAGAGAGTGACAGCATTAACTGAGGGAGTGAGGGAGAGAGAGTGACAGCATTAACTGAGGGAGTGATGGAAAGAGAGTGACAGCATTAACTGAGGGTGTGAGGGAGAGAGAGTGACAGCATTAACTGAGGGAGTGATGGAAAGAGAGTGACAGCATTAACTGAGGGTGTGAGGGAGAGAGAGTGACAGCATTAACTGAGGGTGTGAGGGAGAGAGAGTGACAGCATTAACTGAGGGAGTGATGGAGAGAGAGTTTCAGCATTAACTGAGGGAGTGATGGAGAGTGAGTGACAGCATTAACTGAGGGAGTGATGGAGAGTGAGTGACAGCATTAACTGAGGGAGTGATGGAGAGTGAGTGACAGCATTAACTGAGGGAGTGATGGAGAGTGAGTGACAGCATTAACTGAGAGAGTGATGGAGAGAGAGTTTCATCATTAACTGAGGATTTGAGGGAGAGAGAGTGACAGCATTAACTGAGGATTTGAGGGAGAGAGAGTGGCAGCATTAACTGTATATTGTGCTAATGCCCCAGTTTCACCATCACAAAGTGTGTCGGTTGCGACGCTGCCGTTTCAGAGTCTCCAGTGAGGATCGTGAACACTACAGATGATACGAAGGTGGAGTATCTCACTTCCGAGCGGATCGTCCTGACCTGCGAGCTCTCTCGCTCAAACGCCGAGGTGAAATGGTACAAGAATGGACTGGAAGTCGAGGGGAGCGGGAACGTCACAATGGAGTCGCACGGAGTCCACAGGAGTCTGATTGTTCAGAGGGCTGGAACAGAAGATTCCGGAGAATACGTCTGCGATGCTGTAGACGACTCCATCTTTTATGACATCACAGTGAGAGGTTAGAGCCCTGGCTAATAACAGTGACTACCCTCCCAATAGCTATTCATTGGCTGTGATTTGTATTTGGGGCGTCCTTACAACGAGATAAGGCACAATATCAGTGCAACTTCTTCTTCTTTCTAGGTCTTTCTCAGGTCAATATGAGAAGTCGCACAACACCAGGTTATAGTCCAACAGTTTTATTTGAAATTACGAGCTTTCGGAGCTCTGCTCCTTCTTCAGGTACAGGTACAGGACTGTACCTGAAGAAGGAGCAGAGCTCCGAAAGCTCGTAATTTCAAATAAAACTGTTGGACTATAACCTGGTGTTGTGCGACTTCTCATTTTTGTCCACCCCAGTCCAACACCGGCATCTCCGCATCAGGTCAATATGGAATAGGTCCCCACTCTTCCCAGTGTGGATGGTTCCGTCACACAGCAGAGATGGATTGGGCTAAACTATTTAAGCCTTGGTTCAGGTAGCGCTCTCGCCCGAGTCAGAAGGTCCAATGGTTCAAGTCCCCACTCCAGAGACTTGAACACATAATCCAGGCCGACACTCCCAGTGCAGTACTGAGGGAGTGCTGCACTGTCGGAGGTGCTGTCTTTCAGGATGACACATTAAATCGAGGCCCCGTCTGTCCTCTCAGGAGGGCGTAAAAGATCCCACGGCCACTATTTCAAAGAAGAGCAGGGGCGGTCTCCCCGGTGTCCTGGGGCCAATATTTATCCCTCAACCAACATCACTAAAACACAGATTATCAGGTCATTATCACATTGCTGTTTGTGGGAGCTTGCTGTGCCAAAATTGGCTGCCGCGTTTCCTACATTACAACAGTGACTACACTTCAAAAAGTACTTCATCGGCTGTAAAGCGTTTTGGGACGTCCTGAGGTGATGAAAGGCGCTGTAGAAATGCAAGTCTGAGATTGATCGATTTTTGTTAGGCAAGGGTATGAAGGATTACAGAATGATTACAGGCAGGTAGATGGAGTTAAGATACAGATCAGCTATGCTCTAATTGAATGCCGCAACAGGCTCGAGGGGCTGAATGGCCTCCTCCTGTTCCTGTGTAACAGGCTGGAGGGGCTGAATGGCCTCCTCCTGTTCCTATGCAACAGGCTCAAGGGATTGAATGGCCTCCTCCTGTTCCTGTGTAACAGGCTCGAGGGGCTGAATGGCCTCCTCCTGTTCCTATGCAACAGGCTCAAGGGATTGAATGGCCTCCTCCTGTTCCTGTGTAACAGGCTCGAGGGGCTGAATGGCCTCCTCCTGTTCCTATGCAACAGGCTCGAGGGATTGAATGGCCTCCTCCTGTTCCTGTGTAACAGGTTCGAGGGGCTGAATGGCCCCCATCCTGTTCCTGTGTAACAGGCTCGAGGGGCTGAATGGCCTCCTCCTGTTCCTAAATCCTTTCTTTCTTTTATTCCTAGAACCGCCAACGACGATAAGAGCCATTGAGGGTGGACTTCGGACCGAGTGTCTGAGCGGTGAGCCGATCATGCTGAGATGCGAGGCCTCCCGAGCGGACGCAGAGGTGAAATGGTACAAAGACGGCCAGGAGCTGGAGGGGAGCCGGGGTGTGGAGGTGGAGGCCGAGGGGGTACTCAGGCAGCTGGTGATCCCCAGCGCCTCCAGGGGCGATAGCGGAGAGTACGTCTGCGAGGTGACGGACGACTCGGTGTCCTTCACCGTCACCGTGTCAGGTGAGAGCACCGGAGAGGGCGGCACAGCTGGCCAAGGCTCCAGCCTGGCAACCCCACACGCAATCTCAGGTCCGACAGGGCCAGGCTTACGAAGGTGCGCGATAGCGGGGAGCGAGAAAGAAAGAAAGAAAGGAAAGAATAAAGAAAGACCTATTCCCTCCCAGTGTTTGATGGGGCAGTTAAAAGATGAAACACTAAGGCTGAGAATTTTAAGTAGAATTTGAATTTTTTGTTCTTAAAGCTCCCAGTTATTGTGTATACTTGCTGCTGACAAAATGACCTGTTGAGATGAATGGTTAGATGTCCAAGAATTAATAAGTTTTGTGAATAGCTGTCTTCTGCACTATCAGTTAATGTTAACTCATCCCCCTTACACTGTCAGTCAGTATCCTCCGATTATCTGCTCCTTAAAGGGCCAGCGCAGACTCAATGGGCTGAATGGCTCCTTCTGTGCTGTGTTTTTCTATGATTCGATGGTTCTATGATTCTATCATTTATTTTTTCTCTATCTTTTTCTATTTCTCTCTGTCTCTCTCCCTTTCCCCCAATCTTTATCTATCTCGCTTTCTCTCCTCTCTCTATTGCTCGTTTCCTCTGCCTCTCCTCTCTCTCTTACTCTCTCTCTCCATCACGCTCTCTCTCTCTTTATATCTCTCTCTCCCACTCCCTCTTTCTCTGTCTCTCTTTCTGTTTCTCTCTCTCCTCTTTCACCCTCTCCCTCGCTCTATCTCTTTTTCTTTCTCTCTCTTTCTCTCTGTCTCTCTCTCTGTCCCTCTTTCTGTCTGTCTCTCTGTTTCCTTCTCTCTTTTTCTCTCTGTTTCTCTCACTCTTTCTCTTTCTCTCTCCATTTCTCTTTCTCACTCTCTTTCTCTTTCACCCTCTCCCTCGCTCTCTCTGTCTCTCACTCCTTCGCTCTCTCTCCTTCTCTCGCTGTGTCGGTTCCAGACCCTCCGGTGAAAATCGTCACCAGTTCCCCTTCGGCGCTGAGCGTGCTGACCAGTGGCGAGGTTGTTCTCTTGTGCGAGCTCTCGCGGCCCGAGGCGGAGGTGAGATGGTACAAGGACGGGGTGGAGGTGGAGCCGAGCGAGAGGACCATGATGGAGGTGGACGGAGAGTGCAGGAGGCTGACCGTCCGCTCGGCTACGATGGAGGACCGAGGGACGTACGTGTGCGACGCAGTCGACGACTCGGCCGAGTTTGAAGTGACCGTCTCCCGTGAGTTGCCGTTAGGGCGCATGTCAACTTGATTTCCCCTTGCCCCCCACCGCCTGGTAGCCCAGTATAGAGATCCCACCGACACCCTGGCTGAGATCAGA
This sequence comes from Squalus acanthias, assembly GCA_030390025.1. NCBI lineage: Eukaryota > Metazoa > Chordata > Chondrichthyes > Squaliformes > Squalidae > Squalus > Squalus acanthias. Next base: position 80,200,653 of record CM059427.1, read on the forward strand.
TAACTACACTGATCAAACCTGGGAGCTTTCGGACTGTTTGTCTCAATACCACATTGTACGGTCCCGTAACACACTTAGGAACATCGGAAAAGGAGGAGACCATTCAGCCCCTTGGGTCTGTCCCGCCATTCAGTGAGATCATGGCTGATCTGTACCTCAACTCCATTTACCTGCCTTTGCTCCATATCCCTTAATACCCTCACCCAACAAAAATCTCTCCATCTCAGTCTTGGAAGCTCCAATTGACCCCCAGCATCTACAGCCTTTTGGGGAGAGAGTTCCAGATTTCCACTACCCTTTGTGTGAAGAAATGCTTCCTGACATCACCCCTGAATGGCCTGGCTCTAATTTGAAGGTCATCCCTTATTCTGGACTCCCCCCCACCCCACCAGAGGGAATTGTTTCTCTCTATCTACCCCATCAAATTCGTTTAACATCTTAAACACCTCGATCAAATCACCCCTCAACCTTCTAAACTCAAGGCAATACAAGCCAAGTTTATGCAACATGTCCTCCTCACTTAACCCCCCGGTATCATTCTGGTGAATGACTTGGCCATTGGGACAGCCTCCTCTTCACCAGTCTCTGAGTGTTACAATGAATTTACAGCACAGAAACAGGCCATTCGGCCCAACTGGTCCGTGCCGGTGTTTATGCTCCACACGAGCCTCCTCCCTCCCCCTCTTCATCTCACCCCATCAACATATCCTTCTACTCCTCGCGTCGTAAGAAAATGGCAGCTGTAAAATCTCGATAAAGAGGAATGAGGGGGGGTCTTCACACATCTTTCAGGCATCAGCCTTGGCTTCATGGTAGCATTCTTGTGTCTGAATCAGAAGGTCGTGGGTTCAAGCCCCATACCAGAGACTTGTGTGCAAAATCTAGGCTGACAATCCCAGTGCAGTGCCGAAGAGAGTGCTGGAAGATGTTAAACCGAAGCCCCGTCTGCCCTCTCAAGTAGACTTATACCTCCATCAGGGCATCAAACTGCTTCTTGAATGATCCCAAAATCTTTTGTCAACACTCCCCTAACCAGAGACCATCCCAGGTATTGATCACTCTGAATACTTCCTGACATGAGTCCTCTACTAGTTTGCACCTATGTCCCTTTACTCTGCAGTCACAAGTAGGGCAGCCTAGTGACTATGGTACTGGACTAGCAACCCTTGTGTTCAAATCCCTCCATGGCCCTCGCCCCTCCCTATCTCTCGAACCTCCTCCAGCCCTACAACCCTCCGAGATCTCTGCGCTCCTCCAATTCTGGCCTCTTGAGCACCCCCCGATTTTAATCACTCCACCATTGGCGGCCGTGCCTTCAGCTGCCTGGGCCCTGAGCTCTGGAATTCCCTCCCTAAACCTCTCCGCCTCTCTCCCCTCCTTTAAGTTGCTCCTGAAAACCTACCTCTTTGACCAAGCATTTGATCCCGTGTCTAATATCTCTTTATGTGGCTTGGTGTCAAATTTTTATCTGATTACGCTCCTGTAAAACACCTTGGGACGTTTTACTATGTTAAAGGCGCTATATAAATGTAAGTTGTTGTGAGTTCAAACCGCACCATGGTAACCTGTGAATCTATTAAATCGATCATTTATGGGCTGGCAACAGAAAGTGATCATGAAAACTGCCGGATTGTTGTTACCGGGGGTAAAAGGTTAAATTATGAGGACAGGTGGTTGCATAGACTAGGCTTGTAGTCCCTCGAGTATAGAAGATTAAGGGGGGATCTAATTGTGGTGTTTAAAGATGGTTAAAGGATTTTATAGGTGAGTCCAGAACAAGGGGGCATAACCTTAAAATTAGAGCCAAGCTGTTCAGGGGCGATGTCAGGAGGCGGGTAGATGGAGTTATGATATAGATCAGCCATAATCTAATTGAAGGCTCGAGGGGCTGAATGGCCTGCTCCTGTTCCTATGTTGTAAAAGCACAACTAGTTCACTAATGTTCTTTAGGAAAAGGGAAACTGCCATCCCTACCCGGTCTGGGCCTATATGTGACTCCAGACCCACAACAGCTTGGTTGAATCTGGGCAACTAGGGATGGGTAATAAATACTGGTGTCGACCACAGCCTAAGGACAAATGAATAAGAATGGGGTGGAGTTGGAGCAGAGCGAGAGGTGGACGGGTTCTAAGGAGGCTGACCGGCTGACCTCAGGATGCCTGTATTTACAGTAATGGGACCTGTGACCTTAAAGAACGCTCCTGTCCCTCTAAACACCGAGTCACTAACTCACCTCGAGCAGTGTGACGGGGTCACTATCACTGTAAACTAATCATAGACCCCGCTCTGTGGGGAGGGATGGGTCGGACATTCTGTAGAGGGACATCGGAAATGGGTCACGAGGATTTCCTCTGTTCAGAGTTTCTAACAAAATGATATTCCCCCTTTATCTTCTCCCCAGTAATTGTATCTCTCTCTCTTTCTTTAACTCATTCTCTGCATCACTTTCTCTCTCACTCACATATCTTTATCTCTTTTTCTCTTTCTGTTTCTTTTGCTATCTCTGTCTCGTTCTCTCTTTCTCTATTTCTCTCTCTGTCTTTTCTCTGTTTCTTTTTCTCTCTATCCTTTGCTATTTCTATCTCTCTTTCTCTCTCTGTTTCTTGTTCTCTCTCCATCTCTCTCTTCCTCCTCTATCTCTGTTTCTCTATCTCGCTCTTCCTCTGCCTCTCCTCCTTCTCTCCCTCCCTCTCTATATCTATCTCTCCCATGCTCTGTCTCACTCTCTTTGTCACCTCCTCCTCCCTCTCTCTTTGTCGGTCTCTCTATCTTTCTCTTCCTTTCCCTCGCTCTCTTTCTCTCTCTCACTCTTTCTCTCTCTCTTACTCTCCCTCTCTCTTCCTCTCACTCTCCATATATCTTTCTCCTTCAATCTCTCTCTTTGTCTCTTTCTCTTTCTCCCTTTCTGTTTCTCCCTCTCTCTCTCTTTCCGTTTCTATCTCTTTCTATTTCTCTCTCTTTCTCTTTCTCTCTCTCCTTCTCTCGCTGTGTCGGTTCCAGACCCTCCGGTGAAAATCGTCACCAGTTCCCCTTCGGCGCTGAGCGTGCTGACCGGTGGCGAGGTTGTCCTCTTGTGCGAGCTCTCGCGGCCCGAGGCGGAGGTGAGATGGTACAAGGACGGGGTGGAGGTGGAGCCGAGCGAGAGGTCCATGATGGAGGTGGACGGGGAGCGCAGGAGGCTGACCGTCCACTCGGCTACGATGGAGGACCGAGGGACGTACGTGTGCGACGCAGTCGACGACTCGGCCGAGTTTGAAGTGACCGTCTCCCGTGAGTCCCTGGTCAAGCCGCACTCGAGTGCAGCCATCTACGCCGGTCCCTCGGGGGGGGGCGGTCCCACCGGCCGGTCTCCTTCAGAGTTACGTTGGGAGACGAGGAGAACCTCAGTAGAATTTCAGGGCTGAGTTGTCACACTCCCAGACGTCACACCTTGTTACAGAGGCAAAACGGCCTTGAAAATGAGAAAGCCAGTCATTTCCGGCTGGTTTTTCTCAGCTGGAGGTGGGGAGCAGCCAATTTAATCGACCCCAGGATAAGAACATAAGAATTAGGAGCAGGAATCAGCCATACGGCCCCTCAAGCCTGCTCCGCCATTCAATAAGATCATGGCTGATCCTCTACCTCAACTCCACTATCCTGCCCGAACCCCATATCCCTTGATTCTCCCAGTATCCAAAAATCTATCGATCTCAACCTTGAATAAACTCAATGACTGAGCCTCCACAGCCCTCTGGGGTAGAGAATTCCAAAGATTCACCACCTTGAGTGAAGAAATTCTCCTCATCTCAGTCCTAAATGACCGACCTGTTATCCTGAGTCTATGACCCCTCGTTCCAGACTCCCCATTTACATTTACAGTAATAGGACCTGTGACCTTAAAGGAACAGGGCAGCAGAATAATACTTTGTGTGTCACACACTAGAACGCTCCTGTCCCTCCAAACACCGAGTCACTAACTCACCTCGAGCAGCGTGACGGGGTCACTATCACTGTAAACTAATCATAGACCCCACGCTGTGGGGAGGGATGGGTCGGACACTCTGTGGAGGAACATCGGAAAAGGATCACGAGGATTTCCTCTGTTCAGAGATTCTAACAAAATTATATTCCCCCTTTATCTTCTCCCTGGTAATTGTAACTCTCTCTCTCTTTCTTTCACTCTCTCTCATTCTCTGCATCACTTTCTCTCTCACATATCTTTATCTTTTTCTCTCTCTCTGTTTCTTTTCCTATCCATCTTGCTCTCTTTCTCTATCACTCTCTCACTCTCTTTACTCTTTCTTTTTCTCTCTGTCCTTTGCTTTTTCTATCTCTTTCTCTCTCTATTTCATGTTCTCTCTCTCTCTTCCTCCTGTCTCTGATTCTCTATCTAACTCTTCCTCTGCCTCTCCTCTTTCTCGCCCTCTCTCTAACGATCTCTCTCATGCTCTCTCTCACTTCTTTGTCTCTCCTCCTCCCTCTCTCTCTTCATCTCTGTCTCTCTCTATCTTTCTCTTTCTTTCCCTCACTTTCTTTCTCTTCCTGTTCCTCACTCGTTCTCTTTCTCTCTGTTTCTCTCTCCAAATACCTTTCTCGCTCTCTCTCTCTCTGTACCTCTCTTTTTCACTCCTTCTCTTTCTCCTTCTTTCTCACTCTGTTTTTCTCTCTCTCCGTTTCTCTTTGTTTCTCTATCTCCCTCGCTCTGTCTCTTTCTCTAATTCTGTTTTCCTCTCTTTTTCAATGTTTCCCTCTATCTTTCTCTCTATCTGTCTCTCACTCTCTCTGTCTTTTTCTCTCTCTCCTCTCACTCCTTCGTTCTCTCTCTTTCTCTTTCTCTCTCTCCTTCTCTCGCTGTGTCGGTTCCAGACCCTCCGGTGAAAATCGTCACCAGTTCCCCTTCGGCGCTGAGCGTGCTGACCGGTGGCGAGGTTGTCCTCTTGTGCGAGCTCTCGCGGCCCGAGGCGGAGGTGAGATGGTACAAGGACGGGGTGGAGGTGGAGCCGAGCGAGAGGTCCATGATGGAGGTGGACGGGGAGTGCAGGAGGCTGACCATCCGCTCGGCTACGATGGAGGACCGAGGGACGTACGTGTGCGACGCAGTTGACGACTCGGCCGAGTTTGAAGTGACCGTCTCCCGTGAGTCCCCAGTCAAGCCGCACTTGGACGCAGCCATCTACGCCGGTCCCTCGGGGGGGGCGGTCCCACCGGCCGGTCTCCTTCAGAGTTACGTTGGGAGACGAGGAGAACCTCAGTAGAATTTCAGGGCTGAGTTGTCACACTCCCAGACGTCACACCTTGTTACAGAGGCAAAACGGTCTTGAAAATGAGAAAGCCAGTCATTTCCGGCTGGTTTTTCTCAGCTGGAGGTGGGGAGCAGCAAATTTAATCGACCCCAGGATAAGAACATAAGAATTAGGAGCAGGAATCAGCCATACGGCCCCTCGAGCCTGCTCCGCAATTCAATAAGATCATGGCTGATCTTCAACCTCAACTCCACTTTCCTGCCCGATCCCCATATCCCTTGATTCCCCTAGAGTCCAAAAATCTATCGATCTCAGCCTTGAATAAACTCAATGACTGAGCCTCCACAGCCCTCTGTGGTAGAGAATTCCAAAGATTCACCACCCTCTGAGTGAAGAAATTTCTCCTCATCTCAGTCCTAAATGACCGACCCCGTTATCCTGAGTCTATGACCCCTCGTTCCAGACTCCCCATTTACATTTACAGTAATAGGACCTGTGACCTTAAAGGAACAGGGCAGCAGAATAATACTTTGTGTGTCACACACTAGAACGCTCCTGTCCCTCCAAACACCGAGTCACTAACTCACCTCGAGCAGCGTGACGGGGTCACTATCACTGTAAACTAATCATAGACCCCACGCTGTGGGGAGGGATGGGTCGGACACTCTGTGGAGGAACATCGGAAATGGATCACGAGGATTTCCTCTGTTCAGAGATTCTAACAAAATTATATTCCCCCTTTATCTTCTCCCTGGTAATTGTAACTCTCTCTCTCTTTCTTTCACTCTCTCTCATTCTCTGCATCACTTTCTCTCTCACATATCTTTATCTTTTTCTCTCTCTCTGTTTCTTTTCTATCCATCTTGCTCTCTTTCTCTATCACTCTCTCACTCTCTTTACTCTTTCTTTTTCTCTCTGTCCTTTGCTTTTTCTATCTCTTTCTCTCTCTGTTTCATGTTCTCTCTCTCTCTTCCTCCTGTCTCTGATTCTCTATCTAACTCTTCCTCTGCCTCTCCTCTTTCTCGCCCTCTCTCTAACGATCTCTCTCATGCTCTCTCTCACTCTTTGTCTCTCCTCCCTCTCTCTCTTTATCTCTGTCTCTCTCTATCTTTCTCTTCCTTTCCCTCACTCTCTTTCTCTCGCTATCTCTTCCTGTCCCTCACTCGCTCTCTTTCTCTCTTTTTCTCTCTCTCTCCATATACCTGTCTCGCTCGCTCTCTCTCTTTGACTCTTTCTCTTTATCTCTCTCTTTCTCTTTCTCCTTCTTTCTCTCTTTCTGTTTTTCTCTCTCTCTGTTTCTGTTTCTATCTATCTCTCGCCCTCTCTGTTTCCCTCTCTTTCTGCTTTTCTCTCCATTTCTCTTTGTTTCTCTATCTCCCTCGCTCTCTCTCTTTCTCAAATTCTGTTATTCTCTCTCCTTCTCTTTCAATCTCTCCCTCGCTCTATCTTCCTCTTTCTCTCTCTCTATCTCTCTCTCTCTTTTTCTCACTCTCCTCTCACTCCTTCATTCTCTCTCTTTCTCTTTCTCTCTCTCCTTCTCTCGCTCTGTCGGTTCCAGACCCTCCGGTGAAAATCATCAACAGTTCCCCTTCGGCGCTGAGCGTGCTGACCGGTGGCGAGGTTGTCCTCTTGTGCGAGCTCTCGCAGCCCGAGGCGGAGGTGAGATGGTACAAGGACGGGGTCGAGGTGGAGCCGAGCGAGAGGACCACGATGGAGGTGGATGGAGAGCGCAGGACGCTGACCGTCTGCTCGGCTACGATGGAGGACCGAGGGACGTACGTGTGCGACGCAGTTGACGACTCGGCCGAGTTTGAAGTGACCGTTTCCCGTGAGTACCCGGTAAAGCCGCACGCAAACTTGGTATTTCTCCTGCGTAGCCCGGGGTAGCTGACCTCACACTGCTGAGGTCACACTGCAAAGGTCACTCTCCAGAGGTCACACACCAGACACCATGGGTCAGAATTTTTTGGGGTCCATGCGGGCGCGATTGAAGGCGGGTCGGGTGGGAAATTTGAAATAAGTTGCAGCGGGTCGGGAACCCACCGTCATCCCGCCCTCCCGTGCCTTTCCCTCGGGTACGTTTGCCGGTGTGGCAGAGACCCGACCAGCTGAGGCGAGCGACCTAATTCAAATCATTAACAGGCAGCTGTCAGACCCTTAAGCGACTTTTTAAGCCTACCTTTCGAGTTTCCCTGGCTGCCCACGGGATTCACGCAGCTCGGGAACCATGTCTGTCAGCCTGAGGCGGGAGTTGAGTGGCCACTGCTCCAGCTGATTAGATGACAGCATCAAATGTACAGTAAAAGCTCCCACCTCACAGCTGGTCATTTTCCTTAGGCAGAAGCTGTTGCTGACTGCATTCCCAGCACAGATTTAACTTTCTACAGACTGCAAGTGTTTCCAGCAAAATCGCCATCCAGTCTAACCTCATTGTTACAACCGATCACACCATTGACACCTTGCTTCTCTCATCTCTACTTGGCCTGCCATCTATTCCATCAGCATGGTTGCCATTTATACTGTCTCACCTTGGTCCTCAGAATCAGATCACGATGAACCCCAACATCAGCAGCACCAGGCTCACCAGCAGCACCAACAACACCACCACCAACCTTCTCCTCAACCACCTGATGCTGCACCGCGCCAGAGGCGATACCCTCAACACAGGGTATACAGGCAGAGAGGATGAGCTTCCTCAACATGACGGAGCAGCAGTGAGAGGGAGGCTCAGGCTGTCGCACCAGGTCGTCACAGACTTTTGCAGCAAGTCCAAAAATGTGCGGGTTAGGTTGATTTGGCTATGATAAATTGACCCTTAGTGTTAGGGGGGATTAAATATGTGGGGTTACAGGGATAGGATGGAATATGTTAGGGGGAATTAAATACGTGGGGTTACGGGGATAGGGTGGGATATGTGTCGGTGCAGGCTCGATGGGGATTCTGTGTGAGAAAGCAGGGACAGGGTACTGGATTTGGATGATCAGCCATGATCGTATTGAATGGTGGAGCAGGCTCGACGGGCCGAATGGCCTACTCCTGCTCCTAGTTTCTATGTTTCTATGACCTACAGCCCAGAGGACCTGGTGGACACGCCTTACCAGTGGCTGTCAAAGTCATCAGCGCCCTCAACGTCTTCGCCTCAGACTCCTTCCAGGGATCTGCAGCAGACATTTGCGGCATCTCGCGGTCGGCCGCCCACAGCTGCATCACCCAGGTCACCGATGCCATGTTTGACAAGTCAGCCCATTATATCAACTTTGCCACTGATGAAGCCAGTGTTAGTGAGCGTGTGCTTCGCTTCACCGCTCTGGCTGGCTTCCCACAGGTGCAGGGCATCATCGACTGCACACATGTGGTCATCAGAGCACCCCCACATCACCCAGGAGTGTTTGTGAACCACAAGGGCTTCTTTCCACTGGCTCAATGTGCAGCTCGTCTGCACCCACAGGAAGATCATGATGCATATGTGCGCCAAATTCCCTGGCAGATGTCATTACTTTTTTGTCCTGTGCCAGTCCACACTCCTTCAGCTCTTCGCTCCTCCAAACAGACTTTCCGGCTGGCTGCTTGAAGACAAGGGCTATCCACTGAAGACATGGCTCATGACACCCTTGAGGAGACCAAGTACTGAGGCCCAGGAGAGATACAATGAAAGCCATATTGCCACCAGAAGTGTCATCGAGCAGACAATAGGCATGCTCAAAATGCGCTTCAGATGCCTTGACAGATCTGGAGGAGCCCTTCAGTCTGCACCAGCCAGGGTCTCCAGAATCGTCGTGGTCTGCTGCGCCCTGCACAACATAGCGCAGCAGCGAGGATTAGCGCTGTATGAGGAGCAAGGCTCTGAGCGCACAGCCTCTTCAGAGGAGGAGGAGGAGGAGGAGCAGGAGGGGGAGGAGGAGGAGGAAGAGCATCAGCTGGAAAACAAGGAGGAGCACGAGCTGGAGGAATCTGTGGGCCAGATCCCACCAGCAGCCGAGCACATTGCTGCCCGGGAGGCCAGGGATGGGCTGATCATGACCAGATTTACTTAACTTTACGCAGTACATCCATATGGCTGCCACATGCTGCGCCAGGTTGGCACCACCCTACAGCAACACCATAAAGCATCCCTTCAATGACCAGACCATTCCTTTCACACTGACCACCATTGCTGGAGGTACCGTTGTGTCTCACCATTCACTCCAACTCACTAAGCCACTTCCAAAGGTGCACACAAATTTGTCTAAGATAGGAAAGTGGTGAAAATAAAGATTTAATGGTTGACAATACATTAACGGAAACTTAACATTAACATTGACTAAAACACGCAAGTGGCTACCCTTGTTAATCTACTTGTGTGTCAACTTTCTCTTCCGTGTGCTTCTACGAGGTGCTACCCCTGTGGCTTCAGCAGAGGTAGAGGCAGCCTGCTCACTTCCCTGCTGCGACTGCTTAGACACTCTTGGTGGATGTCCTCTGGGTTTTGGAGCCTGTGATGGCCCTGCCAAAGTCTGCTCCTCCTGCGACTGTGCAGGGGCAGACTCGGCCGTTGCTGTCCGAGGAGGCATCTGGGGCTCTGACTGAGGGGCTGGCAATGGGGGAGAAGTGTAAGCGTTTGAGAGGAGCCCCCACTTCCCTCTCCCCTCTTACCATCATCCCTCTCATGGGCCACCCGCACCTCCCTGCTAGCAAGGAGCTGGAGAGCATCTTGCTGCACTGGGGCCATGAGGACCCACGTCTACGCTGACATCCCTCCTAGACAGGAGGTCTATGAGCCTCTGCCATCTATTCTCCATAGAGACCATATGCTCCTGTGAGTGGCGCATTAGCTGCTCCATGCAGGTGGCCATCCTTTCCATGGAAGAGCCTACAGTCACCATCGCCTGCGACACAGTGGTGCTCATGTTGGAGATGGACTCCTCCATTCTCTGCACATTTGCAGACATCGCGGTCGCAAAACCTCTCAGAGCCTCCTGCACTTCATCCTGCACCTCCAGGATCGCCCTCTTTCTGGATGGCCCCGAGGCTCAGCGTCTACATGCAGGAGTCTCCACTGCTGTCCCTGTCTCCACCATCTGCTCTTGCTCACTTGTGACTTGTGATGGACGCGGTGACAACACTACTCTATCTCGCGTTGGACCCACCGAGGTGTGCGTCTCTGCGCTGGTGCTGGGTGCGCTCATGTCTGGTGACGCTGCGCCCTCAGAGGCTGGAGGCTCCTCTGTGGAGTCGTCTTCCTCTTCCTCCTGGACAGCATGGGGGAGGCTCTTGATGGACCTGTGTGACAGTAAAGAGATGAGTTAGATATGTCATATGAAGAATGGGTGCACATACCATTATACACATGATGATCATTCAGTGGCTGCTGACATCAGTGCCCAGATGAGTGACTGATGTATGCAATGTGGCTGTATGTGATGTAATTCTGTCACCAGGTTGCTGAGATGTCCCCCTCTCTCCGTCTCCCACCTCCAGCTGCTCGGCCACTCCTGATACTTCCAACACAGCCTCCTCTGCTGTTGTGAGGGTGGCAAATGATGGAGGCCCACCTCCAGTTCTCTCCCTCTTATTGTGGGCTCTCTTTTCCTGCAAGGAAGGAAAGAAGAGAAGGTTGGGTGAGGGTGATGGAATGAGTATAAGGAATGGATGGGTTAGATCTTTAGAGGGTGACTATGATGGAGTGGGGTGCTAAAGCCAAGTGGCCTCCTTGTGTGTTGTTAGTTGGTATGATCGCATTAGGATGAGGGTGGGTGTGAGGGGTGGTTAGTCAGATGGGGATGTGAGTATGTACATAGAGAAGGATGGGTGGACGTGCAAGGTAAGTTGGTGTGAGTAAGGATGTGCAGGAGTAGGGTTGGGAAGGCATAGTGATGGGGATGTGATGAGAGGCGCAGCAGGATGAAGTTGAGTGTGGCTTTGTACTCTCCTTTCCTGATCTAATGAGATCATTGATCGTCCAAAAATGTGCGGGTTAGGTTGATTTGGCTATGATAAATTGACCCTTAGTGTTAGGGGGGGGATTAAATATGTGGGGTTATGGGGATAGGATGGGATATGTTAGGGGGAATTAAATACATGGGGTTACGGGGGTAGGGTGGGATATGTGTACTGTGGGGATTAAAGCAGGGACAGGGTACTGGATTTGGATGATCAGCCATGATCGTATTGAATGGTGGAGCAGGCTCGACGGGCCGAATGGCCTACTCCTGCTCCTAGATTCTATGTTTCTATGTTTCTATTGAAACGTTTCCAGCACTGCACCCAGGTCCTCCTGACAACATCCCTGCTGTTGACCTCCTCTGCAATTTGGAGCCAGGCTCTTTTTGTCTCCAGGGGAGGTCTCTTCCACCCATCTGAAGGAAGAGGACCTCCCTGCCTGCTCTGATTCCCTCCACAAGCATATGGAGGGAGTCATCGGAGATCCTGGGTGCAGCCCTCTGCCTCTGTGCAGCCATCTCTTCAAGTGCTTGGAGCAATGAAAACCTCCAGTGTGCTGCCTGCACACTTCTAGATGAACCTTCAAATGCAGTGTGGCAATAAAGGTCTTTTAAATATCCCATCTGAAAATGCGTCATTGATGATGTCATCAGACCCGCACCATTTAATAGGGCCGGGTAACGTGCAGGGTGGGCTTAATAGGCCCCATTAACGCAAAGTCGATCTCCGTAGCGGAATGGAAGCAACAACGGGGTCGCGACCCGCCACGCCGACCGCCCTCACCTGACCCACCCAGGTAAAGAAAATTCCGGCCCATGACCCTGAAATTCTCCCGGTCTCCCACCGTAACTCCGGCCATAAACCAATGCATCCCCCAGAGAAACGGTGTCAGTGGCCACTTTCAGCCAGTTACATCAATCCCTCTGGGGAGTCCCAATAGTCTCCTTCAGAGATAGGACGGGAGACGAGGAGAACCTCCGTAGAATTTCAGGGCTGAGTTGTCACACTCCCAGCATCACACCTTGTTACAGAGGCAAAACGGTCTTGAAAATGAGAAAGCCAGTCATTTCCTGCTGGTTTTTATTCCACCTTTATCTTCTCCCCTGTAATTGTAACTCTCTCTCTCTTTCATTCACTTTCATTCTTTGCATCACTTTCTCACTCTCACATATATATATTACATTTTTCTCTCTTGCTATTCCTGTCTCTCTTTTTCTGTTTCATTGTCTCTCACTTCCTCTCTTCCTCTGTCTCTCCATCTCTCTCTGTCTATCTCTCGCTCTGTTTCTCTCTCTGTCTCTCTCTGTCTCTCTCTCTGTTTCCCTCTCTCTGTTTCTCTCTCCATTTCTCTCTCTGTTCCTCTATCTCTCTCCCTCTCTGTCTCTTTCTATCTCTCTCTGTTTCTCTGGCTGTCTCTCTGTTTCCCTCTCTCTTTTTTTCTCCATTTCTCTCTCACTTTCTGTTTCTCTCTCTTTCACTCTCTCATTTTCTATCTCCCTCGCTCTCTCTCTCTCTAATTCTGTTTCTCTCTCTCTTTCTCACTCTCCTTCTCTTTCACCCTCTCCCTCGCTCTCTCTGTCTCTCACTCTCTTTCTCTCTCTCCTTCTCTCGCTGTGTCGGTTCCAGACCCTCTGGTGAAAATCGTCACCAGTTCCCCATCGGTGCTGAGCGTGCTGACCGGTGGCGAGGTTGTCCTCTTGTGCGAGCTCTCGCAGCCCGAGGCGGAGGTGAGATGGTACAAGGACGGGGTGGAGGTGGAGCCGAGCAAGAGGTCCATGATGGAGGTGGACGGAGAGCGCAGGAGGCTGACCGTCCGCTCGGCTACGATGGAGGACCGAGGGATGTACGTGTGCGACGCAGTCGACGACTCGGCCGAGTTTGAGGTGACCGTCTCCCGTGAGTACCTGGTAGGGCGCACGTGTTGAGATACATTTCAACTGTATTCACTTACCAGAAAGAGGAACGGGGAGAGAAGGAATCACCGACAGGTAGGAAAGAGCAGCGATTGGAAGGCAAGAGGACAGGAATGGGCCAAAGGGACAGTGACAGAGAAAAGGGGAGAAGTGATGGGGAAAATGGGGAGAAGCATCCTTGGAATCCATAAACACAAATCATTAAAGGTGGCAGGTCAGGTGGTTAAAAAAGCAGATGGGTTAGTTGGGTTTATAAATAGAGGAGTAGAATATAAAAGCAAAGAGATGCTCAAACTTTATAAATTACTGGTTAGGTCTCAGCTGGGGTATTGTGGACAATTCTGGGCACCACACTTCAGGAAAGATGTAAAGGCCTTAGAGAGGGTACAGAGCAGGTTTACCAGGATGTTACCAGGGATGGGGGACTTCAGTTATGAGGAGAGGTTGGAAAAGTTTGGACTGTTCTCCTTGGAACAGAGAAGGTTAAGAGATGATCTAATAGAGATTTTCAAGATGATGAGAGGTTTTGATAGAGTAGAGAGAGAAAAACTATTCCCTCTGGTGAGTGGGTCAATAACCAGAGGTCAGAGATTCAAAATCATTGGCAACAGATCTCGAGGGGAGATGAGGAGAAATGTTTTCACTCAGAGAGTTGTGGGGATCTGGAACGCTCGACCTGAAAAGGTGGTGGGAGCTGATTCCATCAATAATTTTAAAAGGGAGTTGGACGGGTTCTTGAGGATGAGGAACTCACAGGGTTACGGACAAAAAGCGGGAGTGTGGGACTGAGCACGACTGCTCTTTCAAAGAGCCGGCACAGGCACAACGGGCCGAATGGCCCCCTTCTGTGCTGTAAGATTCTCTTCTACAAGGAGTAGTTGAGACGAAGAGCATTGATGCATTCAAGGGGAAGCTAGATAAAAACACGAGGGAGAAAGGAATCGAAGGATATGTTGATGGGGTGAGATGAAGAGGGGTGGGAGGAGGCTCGTGTGGAGCATAAACACCGGCACGGACCAGTTCTGTGCTGTAGACTCGATGTAATTCTATGTAAAGCGCTTGGTTATCTGTCCTAATATCTCCACATGTGGCTCGGGGTCAGTTTTTGTTTTGGTTACGCTCCTGTGAAGCGCCCTGGGGCGTTTTTACTAAGTTAAAGGTGCTTTATAAATGCAAGTTGTTGTTGTTGTGTTGCCATTAAACCAACGACTCCGTGGCTCTACCTGCAGAAGCGCCGGTTAATATAATCCAACGTGCACACGGGCCGACAGAACACAAGTACTTGATCTCCGAGGACATTGCGCTCGAGTGCGAGCTGTCTCGGGCGGATGGCGTTGCCAAATGGTACAAGGACGGGGAAAAGCTGGTCGAGAACGAGCGGACGTTCATCGGGCGGGAGGGGGCACTGCGGTCGCTGCGGATGCTGGACGCTCGGACGACAGACTCGGGAGAGTACCTCTGTGATGTTCAGGACGACAGCGTTGTATTCCGAGTCCTTGTGGAAGGTAACGCACCACAGTCTCAGTCCCCTCCCTGAAAATCCGACCGGAGGACTGTCCCCATCATTGGGAGGTGACACCTAGGACCTCTAAGATCCCCTGCTGGCCGAGGTCGTAAATACATTGCCCGCTGTGGTTCTGAGCTCTACCGCACAGGCAGTAACTCAAGGGGTCAGTACCTGGCAGTGATGGGACATGCCCTCGGTCCTTGCAAACTACCGCTCCATCTCCGACCTCCCTTTCCTCTCCAAAGTCCTTGAACGTGTTGTCGCCTCCCAAATCCGTGCCCATCATTCCCGCAACTCCATGTTTGATCCCCTCCAATTAGGTTTCCGCCCCGCCACAGCACTGAAGACCATCTTGACTTGGAAATATATCGGCTGTTCCTTCATCGTCGCTGGGTCAAAGTCCTGGAACTCCCTCCCTAACAGCACTGTGGGAGCACCTTCACCACACGGACTGCAGCGGTTCAAGAAGGCGGCTCACCACCACCTTCTCAAGGGCAATTAGGGATGGGCAATAAATGCCGGCCTTGCCAGCGATGCCCACATCCCAAGAATGAATAAAAAGAAACAGCTCTTATCAAAGTCACAAATATGTGACTGTTACCGTGGTAAACTATCCCTCCTCATCCTTCTTGACCTGTCTGCAGCCTTTGACACGGTTGACCACTCCATCCTCCTCCAACGCCTCTCCACTGTCGTCCAGCTGGGTGGGACTGCCCTCACCTGGTTCCATTTCTATCTATCCAGTCGTAACCAGAGAATCACCTGCAATGGCTTTTCTTCCGGCTCCCGCACCATTACCTCTGGTGGCCCCCAGGATCTATCCTTGGCCCCCCTCCTATTTATCATCTACATGCTGCCCCTTGACGACATTATCTGAAACATGATGTCAGGTTCCACATGTACGCTGACGACACCCAGCTCTACCTAGTCCATCTGCTGCTGAAACCCTCATCCATGCATTAGTAACCTCTGGAGTTGACGATTCCAACGCTCTCCTGGCCGGCCTCCCATCGTCCGCCGTCAACAAACTTCAGATCATTCAAACATGTTGCTGCCCGTGTCCTAACTCACACCAAGTCCCGTTCGCCCATCACCCCTGTGCTCGCTGACCTACATTGGCTCCCGGTCTGGCAACGCCTCCATTTTAAAATTCTCACCTTTGTGTTCAAATCCCTCCATGGCCTCGTCCTCTCCCTATCTCTGTAACCTCCTCCAGCACTACAACCCCCCGAGATCTCTGCATTCCTCCAATTCTGGCCTCTCGCGCTTCCCCGATTTCCATCCTTCCACCATTGGCGGCCGTGCTTTCAGCTGTCTAGGCCCTAAGCTCTGGAATCCCCTCCCTAAACCTCTCCGTCTCTCTACCTCTCTCTCCTCCTTTACGACGCTCCTTAAAACCTCCCTCTTTGACCAAGCTTTTGAACACTTGTCCTAATATCTCCTTATGTGGCTCGGTGTCAAAGATTGTTTGATAATCGCTCCTGTGAGGCGCCTTGCGATGTTTTACTATGTTAAAGGCGCTATATAAATGCAAGTTGTTGTTGAGCTATACCACACAGGCAGTAACTCCAGGGGTCAGTACCTGTCAGTGTTGGGACAGGTAGAACTCTCTGGTGCTCCGGAGTGACTAACACTCCACGTTTTATGAGCATGCCACGATCCTGATGATTCCTGAGTGACTAACGCTCCGGGTTTTCTTGCAGACCCTCCGGTGACGATCGTCGGAAGCAGCAAGATCGCGGAAGACCGCTGTTTCACGGAGTCCGAGGTCATCGCCATGACCTGCGAGCTTTCTCGCCCCGACGTCGAGGTTCGATGGTACAAGGACGGCACGGAGCTGCTGCCCAGCGACAAGATCAAGATCGAGTGGCGTGGTCTGAGGCGGGAGCTGATGATCTTCGACTCCGAGCCGTGCGACTCCGGCCAATACGTCTGCGATGCGGGGTCCGACAAACTGACCTTTAAAGTGACAGTCACAGGTATCAGGCATCGGGACGCAGCGCCAGCTCGTCACCACCATCTCCCTGCTGATTACACTTTTCATCCTTCTCTCCCTGAGGCTCCAATCGCTCTTGTCTCAGCCGCCATGGTTTGTGGGAAAGCCACGAGGAATTGTTCATAGAATCGTAGAATCATGGAAATTTACGGCACAGAAGGAGGCCATTCGGCCCATCGTGTCTGTCGGCCAAAAAAGAGCTCTCCAGCCTAATCCCACTTTCCAGCTCTTGGTCCGTAGCCCTGTAGGTTACGGCACTTCAAGTGCATATCCAAGTACTTTTTAAATGTGATGAGGGTTTCTGCCTCTACCACCCTTTCAGGCAGTGAGTTCCAGACCCCCACCACCCTCTGGGTGAAAATATTTCTCCTCAAATCCCCTCTAAACCTACCAATTACTTTAAATCTATGCCCCCTGGTTATTTTTGAGAGGTCGCACAACACCAGGTTATAGTCCAACAGTTTTATTTGAAATCACAAGCTTTCGGAGCTTACTACTCCTTCGTTGGGTGAACAAAGGAGTAGTAAGCTCCGAAAGCTTGTGATTTCAAATAAAACTGTTGGACTATAACCTGGTGTTGTGCGACCTCTCAATTTTGTCCACCCCAGTCCAACACCGGCATCTCCGCACCCTGGTTATTGACCATTCTGCTGAAGGAAATAGGTCCTTCCTATCCACTCTATCTAGGCCCCTCATAATTTTATACACCTCAATTAAATCTCCCCTCAGCCTCCTCTGTTCCAAAGAAAACAACCCCAGCCTCTCCAATCTTTCCTCATAGCTAAAATTCCCCAGCCCAGGCAACATCCTCGTAAATCTCCTCTGTACCCTCTCTAGTGCAATCACATCCTTCCTGTAATGTGGTGACCAGAACTGCACGTAGTATTCTAGCTGCGGCCTAACTAGTGCTTTATACAGTTCAAGCATAACCTCCCTGCTCTTGTATTCTATGCCTCGGCTAATAAAGGCAAGTATTCCGTATGCCTTCTTAACCACCTTATCTACCTGTCCTGCTACCTTCAGGGATCTGTAGACCTGCACTCCAAGGTCCCTTTTTTCCTCTACACTTCTCAGTGTCCTACCATTTATTGTGTATTCCCTTTCCTTGTTAGCCCTCCCCAAATGCATTACCTCACACTTCTCCAGATTGAATTCTATTTGCCACTTTTCTGCCCACCTGACCAGTCCATTGATATCTTCATGCAGTCTGCAGCTTTCTTCCTCATTATCAACCACACGGTCAATTTTAGTATCATCTACAAACTTCTTAATCATACCCCCTACATTCAAGTCTAAATCATTGATATATACCACAAAAAGCAAAGGACCCAGTACTGAGCCCTACGGAACCCCACTGGAAACAGCCTTCCAGTCACAACAACACCCTTCGACCATTACCCTTTGTTTCCTGCCTCTGAGCCAATTTTGGATCCAACTTGCCACTTTCCCTTGGATCCCATGGGCTTTTACTTTTCTGACCAGTCACCATGTGTGACCTCCTTGCCTGCTGTTCAACCTTGTGGGGCCTCGTGGTTCCAGTCCTACTCTCACCTGACATCCGCAGACATGTCCCTTGCCCACTGTAGTCCAGAGCCTAAACTGTAACGCCTCCCCTCCTACCAACTGCAGCCCCGGGCAGAGATCAGCTTGCTTAAGACAGGCCCGGGAGTGAGCCTGGCACTCTCCTGACCCACGTGGCCCAGCCCCACACCAGGCAGTGCCACAGTCCGCCGAGCCCACTTGGGGGACAACGTCATTTCTGATCAATCCCGCAAGACATCGATTGAGCGGCCTATTCAGAGGTAGCCCTGTAAGGAGAGAGTGCTGCGGGAAATAAAATACTTGCATTTCTACAGCGCCTTTCACCACCTTAGGACGTCCCAAAGCGCTTTACAGCCAGTGAAGTACTTTTTGAAGTGTAGTCACTGTTGTAATGTAGGAAACGTGGCAGCAAATTTGTGCACAGCAAGCTCCCACAAACAGCAATTTGATAATGATCAGATAATCTGTTTTTTAGTGATGTTGATTGAAGGTTAAATATTGTCCAGGACACCGGGGAGAACTCCCCTGCTCTTCTTTGAAATAGGTCCATGGGATCTTTAGCGTCCACCTGAGAGAGCAGACGGGGCCTCGGTTTAACATCTCATCCGAAAGACGGCACCTCCGACAGTGCAGCACTCCCTCAGTACTGCACTGGAGTGTCAGCCTAGATTATGTGCTCGAGTCTCTGGAGTGGGACTTGATTCCGAGGCGAGAGATGCTGCCACTGAGCCACGGCTGACATCTGCAGATAAAACCAACAAGTTGACACCTGCCACTACCCGCCATGACCCCAGCGTAAATCAAATAGATCACTCTAGCCCTCAATCCCAGTCCCAATGGATACCGGTCCAGTTTTATACTAAAATCATCAAATCTGATCGTCTGTTCTTCATCAACCTGTGAGAAATAAATATAATCTACCGCCAATCACTGAGGCCCATTGTTCACGAGCAGCAGCCAATCACTGAGGCCCATTGTTCACGAGCAGCAGCCAATCACTGAGGCCCATTGGTCACGAGCAGCGGCCAATCACTGAGGCCCATTGTTCACGAGCAGCGGCCAATCACTGAGGCCCATTGTTCACGAGCAGCAGCCAATCACTGAGGCCCATTGGTCACGAGCAGCGGCCAATCACTGAGGCCCATTGTTCACGAGCAGCGGCCAATCACTGAGGCCCATTGTTCACGAGCAGCGGCCAATCACTGAGGCCCATTGTTCACGAGCAGCGGCCAATCACTGAGGCCCATTGTTCACGAGCAGCCGCCAATCACTGAGGTCCATTGTTTACGAGCAGCGGCCAATCACTGAGGCCCATTGTTTACGAGCAGTGGCCAATCACTGAGGCCCATTGTTCACGAGCAGCGGCCAATCA
>CM059427.1:80225123-80388084 GCA_030390025.1 Squalus acanthias
CTTAACGACACTTCAAAAGTACTCCTTCGGCTCTGAAGCGCTTTGGAACGTCCCAAGGATGTGATTATGGGGCTGAATTTCCGAGCAGGTGGTCCCGATATTGAGTGGTCGTCACGGTGAGCACTGGGCGGAGGTTGGCAGGCCACAGCTGACTGAGGAAATGGTGTCATGGCGACCTCTTTCTTCCTCGGGTTACTTGTATGAAAGGAGGGACTCGTTACCTTCCCTCTCTCCTACCTCAGTCCACACACTCAGCTTCTTTATTGTTTAACTAGGTTGTGGGTTCGTGTCCCCACTCCAGAGACTTGAGCACGTAATCCAGGCTGGCACTCATAAGAACATAAGAAATAGGAGCAGGAGTCGGCCATTCTGCCCTCGAGCCTGCTCTGCCATTCAATAAGATCGTGGCTGATCTTTGACCTCAACTCCGCTTTCCCGCCCGATCCCCACATCCCTTGATTCCCCTAGAGTCCAAAAATCTATCGATCTCAGCCTTGAATAAACTCAACGATTCAGCATCCACAGCCCTCTGTGGTAGAGAATTCCAAAGACTCACAACCCTCTGAGTGAAGAAATTTCTCCTCATCTCAGTCCTACATGGCCGACCCCTTATCCTGAGACTGTGACCCCTGGTTCTAGACTCCCCAGCCAGGGGAAACATCCTCCCTGCATCTACCCTGTCAAGTACTGAGGGAGCGCTGCACTGTCAGAGGGGCAGTACTGAGGGAACACTGCACTGTCGGAGGGCAGTACTGAGGGAACGCTGCACTGTCGGAGGGCAGTACTGAGGGAGCGCTGCACTGTCGGAGGGGCAGTACTGAGGGAGTGCTGCACTGTTGGAGGGGCAGTACTGAGGGAGCGCTGCACTGTCAGAGGGGCAGTACTGAGGGAGCGCTGCACTGTCGGAGGGGCAGTACTGAGGGAGTGCTGCACTGTCGGAGGGGCAGTACTGAGGGAGTGCTGCACTGTTGGAGGGGCAGTACTGAGGGAGTGCTGCACTGTCGGAGGGGCAGTACTGAGGGAGTGTTGCACTGTCGGAGGGGCAGTACTGAGGGAGTGTTGCACTGTCGGAGGGCCAGTACTGAGGGAGCGCTGCACTGTCGGAGGGCATTACTGAGGGAGCGCTGCACTGTCGGAGGAGCAGTACTGAGGGAGTGCTGCACTGTTGGAGGGGCAGTACTGAGGGAGTGCTGCACTGTCGGAGGGGCAGTACTGAGGGAGTGTTGCACTGTCGGAGGGGCAGTACTGAGGGAGTGTTGCACTGTCGGAGGGCCAGTACTGAGGGAGAGCTGCACTGTCGGAGGGGCAGTACTGAGGGAGCGCTGCACTGTCGGAGGAGCAGTACTGAGGGAGTGTTGCACTGTCGGAGGGGCCAGTACTGAGGGAGCGCTGCACTGTCGGAGGGCAGTACTGAGGGAGCGCTGCACTGTCGGAGGAGCAGTACTGAGGGAGTCGCTGCACTGTCAGAGGTGCCATCTTTCAGATGAGACGTTAAACCCAGGCTTCGTCTGCTCTCTCGTGGATATAAAAGATTCCCACGGCCACTATTTCGAAGAAGAGCAGGGGAGTTCTCCTCAGTGTCCTGGGGCCAATATTTATCCCTCAGCCAACATCACTGAAACACATTATCTGGTCATTACCTCATTACATAGAAAATTACATAGAATGTACAGCACAGAAACAGGCCATTCGGCCCCACTGGTCCATGCCGGTGTTTACGCTCCATGTGAGCCTCCTCCCACCCCCTCTTCGTCAAACCCATTGCTGTTTGTGGGATCTTGCTGTGCGCAAACTGGCTGCCACGTTTCCTTACATTACAACACTTCAGAAAGTGCTTCATTGCCTGTGGAATCCCGAGGTGGTGCGAGGCATTGTATAAACGCAAGAATCTCTATCTCTTTTCTGTTCTCTCTACCAGAGGCCCCGGTGTTGTTT
This sequence comes from Squalus acanthias, assembly GCA_030390025.1. Taxonomy (NCBI): domain Eukaryota; kingdom Metazoa; phylum Chordata; class Chondrichthyes; order Squaliformes; family Squalidae; genus Squalus; species Squalus acanthias. The sequence continues at coordinate 80,227,059 of CM059427.1, forward strand.
ATGAACAAGGAGAAGCATCCAGAGGAAATCTCCGCCAATGAGAACGGAAAGGCGGTGCTGGCCGCCATCGTCTCCAAGGAGAACGTCAGCGTCACCTGGTACAGGCACAAGGAGCCGGTGGCCGAGGGGGAGAAGCACGAGATGAAGAACGAGTCCCGGGTGCACAGTCTGATCGTCAAGAACGTCCTGAAGGAAGATTCCGGACTTTACACCTGCTGCTCCGCAGATGACGAGATGGTTTTCAACGTAAACGTGGCAGGTAGGAGTGGGGGCGGGTGGCGGACCGACTCGGAGCAAAGGGGGGAGATGGGAGGGGGGTACTGAGCCTGGCAGAGGGGTAGCATCAGGCCGTGAGTAGTGGCGCACGGTGCCGATATCAGAGTTACCTCAGGACACCCTGAAAGTAACGCAGCAACAACACCTTGCATTTATACAAACAGAACATGCTGGAATCGGGCAGCATCTGTGAAGAGAGAGACAGAGTTAATGTTTCAGGTCGATGACCTTTCATCAGAACCGGAAAATACTACAGATGTGGAAGAGCAGAACTTCTTCAAGGTGGGCGTTCCTGGAAGAGGAGTGGCAGCGGATGCTGTTTATTATCCGATTTCCAGCACCCGCAGTATTTTGCTTTTATATTAGTGTTTGGTTCACTGCCACTTCTCTTCCAGGAACGCCCACCGTGACAGAAGTTCTGCTCGTCTACAACTGCTTTCAGAGTCAGCCGTGGTTCAGTTGGTAGCTCTCTCTCGCCTCTGAGTCAGAAGGTCGTGGGTTCAAGGCCCACTCCAGAGAATTGAGCACAAAAATCTAGGCTGACACTCCCAGTGCAGTGCTGAGGGAGGACTGCGCTGTCGGAGGGGCCGTCTTTCGGATGAGACGTTAAACTCAGGCCCCGTCTGCCCCCTCAGGTGGATGTAAAAGATCCCACGACCACTATTTTGAAGAAGAGCGGGGTGAGTTCTCCCCGGTGTCCTGCCCAATATTTATCCCTCAACCAACATCACTAAAAACAGATGATCTGGTCATTATCATATTGCTGTTTGTGGGAGCTTGCTGTGCGCAACTTGGCTGCCCCGTTTCCTACATTACAACAGTGACTACTCTTTAAAAGTACTTCATTGGCTGTAAAGCACTTTGGGCGTCCGGTGGTCATGAAAGGCGCTGTAGAAATACAAATCTTTCTTTTTTAACATTCTGACGAAAGGTCATCGATCTGAAACGTTAACTCTGTTTCTCTCTCCACAGATGCTGCCTGACCTGCTGAGTGTTTCCAGCATTTTCTGTTTTTATTTCAGATTTCCATCATTTGCATTTACACATCACCCTTAACGTTGCAAAACATCCCAAGACCTTTGACCAAGCTTTTGGTCACCTGCCCGAACATCTCTTCTGAGGCTCGGTGTCAAATTTTGTCTGATAATCGCTCCTGTGAAGCGCCTTGGAACTTTTACTATGTTAAAGGTGCTATAGATACACAGTACTGTTGTTGTTTGAGAATCACTGGAACAGGAGGAGGCCATTGAGCCCCTTGAGCCTGTTACACAGGAACAGGATGGGGCCATTCAGCCCCTTGAGCCTGTTACACAGGAACAGGAGGAGGCCATTCAGCCCCTCGAGCCTGTTACACAGGAACAGGAGGAGGCCATTCAGCCCCTCGAGCCTGTTACACAGGAACAGGAGGAGGCCATTCAGCCACTCGAGCCTGTTACAGAGGAACAGGAGGAGGCCATTCAGCCCCTCGAGCCTGTTACACAGGAACAGGAGGAGGCCATTCAGACCCTCGAGCCTGTTACAGAGGAACAGGAGGAGGCCATTCAGCCCCTCGAGCCTGTTACACAGGAACAGGAGGAGGCCATTCAGACCCCTCGAGCCTGTTACACAGGAACAGGAGGAGGCCATTCAGACCCCTCGAGCCTGTTACACAGGAACAGGAGGAGGCCATTCAGCCCCATCGAGCCTGTTACCCAGGAACAGGATGGGGCCATTCAGCCCCTCGAGCCTGTTACACAGGAACAGGAGGAGGCCATTCAGCCCCTCGAGCCAGTTACCCAGGAACAGGAGGAGGCCATTCAGCCCCTCCAGCCTGTTACACAGGAACAGGAAGAGGCCATTCAGCCCCTCGAGCCTGTTACACAGGAACAGGAGGAGGCCATTCGACCCCACGAGCCTGTTACACAGGAACAGGAGGAGGCCATTCGACCCCACGAGCCTGTTACACAGGAACAGGAGGAGGCCATTCAGACCCCTCGAGCCTGTTACACAGGAACAGGAGGAGGCCATTCAGCCCCATCGAGCCTGTTACTCAGGAACAGGATGGGGCCATTCAGCCCCTCGAGCCTGTTACACAGGAACAGGAGGAGGCCATTCGACCCCTCGAGCCTGTTACAGAGGAACAGGAGGAGGCCATTCAGCCCCTCGAGCCTGTTACACAGGAACAGGAGGAGGCCATTGAGCCCCTTGAGCCTGTTACACAGGAACAGGAGGAGGCCATTCAGCCCCTCGAGCCCGTTACACAGGAACAGGAGGAGGCCATTCAGCCCCTCGAGCCTGTTACACAGGAACAGGATGAGGCCTATTCAGCCCTTCGAGCCTGTTACACAGGAACAGGAGGAGGCCATTCAGCCCCTTGAGCCTGTTACACAGGAACAGGAGAAGGCCATTCAGCCCCATCGAGCCTGTTACACAGGAACAGGAGGAGGCCATTCAGCCCCTCGAGTCTGTTACACAGGAACAGGAGGAGGCCATTCATCCCCTCGAGCCTGTTACACAGGAACAGGAGGAGGCCATTCAGCCCCATCGAGCCTATTACACAGGAACAGGATGGGACCATTCAGCCCCTCGAGCCTGTTACACAGGAACAGGAGGAGGCCATTCAGACCCCTCGAGCCTGTTACACAGGAACAGGAGGAGGCCATTCAGCCCCATCGAGCCTGTTACCCAGGAACAGGAGGAGGCCATTCAGCCCCTCGAGCCTGTTACACAGGAACAGGAAGAGGCCATTCAGCCCCTCGAGCCTGTTACACAGGAACAGGAGGAGGCCATTCGACCCCGCGAGCCTGTTACACAGGAACAGGAGGAGGCCATTCGACCCCACGAGCCTGTTACACAGGAACAGGAGGAGGCCATTCAGACCCCTCGAGCCTGTTACACAGGAACAGGAGGAGGCCATTCAGCCCCATCGAGCCTGTTACCCAGGAACAGGATGGGGCCATTCAGCCCCTCGAGCCTGTTTCACAGGAACAGGAGGAGGCCATTCGACCCCTCGAGCCTGTTACAGAGGAACAGGAGGAGGCCATTCAGCCCCTCGAGCCTGTTACACAGGAACAGGAGGAGGCCATTCGACCCCACGAGCCTGTTACACAAGAACAGGAGGAGGCCATTCAGCCCCCTCGAGCCTGTTACACAGGAACAGGATGGGGCCATTCAGCCCCTTGAGCCTGTTACACAGGAACAGGATGGGGCCATTCAGCCCCTTGAGCCTGTTACACAGGAACAGGAGGAGGCCATTCAGCCCCATCGAGCCTGTTGCACAGGAACAGGGTGTGGCCATTCAGCTCCTCGAGCCCGTTACACAGGAACAGGAGGAGGCCATTCAGCCCCTCGAGCCTGTTACACAGGAACAGGATGAGGCCTATTCAGCCCTTCGAGCCTGTTACACCGGAACAGGAGGAGGCCATTCAGCCCCTCGAGCCTGTTACACAGGAACAGGAGGAGACCATTCAGCCCCTTGAGCCTGTTACACAGGAACAGGAGGAGGCCATTCAGCCCCTTGAGCCTGTTACACAGGAACAGGAGAAGGCCATTCAGCCCCATCGAGCCTGTTACACAGGAACAGGAGGAGGCCATTCAGCCCCTCGAGTCTGTTACACAGGAACAGGAGGAGGCCATTCATCCCCTCGAGCCTGTTACACAGGAACAGGAGGAGGCCATTCAGCCCCTCGAGCCTGTTACACAGGAACAGGAGGAGGCCATTCATCCCCTCAAGCCTGTTGCACAGAAACAGGAGGAGGCCATTCAGCCCCTCGAGCCTGTTACACAGGAACAGGAGGAGGCCATTCAGCCCCTCGAGCCTGTTCCACCATTCAATTAGATCACGGCTGATCTGTATCATAACTCTATCTATCCGCCTTCATTCCATAACCCTTAATACCCTCACCCAACAAAAAATCTATCAATCTCAGTTTTGAAATTTTCAATTGACCCCCAGCTTCAACAGCTTTTTTGGGGGAGAGTGTTCCAGATTTCCACTCCCCTTTGTGTGAAGAAGTGCTTCCTGACATCACCCCTGAACTAAGATCCTTCGTATCTCTTGCTTTCGTCCCCTCTCCTCCCCTCCACGGCCCCTAATAGATATATAAACATAGTAACAATTTCAGGCAAGAGAAGCCCTTCAGCCCATCTAGCCCACCTATCCCCAGTATTCCCATGGTGCATTGCTAATGACCCAGAATCCCATTTGTTGACAGGAACCTACCTATTCCTTCTTGAAACCAATGGTAGCATAGTGGTTATGTTACTGGTACTAGTAATCCAGTAGGCCTGGACCAATGATTCTGAGACAAGAGTTCAAATCCCACCATAGCAGCTGGGGAATTTAAATTCAGTTAATTAAATGAATCTGGAATAAAAAGCTAGCATCAGTAATGGTCACCATGAAACTATCGGATTGCTGTAAAAACCCATCTGATTCACTAATGTCCTTTAGGGAAGGAAATCTGCCGTCCTTACCCAGTCTGGCCTATATGTGACTCCAGACTCACAGCAATGTGGTTGACTCTTAACTGCCCTCTGAAATGGCCTAGCAAGACACTCAGTTGTACTAAATCACTGTGACAAAGTCAGCACCTTCACTGCAGCGTTTCAAGAAGGCGGCTCGCCATCACCTTCTCAAGGGCAATTAGGGACGGGCAATAAATGTTGGCCTTGCCAGCGACGCCCACATCCTGTGAATGAATAAATACAAAAAAATTAAGGCTTCTTGTTCCACCTCCCATGTCGGTGATCTTCTCCACATTTCTTTTATGCATTCTTGGGATGTGGGCGTCGCTGGCAAGGCCGGCATTTATTGCCCATCCCTAATTGCCCTCGAGAAGGTGGTGGTGAGCCACCTTCTTGAACCGCTGCAGTCCGTGTGGCGAAGGTGTTTCCACAGTGCTGTTAGGGAGGGTGTTCCAGGGTTTTGACACATGGTAGAATAGCCTACTCACTGTTCACGCATGATGAACGGACAGTTTATAGAATTACACAGAATTTACAGCACAGATACAGGTCATCAGGCCCAACTGGTCCGTGCCGGTGTTTATGCTCCACACGAGCCTCCTCCCACCCTACTTCATCTCACCCCATCAACATATCCTGTTATTCTTTCTCCCTCATGTGTTTATCCAGCTTCCCCTTAAATGCATCTCTGCTATTCGCCTCAACCACTCCCTGTGGTAGCGAGTTCCACATTCTAACCATTTTCTGGGTAATGAAGTTTCTCCTGAATTGCTTACTGGATTTATTAGTGACTATCTTATATTGATTGCCCCCAGTTCTGGGTTCCCCCATAAGTGTAAAGATCTTCTCAATGTCTACCCTATCAAACCCCTGTTGCAGGAGAACATAAGAACATAAGAAATAGGAGCAGGAGTCGGCCATTCGGCCCCTCGAGTCTGCTCACCATTCAATAAGATCATGGCTGATCTTCGATCTCAACTACACTTTCCCGCCCGATCCCCATATTCCTTGACACCCCTAGAGTCCAAAAATCAGTCGAACTCTGTCTTGAATATACTCAAGTGAACAAATTTCTCTTCTTCTCAGTCCTAAATGGCCGACCCCTTATCCTGAGACTGTGACTCCCAGTTCTAGACTCTCCAGCCAGGGGAAACAATCTCTCAGCATCTACCCTGTCAATCCCCCTCAGAATCTTATGAGGGCAAAGCAACGAGCGCCTGGGCGTGACGCCGTTAACGCCTCCCGCGAAATTCAGCGGGAGGTTAGCGGCGCCACTAACCGTTAGCACCGCGTGGCGCTGCGCCACCAGCGATGATGTCATCGCCGTGCGCAGCGCCCCACTCGCGCCCCGGCTGTAATATTGGGTGGCGCCTCCCCGACTTACCGCTGGACGCTATGACCGCCGGGGTCAGGGGGGCCTACCTGCGGCCGGGGCGGCGCTAGTTAAAGGGGAGGTGGCGGGCGGCCATTTTTGTTGCTGGCCGCCTGCCAACATCTGCCCCCGTTGCTGTCCCCGGCCCCCGTGAAGCCCCCCCCCCGCGGGGTGCCGGCTGCTCTCCGTGAGCCCAGCACTCCTCTTGAGTGCCGGGCTCGTTTGCCAGCATTCCCGATCCCTGGTGGCCCAGCTGGGCGCCGGGACGAGCTGCGCCAGGCCCCTCCCCTTTAATAAGGGGAGGAAGGCCTGCAGTACCGCGGCACGTTGTGCTGCGATATTGGCTCGCAGCGCCCCAAGAGGGACGTGGGGCGCTTGCAGTGGCGCCCCTCCTCCCTCTCGGGGTGCTACCTGGGAAAATCGGCCACGGGGGTGCTAACTTTTTCGGGGGCGCTACCCAATTTTTACCTCTATATGTTTCAATGAGATCACCTCTCATTCTTCTAAACTCCAGAGAGTTTAGGCCCAATTTCCTCATCCCTGGAATCAATCTAGTGAACCTTCATTGCACCGCCTCCAAGGCAAGTATATCCTTCCTTAGATAAGGAGACCAAAACTGTGCACAGTACTCCAAGTGTGGTCTCACCAAGGCCCTGTACAATTGCAGTAAGACTTCCTTACTCTTTTACTCCAACCCCCTTGCAATAAAGGTTAACATACAATTTGCCTTCCTTATTGCATGCCGTACCTGCATGTTAACTTTCTGGTGTCTGTGAAGCTGGACCCAGGAAGGAGCAGGGGGCCTTCGGGAGAAAATTGGAGGGGAATAAAGGGGTCCTTTCATCATGACATGGGGTCAACATCGCCTCTTTGGTCTTCGCACAAGATTCTTGAGCACAAAAGACTAGGCTGACACTGAGGGAGCGCTGCACTGTCGGAGGTGCTGTCTAAACGAATGAGATGTTAAACCGAGGCCCCATCTGCCCTCTCAGGTGGACGTAAAAGATCCAATGGCCACTATTTCGAAGAAAAGCAGGGAAGTTCTCCCCGGTGTCCTGGCCAATATTTATCCCTCAATCAACATCACTAAAACAGATTATCCAGTCATTATCACATTGCTGTTTGTGAGAGCTTGCTGTGCGCAAATTGGCTGCCGCATTTCCCACATTACAACAGTGACCGCACTTCAAAAGTACTTCATTGGCTGTAAAGCACTTTGGGACATCCTGAGGTCGTGAAAGGCGCTATAGAAAAACAAGTCTATTTCTTTTTTCGCAGAGCTCCCGCTCCTGTTCGTGCTGAAGCTGGAGGACCTGTGCGTACAGAAAGACGGCACGGTCACCCTGTGGTGTGAGCTCAACAAGGCAAAGGGCGACGTCATGTGGCTGAAGGACGGGAAGGAGGTCCAGCCCAGTCGTAAGCACGTCGTCCGAGCCGAGGGGAGACTGAGGTCCTTGACCCTGGCCAAAGTGGCCCTCGAGGACGGGGCCGAATACTCCTGCGAGTCCAAGGACGACAGGACGGCAGCGCGAGTGTCCGTGAGAGGTTCGTAGCGCCGTGCGTTTTGTTTGACCCCGTATCCTCTCCATCGCCAAAAACCGTCTACTTCCACCTCCGTAACTCCGCCCCTGCCTCAGCTCATCCGCTGCTGAAACCCTCATCCGTACCTTCGTTACCTCCAGACGCGACTATTCCCTCGCTCTCCTGGCTGGCCTCCCATCTTCCACCCTCCGTAAACTTGAGCTCATCCAAAACCCTGCTGCCCGTGTCCTAACTCGCACCAAGTCCCGTTCACCCATCACCCCCTGTGCTCGCTGGCTTACATTGGCTCCTGTCCATTTTAGAATTCTCATCCTTGTTTTCAAATCCCTCCATGGCCTCGCCCCCCCTCCCTATCTCTGTAACCTCCTCCAGCCCCACAACCCCCCGAGATCTCTGCGCTCCTCCAGTTCTGGCCTCTTGTGCATCTCCCGATATTAATCGCTCCACCATTGGCGGCCATGCCTTCAGCTGCCTGGGCCCTAAGCTCTGGAATTTCCTAAACCTCTCCACCTCTCTCTCCTCCTTTAAGACGCTCCTTAAAACCTACCTCTTTGACCAAGCTTTTGGTCACCTGCCCTAATATCTCCTTATGTTCATAGTTAAAGGGACGTTTTACTCCGTTAAAGGCGCTATATAAATGCACACTGTTGTTGCTAGGACTTTATGACTCCCTGAACTGGAAGTGTTTCCCTCCTCATTTCAGTTCCCCGGGTCGTGGAGTTCATCTCCGACCTCCACAGTGTCACGGTGCTGGAGGGAGACGACGCCAAGTTCAAGTGCATGGTGTCACCGGAGGACGTGAGGCTGGCCTGGCAAGTGAACGGGGCCGAAATACCACCCGGCAGCGACAAGTACGTGATCTCGCGGAACGGGCTGTGCCACATGCTGCTAATACGCAACTGCCAGCTCGCCGAGGCAACCAGAGTGACGGCGGAGGCAGAGGGAAGCATCTCCAACGCCAACCTTCAGGTGCAAGGTAGGACACGGCCCGCGCTGGCCAAGGGGGTAACTTCAAAACTAATCCGCGCTCACCATATTTGCCTGACCGCCTATTTCCACCTCCGTAACATCGCCCGTCTCCGCCCTTGCCTCAGCTCATCCGCTGCTGAAACCCTCATGCCTTTGTTACCTCGAGACTGGACTATTCCAACGCTCTCCTGGCCGGCCTCCCACATTCCACCCTACGCAAACTTGAGGTGATCCAAAACTCTGCTGCCCGTGTCCTAACTCACACCAAGTCCCGTTCGCCCATCACCCCCTGTGCTCGCTGACCTATATTGGCTCCCGGTTAAGCAGCGCCTCGATTTCAAAATTCTCATCCTTGTTTTCAAATCCCTCCGTGGCCTCGCCCCTCCCTATCTCTGTAATCTCCTTCAGCCCCACAACACCCGAGATATCTGCACTCCTCTAATACTGCCCTCTTGAGCATCCCTGATTATAATCGCTCCACCATTGGCGGCCGTGCCTTCTGTTGCCTTAAGCTCTGGAATTCCCTCCCTAAACCTCTCCGCCTCACTACCTCGCTTTCCTCCTTTAAGACGTTCCTTAAAACCTGCCTCTTTGACCAAGCTTTTGGTCACCTGCCCTAATATCTCCGTATATGGCTCGGTGTCAAATTTTTTGTCTTAAAATACTACGTTAAAGGCGCTATATAAATACAAGTTGTTGTTGTTGTTGATTTACGCTCCTGTGAAGCGCCTTGGGTCATTTTTACTACTTTACAGGTGCTGTGTAAATGCATGTTGTTGTTGTTGTTGTTGTAGTAGACTGTCCCCTCACTCCAGGACAAGGAAACATTGGCCGGGCTACAAGGAACGAGCAGGGAGGAGTGGGACTGATTGGGCAGCTCTACCAAAGAGCCTGCACAGATATAATGGGCTAAATGGCCTCCTTCTGTGCTGTAGCATACTCCGGTTCCCAAAGCTCTCCACCACTGGGGGTTTTCCTCGCCTCACGTCTGGGCCTGTTGTAGACTCATTGATCGAGATTGATTGTTGTGATTAGTCAACAACTCCCATTATCATTGCATCATGTGACTACCAGGATGGTTAGAAGGTGAGCTAGATGGACCTCGGCCTTTTTCCGTCTTACAATCCCTATGTTATCTCTGGTTGTGATTGTGCTTCACTCTTATCTCCCTCACTGAAGCCTCGTGCGGGATGATAGTCCCACAGGCCACAGAAGGCCCTCTGGTACTTGCCTATTCCAACACTCTCCTGGCCAGCCTCCCATCCTCCACCCTCCGTAAACTTGAGCTCATCCAAAACTCGGCTGCCTGTGTCCTAAGTCGCGCCAAGTCGCGCACATCCGTCACCCTCTGTGCTCGCTGTCCTACATTGGCTCCCAGTCCAGCAACGCTTCAATTTTAGAATTCTCATCCTTGTTGCCCCTCCCTATCTCTGTAACCTCCTTCAACCCTACAACCTTCCGAGATCTCTGCGCTCCTCCAATTCTGGCCTCTTGAGCATCCTCGATTTCCATCGCTCCACCATTGATGGCCGTGCCTTCAGCTGCCTGGGCCCCAAGCTCTGGAATTCCCTCCCTAAACCTCTCCGCCTCTCTACCTCTCTCTCCTCCTTTAAGTCGCTCCTTAAAACCTACCTCTTTGACCAAGCTTTTGGTCACCTGTCCTAATATCTCCTTATGTGGCTCGATGACAAATTTTGTTTGATAATCGCTCCTGTGAAGCACCTTGGACGTGCTTGACTAATCTACTGGAATTTCTTGAGGGTGTAACTGGTAGAATAGATAAGGGAGAACCAGTGGATGTGGTGTATTTGGACTTTCAGAAGGCTTTCGATAAGGTCCCGCATAAGTGATTAGTGTGTAAAGTTAAGGCACATGGGATTGGGGGCAAGGTACTGACTTGGATAGAGAACTGGTTGGCAGACAGGAAGCAAAGAGTTGGAATAAACAGGTCTTTTTCCGAGTGGCAGGCAGTGACTAGTGGGGTACCACAGGGATTGGTCCTAGGACCCCAGCTATTCACTATATATATTAATGATCTAGACGAGGGAACTAGATGTAATATCTCCAAGTTTGCAGATGACACATAGCTGGGTGGGCGTGTGTGCTGCGAGGAGGATGCCGAGAAACTCCAGTATGATTTGGACAGGTTGGGTGATTGGGCAGAAGCATGGCAGATGCAGTATAATGTGGATAAATGCGAGGTTATCCACTTTGGTGGCAAAAACAGAAAGGCAGATTATTATCTGAACGGCAATAGATTGGGAGAAGGGGAAGTGCAACGAGACCTGGGTGTCCTTGTGCACCAGTCGCTGAAGGTAAGCATGCAGGTACAGCAGGCGGTTAAGAAGGCAAATGGTATGTTTGCCTTCGTAGCGCGAGGGTTTGAGTACAGGAACAAGGATGTCTTGCTGCAGCTGTACAGGGCCTTGGTGAGACCACACCTTGAGTATTGTGTGCAGTTTTGGTCGCCTTATCTGAGGAAGGATGTTCTTGCCATGGAGGGTGTGCAGCGAAGATTCACCAGACTGATACCTGGGATGGCAGGAATGACGTACGAGGAGAGATTGGGTCGATTGGGCTTATACTCGCTGGAGTTTAGAAGAATGAGAGGAGATCTCATTGAAACTTATAAAATTCTAACAGGGCTAGACAGACTGGATGCAGGAAGGATGTTCCCGATGGCGGGTGAGTCCAGAACAAGAGGTCACAGTCTAAAGATAAGGGATAAGCCATTTAGGACTGAGATGAGGAGGAATTTCTTCACCCAGAGAGTGGTGAACCTGTGGAATTCTCTACCACAGAAGGCATTTGAGGCCAAGTCAGTAAATATATTCAAGAAGGAGTTAGATATATTTCTTAAGGCTATAGGTATCAAGGGATATGGGGAGAAAGCAGGGACAGGGTACTGAATTTGGATGATCAGCCATGATCTCATCGAATGGCGGAGCAGGCTCGAGGGGCCGAATGGCCTACTCCTGCTCCTATCTTCTATGTTTCTATGTTACTACATTAAAGGCGCTATATAAATGCAAGTTGTTGTTGTCGGTATCGCACTTTTCAGCAGGAGTCAGTCGAAGGGAGTGGGAATGCCTGTGGCTGATTTTCTTCTCCCGAACCCCAGGGGTCCACAGGCCTGTTGTAGCGCCCCCCCCCCGACAGGGAAGAAAACAACCACGCTCGGGTTCCCACTCCTGATCACCGTCCAGGGAACTCTGCTTGAAAGTGTGGGTGTGACCAGGGGAACATGAGTTTAAACTACGTAAGAGTAGGAATAGGAAATGAGCAACATAGGAGCAGGAGGAGGCCATTCAGCACCTCGAGCCTGGTCCGCCATTCAATGAGATCGCGGCTGATCTGTATCTGAACTCCGTCCACCCGCCTTGGTTCCGTAATCCTCAATACCCTTGCCTAGCAAAAATCTATCAATCTCAGACTTAAAATGATTAATTGAGCTAGCATCTACTGCTTTTGTGTGAAGAAGTGTTGCCTAACTTCTCTCCGGAATGGCCTGGCTCTGATTTTACGGTTCTGTCCTAGATTCCCCCACCAGTGGAAAACGTTTTTCTCTATCTATCCTCTCAGTTCCTTCTGAAATCCGAAAAATCTCAATCAGATCACCCCTTGACCTTCTAGATTCCAGGGAACACAAGCCTAGTTAATGTAATCTCTCCTCATAATCTAACGCTTGGAGCCCTGGTAACATTCTGGTGAATCTGTGCTGCACTCCTTCCAAGGCCAGTATATCCTTCCTAAGGTGCGGTGCCCAGAACTGCTCACAGTTACTCCAGGGGTGGTCTAACCAGGGCTTTGTATAGACTGGGTGGGAGGGAGAAGGTGGGGTGGGAAGTGGCTAGTTACGATGCTCTGGCCATCATGGTGTGTGCGGCAGGCATGATGGAGCAGCTAGTCTTCTCCTGCCCATCAGTTTTGTGTGTTTGTTGGAAGAGACGGAGGCTTATGTCGTGACGACCCTCCCACAGTTGAATAGCTCGCTAGAGGGGGAGAAAGGGGGAACTTTTGTAAACTCCAGCCCATCTTCTCCCGTAGAGGCACAGATCGTGTTCACGAGGAAGATGGCGAGTGCGGTGTCGGAGGAGCTGCAGGACGCCACCTTCGAGGTGGAGGTGAGCAGCGAGTCGGCCGAGGTCCAGTGGATGAAGCAAGGGGTGGTCATCCAGCCGGGCCCAAAGTTCCTACTCCAGCGAGAAGGCAGGACCAGGCGCCTCACTGTGCATGGCACCGTCTTCGCGGACCGGGGGAACTACCGCTGCGAGACGCTGCACGACAAAACGCAAGCCAAGCTCACCGTGGAGCGTAAGTGTGGCCCCTTTAACCGAACAGACACCGAGGGAGGGAACTCTGCTTTCTATCTAACCCGTGCTGTACCTGCCCTGGAAGTGTTGGATGGGTCAGTGTGGAAGGAGCTTTACTCTGTATCTAACCTGTGCTGTACCTGCCCTGGGAGTGTTTGATGGGACAGTGTAGAGGGAGCTTTACTCTGTATCTAACCCGTGCTGTACCTGCCCTGGGAGTGTTTGATGGGACAGTGTAGAGGGAGCTTTACTCTGTATCTAACCTATGCTGTACCTGCCCTGGGAGTGTTTGATGGGGACAGTGTAGAGGGAGATTTATCCATCCTTATCGCTAAGCAGTGATCCAAGAACGAGTGTGCGAGTGGGTGTGAATGTTGGGTGAGTCTCGATGTTGACTACCGAGGGCGAGGTCTCGGAGGATGACCTTGTGAGAATGAACCCAAGGATGCGATCAGCGTCTGCAGGAAAGGAGCTCAAAATGGAGGGCTGGGAGAGAAGATGGTGGACATGGTGTTCAGCCGGAGGGATTAACCTGTTTCTGGCTCTTCTATTTGGGATCAGCTCGTAGGATAGCCGTGAGGAAGCCCCTGGTGGACATGGAGACCTTCGAGAAGGAGGCAGTCACATTCCAAGTGGAGTTGTCCCACCCGGAGATTGAAGGCGTCTGGATCAAAGACGGAATCGTGTGAAGCCCAACAACAACCGGCGGATCAGCGTGGCAGGGAGAGTCCACAGCCTCACGCTGTCCGTCCTAACACTCGAGGACACCGGGACCATCGCGTTCCAGAGCGACAGCGTCCGATGCGCCTCGCGGCTCACGGTCAGAGGTAAGATTCCCACCGCCCGATACCCACCCTGCTCCCCCTGTCCTGACTGCATGCTCACAGTTGGGATTCATGATCAGACGGCACCTCAAGTACTGGGCCCAGATAGAATCGTAGAATCTCACAGCACAGAAGGAGGCCATTCGGACTATCGTGCCTGTGCCGGCTCTTTGAAAGAGCTCTCCAATTAGACCCACTCCCCTGCTCTTTCCCCATAGTCCTGCAAATTTTGCCTTTTCAAGTATTTATCCAATTACTTTTGAAAGTTACTATTGAATCTGCTTCCACCACCCTCTCAGGCAGCGCATTCCAGATCACAACAACTCGCTGTATAAAAAACATTCTCCTCATTTCCCCTCTGGTTCTTTTGTCAATTACCTTAAATCTGTGTCCTCTGGTTACCGACCCTCCTGCCACTGGAAACAGTTTCTCCCTATCTACTCTATCAAAACCCCTCAGAATTTTGAACACCTCTAGTAAATCTCCCCTTAAACTTCTCTGTTCTAAGGAGAACAATCCTTTCAATCGGGATAGAATTGAAAAGCAGAGAAGTTAATGTTAAACTTGTATCGAACCTTGGTTAGACCACACTTGGAGTTACTGTGCACAGTTCTGGTCTCCATATTATAAAAAGGATACAGAGGCACTGGGGAAGGTGCAAAAAAGATTAACAAGGATGATACCAGAACTGAGAGGTTATACCTATCAGGAAAGACTGAACAGGCTGGGGCTCTTTTCTCTAGAAAAGAGAAGACTGAGGGGTGACCTAATAGAGGTCTTTAAGATTATGAAGGGTTCGATAGGGTAGATGTAGAGAAGATGTTTCCACTTGTGGAGGAGACCAAAACTAGGGGCCATAAATATAGTCACTAATAAATCCAATAGAGAATTCAGGAGAAACTTCTTTCCCCAGAGAGTGGTGAGAATGTGGAATTCGCTACCACAGGGAGTGGTTGAGGCGAATGGTGACGTACGAAAACTACTCAGCACTTGGTCTGAGTATTAAACAAGGCTTTAATCAACTGTTTTACAACATGGAGATCTAGTTGTCCTTCACTAGTTCCTGTTAAAGAAGGTCCTGAGCAAGCTGGGCCCATGCCCGAGTATTTATACTCTCCCTGGACAGCGCCACCAGCAGGCCGCCCAGTATTATGTCATAAGTCATTTCCCATGAATGACAAGATTCATGTCAAATAGCATAGATGCATTTAAGGGGAAGCTAGATAAACACATGAGGGAGAAAGGAATAGAAGGATATGCTGATGGGGTGAGATGAAGAGGGGTGGGAGGAGGCTCGTGTGGAGCATAAACACCAGCATGGACCAGTTGGGCCGAATGGCCTGTTTCTGTGCTGTAAATACTATGTAATTCTATGTACCTGTAGAATAAGTCAACCTCGAACGTGATGTTAAATTGTGATGGGAGAAGGGGACAGGCTCAAAATAGTAAAAAGCAAAATTAGGACTGATATCAAAAATATTCTTCTTCACACGAGGAGCGATTAACGTGTGGCGTGAACTTTCAGGAAGGCAAGAACCTGGAATCATTGAATGACCAAATGGATGCTGAAATGGGGGTTGTTGGGATCTCTTTGGGTGGATGAACTAATTATCAGAAAGGCTGATGGAATGTAGGACTTTATCTCAAGGGAGTTGGAAAGTCAGGAAGTGATACTTCAGTTGTATAAAGCTCCAGACCGCCTACTTCCACCTCTGTAACATCGCCCTTCTCCGCCCCTGCCTCAGCTCATCTGCTGCTGAAATCCTCATCCGTGCCTTTGTTACCTCCAGACTATTCCAACGCACTCCTGGCCGGCCTTCCATCTCCCACCCTCCATAAATTTGAACTCATCCAAAACTCTGCTGCCCGTGTCCTAACTCACACCAAGACCCGTTCACCCATCACCCCCTGTGCTCGCAGGCCTACATTGGATCCCGATCTGGCAAAGCCTCGATTTTAAAATTCTCATCCTGGTTTTCAAATCCCTCCAAGGCCGCACCCCTCCCTATCTCTGTAACCACCCCCAGCCCCACAACCATCCGAGATCTCTGCGCTCTTCCAATTCTGGCCTCTTGCGCGTCCTCGATTTTCATCACTCCACCATTGGTGGCCGTGCCTTCAGCTGCCTAGGCCCTAAACTCTGGAATTCCCTCCCTAAACCTCTCCGTCTCTCCACCTCACTCTTCTCCTTTAAGATGCTCCTTAAAACCTACCTCTTTGACCAAGCTTTTGTTCATCTGTCCTAATACCTCCTTATGTGGCTCGGTGTCAAATTTTGTTGATAATCGCTCCTGTGAAGCGCCTTGGGATGTTTTACTATGTTAAAGGCGCTATATAAATTCAAGTTCTTGTGATTGGTTAGACCCCCACCTGGAGTATTGAGTTCAATTGTGCCAAATGCAGCAACTCATGGGCAGTAGGTCTAACCCCTGTTGGGCGGCATGGGTACCAGACGATGCTGTACTGCCTCCGACGCTAAGACCAAGCAAATGGCTCGCAGCAGTGGACATGGCTGCCCTGGATGCCAATACCCTCCTACAGAGAAGGAGGTGGATGGATTGGGGGGGGGGGGGGGGGCGGATGTGGGCATTGTTCGCGAGGCAGCAGGCATTGTATAGGGTGCTACGAAGAGCTGGAAAGATAGTCCTGCTTGGGGGTTGCGGGGGAGGTGGGGACACAGCGTGGTTCCGTCCTGTGCGCTGTATCCCACCGTTCCATTCCGTGTGTTGTGTCCCACCACAGTCTCCTCTCACCCTGTCTTGTCGCTGGTCTGTTTCAGAACCCCCGGTGACCTTTCTGAAGCAGCTGAAGGATCTTCGGGTTCCGGAAACTACCATCATCACCTTGGAGTGTGAGCTGTCCCGGCACAACGTAGAGGTCACATGGTATAAGGTAGGAGGCTCAAACATCGCGCGGCCTCATAACTCGCGGGTCACCGACTCCCCCTGTGATCTCGGGTGCAGTGCTGTAGGATTTATATGTTTGGATTTCTTCGTTCCCCTCCTCTCCTGAAGGCGCTGTCACTTGCTGGTGGGGTACGAGATCCACAGTGCCAAACATCCTTCATCCTTGGGCATAGACAGTTACCCCCAGCCAATTACTAGACCAGCAGGGGTTGGGATTGAGTGCGTCTTGCCTTGATTAAACCCCATCTGGAGCACCGTGTTCAGTTCTAGGCACATCAGGAAGGATCTATTGGCCTAGGATGGGGTGCAGTGCAGATTCAACAGAGTTATACTGGGGCAAAAAGTGCTAAATTATGAGGACAGGTTGCATAGACTATGTTGTATTCCCTTGAGTATAGAAGCTTTACTCTGTATCTAACCTATGCTGTACCTGCCTTGGGAGTGTTTGATGAGACAGTGTAGAGGGAGCTTTACTCTCTATCTAACCCGTGCTGTACCTGCCCTGGGAGTGTTTGATGGGACAGTGTAGAGGTAGCTTTACTCTGTATCTAACCCCGTGCTGTACCTGCCCTGGGAGTGTTTGATGGGGCAGTGTAGAGGGAGCTTTACTCTGTATCTAACCCGTGCTGTATCTGCCCTGGGAGAGTTTTAGTGGACAGTGCAGAGGGAGCTTTACTCTGTACCTAACCCGTGCTGTACCTGCCCTGGAAGTGTTTGATGGGACAGAGTAGAGGGAGCTTTACTCTGTATCTAACCCTTGCTGTACCTGCCCTGGGAGTGTTTGATGGGACAGTGTAGAGGGAGCGTTGCTCTGTATCTAACCCGTGCTGTATCTGCCCTGGAGAGTTTTATGGGACAGTGTAGAGGGAGCTTTACACTGTATCTAACCCATGCTGTACCTGCCCTGGGAGTATTTATTTGTTCCTGGGATGTGGGCATCGCTGGCAAGGCCAGCATTTATTGCCCATCCCTAATTGCCCTTGAGAAAGTGGTGGTGAGCCACCTGCTTGAACCGCTGCAGTCCGTGTGGTGAAGGTACTCCCACAGTGCTGTTAGGGAGGGAGTTCCAGGATTTTGACCCAGCGCCGATGAAGGAACAGCGATATATTTCCAAGTCAGGATGGTGTGTGACTTGGAGGGGAACTTGCAGGTGATGGTGTTCCCATGCGCCTGCTGCCCTTGTCCTTCTAGGTGGTAGAGGACGCGTGTTTGGGAGGTGCTGCCGAAGAAGCCTTGGCGAGTTGCTGTAGTGCATCTTGTAGATGGTACACACTGCAGCCACGGTACGCCGGTGGTGGAGGGAGTGAATGTTTAAGGTGGTGGATGGGGTGCCAATCAAGCGGGCTGCTTTGTCTTGGATGGTATTGAGCTTCTTGAGTGTTGTTGGAGCTGCACTCATCCAGGCAAGTGGAGAGAATTCCATCACACTCCTTACTTGTGCCTTGTAGATGGTTGAAAGGCTTTGAGGAGTCAGGAGGTAAGACACTCGCCGAAGAATACCTCTGGCCTGCTCTCGTTGCCACAGTATTTATGTGGCCGGTCCAGTTAGGTTTCTGGTCAATGGTGACCCCCCAGGATGTTGATGGTGGGGGATTCGGTGATGGTAATGCCGTTGAATGTCAAGGGGCAGTGATTAGGCGCTCGCTTGTTAGAAATAGTCGTTGCTTGGCATTGTGTGGCACGAATGTTACTTGCCACTTCTTCACCCAAGCCTGAAAGTCGTCCAGGTCTTGCTGCATGCGGGCATGGACTGCTTCATTATCTGAGGAGTTGCGAATGGCACTGAACACTGTGCAATCATCAGCGAACATCCCCACTTCTGACCTTATGATGGAGGGAAGGTCATTGGTGAAGCAGCTAAGATGGTTGGGCCGAGGACACTGCCCTGAGGAACTCTTGCAGCGATATCCTGGGCTGAGATGATTGACCTTCAACAACCACAACCATTTTCCTTTGTGCTAGGTATGACTCCAGCCAGCGGAGAATTTTCCCCGATTCCCATTGACTTCAATTTTACTAGGGCTCCTTGATGCCACACTCAGACAAATGCTGCCTTGAAGTCAAGGGCAGTCACTCTCACCTCATCTCTGGAATTCAGTTCTTTTGTCCCTGTTTGGACCAAGGCTGTAATGAGGTCAGGAGCGAGTGGTCCTGGCAGAACCCAACTGAGTGTCGGTGAGGAGGTTATTGGTGAGTAAGTGCCGCTTGATAGCCCTGTTGATGACACCTTCCATCACTTTGCTGATGAGGGAGCTTTACACTGTATCTAACCCATGCTGTACCTGCCCTGGGAGTGTTTGATGGGACAGTGTAGAGGGAGCTTTACTCTGTATCTAACCCGTGCTGTTCCTGCCCTGGGAGTGTTTGATGGGACAGTGTAGAGGGAGCTTTACTCTGTATCTAACCCATGCTGTACCTGCCCTGGGAGTGTTTGATGGGACAGTGTAGAGGGAGCTTTACTCTGTATCTAACCCGTGCTGTTCCTGCCCTGGGAGTGTTTGATGGGACAGTGTAGAGGGAGCTTTACTCTGTATCTAACCCGTGCTGTACCTGCCCTGGGAGTGTTTGATGGTCATGATGCGGAGATGCCGGTGTTGGACTGGGGTGGACAAAATTGAGAGGTCGCACAACACCAGGTTATAGTCCAACAGTTTTATTTGAAATCACAAGCTTTCCATCTATATATGCTTTGGAGATTCTGTATCTAATTTACTTCACCTGAGGAAGGAGCAAATCGATAGCTCCGAAAGCTTGTGATTTCAAATAAAACTGTTGGACTATAACCTGGTGTTGTGCGACCTCTCAGTGTTTGATGGGACAGTGTAGAGGGAGCTTTACTCTGTATCTAACCCATGCTGTACCTGCCCTGGGAGTGTTTGATGGGACAGTGTAGAGGGCGCTTTACTCTGTATCTAACCCGTGCTGTACCTGCCCTGGGAGTGTTTGATGGGACAGTGTAGAGGGAGCTTTACTCTGTATCTAACCCGTGCTGTACCTGCCCTGGGAGTGTTTGATGGGACAGTGTAGTATAAGAGCCAGAAGGACCCTGGTTCCTAGTGATCCCAGGTTGACCCGTACTGGGGACAGTGATTTAACTTTATTCAGCACAAGTCAGACTTAATACATTACAGTTTTCGAGCAGCAGTTTACAGAGTATAATTGAAACTTATATTATCACTTATATTCTGGGTAGAAACCGCAACCATAAGTAAGCTGCACCCTGTGTCTCTTGTCTCTCTCTCTCTCTCTCTCTCTCCGACTCCCGGGTGGCTCTTTAATTAGTCCTGTAAACTTCTACTCCTGAAATCTTCTACCCTTTGTGGCTGTTACGACCCCCTTTTTATACCCTTACTCTCATTCAAAACCTAATGGGTCCTCCTGAACCAATCACTGGCTGACACCGAAACCCAAAATCCAATCATAAAGATGCCACGTTGGTAGCGCCCTGGCTCACGCAGATTTTTGGTCTGATGACACTCTTGCATCATCTGTTTTCGACCATCAAGACTCGTATCTGGGGTAGTTATGGCAATACGAAAGGAACATGTCTCCACAGGTTGAGATATGGCCCTTGCTGTTGGCCTTTGTTTTTTTAATTCACTGTGGATGTTATAACATTCCAGCACAATGGTAACTGCGCCTAACCTTGGTTCCCAGGCGAGTTGTACTCAGTCTCATCCTTACTGTTGGCTGATAACCCACACCCATAGCCTCACTATTCCACTATAGCAATCTTTTTTCTCACCCCAGGCTGTCTGGTTACAGCTTACTCACAGACTTTTAATTATAAGCAAAAGGGTTACATCTCATATATAATTCAGGTCTTAAGTAGTGGAGTCTTAATATCCTAAGTGTAGTATAGGAAAGATCTACCGATACAGTTGATGATTACAGACTTTTATATTTAATCCTACACACGATTATAGATCTATTACTGATGATTATAAGATATTAATGGTTATAAGATAGTAAAGCAAGTATTCTAAAAAAAACAACTAATCCATGATAATCTTACAGTAGAGGGAACTTTACTCTGTATCTAACCCGTGCTGGAACCTCCCATACACTCGTTGAATGTTCTCTCCACAGGACGATTTGGAGATGAAACCCAACAAAAACATCCGGATTTACTCGATGGGGAGGAAGCGGATTGTCCAGTTGGGGAAGTGCGGACTGCAAGAGTCGGGAACTTACACCTGCGACGCTGGCGAAAACAAGACCTCCGGCAAGCTGGAAGTTTACGGTAATTGGCGATACTTGACCTTGTCTTCATTGGCTGCATGTCACTGCCAATGAGAGTGAAAGGAATTCAACCCAATGCACTGATTGGTTGATAAACTCTTCTGAAGCATTAATATGTTCGCTTTTATTGTGTCGGCCATGGCTCAGTCGGTAGCACTCACATAACTACGAGCCGTTAGCATGCGTGGCATTCTATTCACTCTCTGTACCTTCTGTAGATCCCTGATATCCTTCACCACTCAGGGGGACCCAAACTGGGCATGACACTCTGAAGTAGCGGAGTCTTAATATCCTAAGTGTAGTATAGGAAAGATCTACCGATACAATCGAAATACTTTATGACGTAAGAAAACTACTAGGCACTTTGTCAAAGCGTTAAACAAAGCTTTAATCAACTGTTTTACAACATGGAGGTCTAGTTGTGTCCTTCTCTAGTTCCTGTTAAGAATGTCCTGCGCAAGCTGGGCCCATGCCCGAGTATTTATACTCTCCCTGGACATTATGACAGATTCATGTCACTTTATTTGCTTTCCCCACCTCACGGTATTTGTGCACCTTCAAGGACCTGAGATCGGCTGTCACAGCACACGCTGAACCCGGGGCCTGCCCCTCTGTGCGGCTCAGCACCACACCCAGCCAGGCGTCTACCCACTGAATCGTTGTCAGTGTCAGCTGTCGGCTCAGTGGGCAGCACCCTAACCTCTGAGTCAGAAGGGTCCTGGGTTCACAGTCCCCATTCCAGAGACTTGAGCATAATATCCAGGCTGACCCTCCCAGTGCAGAACAGAGGGTGTGCTGCAGTGTTGGAGTAAAAGAAAGGAAAAAAAAGACTTGCATTTATATAGCACCTTTCACGACCTCGGGACATCCCAATGAAGTATTTTTGAAGTGTGGTCACTGTTGTAATGCAGGAAACAATTAGTACACAGCAAGTTCCCACAAACAGCAATGTGATATTGATCAGATAATGTTTCAGTGATGTTGGTTGAGGGATAAATGTTGGCCCAGGGCACCGGGGAGAACTCCCCCTGCTCTTCTTCGAAATAGTGGCCGTGGGATCTTTTATGTCCACCTGAGAGAGCAGACGGAGCCTCGGTTTAACATCTCATCCGAAAGACGGCACTGGGAGTGTCAGCCTAAATTTTTGTGCTCAATTCTTTGGAGTGGGGCTTGAACCCAGAACCTTCTGACTCAGAGGCAAGAGAGCTACCCACTGAGCCACGGCTGACATAAGTGCCACCTTTCAAATAGATGTTAAACCGAGGCCCCGTCTGTCCTCTTAGGTGGGTGTAAAAGATCCCACAGCACGATTTCGAAGAAGAGCAGGGGAGTTATCCCCGGTGTCCTGGGCCAATATTTATCCCTCAACCAACATCACTAAAAAACAGATTATCTGGTCATTATCACATTGCTGTTTGTGGGAGCTTGCTGTGCGCAAATTGGCTGTCACGTTTCCTACATTACAACAGTGACTACACTTCAAAAAGTACTTAATTGGCTGTAAAGCGCTTTGGGACGTCCGGTGGCCATGAAAGGCGCTATAGAAATGCAAGTCTTTCTTTTCTGAGATTGAGGGTTTTCTTCCCTTATGCAGATGAGGTAACTAGGAACACAAAGGTGCCTCCTGCCTCAATTTTCTCCCCAAGCCCCGGGCCCATTAGGGAGTGTGCCCAGATGGGGCAGACATCACGCTCTGCCTCCATTGCCCCTTGTTGGAAGGACGGGCCCTGGCTGGCAGCCAGGCGTGAGGGAATGCGGTCAGTTTTTTTTCCCCCCGGGGCCATGAGAGAGCTTCTCAGGCCTGGAGGCCCGTTAATGGACAGCCTCTAGAAGCGGCCATTACTGCTGCTGGAGGCCTCTCGTACCTGGACCCACGGTTGGCTTTCCATCCCGTCTCTAGGCGCAAGGCACTGGCAGCAGATGGCAGCCTCAGGCTGGAGCGGGTTGGGCCTTTGGTAGCAGAATCATAGAATCACACAGTGCAGGAGGCCATGTGGGCCATCGTGTCTTTGAAAGAGTGATCCAGTTAGTCCCATTTCCCCTGCTCTTCACCCCCCGCCCCAGTCCTGCATATGTTTACCCTTCAAGTATTTATCCAGATCCCTTTTGAAAGTTGCTATTGAATCTGTTTCCACCGCCCTTTCAAGCAGCGTATTCCAGATCACAACAATTCAAGAGATCACAGAGGGATGTGGGGCTGGAAGAGGTTACAGAGATAGGGAGGGGGCAAGGCCATGGAGGGATTTGAAAACAAGGATAAGAATTTTTAAATCGAGGCATTGCTGGACTGGGAACCAATGTTGGTCAGCGAGCACAGGGGGTGATGGGTGAACGAGACTTGTTGCGAGTTAGGACACGGACAGCAGAGTGTTGGATGAGCTGAAGTTTACGGAGGGTGGAAGGTGGGAGACCGGCCAGGAGAGCGTTGGAATAGTCGAGTCTGGAGGTAACAAGGCATGGATGAGGGTTTCAGCAGCAGATGAGCTGAGGCAGAAGGAGACGGGCAATGTCACAGAGGTGGAAGTAGGCGGTCTTTGTGATGGAGCGGATATGGAGTCGGAAGCTCAGCTCATGGTCAAGTAGGACAGCGAGTTTGCGAACTGTCTGGTTCAGCCTCAGAATAGGTTGTGAAGCACAGGTGTGGGGTTGGGCCTAAGTTTGTACACACTGAGTGTCTTTGCATCGTATCTGTATATCCTTACAGAACGGGAAATCCAGATTGTGCAGGAGCTGGAGGATCTGGAGGTGCGAGAGAACGACAACGCGGTCTTCGTCTGCGAAGTGTCTCACGAGGAGGTGAAGAGCGAATGGTTAAAGAATGGACACAAAATCAAATCGAACAGCACCGTCAAAATAAGACAGGAGGGTGAGGAGACTTTTGTGGGTTTTAAAGAGAATGAGTGAAAAAATACTGTTTTTCAAAATATTGCTGGGTGACGGGCAGGGCAGTAGGTCAGACACCGAGCTTTCAAATCTGGGAGCTGGTTTCAAATCCAGCAAAGTACATTGGCAATGTAGAGGGAGCTTTACTCTGTATCTAACCCGTGCTGTACCTGCCCTGGGAGTGTTTGATGGGGCAGTGTAGAGGGAGCTTTACTCTGTATCTAACCCGTGCTGTACCTGCCCTGGGAATGATTGATGGGACAGTGTAGAGGGAGCTTTACTCTGTATCTAACCTGTGCTGTACCTGCCCTGGGAGTGTTTAATTGGACAGTGTAGAGGGAGCTTTACTCTGTATCTAACCCATGCTGTACCTGCCCTGGGAGTGTTTGTACCTGCCCTGGGAGTGTTTGATGGGACAGTGTAGAGGGAATTTTATTCTGTAGCTAACCCGTGCACTTGTTTGTGTGTGCTTGTGTGAGAGTTCTTGCTCAGGCCAACATCCCCAGCATCGAAGCTTTGACCACGCTCGATCAGCTCCGATGGACGGGCCACATTGTCCACATGCCCATGTGATAGATAGTAGATTGGCGGTTAGGATCAGATCAGCCATGATCTTATTGAATGGCGGAGCAGGCTCGAGGGGCCGATTGGCCTACTCCTGCTCCTATTTCTTATGTTCTTATGTTCTTAATACGAGGCTCCCAAAACAAGCGCTCTACTCGGAGCTCTGGCACAGCAAGAGAGCCCCAGGTGGGCAGAGGAAACGCTTCAAGGACACCCTCAAAGCCTCCTTGAAAAAGTGTAACATCCCCACCGACACCTGGGAATCCCTGGCCCAAGACCGCACAAAGTGGAGGAGAAGCATCCGGGAAGGCGCCGAACACCTCGAGTCTCTTCGCCGGGAGCAAGCGGAAGCCAAGCGCAGGCAGCGCAATGAGCGCACGTCAACCCAAGCAGCCCACCCACCTGCCACTTCAACCACCGTCTGCCCCACCTGTGACAGAGACTGTAGGTCCCACATTGGACTCATCAGTCACCGGAGAACTCATTTTTAATGTGGAAGCAAGTCATCCTCGGTTCCGAGGGACTGCCTAAGAACAAGAAGAGAGTAGCTGAGAACAGAATCGGGCTAGGCAGTGATGCACTCAAATGATTTGCCTGACCCTCGTTCTCTGGCTTCCTCTGTGTGCAATGATTACCTGGACCAGGTTGATTCAGCACCTTGAGGCGATGGGAACAATTTTCCACGCGATGGAAAGTTAACTTGTTTTCCATCCCATTTGCCCAGGGACCAAGCATTTCCTGCTGATATGCAACGTGAGGGCGGAGGATGCGGGGGAGATCCGATTTACGGCCAAGAACGTCGAGTCTGTGGCTCGCCTAGACGTTAACGGTAAGTCTGCCACTTATTTCTCAATCCTGTTTCCCTTTACATTCAACAACGGGATCCTCTCCTCTAATTGTGCATTGGAGTGGGACTTGAACCCACGACTTTCTGACTCAATGGGTAGCACTCTCGCCTCTGAGTCAGAAGGTTGTTGGTTCAAGTCCCACTCCAGAGACTTGAGCTCATAATCGAGGCTGACACTCCCAGTGCAGTATTGAGGGAGTGCTGCACTGTCGGAGATGCCATTAAACCCTGTCTGCCCTCTCAGGTGGACGTAAAAAATCCCGTGGCACTATTTGGAAGAAGAGATGGGGATTTTTCCCCGGTGTCCTGGCCACTATTTATTCCACAACTAACATTGCAAAACAGATTATCTGGGCATTATCTCATTGCTGTTTGTAGAATCTTGCTGTGTGCAAATTGGCTGCCGTGTTTCCTACATTAGAACAGTGACTGCACTTCAAAAGTACTTCATTGACTTCAGGCGCTTTGGGATGTCCTGAAAGGTGCTATATTTATGCAAATCTTTATTTGGGTGGGGGGAGGGCCATGCAAGTGGCTGTTCTCCCTCCCTTAAGCCTAAACCATGAGTGGCGCGGGAATCTCTTGGGTGCGACGCAAGCCGAGATGGGGCAGTGGGGGAATCTCTTGGGTGCAACACGAGCCATGAAGGGCCAGGGGGGAATCTCTTGGGTGCAACACAAGCTGAGAAGGGGCAAGGGGCAATGTTCCCTTTAAGCTGCGTGGCTGCGCAGCTCTCTGGACCTCACGGGTAGCCGGCTCGCCAGCTTTTCAATGGGGAAAACTGCGCACGCGCGTTATTTTGAATGGGCCGCGCACCCAAAAAAAATGAACGGGAACACTGGCAAGGAGGGAATCCCTTGGGTGCGACTCGAGATATGAAGGGGCAAGGGGGGAATCTCTTGGGGGGTGACGCGTTCCTCTGACGTCGCTCTCTCTCCATCTCTTCCCCTCAGAGCTCCCGATCAAGATTGTCAAGCCACTGCGGGACAAGACGGCGCTGGAGAAGCACAAGGTCATCCTGGAGTGTAAGGTCTCCAAGCCGCGCGCCAGGGTGCGTTGGTACCGGGGCAGCGAGGAGCTCCATTCCGTGGGCAAGTATGAGATCTGCAGTGAGGACTGCTACCGCCAGCTGGTCATTCACGACGTCAGCTTCGAGGATGAGGACACCTACACCTGCGACGCCTTCGATGACTGCTCGTCCGCCAAGGTCCTGGTGGAAGGTACGTTGGGCAATCCGCATTCCAGCGCCCCCGGGGCCTCGGTAGCTACAGGTCAACCCCCGGTGTGGCTACTGAAGGGGGGTACAGGCATGATGGGCCAAATGGCCTCCTTCTGTGCTGTATTGTTCTATCACCGTTAAATCAGAACCAGGCCACTCAGGGGTGATACACAGACTCATAGAAGCTTACAGTACGGAAGGAGGCCATTCAGCCCATCGTGCCTGTGCCGGCTCGTCTGGGGCTTAAAGGGTTAAATTATGAGGACAGGTTGCACAGACTAGGCTTGTGTTCCCTCGAGTATAGAAGATTATGGGGTGATCTAATTGAGGTGTTTAAGATGATTAAAGGATTTGAGAGAGTAGAGAGAGAGAAACTATTTCCTCTGGTGGGGAGAGTCCAGAACAAGGGGGCATAACCTTAAAATTAGAGCCAGGCCATTCAGGGGTGATGTCAGGAAGCATTTCTTCACACAAAGGGTCGTGGAAATCTGGAACTCTCTCCCCCAACAAGCTCTTGAGACTGGGGGTCAATTGGAAATGTCAAAACTGTAATCGGTAGATTTTTGTTGGGTAAGGGTATTAATGGTTACGGAACCAAGACGGGTAAATGGAGTTAGGATACAGATCAGCCATGATTTGATTGAATGGTGGAACAGGCTGGAGGGGCTGAATGGCCTCCTCCTGTTCCTGTGTTCCTCAGGTACGAAGAGAGAGTGCAAGCGAGAGAGAGAGAAAGAGAAAGGGAAAGAGAGAGAGCACGCAAGAGAAAGAAAACAGGAAAGAAACAGAGAAAGAGAAAAAAAAAGGAACAGAAAGAGAGATCAAAAGAGAGAAACCGCGAGTCCCATTGGAATGAGGTATTTTCCCGATTGACTTTGTTCCAGAACAAGCCATTCTGATGGTGAGGGAACTGGTGGATGTGGAGGTGACGGCTCCGGGGGAGGTCCAGCTGGAGTGCGAGGTGTCGGTGCCGGTGATCAGACCCCCACAGTGGAGCCTCAATGGGCAGGCCCTTCAGAACGGAAACGGGGTCTGTGTGGAAAACAAGGGCACCGTCCAGCGGCTCATCCTGAGCAAAACTTACCCCGGCATGAGCGGGGTGGTGAAGTTCACCACGGGGAAGGCACGCTCCAGCGCACAGCTCACCGTCAAAGGTAAAACTTCAACAGAAGGATTTAACACTGCGTAATCGGTAGATCAACCACAACTTGCATTAGTTCAGCGCGTATAGCGTAGTAAAACGGCCCAAGGCACTTCACAGGAACATTATCAAACAAAATTTGACACCGAGCCACATTAGGACAGGTGACAAAAAGCTTGGTCAAAGAGGTAGGTTTTAAGGAGAGGCGGAGAGATTTAGGGAGGGAATTCCAGAGCTTAGGGCCTCAGCAGCTGAAGACACGGTGGAGCCATTAAAATCGGGGCAACAGTTAGTGTACTAAAATCTCCCTGAGGGAGAGGGGACTGAGAGACACCAGTTAGTGTACAGATATCTCCCTGAGAGAGAGGGACTGAGAGACACCAGTCAGTGTACAGATATCTCCCTGAGAGAGAGGGACTGAGGGACACCAGTCAGTGTACAGATATCTCCCTGAGAGAGAGGGACTGAGGGACACCAGTCAGTGTACAGATATCTCCCTGAGAGAGAGGGACTGAGAGACACCAGTCAGTGTACAGATATCTCCCTGAGAGAGAGGGACTGAGGGACACCAGTCAGTGTACAGATATCTCCCTGAGAGAGGGACTGAGGGACACCAGTCTTCAACTATCCTAATATAGACTGGAATAGTAATAGTGTAAAGGGCAGAGAGGGGGAAGAATTTCTGAAATGTGCTCAGGAAGACTTTCTTGATCAGTATGTTTCCGGCCCAACGAGGAAGGAGGCATTGCTAGATCTGGTTCTGGGGAATGAGGTAGGTCAAGTGGAGCAAGTGTCAGTAGGGGAGCATTTAGGGAACAATGATCATAGTATATCATAAGGTTTAGATTAGCTATGGAAAAGGACAGGGAGTAATCTGGAGGAAGGCAAATTTCAGTGGGTTGAAAACGGATCTGGCACAGGTAAATTGGAATCAAAGATTGGCATGCAAAACTGTAATTGAACAATGGGCTGCCTTTAAAGAGGAGATGGTTCGGGTACAGTTGAGGTACATTCCCACGAGGGGGAAAGGTAGGGCAACTAAAGTAAACAGTCACTTGGACAAGTGTGGATTAATTAAGGAAAGCCAGCACAGATTTGTTAAAGGCAGATCGTGTTTAACTAACTTTATTGAGTTTTTTGATGAGGTAACAGAGAGGGTTGATAAGGGCAATGTGGTTGACGTGGTGTACATGGACTTCCAAAAGGTGTTTGATAAAGTGTCACATAATAGGCTTACCAGCAAAGTTGAAGCCCATGGAATAAAAGGGACAGTGGCAGCATGGATACGAAATTGGCTAAGTGACAGGAAACAGAGAGTAGAGGTGAACGGTTGTTTTTTGGGCTGGAGGAAGGTATACAGTGGTGTTCCCCAGGGGTTGGTACTAGGACCACTGCTTTTCTTGATATATATTAATGACTTGGACTTGGGTGTACAGGGCACAATTCCAAAATTTGCAGATGACACAAAACTTGGAATTATAGTGAACAGTGAGGAGGATAGTGATAGACTTCAGGAGGACATAGACAGGCTGGTGAAATGGGCGGACACATGACAGATGAAATTTAATGCAGAAAAGTGCGAAGTGATACATTTTGGTAGGAAGAACGAGGAGAGCAATATAAACTAAAGGGTACAATCCTAAAGGGGGTGTATGAACAGAGACACCTGGAGGTATATGTGCACAAATCGTTGAAGGTGGCAGGGCAGGTTGAGAAAGTGTTTAAAAAAGCATACGGGATCCTGGGCTTCATAAATAGTGAGAAGTCGCACAACACCAGGTTACAGTCCGACAGCTTTATTTGAAATCACAAGCTTTCGGAGCGCTGCTCCTTCGTCAGGTGAAGTGAAGAAATACAAATGGGCACAGCATATACAGACAGAGAACAATGCCTGTGCAGAGAACAATGCCAGACGACTACAGTTAATCTTTCTAACTCCCCTTTATCACACCTCGGCAGAGAGACAATCACGGCAATCAAAGGTGTGGATGGTGTCCAACCAGGTCAGTCAGGAAGACATTACATCAAAGACGATAGCAAAATACAACAATGACAATGAGGTGGGGTCACAGGGGGTCTAATGTGGCAGATGCTGCAATCTGTATGGAAAACCAAAAACTTTAAACTTTTTACTTTTTTTGCTGGAAATCACAGCAGGTCCGGCCGCATCTGTGAACAAGCCAACGACGACTCGAGTCTGGATGACTCTACGTCAGGTGGGGTTACATGTAGCGTGACATGAACCCAAGATCCCGGTTGAGGCCGTCCTCATGGGTGCGAAACTTGGCTATCAGTTTCTGCTCGATGATTTTGCGTTGTCGTGTGTCTCGAGAGGCATCGAGTACAAAAGCAAGGAAGTTATAATGAACCTTTATAAAACACTGGTTCGGCCCCAACTGGAGTATTGTGTTCAATTCTGGGCACCGCTCTTTAGGAAGGATGTGAAGGCCTTAGAGAGGGTGCAGAAAAGATTTACGAGAATGATTCCAGGAATGAGGGACTTCAGTTACGTGGATAGACTGGAGAAGCTGGGGTTGTTCTCCTTAGAGCAGAGAAGGTTGAGAGGAGATTTGATAGAGGTGTTCAAAATCATGAGGGGTCTGGACAGAGTAGATAGAGAGAAACTGTTCCAATTGGCAGAAGGGTCGAGAACCAGAGGACACAGATTTAAGGTGATTGGCAGAAGAACCAAAGGTGACGTGAGGAAAAACTTTTTTACGCAGGTTCGGATCTGGAACGCACTGCCTGAAAGGGTGGTGGAGGCAGACTCAATCGTGGCTTTCAAAAGGGAGTTGGATAAGTACTTGAAGGAAAAAAAATTCCAGGGCTACAGGGAAAGGGCGGGGGAGTGGGACTAGCGAAATTGCTCTTGCAGAGAGCCGGCACGGGCTCGACGGGCTGAATGGCCTCTTTCTGTGCTGTAACCATTCCATGATTATATGATTCTAATATACAGATACCTCCCTGAGAGAGGGGACTGAGAGACACCAGTCAGTGTACAGATATCTCCCTGAGAGAGAGTGACTGAGAGATACCAGTCAGTGTACAGATATCTCCCTGAGAGAGAGGAACTGAGGGACACCAGTCAATGTACAGATATCTCCCTGAGAGAGAGGGACTGAGAGACACCAGTCAGTGCACAGATATCTCCCTGGGAGAGAGGGACTGAGAGACACCAGTCAGTGTACAGATATCTCCCTGAGAGAGAGTGACTGAGAGATACCAGTCAGTGTACAGATATCTCCCTGAGAGAGAGGAACTGAGGGACACCAGTCAATGTACAGATATCTCCCTGAGAGAGAGGGACTGAGAGACACCAGTCAGTGCACAGATATCTCCCTGGGAGAGAGGGACTGAGAGACACCAGTCAGTGTACAGATATCTCCCTGAGAGAGAGGGACTGAGACACCAGTCAGTGTACAGATATCTCCCTGAGAGAGAGGGACTGAGGGACACCAGTCAATGTGCAGATATCTCCCTGAGAGAGAGGGACTGAGAGACACCAGTCAGTGTACAGATATCTCCCTGGGAGAGAGGGACTGAGAGACACCAGTCAGTGTACAGATATCTCCCTGAGAGAGAGGGACTGAGACACCAGTCAGTGTACAGATACTTCCCTGAGAGAGAGGGACTGAGACACCAGTCAGTGTACAGATACCTCCGAGAGAGAGAGCGAGTGAGAGACACCAGTCAGTGTACAGATATCTCCCTGAGAGAGGGACTGAGACACCAGTCAGTGTACAGATATCTCCCTGAGAGAGAGTGACTGAGACACCAGGCAGTGCTCAGATATCTCCCTGAGAGAGAGGGGACTGAGAGACACCAGTCAGTGTACAGATATCTCCCTGAGAGAGAGGGACTGAGAGACACCAGTCAGTGTACAGATATCTCCCTGAGAGAGAGCGACTGAGAGACACCAGGCAGTGCACAGATATCTCCCTGAGAGAGAGGGGACTGAGAGACACCAGTCAGTGTACAGATATCTCCCTGAGAGAGAGGGACTGAGAGACACCAGTCAGTGTACAGATATCTCCCTGAGAGAGAGGGACTGAGAGACACCAGTCAGTGTACAGATATCTCCCTGAGAGCGAGGGACCGAGAGACACCAGTCAGTGTACAGATATCTCCCTGGGAGAGAGGGACTGAGACACCAGTCAGTGTACAGATATCTCCCTGAGAGAGAGGGACTGAGACACCAGTCAGTGTACAGATACTTCCCTGAGAGAGAGGGACTGAGACACCAGTCAGTGTACAGATACCTCCGAGAGAGAGAGCGAGTGAGAGACACCAGTCAGTGTACAGATATCTCCCTGAGCGAGAGGGACTGAGAGACACCAGTCAGTGTACAGATATCTCCCTGAGAGAGGGACTGAGACACCAGTCAGTGTACAGATATCTCCCCGAGAGAGAGGGACTGAGACACCAGGCAGTGCTCAGATATCTCCCTGAGAGAGAGGGACTGAGGGACACCAGTCAATGTGCAGATATCTCCCTGAGAGAGAGGGACTGAGAGACACCAGTCAGTGTACAGATATCTCCCTGGGAGAGAGGGACTGAGAGACACCAGTCAGTGTACAGATATCTCCCTGAGAGAGAGGGACTGAGACACCAGTCAGTGTACAGATACTTCCCTGAGAGAGAGGGACTGAGACACCAGTCAGTGTACAGATACCTCCGAGAGAGAGAACGAGTGAGAGACACCAGTCAGTGTACAGATATCTCCCTGAGAGAGGGACTGAGACACCAGTCAGTGTACAGATATCTCCCTGAGAGAGAGTGACTGAGACACCAGGCAGTGCTCAGATATCTCCCTGAGAGAGAGGGGACTGAGAGACACCAGTCAGTGTACAGATATCTCCCTGAGAGAGAGGGACTGAGAGACACCAGTCAGTGTACAGATATCTCCCTGAGAGAGAGCGACTGAGAGACACCAGGCAGTGCACAGATATCTCCCTGAGAGAGAGGGGACTGAGAGACACCAGTCAGTGTACAGATATCTCCCTGAGAGAGAGGGACTGAGAGACACCAGTCAGTGTACAGATATCTCCCTGAGAGAGAGGGACTGAGAGACACCAGTCAGTGTACAGATATCTCCCTGAGAGCGAGGGACCGAGAGACACCAGTCAGTGTACAGATATCTCCCTGGGAGAGAGGGACTGAGACACCAGTCAGTGTACAGATATCTCCCTGAGAGAGAGGGACTGAGACACCAGTCAGTGTACAGATACTTCCCTGAGAGAGAGGGACTGAGACACCAGTCAGTGTACAGATACCTCCGAGAGAGAGAGCGAGTGAGAGACACCAGTCAGTGTACAGATATCTCCCTGAGCGAGAGGGACTGAGAGACACCAGTCAGTGTACAGATATCTCCCTGAGAGAGGGACTGAGACACCAGTCAGTGTACAGATATCTCCCCGAGAGAGAGGGACTGAGACACCAGGCAGTGCTCAGATATCTCCCTGAGAGAGAGGGACTGAGGGACACCAGTCAATGTGCAGATATCTCCCTGAGAGAGAGGGACTGAGAGACACCAGTCAGTGTACAGATATCTCCCTGGGAGAGAGGGACTGAGAGACACCAGTCAGTGTACAGATATCTCCCTGAGAGAGAGGGACTGAGACACCAGTCAGTGTACAGATACTTCCCTGAGAGAGAGGGACTGAGACACCAGTCAGTGTACAGATACCTCCGAGAGAGAGAACGAGTGAGAGACACCAGTCAGTGTACAGATATCTCCCTGAGAGAGGGACTGAGACACCAGTCAGTGTACAGATATCTCCCTGAGAGAGAGTGACTGAGACACCAGGCAGTGCTCAGATATCTCCCTGAGAGAGAGGGGACTGAGAGACACCAGTCAGTGTACAGATATCTCCCTGAGAAAGAGGGACTGAGAGACACCAGTCAGTGTACAGATATCTCCCTGAGAGAGAGCGACTGAGAGACACCAGGCAGTGCACAGATATCTCCCTGAGAGAGAGGGGACTGAGAGACACCAGTCAGTGTACAGATATCTCCCTGAGAGAGAGGGACTGAGAGACACCAGTCAGTGTACAGATATCTCCCTGAGAGAGAGGGACTGAGAGACACCAGTCAGTGTACAGATATCTCCCTGAGAGCGAGGGACCGAGAGACACCAGTCAGTGTACAGATATCTCCCTGGGAGAGAGGGACTGAGACACCAGTCAGTGTACAGATATCTCCCTGAGAGAGAGGGACTGAGACACCAGTCAGTGTACAGATACTTCCCTGAGAGAGAGGGACTGAGACACCAGTCAGTGTACAGATACCTCCGAGAGAGAGAGCGAGTGAGAGACACCAGTCAGTGTACAGATATCTCCCTGAGCGAGAGGGACTGAGAGACACCAGTCAGTGTACAGATATCTCCCTGAGAGAGGGACTGAGACACCAGTCAGTGTACAGATATCTCCCCGAGAGAGAGGGACTGAGACACCAGGCAGTGCTCAGATATCTCCCTGAGAGAGAGGGGACTGAGAGACACCAGTCAGTGTACAGATATCTCCCTGAGAGAGAGGGACTGAGAGACACTAGTCAGTGTACAGATATCTCCCTGAGAGAGAGCGACTGAGAGACACCAGGCAGTGCACAGATATCTCCCTGAGAGAGAGGGGACTGAGAGACACCAGTCAGTGTACAGATATCTCCCTGAGAGAGAGGGACTGAGAGACACCAGTCAGTGTACAGATATCTCCCTAAGAGAGGGACTGAGACACCAGTCAGTGTACAGATACCTCCCTGAGAGAGAGGGACTGAGGTATACCAGTCAGTGTTAGAGATATATAGTTAAGGATCAATACAGATAATTAAATTTGCTTTAGCATGTGTTAAAATCCCCATCATTACAGCAACTTGGTTTGGGAAGTCCTGCAATGCCCAGGTGCAGCCACCAGATGCCAGTGGTGCCCTTCTAGTGTTCAGGCTCAAGCCGATCAATGGCCTCATTCACTCAAAGCCCGCCACAATCCACAGGCTAATAAATCGGCCTGAGGCTGCTCCGGTTGGTGCTCACTGTGCATTCCACAGCGCTGCTTGACAGTGTTTTATAGCACAGCCTTCCCACCTCAACAGTGAGGCCCTAATGCCCCTCTCCCCCTGTCTACAGTGAGGCCCTAATGCCCCTCTCCCTCTGTCTACAGTGAGGCCCCAATGCCCCTCTCCCCCTGTCTACAGTGAGGCCTCAATGCCCCTCTCCCCTTGTCCATATTGAGGCCTCAATGCCCCTCTCCCCCTGTCTATAGTGAGGCCTCAATGCCCCTCTCCCCTTGTCTATATTGAGGCCCCAATGCCCATCTCCCCCTGTCTATAATGAGGCCCCAATGCGCCTCTCCCCCTGTCTATAGTGAGGCCTCAATGCCCCTCTCCCCCTCTCTATAGTGAGGCCTCAATGCCCTTCTCCCCTTGTCTATAGTGAGGCCCCAATGCCCCTCTCCCCCTGTCTATAGTGAGGCCTCAATGCCCCTCTCCCCCTGTCTATAGTGAGGCCCCAATGCCCCTCTCCCCCTGTCTATAGTGAGGCCTCAATGCCCCTCTCCCTCTGTCTACAGTGAGGCCCCAATGCCCCTCTCCCCCTGTCTACAGTGAGTCCCCAATGCCCCTCTCCCCCTGTCTACAGTTAGGCCTCAATGCCCCTCTCCCCTTGTCTATAGTGAGGCTCCAATGCCCCTCTCCCCCTGTCTATAGTGAGGCCCCAATGCCCCTCTCCCCCTGTCTACAGTGAGGCCTCAATGCCCCTCTCCCCTTGTCTATAGTGAGGCCCCAATGCCCCTCTCCCCCTGTCTATAGTGATGCCCCAATGCCCCTCTCCCCCTGTCTATAGTGAGGCCCCAATGCCCCTCTCCCCCTGTCTATAGTGAGGCCTCAATGCCCCTCTCCCCCTGTCTATATTGAGGCACCAATGCCCCTCTCCCCCTGTCTATAGTGAGGCCCCAATGCCCCTCTCCCCCTGTCTATAGTTAGGCCCCAATGCCCCTCTCCCCCTGTCTATAGTGAGGCCTCAATGCCCCTCTCCCCCTGTCTATATTGAGGCCCCAATGCCCCTCTCCCCCTGTCTATAGTGAGGCCCCAATGCCCCTCTCCCCCTGTTTACAGTTAGGCCTCAATGCCCCTCTCCCCTTGTCTATAGTGAGGCCCCAATGCCCCTCTCCCCCTGTCTATAGTGAGGCCCCAATGCCCCTCTCCCCCTGTCTACAGTGAGGCCTCAATGCCCCTCTCCCCTTGTCTATAGTGAGGCCCCAATGCCCCTCTCCCCCTGTCTATAGGGAGGCCCCAATGCCCCTCTCCCCCTGTCTATAGTGAGGCCTCAATGCCCCTCTCCCCCTGTCTATATTGAGGCCCCAATGCCCCTCTCCCTATAGTGAGGCCCCAATGCTCCTCTCCCCCTGTCTATAGTGAGGCCCCAATGCCCCTCTCCCCCTGTCTATAGTGAGGCCCCAATGCCCCTCTCCCCCTGTCTACAGTTAGGCCTCAATGCCCCTCTCCCCTTGTCTATAGTGAGGCCCCAATGCCCCTCTCCCCCTGTCTATAGTGAGGCCCCAATGCCCCTGTCTATAGTGAGGCCTCAATGCCCCTCTCCCCATCTATAGTGAGGCCCCAATGCTCCTCTCCCCCTGTCTATAGTGAGGCCCCAATGCCCCTCTCTCCCTGTCTATAGTGAGGCCCCAATGCCCCTCTCCCTGTCTATAGTGAGGCCCCAATGCCCCTCTCTCCCTGTCTACAGTGAGGCCCCAATGCCCCTCTCCCCCTGTCTATAGTGAGGCCCCAATGCCCCTCTCCCCATCTATAACAGTGAGGCCCCAATGCCCCTCTCTCCCTGTCTATAGTGAGGTCCCAATGCCCCTCTCCCCCTGTCTATAGTGAGGCCCCAATGCCCCTCTCCCCATCTATAACAGTGAGACCCCAATGCCCCTCTCCCCGTCTATAGTGAGGCCCCAATGCCCCTCTCCCCCTGTCTATAGTGAGGCCTCAATGCCCCTCTCCCCCTGTCTACAGTGAGGCCTCAATGCCCCTCTCCCCCTGTCTATAACAGTGAGGAGTGAAGGGGCTTTGTTCTGTACTGTCTGTTAATAGCGCAACCTGAAAATCCCTTCCTCCCCGATTCGCTTTCTCTACAAATTAACATACACATTTACATCGAGTCTACAGCACAGAAACTGCCCATTCGGCCCAACTGGTCCGTGCCAGTGCTTACGGTCCATATGATCCACCTCCCACCCTACTTCATCTCACCCCATCAGCATATCCTTCTATTCCTTTCTCTCTCATGTACTTACATCTCCCTCATGTGAGCTGTGGCTCAGTGGGTAGCACTCTCGCCTATGAGTCAGAAGATTGTGGGTTCAGAGTCCCACTCCCAGCGACTTGAGCACAAAAATCTAGGCTGACACTTCAGGGCAGTACTGAGGGAGTCATAGAGTCATAATGGCACAGAAGGAGGCCATTCGGCCCATGGTGTCCGTGCCAGCTCTCTGTAGAGCAATCCAGTCAGTCCCATTCCCTCGCTCTATCCCCGTAGCCCTGCAAGTTTATTTCCCTCAAGTGCCTATCCAGTCTCCCCTTGAAAACATTGAGTTTCTCCGCTTCCACCACTTCCGTTGGCAGCGAGTTCCAGGTCCTCACCACTTGCTGCGTAAAAAAGTTTTTCCTTACGTCCCCCCTGTATCTCTTGCCCAAAACCATAAATCTGTGTCCCCTAGTCCTTGTACCATCAACTAGTGGGAACAGCCTTTCCCCGTCTAGCCTATCCAAACCCGTAATAATCTTGTACATCTCTATCAAATCACCCCTCAACCTCCTTTGCTCCAATGAAAACAAATCCAGCTTCTCCAACCTGTCCTTGTAGCTAAGATCCCCCATCCCCGGAACCATTCTGGTAAATCTCCTCTGCACCTTCTCAAGGGCCTTCACATCCTTCCTAAAGTGTGGTGACCAGAACTGG
Organism: Squalus acanthias; assembly: GCA_030390025.1. Taxonomy (NCBI): domain Eukaryota; kingdom Metazoa; phylum Chordata; class Chondrichthyes; order Squaliformes; family Squalidae; genus Squalus; species Squalus acanthias. Next base: position 80,264,555 of record CM059427.1, read on the forward strand.
ACGCAATACTCCAGTTGTGGCCTAACCAGCGCTTTATTCAGCATAACTTCTCTACTTTTGTACTCAATACCTCTATTTATGAAGCCCAAGATCCCATATGCTTTGTTAACCACTCTCAATATGTCCTGCCACCTCAGGGACCTATGCACATTAACTCCCAGATCCCTCTGTCCCTGCACTCTTTAAAACTGTGCCATTAAGTGTATATTGACTCTCCCTGTTCCTTCTGCTAAAATGCATCATCTCACACTTCTCTGTATTAAATTCCATCTGCCACTTCTCTGCCCATTCTGCTAGCCTTTCTATGTACTGTTGCAGTCGATTGATCTCATTATCACTGTTTGCCACACCCCCAAGTTTGGTGTTATCGACAAATTTAGAAATTCTACTCTGTATTCCAATATCCAGGTCATTTATATATATCAAAATATATAGAGTGCTGCACGATCAGAGGTGCTGTCTTTCGGAGGCCCTGTCTGCTCTCTCAGGTGGATGTAAAAGATCCCATGGCACTATTTTGAAGAGGAGCAGGGGAGTTGCCCCCGGTGTCCTGGGGCCAATATTTATCCCTCAATCAACATCACCAAAACAGATTATCTGGTCATTATTACATTGCTGTTTGTGGGAGCTTGCTGTGCACAAATTGGCTGCTGTGTTTCCTACATTACAACAATGACTGCACTTCAAAACAAAAAGTACTTCCTTGGCTGTAAAGTGGTTTGAGACGTCCTGTGGTCATGAAAGACGCTATATAAATGCAAGTCCTTCTCTTACCTCGCTTCCCCTTAAATGCATCTACGCTATTCACCTCAACCACTCCCTGTGGTAGCGAGTTCCACATTCTAACCATTCTCTGGGTAAAGAAGTTTCTCCTGAATTCCCTGTTGGATTTTTTAGAAACTATCATATATTTATGGCCCCTAGTTCTGGTCTCCCTCCACAAGTGGAAACTTTTTCTCTGCATCTACCTTAGTGAACCCGTTTTGATTTCTTTCTTTGTTTTGTCTCATCAGCCGATTAGAAGCAGCAGTTTGGAACAAACTTGCCGTGCGCCCGGGAATCAAACACACACACGCACACGCTCCCGCGACAGCTCATCACTGGACCCTGGGGACAGTCCTGCCTTGCCGCGCGATGTTAGGGACCTCTTGGCTCACCGTTACCCTTCCCTCGGAACAGGCAGCAGCGCACGGACAAGTCATCTGACTCCACTCGCTGAGACAGAATAAACTGAGCCGGTGCATTTAAGGGGTTGCCAACCCTCCTGGATTGTCGTGGAGTCTCCGGGAATTCATCTCCAGGACACTGCTGTGAGCGAAACCCGGGAGAAACATCATAGGGGCCGTTGAAAAAAAAAATGGAGTGTTGTTTTCATTTTCTTTGAACACTTTTGTTCATTAGTTATAAATATATTGGAGATGGGGAGGAAAAGGCACTTTGATTGACAGCCAAGAATCATCCAATCGGGTGACAGTCTGTTCGCTTTCCAATTGGCCACAGGATGGTGGGGCCGCCATAAGGGTTGACGTGTCGGGTGACCGATGGCGGAAGTGTGTAGGAGGGTTGGTTGGTGGCTTGAGATGTCGTGTGATGAAACCTCCAGGAATATGGACGACCAGAGTTGGCAACCCTTGGCTTTATTGGGTAACGGCGCCACCCAGTGCTGTACTGAGCCGTTCAAATGAGAAAGGTCCCTGATCCAATCCCAGCCTCCCCTTTGCCCCTTACGCCCTCATGATCTCAACTGGGGTGGTGATGGGGAGGGAAACAATTGGCTTCAGTATCCCTGGGTTAATGGGGGCGGAGGGGTATAGAAACAGCCAAGGTCCCTGCTCCTGATCACCGTCTAGCAATTCCCTTGCTGGGAACTGCACGTGCAACCGGGGAAAGCTTGGCTGTGATGCACCCCCCAAGTGCGAATAGCCTAGCAACATAAGCACTGTTTAGCCACTTGGGCATCTGTGAAACCACACCCCAGCTTGAGCCGGTGCCTTCAGGGTAGATCCCTGCAGTCCTATCCACTATTGAGTCTCACTCACCTTTGTCCTCACCAACCACTGCCAACGCTCAGCGTGCAAGACCCTTGTCCGAGTTGGCAAATCTGCTCCGCGGACTGGCTCTGGGACCTCCACTGACCCAATGTCTGTCTCTCCTTCCACTCTTCGGAGTCTGGGCTCCAGTCCTTCTCCTTCCCTGTCTGTGGCAGTCTCTAGTCATTGCCCGTCTCAGCTCATCTATTGCTGAAACCCTCATCCATGCCTTTATTACCTCTGGACTCAACTATTCCAACGCACTCCTGGCCAGCCTCCCACCTTGCACCCTCCATAAACTTCAGCTCATCCAAAACTCTGCTGCCCATATCCTAACTCGCACCAAGTCCCGTTCACCCGTCACCCCAATTGTATAAAGTTATCAAGCAGAGTTCCCAGGATCTTGAGCTCCTTCTGTGAAGCATTTATTCGAAGTCTCACGCCAGCTTCTCCTGTTGAATCCCCCGGGGTGTATTTTAATGTTGTTTCCTTGCACCGGCCCCCCAGTATTGTCATCAACAACTCTCCCTTCCAGACTCGGGCCCTCCTGTGCACCCCACCCTCCCTTCGCTCCTCACCACTGGCGGCCGTGCCTTCAGCCGCCTGGGAATCTGGCTCTGTTAATTCCCTCCCCCTCTCCTCCTTCAAGATCCTCCTTAAAACCCACCTCACTGACCAAGCTTTTGGTCACCCCTCCTAATCTCTTCTTCGTCTAGGCGCCCATCTTTCTGTCTGAGACCCCTTGGGACATTTGTTTCTGCACCAATGGCGCCCGTGATCTCCCGACGCGCACAGCTTCTGGCGAGGCTGCCTGGCAGTGGTGCACACCCATATATAGAGAAATATCGGGCCCCTGTATGAAGATCTCACACCCCCACCATTACACTTCAACGGGGCCCGAGTGATGCACCACCTAGTAGTCAGTGTGAATTGGTTGGTGTTTGTTGTGCTTGGGCCTTCCCACTGCTCGTTTCCAGTCAGCGACACGATTGTTTTATGATGTTATTACCTCCTGTAATAAAAAGTTGCACCAGATGGCAGTTCTTGCGTGTCTGTTTTATTTCCGCCTTCAGGCTTGTACTGCGGCACTGATGAGCCTCGTTCACTAGCTCATCTTGCATAACCTGTGCTCGCTGACCTACATTGGCTCCCGGTCCGGCAACGCCTCCAATTTAAAGTCCTCATCCTTGTTTTCAAACTGCATTCATGGCTTCGCCCCTCCCTATCTCGGTAAGCTCCTCCAGTCCTACAACCCTCCGAGATATCTGCGCTCCTACAATTCTTGCGCATTCCCGATATTTTTCACTCCACGATTGGCGGCCGTGCCTTCAGCTGCCTAGGCTCTAAGCTCCAGAATTCCCTCCCTATACCTCCCCGCCCCTCTAATCCTTTAAGACGCTCCTTAAAACCTACTTCTTTCTGTCCTCATGTCTCCCCTTATGTGGTTCATTGTCAAAGTTTGTCTGATTACGCTCCAGTGAAGCACCTTGGGATGTTTTAGTATGTTAAAGGCGCTATATAAATGCAAGTTCTTGTGAACACACCCATCCTCCATCACAGAAATGCACGAACGCGGTGAACACTTGTGGGAATGATTCTCTCTTGAAAATGGGGAGAGCGCCGTGGCTTACCCTGGAAGATCTTTCCTCGTTCTTCAACTGCTGCTGGTCTCCGTGTCCATGGTGATACCCACAGCGGAACGAGGGCATCTCAACGGACTGTCCTTTTACATCATAGTGCGGCCCATTCAGTGCTGGCACCTACCTGCTGCTCGCCAGCAATAGATTTCAACAAGAAGGGAAATATATTGGGAGGGCGGGGGGTGCGGGGGAGAAGTCGCTAGCCCCTCCAGAACCGTAACCCCGGAGGTAGTCCCATCCAAACGGGGATGAGACACTTTCCCCTCACTGAAATGAGTTTTGGCCCTGTCTCTCCACCCAATATCTCCCCCACCTTTACCTTTTGTCTGCTAACGGCAGTGAATCGTCCTGGGCTACGGCTGCAGCCACAAGGTCACCCCCGTTGACCATGGGTATGCATCGTGTGCGAGGTGGTGTGGCGTCGCCGGGCCATTTGGCCGTGAGAGGTGTCATCGTTGAGCTCGATTCTGCCCTCACCCCTCACACACTTTTCCAGCAGAGGTCACCGCTAGTGATTGGAGCCAGGAACCCCCCACCACATCCCTCATTCTCACCACAGTGGCAACCTGAATCGCGGCACATCGACTAACTCAGCTGCCGCCTGAGGGTCTCGCGGCTCAGCAGCCCACTGGGTGATGCGTTGAAACGTTAAGCCCCCGCCCACGCCTCCACCCCCTCCCATTTTAAAGTAAAACTTCTCGAGGGCAATTAGACAACGCGCGCCTCTAGGTCAAAAGGTCATGGGTTCAAGTCCCACTCCAGATATTTGAACTCAAAATCCAGGCTGACTCCAGTGCCAGTACTGAGGGAGCGCTGCACTGTCAGAGGTGCCATCTTTCAGCAGAGATGTTCAACCGAGGCCTCGTCTGCCCTCGCAGGTGGCGGTAAAAGATCCCACAGCCACTATTTTGAAGAGCCGGGGAGTTCTCCCCGGTGTCTTGGCCCAATATTTATCCCTCAACCAACATCACTAAAAACGGATTATCTGGTCATTATCACACTGCTGTTGGTGGGAGCTTGCTGTGCACAAACTGACTGCCGCATTTCCTCCATTACAACAGTAGCTACACTTCAAAAAAAGTACTTCATTGGCTGTAAAGTGTTTTGGGACATCCTGAGGCTGTGAAAGGCACTGTAAAAATGAAAGTTCTTTTTTTATTGGCAGACAGCCTCAGACTGAATTAAACTCAAAACAAGCTACCCTCCTCCTGCTTGCTGCAAATCATTGGCTTAAACCTCGGCTCCCAGGAGTCCATCGTTTCCTTCTTGTTTTTAATGGGATTCAGGATCACATTTAGAAAAAAAATGCTTTTTTAAGTCTTTTGGTTCTGTACAGGCAAGCTGAACATATACATTTGATTAGCACATGGTTACTGAGTAATATATTAATATTCTAATCAGGAGTGCGTGATCTGTGAGGAATCTCCTTCTCTGTGTTAAATACTTTCCAGGCGTTTGCGGATGGGCAGTATTGTCACAGTACCTGCTCTGCTTCAGTGCTCAGCACCTCGTCTTGCTTTTCCGCTCTGGCCCCTTGTCCCTTACCTCATTTTTCTCCAGTCCCCTTCGGAGGCAGTGGTCCGATCAGCAGAAAGACCCCTGGAGTGGGGAAGAGGTGGGGTGGCCAAGGCTGCTCTGACGGATCGCAGAATTCTCCAGATGTCCCGGAACTGTAGAGATCACAGCACTGGAGGAGGCTGCTTGGCTCCTGTAAGTCCACCTCCCCCAGTCCCCACAGCGTCCTCCACCAACGCTCTTCCTTCAGCCAATGCCACCACACACAAAACAATTAACTGGTTTTTCACCTCATAGTGCTGTGTGTAAAATGGCCCACGTCGATTCTCGGTGCACTCCACGATACGTTGCGTGAAGCGGTTCTGGTTGTTTTGATGTGATAAGGCTTTATAATACAAATATTATCATGACTCATTCGCATCTCGGTATCCTGCAGGTACTACGAATGCTGCTCCCTGTAGTAGATGCTCTGAACTTCAGGCTTCCTCTACCCTTGCTCTCTTGGTTCTGTGAATTTCTTTTGGAATGTTAATTTAAAAAATTAAAAATTCTTTGCTGCCTTCCTCCTCGATCTTTACCTCCTTTCCTGCAAATGCGGACCTGTACTGGAGGATAATTCCACCGGGACCGTCTCCGCAGGGTTCACACTCCCTGGTTATGGGCTTCCCGGGGCTCCGGGGGGGGGGGGGGGGGGGGGGGGGGGAGCGGCGGGGGTACGGGTCCAGGGTGAGAGGCAACCGGTGGCACCTCAACCAAGTGGTTGTTGCTCAGGGTGTGTCTACGGGGTAAGCGTCAGCAGACGGGAGCCAGTCCAGGAGCTATTGCGGAGACCGATATTAAATTCTGAACAGCATAAACACGCGGGGATCGTGAGTGGAGCAGTGTTTTTGGACCCTCAGCCATTCAACTCCGCAACTTGCTCTTGGATCCGGCCCAGACCGATTGTGACGAACTCTGGGCGGTCCCCACTCCAGGTCCTAGCGGGCTGGTGTGAGACGTGGAAATACACGTTGGACTGGTGCAGCAGGAGGCGTGCTCGAGGTTGGGACTGAGGCACGCTTGTTGGGGGAGAAGTAGAGGGGGTTTAGTTCTCCACCTGGCCCGAGAGTGTTTGCTGCTATCGCTGGGTGCATCCAATGGGAAGGGCCACCTGCATGGGTGTGGAGGCCAGGCGAGGACTTGCCCATGGTGACCCTTGACCCGTGCTGGCAAGGCTCGCGCACGAGTAATGGGCCACTCGAAGGCAATGGATGCCAAGCAGAGCTCGGGAAACTCAGTCCAGTCAGCCTCCTTCGGGAGAGAGACGCCAACACTGAGGCCTCAGAGTGAGGCTGCGAATCCAGTACAAATTAAGCTGAATAACGGGCAGTTGTGGTTGCCAGTGGGCACAACTCAGTCTGCTATGGCTCTCGCCTCCAAGTTGGCTGTAGGTTCAAGTCCCCACTCCGGAGACTCGAGGCCCATAATCCAGGCTGACACTCCCAGTGCAGTACTGAGGGAGTGCTACACTGTCGGATGTGCCGTCTTTTGGATGAGACGTTAAACCGAGGCCCCGTCTGCTCTCTCAGGTGGACGTAAAAGATCCCATGGCACTATTTTGAAGAAATGCAGGGGAGTCCTCCCCGGTGTCCTTGGCCAATATTTATCCCTCAACCAACATCACTAATAAAACAGATTATCTGGTTATTATCTCATTACTATTTGTGGGAGCTTGCTGGGCGCAAATTGGCTGCCACGTTTCCTACATTACAACAGTGACCACACTTCAAAAAGAAGTACTTCATTGGCTGTAAAGCACTTTGGGACGTCCGAAGGTGATGAAAGGCGCTGTGTAAATGGGAGTCTTTCTTTCTTACAACCAGCAGACGGGAGACTCTCATCCCAGCTCTCTGAGGTGGTTCTGACCCCAGTGATGTCTAATTCTTACATCACCTCCCCCCCCCCTCCCCCACGCTGTTCTAGAAAAGGGCAGTTTTCCCCCCCTGATCTATTAGCCTTACCCCCTTTCAGGCTTCCCTCAATCTCCTGCCCCAGGGAGCAGGGTGAGCTAGGCTCTGTACCTGCAGGTGAGACACCCGAGGGTGACTCGGGCCCCAAGCTGCTGCTCCTTGGTCAGTCCTCCCGCCGAGGGGCTTAGGTGCCTGCACTCCCCCTTGGTCTAGTGCTGGTGAGGGAGACGGTGGGGGGGGGGGGGGGGGGGCTACAGCCCCCACAAGGAAACAGCTGCCTCTGTCCCCATAATAAAAACTGAAAGAGAGAAGGCAGGTTGGCGGATCATAGGTCAACATGTTTCTCACAGTTATGTGGAGAGAATGGAGAAGCTGGGTTATTCTCCTCAGAACAGAGAAGATTAAGGGGAGATTTAATTAAAGGCGTTCAAAATCATGAGGGGTTTTGATAGAGTAAATAAGGAGAAACTGTTTCCACTGGCAGGAGGGTCGGTAACCAGAGGACACAGATTTAAGGTAATTGGCAAAAAAGCCCAGGGGGGAGATGAGGAGAATTTTTTTTTTTTACACAGCGAGTTGTTGTGATCTGGAATGCGCTGCCTGAAAGGGCGGTGGAAGCAGATTGAATAGTAACTTTCAAAAGGGGATTGGATAAATACTTTAAGGGGAAAAAAATTTGCAAGGCTATGGGGAAAGAACAGGGGGGAGTGGGACTAATTGGAGAGCTCTTTCAAAGAGCCGGCACAGGCACGATGGGCCGAATGGCCTCCTCCTGCGCTGTATCATTCTAGAGGCTGTCTTTCCACGTGCTGGAGGACCTGCTGGGAATTTATTTCGGATGTCCAGCACGGGTGGACTCTCTCTCCGTCCGGATTGCGAGAGCAGGCGGAGGATGGCCTCCGAGGAGCAATGTGCAACGTTAAGAGGATCGCTTGACACGGGGACTCCTCATGGGCTCAGCTGCCTAAGGCAATGAATGGGCTGCTTCGGTAGTGAGCCAAAGGAAGGGGGCCCCAGCTTCAATCGCCAGCCTGTGCGGAGTTGGTTGGTCAGTCCGGGAAGCAGTTGGGACGCTGCAATTGGCCCCACTTGCCCCTGGGGCTAAGGAAGGGGTTGGAACGGGCCGATAAACAGATCAGCCAGGGTACATTCTTCTGGTTCCTAGGCCTATATTAACATATGGTAGACTAGGCCTATATTCCCTAGAGTTTAGAAGAATGAGAGGTGACCTCATTGAAACATATAAAATTCTTACAAGGCTCGACAGGGTAGACGCTGGGAGGATGTTTCCCCTGGCTGGGGAGTCTAGAACCAGGGGTCACAGTCTCAGAATAAAGGGGTCAGCCATTTAGGACTGAGATGAGGAGAAATTTATTCACTCGGAGGGTTGTGAATCTTTGGAATTCTCTACCCCAAAGGGCTGTGGAGGCTCAGTCTTCGAGTATATTCAAGGCTGAGATCGATAGATTTTTGGATACCAAGGGATATGGGGATCAGGCGGGAAAGTGGAATTGAGGTCAATGATCAGCCATGATCTTATTGAATGGCGGAGCAGGCTCGAGGGGCCGTATGGCCCACTCCTGCTCCTATTTCTTATGTTCTTATGACAGGTTCAGCACCTTCAGGAGAGGAGGGGAAAAGAGAGCTGTGGCAAAAAAATAAAATAAAGTCTAGGTATAGAAGGATATGCTGATGGGGTGAGATGAAGAGGGGAGGGCGGAGGCTCGTGTGGAGCATAAACACCGGCATGGACCAGTTGGGCCGAATGGCTGGTTTTGGTGCTGTACGTTCTATGTAATATTAAAGGACAAACTCCAGGCGGTTCGGTTACTCAGAAGGCTCCCTCCTTTCCTCAGACCCTCAAGAAACCGTTCAAAGGTCCTCTGACAATACTGCGAGCGGAAATAAGGGGAGAGTATTAACAGTTAAGAGAGGAAAAAGCCGGCAGACATGACAGCAATGGCGTCGAAACAAAACTGAAGCCTTGCCCTGCAGTAGCTGAATGTTAAAGAGGGGGGCTTCTGGCTTAACTTGCCCTTTGTCTCTTGCGAGCTCCTACCCTCGGTACTCGAAGCAAACACAGTGCTGCATGCAACTAATACCCCGTGCTACATCTTGGCCCTGTTTTGAGTTTTCTAGGCTGTTCTGGCGGTTGCATTGTGATAAATAAAAGGGGGTGGGGTGTGGGGGAATACTTGCTGTCAAAATCGGGCAGCGAAAATCCCTTGGTGCAGCAAGTCCATGCCGAAGGAGGGTTTTTGAATTTCCGTGCATTCGAACCCGAGAGTCCAAATACTGCCCGCCTTCAGCGCCAAGTCTTGTGGAAATGCCAACACCAATCGTTCGATTATACTGATGGGTTGACAATGCGAAATCTTACTGCTCCACTTTTACTTAAGCAATCGGGTCTTTCAGCGGAGGCTTCGCAACCGCTGCGCAGCAGGAAATAAACGCGGCCAGGGAGGTCGATTATCGTGTCCCTTCGCGACGCACCGTTACACTTCTCCCTCTCTCTCTGGGAAGCCTGTGTCCTTCCCTCCGCCTTCCAGAACCTTCTGCTTAGATCGCGGCAGTGCGGCAAGAACCGGCGCGCCTCTCGTTCTGCCCGAGTGTCGTGACGGTGGGCAAGAGGCTGCGCCTCCCCGATTCGGGTGCTCCCCGCAGATCAGTGCTCGACTTAAAGGCGCAAGCCTCTTTTCGTAAGTTTAAGAATCTCAATAGATGCTCCCAATGCGACAGCAGGTCAATAATATTGTTTACACGGAGAATCCTTGGTCCATTATTTTTGGGTTTGAAACAGTGCAGGAAGGTCCTCGTTCTCTGCATTAATGCATGTCAGGTCGTGTATGCGCACACGCGAGCTCAAACACACGCACACACACACACGTCTCTAGTTAATGCAACACCCTCCAAACTACACACGGAAACCCCAGGCGGTGTAGGCCAGCCACACTCGTAGTCATCGCTCGCCTCCTGAAGGCAAAGGCTTTTCCCCTTCTTCCCTTACTTACGAGCTGGCGGCCAGGCTGAGGAGCGGCTTGCCGTCGGCACCTGCGGAGCTGTGGGGCTGGGCTGGCTGCGGCTCCCCGGCTTTGCCGTCGCCCGGGCCCAGGGCGTGGCTGACCGGCACCTTGCCCACCCCCTCGCTGGGGTCGGCCGAGGCTTTCAGAGGGTGGTGCCGCTGGATGTGCTTGACCACCTGGAACTTCTGCTTGGCCTTGTAGCTGCAGTGGCGGCAGAAGAAAGGGTGCTCGTTGGTGTGGGTGAGGTAGTGGTGGCGCAGGCCTGCCTGCCAGCGGAAGCCCCGGCAGCACACGCTGCACACGTACGGCTTCTCCTCACTGTGCTTCTTCAGGTGGGTCTTCAGGAGGAAGCGGGTCTTGAAGCCCTTCCCGCACTGCTCGCAGATGAAGCTCCGAGTTTCCTTGTGCCGCGTCTCCTTGTGGGTCCGCAGCGCGTCCGCGCGGTTGGTGCAGTAATCGCATTCGTCGCACTGGTAGGGCTTGGCGCCTGTGAACAGGAACGCCGCGGTTAACTGGGCACACCAAGGCAGTTACCCAGCCCAACACCATTAACCAGACACCCTAACCAGGCTACCTCCATCGCACACACTTAACTAGTGGCACTGACCCAGTTACATAGAGTCAGAGTTATACAGCACAGAAAGAGGCCCTTCGGCCCATCGTGTCCGCGCCGGCCATCAAGCCCTGTCTATTCTAATCCCATTTTCCAGCACTTGGTCCGTAGCCTTGTATGCTATGGCGTTTCAAGTGCTCATCTAAATGCTTCTTGAATGTTGTGAGGGTTCCTGCCTCTACCACCCTTTCAGGCAGTGAGTTCCAGATTCCAACCACCCTCTGGGTGAAAAAGTTTTTCCTCAAATCCCCTCTAAACCTCCTGCCCCTTACCTTGAAACTATGCCCCCTGGTTATTGACCCCTCGACTAAGGGGAAAAGTTCCTTTCTATCTACCCTATCTATGCCCCTCATAATTTTGTACACCTCAATCAGGTCCCCCCTCAGCCTTCTCTGCTCTAAGGAAAACAACCCCAGCCTGTCCAGTCTCTCTTCATAGCTGAAACACTCCAGCCCAGGTAACATCCTGGTGAATCTCCTCTGCACCCTCTCCAATGCAATCAGATCCTTCCTATAGAGTGGCAACCAGAACTGCACACAGTATTCCAGCTGTGGCCTAACTAGCGTTTTGTACAGCTCCATCATAACCTCCCTGCTCTTGTATTCATTAGCTGAGGCATAGAATATAAGTATCCCATATGCCTTTTTAACCACCTTATCTACCTGTCCTGTTGCCTTCAGGGATCTATGTACATGCACACCAAGGTCCCTCTGATCCTCTGTCCTTCCTAGGGCCCTACCATTCATTGTGTATTCCCTTGCCTTGTTAGTCCTCCCAAAATGCATCACCTCACACTTTTCAGGGTTAAATTCCATTTGCCACTGTTCTGCCCATCTAACCAACCCGTCTATATCGTCCTGTAGCCTGAGGCTTCCCTCCTCGCTATTTACCACTCCACCAATTTTCGTGTCATCTGCGAACTTACTGATCATACCTCCTACATTCATATCTAAATCATTAATGTACACTACAAACAGCAAAGGACCCAGCACCGATCCCTGCGGTACACCACTGGACACAGGCTTCCAGTCACAAAAACAACCTTCGACCATCACCCTCTGCCTCCTGCCACTAAGCCAATTTTGGATCCAATGTGCCAAGTTGCCCTGGATCCCATGGGCTCTTACCTTCTTGACCAGTCTCCCATGCGGGACTTTGTCAAAAGCCTTACTGAAGTCCATGTAGACCACATCAACTGCACTACCCTCATCCATACACCTAGTCACCCCCTCGAAAAATTCAATCAAATTGGTCAGACATGATCTCCCCCTGACAAAGCCATGCTGACTATCCTTGATTAATCCTTGCCTCTCCAAGTGGAGACTAATTCTGTCCCTCAGAATTTTTTCCAATAATTTCCCTACCACTGATGTTAGGCTCACTGGCCTGTAATTCCCTGGTTTATCCCTACTACCCTTCTTGAATAATGGTACTACGTTAGCTGTTCTCCAGTCCTCTGGCACCTCCCCTGTGGCCAGAGAGGTTCTGAAAATTTGTGTCAGAGCCCTTGCAATCTCCTCCCTTGCCTCACACAGCAGCCTGGGATACATCTCGTCTGGGCCTGGGGATTTATCCACTTTTAAGCCCGCTAAAACCGCTAGTACCTCCTCCATCTCAATACTAACTTGTTCAAGTATATCACAATCCCCCTGCCTGATTTCTATGCCTACATCGTCCTTCTCCATAGTGAACACAGATGCAAAATATTCATTTAAAACCCCACCTACATCTTCTGGCTCTACACACAGATTGCCACTTTGGTTCCTAATGGGCCCTACTCTTTCCCTGGTTATCCTCTTGCCCTTAATATACTTATAAAACACCTTGGGATTTTCCTTTATTTTGCCCGTCAGTGTTATTTCATGCCCCCCTCTTCGCTCTCCTAATTTCTTTTTTAAGTACCCCCCTGCACTTTCTATACTCCTCTAGGGCTTCCACTGTTTTTAGTCCTTTGTATCTGCCAAAAGCCTCCCTTGTTTTCCCCCAATCCATTCTCGTATATCCCTTGACATCCAGGGTTCCCTGGGCTTGTTGGTCCCACCCTTGACCTTTACGGGAACATGTTGCCGTTGTACTCTCTCTATTTCCTTTCTGAAAGACTCCCACTGCTCTGATGTGGATTTTCCTACAAGTAGCTGATCCCAGTCCACTTTGGCCAGATCCTGCCTTATCATATTAAAATCGGCCTTCCCCCAATTTAGAACCTTTATTTCCGGTCCATCTTTGTCCTTTTCCATGACTACCTTAAATCTCACCGAATTATGGTCACTGTCACCAAAATGCTCTCCTACTAACACTTCTATCACTTGCCCAGCTACATTCCCTAGAATTAGGTCCAGTACTGCCCCCTCTCTTGTAGGACTTTCTACATGCTGGCTCAAAAAGCTCTCCTGGATGCACTTTAAGAATTCTGCACCCTCTAAGCCTTTCACACTCTGACTATCCCAGTTAATATTGGGCAAGTTGAAATCCCCTACTGTTGTTGCCCTATTATTTCTACACTTCTCTGAGATTTGCCTACATATCTGTTCCTCTATCTCCCCCTGACTGTTTGGAGACCTATAGTACACTCCCAGCAAAGTGCTTGCCCCCTTTTTGTTTTTAAGTTCTACTCATATGGCCTCATTAGAGGAACCTGCTAAGATATCATTCCTCCTTACAGCAGTAATTGACTCCTTGATTAATATTGCAACACCCCCTCCTCTTTTACACCCCCCTCTGTCTCGCCTGAAGATTCTATACCCCGGAATATTGAGCTGCCAGTCCTGCCCCTCCCTCAACCATGTCTCTGTGATAGCAACAATATCATACTCCCATGTGTTCATCAACACCTTCAATTCATCTGCCTTACTCGCAAGACTCCTTGCATTAAAATAAATGCCATCCAGCCTTGCCATACTCCCTTGTGCTGTTACATATTTGCTCTGCCTTCCAGGCTGACTTATTTTTTCCCTCTATATTTGGCTGTGCATCACCCCCTACTATAGCTCCACTCCGTATCTGATCCCCCTGCCAAGTTAGTTTAAACCCCCCCCAACAGTACTAGCAAACCATCCCGCAAGGATGTTGGTCCCGTTCCAGTTCAGGTGCAACCCATCCGACTTGTATAGGTCCCACCTTCCCCAGAAGCAGACCCAATGATCCAGGAAACTAAAGCCCTCCCTCCTGCACCAACTCTTTAGCCACGCATTCATCTGCTCTATCCTCCTATTCCTATACTCACTAGCATGTGGCACCGGGAGTAATCCAGAGATTACAACCTTTGAGGTCCTGCTTTTTAATCTGCTACCTAGCTCCCTAAATTCTTGTTGCAGGACCTCATCCCTCTTTCTACCCATGTCGTTGGTACCAATGTGAACCACGACCTCTGACTGTTCGCCCTCCCCCTTCAGAATGCCCTGCAGCCGTTCAGTGACATCCTTGACCCTGGCACCAGGGAGGCAACATACCATCCTGACGTCACGTCAGCGGCCACAGAAACGTCTATCTGTTCCCCTTACGATAGAATCCCCTATCACTATTGCTCTCCCACTCTTTTACCTCGGCTAATACTATTAACTAGACACCCTAACCAAATTACCTCCACCTCCCCCACACTTAACTAGAGGCACTGACCCAGTTAACAAGACCAACAGGATTAACAAGACATGCTAACCTGGTTACCTGTACCCCCACACTTAACTAGATGCACTAACCCAGTTACCCTTGCAAACAATTGACTAGACACACTAACCTAGTTAACTGCAGCACCTCCTGCACTTAACTAGAGGCCCTACTGGGCATTCAGAGAGTAGCAGTAACTGGAGGCCCTAGTTTTGTTACCCATGTAAAGTCAACACGTGGGCTCCCCCTCCGCCACTGTAACTTCACCGGAAGTGAGGTGGAATCACTGTTTATTTGTGACAGAGACCACTTGCATAACATATAAACCGCCTCCCCTGCAGGGATCAACTTAACTGCCCAATCCTTTAACCAGCTGAGCTATCCGGGGCTGCTCCCAGGCCATCAGGCAATCTGCGACCTGGCACCGTGCTCCGGTCAATCCTTACCTGTGTGTTTCGTCATGTGGTACTTGAGCTGGTTGATCCACTTGCACTTGTAGCCGCACTCCGGGCACAGGTACTTCCTCTCCTCCTGGTGAATCCGCATGTGGTACTGAAAGACAGAGAGAGTTCGCTTAATGGGCGGCCACCAGCATCCTCCCAAACTAACCAACTAGTCTTGTTACGAGGGCATGAGTGAATTGTAACAGTGGGAGAGTGAATGTGGCTGCTTGAACTGTGGGAAATTCCCAGACATACAATTATAGCTTGTGTCCATGGGTTGTGCCTGTTGAGAGCACTTTGAGCTGTGTGATAACTAGGGTGCAGGTCTGTCACTGTACAACACTGGGGTACAGTACTGGTGGGTACAGGTCTGTCACTGTACATCACTGGGGTACAGTCCTGGTGGGTACAGGTCTGTCACTGTATAACACTGGGGTACAGTACTGGAGGGTACAGGTCTGTCACTGTATAACACGGGTACAGTACTGGTGGGTATAGGTCTGTCACTGTATAACACTGGGGTACAGCACTGGTGGGTACAGGTCTGTCACTGTACATCACTGGGGTACAGTACTGGTGGGTACAGGTCTGTCACTGCATAACACGGGTATAGTACTGGTGGGTACAGGTCTGTCACTGTATAACACTGGGGTACAGTACTGGTGGGTGCAGGTCTGTCACTGTATAACACTGGGGTACAGTACTGGTGGGTACAGGTCTGTCACTGTAGAACACTGGGGTACAGCACTGGTGGGTGCAGGTCTATCACTGTATAACACTGGGGTACATCACTGGGGTACAGTACTGGTGGGTACAGGTCTGTCACTGTATAACACTGGGGTACAGTACTGGTGGGTACAGGTCTGTCACTGTATAACACTGGGGTACAGTACTGGCGGGTGCAGGTCTGTCACTGTATAACACGGGTACAGTACTGGTGGGTACAGGTCTGTCACTGTAGAACACGGGGGTACAGTACTGGTGGGTGCAGGTCTG
Organism: Squalus acanthias; assembly: GCA_030390025.1. Lineage (NCBI taxonomy): Eukaryota > Metazoa > Chordata > Chondrichthyes > Squaliformes > Squalidae > Squalus > Squalus acanthias. The sequence goes on from CM059427.1 coordinate 80,280,367, forward strand.
TCACTGTATAACACGGGGGTACAGCACTGGTGGGTACAGGTCTGTCACTGTATAACACGGGGGTACAGCACTGGTGGGTACATGACTGTCACTGTATAACACTGGGGTACAGTACTGGTGGGCATAGGTCTCTATAACACTGGGGTACAGTACTGTGGTACAGGTCTGTCACCATGCACTGCAGCAACTCGCTAAGGCTTCTTCGACAGCACCTCCCAAACTCCCGGCCTCTACCACCTAGAAAGACAAGGGCAGCAGGCGCATGGGAACACCACCCCCTCCAAGTCCCCCTCCAAGTCACACACCATCCTGACTTGGAAATATATCGCCGTTCCTTCATCGTCACTGGGTCAAAATCCTGGAACTCCCTCCCTAACAGCACTGTGGGAGTACCTTCACCACACAGACTGCAGCGGTTCAAGGTGGCGGCTCACCACCACCTTCTCAAGGGCAATTAGGGATGGGCAATAAATGCTGGCCTTGCCAGCGACGCCCATATGCTATAAAAAAAATTGTGGAACTTGAGGCGAATAGCATAGAGGACATTAAGGGGAAGCTAGATAAACACGAGGAGGAAAGTAATAGAAGGATGTGCAGATCGGGTGAGATGATGTAGAGTAGCAGGAGGGTCATGTGGAGCATAAACGCCAATACAGACCAGTTGGGCTGAATGGCCTGGTTCTATGCTGTAAATTCTATCTAATTTTATGTCATTCTATGTAAATGGCTGCTTAACTCATCTCCGTGACAACAGTCAGCGCACTTCAAAAGGAATTCATGGGGTGGTAAAACACTTTGAGGTATTGGAGTGATGCAAATGCAAGAGTCTTTTTTTTAAAAACTTCTTTTCTTTGCAAAAACAGAACAGAACGGTGTACAGATAAAAGATAAGATCCCGCAGACTCATCTGGTGCACTCACTATCCTGCAATAATCACAAGGATCACCACTGCAGCTTGTAAAGGCATCCGTCGAGCTATTGTTTTCACAAAACCGTGTGGGGCGGAGCGAGGGAGGGAGATAAAGCTTTCAAGATCAGTTTGGGTTTCTTTGGCCAATTTTTCCCCCCTCTTTTCAGAAGCAGTCAGGCAACTCGCTCCGAGGTGCAGTTCCATGGGTGCGCATTACTCTAGTGTGAAATCCTAGGCAGAGAGATCCAGCGGGCTAGTTGACAATGGGGAGGGGGGGGCAGCGCACAGTTCTGGAAATAAAAGGATGGTATCAGTAAAAGGGACTCGAGGGATATGTGGATCGGGCGGGAAGGTGGAGATGAGGTCGAAGATCAGTCATGATCTTATTGAATGGAGCAGCAGGCTCGAATGGCCTACTCCTGCTCCTAATTCTTATGTTCTAAAAGTAGCCATGAAGCTGTCGGACTGTTGTGACTGGTTCTCTAATGTCATTTAGGGATGGAAACCTACCGTCCTTACCCGGTCTGTGTCAGCCAGTGGCTCAGTGGGTCGCACTCTCTCGCCTCAGAGTCAGAAGGTCGTGGGGTCAAGTTCAACTCCTGAGACTTGAGCTCATAATCTAGGCCGACACTCCAGTGCAGTGCTGATGGGGCGCTGCACTGTCAGAAGTGCCGTCTTTCGGATGAGACGTTAAACCCAGGCCCCGACTGCCCTCTCGGTTGGATGCACAAGATCCCACAGCCACTATTTTGAAGAAGAGCAGGGGAGTTCTCCCCGGTATCCTAGCCAACATCGCTAATGCAGATTATCTGGTCATTATCACATTGCTGCTTGAGGGAGTTTGCAGTGCGCAAATTGGCTGCCGCGTTTCCTACATTACAACAGTGACTTTTTTATGAATGTCCAGTTAATCTGCTTCTGGTGGCGTTGGTTGTCGGACCAGTGTTGGTCAGGGCACTGGCTGTGGTGCATTTTGGGATGCCCTAAGGCCGTGAAAAGCGCTACACAAATGCAAGACTTTCTTCTTTTACAAGTTACAATTTCCCTGGCATGTTTCCCAGGCTTGTTGTGCAGACCAAAATGGAGCGGATTACTTCCCTTATCTAAATTGCTTCACTAATTCTACGCTGGATCAATCTAGCAGCCACTATAGACATCGAAACGTTAATGTTTAGATGGGTCTGTATGATTCCAGGTACGTATGGTGCAATCTGAACAATTATTGACAGTCCCGAACAGCAAGGGAGTTAATAATTCTCAGATCAAGATCAGTTTCAAATCATCAAATGAGGTAATGGGGTTAGAAGTGACTCAGCAAATTACTGCAGCACTAGCAGATGAATAACAAAAACACACTGGGGGGGGGGGGAAGAGGGATTTTAAGACTATATGCAACCCGTGCTGTACCTGCCCTGGGAGTGTTTGATGGGACAGTGTAGAGGGAGCTTTACTCTGTATCTAACCCGTGCTGTACCTGCCCTGGGAGTGTTTGATGGGACAGTGTAGAGGGAGCTTTACTCTGTATCTAACCCGTGCTGTACTTGCCCTGGGAGTGTTTGATGGGACAATGTAGAGGGAGCTTTTCTCTGTATCTAACCTGTGCTGTACCTGCCCTGGGAGTGTTTGATGGGACAGTGTAGAGGGAGCTTTACTCTGTATCTAACCCGTGCTGTACCTGCCCTGGGAGTGTTTGATGGGACAATGTAGAGGGAGCTTTTCTCTGTATCTAACCTGTGCTGTACCTGCCCTGGGAGTGTTTGATGGGACAGTGTAGAGGGAGCTTTACTCTGTATCTAACCCGTGCTGTACTTGCCCTGGGAGTGTTTGATGGGACAGTGTAGAGGGAGCTTTTCTCTGTATCTAACCTGTGCTGTACCTGCCCTGGGAGTGTTTGATGGGACAGTGTAGAGGGAGCTTTACTCTGTATCTAACCCGTGCTGTACCTGCCCTGGGAGTGTTTGATGGGACAATGTAGAGGGAGCTTTTCTCTGTATCTAACCTGTGCTGTACCTGCCCTGGGAGTGTTTGATGGGACAGTGTAGAGGGAGCTTTACTCTGTATCTAACCCATGCTGTACCTGCCCTGAGAGTGTTTGATGGGACAGTGTAGAGGGAGCTTTTATTTATTAGTTCCGGAGATGTGGGTGTCACTGGCAAGGCTGGCATTTATTGCCCATCCCTAATCTCCCTTGAGAAGGTGGTGGTGAGCCGCCTTCTTGAACTGCTGCAGTCCGTGTGGTGAAGGTACTCCCACAGTGCCGTTAGGTAGGGAGTTCCAGCATTTTGACCCAGTGACAATGAGGGAATAGGTGATATATTTCCAAGTCGGGATGGCGTGCAACTTGGAGGAGAACTTGGAGGTGATGGTGTTCCCATATGCCTGCTGCCTTTTTCCTTCTAGGTGGTGGAGGTCGTGGGTTTGAGAGTTGCTTTAAGAATACAGGTCCTTTTTTTAAAAAAAAGGGCTGCAAAAAGCTCTCGAACTTTCTTTATTCTAAATAAAAATTGTATCAGCCACTTATATAGAGCATTACAGAAAAGTTACAGCACAGAAACAGGCCATTCGGTCCAACAGGTCCATGCTGAGGTTTATGCTCCACATGAACCTCCTCCCACCCTACTTCATCTCACCCTCAGCTTATCATTCTATTCTTTTCTCCCTCATGTGCTTATCTAGCTTCCCCTTAAGTGTATCTATGCTTTTCAATTACTCCTTGTGGTAGCGAGTTCCACATTCTCACCACTCACTGGGCAAAGACATTTCTCCTGAATTCCTTATTGGATTTATTAGTAACTATCTTATATTTATGGCTTCTAGTTTTGGTCTCCCCCCACATCTACTCTACATCTACCCTATCGAACCCCTTCCTAATCTTAAAGACCTCCATCAAGCCACCCTTCAGAAAAAAGCTCCAGCCTGTTCAATGTTTCCTGACAGTTATAAGCTCTGGTGTCATCCTTGTAAATCATTTTTTACACCTTCCCCAGTGCCTCTGTATCCTTATTCCTGCGAACATTAGCCCCTGACTCCACGGGCCACTCAAGTGGAAGAAACCCCAGCCCCGCCTTGTTTCCCTGGTTACCACCCTTACAACAACCAGTTGCATTTATATAGCACCTTTAACATAGTAAAACGTCCCAAGCGGTTTGCTTCACAGGAATGTAATCAGAAAATTTGACACCGAGCCACATAAAGAGATATTAGGACAGGTGACCAAAAGCTTAGTCAAAGAGGTAGGTTTTAAGGAGCGTCGTAAAGGCGGAGAGGTTTAGGGAGGGAATTCCAGAGCTTAGGGCCCAGGCAGCTGAAGGCACGGCCGTCAATGGTGGAGCGATTAAAATCGGGGATGTGCAAGAGGCCAGAATTAGAGGAGCGCAGAGATCTCGGAGGGTTGCGGGGCTGGAGGAGGTTCCAGAGATAGGGAGGGGTGAGGCCATGGAGGGATTTGAAAACAGGGATGGGAATTTTAAAATCGAGGCGTTGCCGGACAATGTTCCCGTTAAGCTGCCCGGCCGTCTTGAGGTCCTGCACAAACCGATCAATGGGACATTCTGCTGATGCACGAGATTTTGAATGGGTCCGTGGTAGGGGCCACTCATCCCCAAAAAATTAGGGGGAACTTTGTTGTCGGACCGCGAGCCAATGCAGGCCAGTGAGCACAGCGGATGATGGGTTAATGGGACTCGGTGCCCTGTATCAGAGACCCCGCTCACCTTTAAGCGCGACGGGTCGGCGCAGGCGTAGCTGCACAGGTGGCACTTGTAGGGTTTCTCGCCAGTGTGAATGCGGATATGCCAGGTGATCTTCTGCCGGTTCTTGGTGGTGTAGTCACAGTCGGTGCACTTGTACAGCCGCGTGCCCCCATGGGCTTTCATGTGGTAGTCAAACACCATCTGGTGGCGGCAGGCGAAGTCGCAGAAGGGGCAGCGGAAGGGCTTGCCCCCCTCCTCGTCGCCACCCCCCTCCTCCTCCTCCTCCTGTTCGTGGGTGTCCAGCAGGTGCTGGATGAGCTGCTGCCGCTCCCGGGTGGCGAAGCCGCAGTGTTGGCAGCGGTGGCTGAAGTGGACCTTCTTGTGCTCCTCCAGCTGGTCGCGCCGCTCGAAGCGCTCCTTGCAGGCGGAGCACTCCAGCTGCGGGTGCTGCCGCTGCACGTGGCTCCGGAGGGTGGACTCGCTGTAGCAGGCGAAGACGCAAGAGGGGCAGCCGTGGCAGACCTTCGCCTCGTGCCGCCGCAGGCAGTGCTGCTTCAGCGCTCCCTCCGAGCTGAAGCGGGCCTCGCAGCGCCCGCAGGCCGCGCTGGGCTCGCCGGCGTGGCAGCTGCCCACGTGCCGGGTGATGTCGTTCTGGTTGTAGCCGCTGTAGTCGCAGAGGGCGCAGAAGTGGGTGGGCCGCTTCTCATGGACCCGCAGCTTGTGGATGCGCAGCTTGGAGCCGGTGCCAAACGTCTGCGGGCAGGCGTCGCAGGCCAGCCGCCCCACGCCGGTGTGCAGGGACTCGTGGGCGTCTAGGCGGTAGCGCCGGGTGGTGCTGAAGTCGCAGTAGCGGCACTTGTAGGGCTTGACGCCGTCGTGCTTGATGGCCACGTGTTGCTTCAGGCACCTGGCCTGCTTGCAGGTGAACGGGCACAGACGGCAGCTCAGCCGTGGCCTCTTGCGGCAGCACTTCTTGCTGTGCAGGCGGGCGTGGTGCTTGAGGGCCGCGGCGGACTTGCAGACAAACGAGCAGAGGCTGCACTGGAGCTCGCCGGGCTTCATGCAGCCCTTCTTGCCATGGGTGTCCATGGCACGCTCCTGGTAGCAGCTAAAGGGGCAGGAAGGGCAGGAGAAGCGCCTCTGCCTGGGGCCGCCCTCAGTTTCCGAGTCGCCACTGCTCTCCGGGGAGTCACCGCCTCCGGAGTCTCGGCTCCCCTCATCCTCGCTGGATGAGCCTTGGTCCAGCTCGTCCGGGTCGCTCTGGTCAGAGAGCTCCTCTTCCTCAGTGTGTTTGATGGCCTGGTGGTTCCTCAGCGCCCGCTCCGAGCGGAAGAGCAACGCGCAGAAGCCACAGGGCAGCTTGAGGGGCGCCGGGCAGCCACCCGCTACGTGGCTGCCGATGGCCTGCTCACTGGAGCAGACGAAAGGGCACGAGGCGCAGTAGAACTTGCCCTGGTCTTGCCGGAATTTCCAGGCCCCCGATTCCCGCTGGGTTTCCTCACACAGCCCCACATCGGCTGGAGTCCCTTCCCCCTGGGCCGATGGGGAAGTCTCCTCATGGACTGGGGGAGCACCACCCAAGACCTCCTCGGTGAAGAACCCAGCCTCCTCTTCCTCGCAAGCAGCCAGGATTTCTCCTGCAGCGTAACCTCGCTCTGGGACACGGACAGACGTTAGGTCTTCAACTGCCCGCTCTTCACAATCCCCCGTCGCTTTGGAGAGCGGCCGATCGGGTTTAGTCGGATCTGGACTCGGCTCTCGCCTCTTGTTGCCACCAGCGCTGGCCCGTCTGCCTTTCCTCTTCGGTGCCGCTCCCATTCTCTTCACCTCCGGCTCTGCACTCTGCTCCTTCTCTCCGTCCAGCCCCGCGCTGGACTGTATTACCGTGGCTTGCCGCACGTAAAGCTTGTGCTTCTTTACGATGACGGGGCACTTCTTTTGCAGGTGGGTGTTGAGCCCTCGCTGTTGCTTGAACGTGGCCCCACAGGCTGTGCAGACTAGCGGGGACTTCTTGTTCTGGCAGCCAGACTTTGTATGAAGGACCATGGCTTTCTCTTTCCTGGTGACATACGAGCACCTCTCGCACTTAAACACCTGGGCATCTGTTTGCACCACCAACATCTGCACCCTTCCCTCCAGGACCAGGGCTTGGGCCTGCTGCTTGTCCTGTTTGCGCAGAGCCTTGATCTCGGATTCGGACTGCGAGAGCTGCGCTTCCTCCAGACTTTTGGGCCGGCGGCCGGCGGTGTCGGGACAGTCCTGCCTCGCGGTTTCAGTGTCCCGTGGTTCGGCCGCGCCCCGGCTTCCGTCGGCAGGCAGAGTCGCGGGAGACTCCATCGCACTCACCCAGGTCCCGTCGGCCTTGACGCTCGCGGATACCTCAACCTCCAGCTGGGCAGGCCCGCCAATTGGTTCATTTTTATCTGAAAGCTCGTAGCCACCGCTCTGATCTTCGTCGGCGAAGACATCGACGCTGTGGCCTACTACCTCTTGGTTCCCTACGACGTGGTCCCCGCCGCCACCTTCCTCGTCTTCACAGTGGTCTCCAATGTCAGCCTCATCGTTGCCATCGTCAGCCTGTGCATCGTCTGTAGTGTTAAGTCCAAAGTCCCTGTACATGGTGCCAGTGTCACAGGGTTCCCAGGAATCCAAGGCTGGCAGCTGGGAGCTGGAAAGCTGCTTTGCCACTTCATCCGCCGGGGGATGGTGAAACCCCAGCTGGGCCTCAAAGACCTCGTCCAGCTGTGATCCGCTTCCGCACAGTCTTTTCTGAAACTCCCCCTCCATATCGCGGTTGTTCTCCGTGCCAGCTTCACCTGGGTCCGCGGTGCCGGGCACAGCCACCTGGCCCACAGTGGCTGAATACTCCAAGTGCTGCTGCTGTAACTGTCCCGATTCTTGCGGTGCGGCGCCGCTCTGTGCTGCTTCTCCAGCTTGCGAGAGCCCGTTACCGAAGAGAGAGGCCCCAAAGGCGTGCTGGTAGACCTGCTCCTGCTCCTCCACCACAGCGCAACTCTTCTTTTGCCACGCTTCGCTCCTCAAAGATGCCGCGACCATTTCTGTCCTGGCTGAGGTCGAAAGAGTCAAGTTCGTGTCGTTGTACCCCAACAGGATGTGGGTCGAGTTCATGGCCATCTCCTCCTTGGCATAGTTTTCCAGCCACTCCTTGTCGCCTGGCACATAGCCGTGGACCTTCCTCTTGTGGAAGAAGAGGCTGGTGTTGCTGAAAGTCCTGTAGGAGCACAGGGCGCAGCGGAACTCCTTGTGCTTGGTGTGCTTGCAGTTCTCATGGTTCAGGAGGGCCTGCTTGTACCTCGTCTGGTAGCTGCAGTACTGGCACTGGTAGAGGGGCATTTGGTAGTCCTTCGAGTGCTTCACCTGCATGTGCTTCTGCAGCTCATACTTCCGCTTGCAAGCGAAGCCGCACACCTCGCAGATGAGCGACTTGCCCTGGTGCCGCAGCTTGTGGCTGCTGAGCTGGTCTGCACGGTGACAGCGGTACGAACATTGATTACAATGATACCTGCAAGAGAGAAAGACAGTAGTAGTGTAGAGCCAGGGCGTTCATTTTCTAGGGAGCGCGGGGGGTAGTGGTTGGGGACCAACGCCTGGTCATCATGTCTCCAGGTGGGATACCATCATCAACTGATACCTCCGCCTCTGTTCTCTTTCCGTTGCATCCCTTCTTGCCTTTCTCTACTATCAATGCTTCTCTGAAGCTTCCTCTCCCTTTCCAGCCAAGATCCAAATAAGCACTTATATGAGTTCGCCCTTACCGCCCACGGCACTTATACCAAGCACCTGTGCTGTACCTGCCCTGGGAGTGTTTGATGGGACAGTGTAGAGGGACCTTTACCCTGTATCTAACCCGTGCTGTACCTGTCCTGGGAGTGTTTGATGGGACAGTGTAGAGGGAACTTTACTCTGTATCTAACCCGTGCTGTACCTGCCCTGGGAGTGTTTGATGGGACAGTGTAGAGGGAACTTTACTCTGTATCTAACCCGTGCTGTACCTGCCCCGGGAGTGTTTGCTGGAACAATGGATATCCCAAATAGAAAGGTGCCCCTTCTCCGACATCCTTTGACGAGCACAAAATTCACACACAAGCACATTACCTCAGGTCTCCGGTGTGTTTGCGCATGTGCACCGTAAGGTAGTGCTTCCACTTGGTGATGTAACCACACTCCGTGCACATGTAGTTCTTATCATCGGAATGCGTCAGCATGTGCTTCGACAGGTAACCTACGTCCCTGCAGGTGAAATCGCACAGTTCACATTTATGTGGCTTCTCGCCTAGAAAGGAGGGTTTAAAACCAACGAGAAAATAAAACAATTAGACCCAGGAACATTTGCTACCAACACTCCTTAAACTTGAACCTCGGTTAGACCACATTTAAGAGTTACTGTGCAGACATCTGGTCTCCATATTACAAAAAAGGATATAGAGGCAATTCATAGAATCATAAAAATTTACGGCACAGAAGGGGACCATTCGGCCCATCGTGTCTGTGCCGGCCGAAAAAATGCTATCCAGCCTAATCCCACTTTCCAACTCTTGGTCCGTAGCCCTGTCGGTTACAGCACTTCAAGTGCATATCCAAGTACTTTTTAAATGTGATGACAGTTTCTGCCTCTACTACCCTTTCAGGCAGTGAGTTCCAGACTCCCACCACCCTCTGGGTGAGCAAAGTTCTCCTCAAATCCCCTCTAACCTTTCTCCCAATTACTTTAAATCTATGTCCCCTGGTTATTGACCTCTCTGCTACAGGAAATAGGTCCTTCCTATCCACTCTATCTAGGCTAATTAGGAAGGTGCAAAAAGATTCACAAGGATTATACCAGAACTGTGAGGTTATAACTAATCGGGAAAGATTAAACAGGCTGGGGCTCTTTTCTCTAGAAAACAGAAATCTGAGGGGCGACCTGATAGCCTTTCATAATCTTAAAGACCTCTTTGATAGGGTGGACGTAGAGGTGGTTTCCACTTGTGGGCGACACCGCCACGCGCCCAGAGAGGTCTCCTTGCCTACAGCAGCCCATCGCCCCGTGTGTTCTGGTTATTATCACTGACCTGTGTGGAGGAGGATGTGCCTGTTGAGAACTCTTTTGTGCGCCGTGGCGAAGTCGCACTCGCTGCACTTGTGGATCTTCTCGTTGGCGTGCATCTTGCCCACGTGGTCGTTGAACTCCACCGGGTTGAAGGTCTTGTATGGGCAGAAGCTGCAGGCCAGCTCCTCGCTGCCCGGGTGCCCTCTCCGCTTGTGCCGTCTGAAGACGTGCTTGTTGGAGCAGACGAAGTCGCACTGGTCGCAGTGGAAGGCGTAGTGCGTGCGGCGGTGCGCCTCCATGCCCGCCTCCGTGCCGAAGAGCGAGCCGCACGTGCGGTAGCGGCACTCCACCGCCCTGGCGCCATGCGCCTCCTTAAGGTGGCGGACGAAGTCCTTGCGCTCCTCCGCCGTGTAGCTGCAGCCCCCCTCGAAGCAGTCCAGCGGCCGCCGCTCCTCCTTGTGGGTCTTCATGTGCTCCTTCAGCGAGTTGCTGATGGTGAACTTCTCCTCGCATGCCGGGCACGAGTACACGTCAGAGTAGAAGTTGGTGGTGTTCTCGTGCATGCTGGCCATGTGCCGGTTCAGCGAGTTCTTCTCCACTGCGCTGTAGTCGCACAGCGGGCAGTGGTGGGTCTTCTCGCCGAGCTCCCGCATCAAGTGGACCTTCAGCTTGCCCTTGCTGGTGAAGAACTTCTGGCAGTGGGGGCACTGGAGGCTGGGGTCCGGGAAGTGCAAATGAAGGTGCTCGACCAGGTGTGTTCTCTTCTTGAAGCAGCGTTTACATTCGGGGCAGATGTGAGTCTTGTACAGATGTTCCATTCCTTCCTGGACGTCAACTGGGACGCACCATTAAAAAAAAAGCGAAAATCTCAAAGAGATGCTCAAAGTAAATGCAATTTATTTAGCACACACCCGGAGATACACACACGCACCCATGCGAGCACTCAAGGCGCACGCATGCACACACACACGGGCGCACACACTCATGGCACACGCAAGGGCGCACACACTCATGCACTGAGGGGTCTGCCATAACTCAGTGAGTAGCACTCTCTTGCCTCTGAGTTAGAAGGTCTTGGGTTCATGTCCCACTCCTGAGACTTGAGCACATAATCTAGGCTGACACTCCCAGTGCCAGTACTGAGGGAGTGCTGCACAGTCGGAGGTGCCGTCTTTCGGAAGGGACATTAAACCGAGGCCCCGTCTGCCCTCTTAGGGGGATGTAAAAGATCCCATGGCACTATTTTCAAAGAAGAGCAGGGGAGTTCTCCTCGGTGTCCTGGCCAATATTTATCCCTCAATCAACAGATTATCTGGCCACTATCTCATTGCTATCTCTGGGACCTTGCTGTGCGCAAATTGGTTGCCGTGTTTTCTACATTACAACAGTTCAAATGTACTTCAATGGCTGTAAAGCGCTTTGGGACATCCTGAGGGTGTGAATGGTGCTATAGAAATGCAAGTTTTCTGTCTTTAACGCACCTTTGAAGTGTCTCTGTCTGAAGGATTTGATTTTTCTGCTGGTGTCTCCCTCTGAGCCGGTCTCCGACACCAGCTCTTCCTCCTCGCACCCAGACCGCTTCCGCTTTCTGGGCAGTCTCTGTGCCGTATTGCTGCCTTCATCTAGCGCCCGTCTCCTTCCCTCTTGTTCGTCGTTCTCTTCGGCAGCGCTACCACTCTCATCTACAGGGAAACAAACGGCCAGAATCACACAGAGGAACCTTCCGGAAAGTGATGAGCGTGACATTCTAGATGATCACTCTATGTGGAACGGAAAGTTGGTGCATTGATCCCCATACAACCTGACCGCCATGTATTGATATTGTGCATTTTAAAAATTCTTTTATGCACATCCACTTTTTCTACTAGAATTGAGAAGGTTACATTGAGTCTACAGCACAGAAACAGGCCATTCGGCCCAACTGGTCCGTGCTGGTGTTTATGCTCCACACGAGCCTCCTCCCACCCCTCTTCATCTCACCCCATCAACATATCCTTCGATTCCTTTCTCCCTCATGTACTTGTCTAGCTTCCCCTTAAATGCATCTATACTATTCGCCTCAACCACTCCCTGTGGTAGCGAGTTCCACATTCTCACCACTCTCTGGGGTAAAGAAGTTTCTCCTGAATTCCCTATTGGATTTATTAGTGACTATCTTATATTGATGGCCCCTGGTTCTGGCCTCCCCCACAAGTGGAAACATCTTCTCTACATCTACCCTTTCGAACCCTTTCATAATCTTAAAGACCTCAATCAGGTCACCCCTCAGTCTTCTCTTTTCTAGAGAAAAGAGCCCCAGCCTGTTCAGTCTTTCCTGATAGTTAGAACCTCTCACATCTGGTATCATTCGAGTAAATCTTTTTTGCACCTTCTCCAGTGCCTCTACATCCTTTTCATAATATGGAGACCAGAACTGTTCACAGTAACTCCAAGTGTGGTCTAACCAAGGTTCTGTAGAAGTTTAACATAACTTCTCTGCTTTTTAATTCTATCCATCTAGAAATGAACCCCAGTGTTTGGTTTGCTTTTTTATGGCCTCACTAACCTGTGTCGTTGTTTTAGTGATTTGTGTATCTGCACCCCGAGATCCCTTTGCTCCTCCACCCCATTTAGACTCTTATTTTCCCAGGAATATGTGGCCTCCTTATTTTTCCCACCAAAATGCACCACCTCACACTTATCTATATTGAAATGAATTTGGCAATTAAACGCCCATTCTGCAAGTTTATTGATGTCTTCTTGTATTTTGTTGCACTCTTCCTTTGTATTAACTACAGCTCTCAAGGTTTAAGGCTCAAGATTTCAAAATGTTACTTGTAAAGTGACCGTGGTATTGCTCTCTGCCAATTATGAATACTATTCTTTTATCGCTGTGATTATCTACACAAACATTTTTGCGGCCTTCTGCACATGCGCGCCGTATCGCAGTACTCAACAGTTGCGGCCTGCACCGTGGGCCACGCTTTCCTTGGTTCCGTGGGTGAACTAGATCCATTAGTGGCCAGGGGAGGGTGGGGGGGGGGGGGGGGAAAGAGACAAGATCGAAAAGGGAGATGGAGAATCGGAGGGCGGCGGGGGGGAAAGAGAGAGGGCGACAGACGGACAGACAGACAGGGGGAGGGAGGGAGGGAGAGAAAGAGAGAAAAAGAGAGACAGGTCAGGAACTCGGGGAGGGGGGAGAGGAGGTCGGGAACTCTGGGAGGAGTGGGGTAAAGAGCACGAACAGCACAGTGGGGATGGGGAAAGAACGTGATCCAGGTCTAAAGGTGGGGTGGGGGGGGGGGGGAGATGAGAGCAAGAACGTGATCCAGATGGTAAGACGGATCACGTTCTTCCAACCCTACCCTCTTTACACCCACACCACGTTCTCCCTCTCCTCTCCCTACACCTGGTTGATTTCTTGGAAAGCTCGGTGCCTGTGTGGTAAGTGACAACATTGGACTGGACGAAATCCGGAAGTCACGACACTGTCACTATTCACTTCATGCCCAATAAACCTGTTAACAATCCGTGACCCACACACAATGCCCCATCTATGAGGGGGGTGGGGAGGAAGGTCAGGAACTTGTTGGGTACAAGAAGGTCAGGAACCCGGTTTGGGGGTGAGGGGAGGACTTGGGCTGGGGTCAGGAACTCGGGCGGAGCAGGAGGCAGGTCAGGAACTTGGGCGGATGGAGGTGGTCAGAAACTTGGGAGTGGGAGGAAGGTTAGAAACTTGTGGGGATGGGGGGGGCGGGGGGAGGTCAGTAACTTGTGTGTGGGGGGGGGGAGCGGAGAATGTCTTAACCTGTGAGGATGAGCCCTGTCTGTTCTATGTGAGCTCTGTTCTGCCTGGAGTCTGGCTCAGAATGGCTCGAATTACACTTTGCAAACTAATTGATTATTTAGGCAGGCAGCATCTAATTACATATTCCAGAGAAACTGCTGGGTGTGTCTTGTCCTCCAAAGGGACCAATCAGAAATCAGGTCTTGTCCTCCAAAGTGACCAGAGATCTGGTGTTGGAAATAAACGCGACCTTCTTTTATATACAAAAATGGAGTTGAGCAACTTTTTTAAAAAACCTGTTCTGTGGAGCCACCTAGGAGCCAGAACCCACACTACACCATGACAGGTCACAGCACAAAACAGAATGGAATAACATTGACATAGCAATTTACAATGGTAAATGTTGTCACAATTTTTGGTCAAACTTTTCTGTCAATGGGAAGTAATGTTTGTGGACAGGCAGTGCAAGATTTTTAGTAATAAACTAGTCAATGTACATGGGGAGTCAAGACCCAGTGTAGCCTTTGGCGGCTGTGCCTTCAGCTGTCTGGGCACCAAGCTCTGGAATTCCCTCCCTAAAGCTCTCCGCCTCTCTACCTCTCTCTCCTCCTTTAATACGCTCCTTAAAACCTAACTTACCTAACCTAACTGGGATGTTTTACTACATTAAAGGAGCTCTATAAATGCAAGTTGTTGTTGTTGTAGACAACAATGGCAAAGCAGTATTTACTGTCCAACTCCAAGGGTCAACTACATAATGTGGGACTGGAGTCACGTATAGGCCAGACCGGGTAAGGACGGCAGGTCCCCTTCCCTGAAGGACATTAACGAACCAGTTGGGGTTTTTAAAACATGGTCATTTTATAGAATCATAGAATAGCACAGCACAGAAGGAGGCCATTCGGCCCATCGAGTCTGTGTCAGCTCTTCTCGAAGAGCAATCCAGTTAGTCCCACTCCCCCGCTCTTTCCCCATATCCGTGCAATGTTTTCTCCTTCAAGTATTTATCCAATTCCCTTTTGAAGGCTACTATTGGTTCACTAGACTGATCCTTGGGATGAGAGGGCTGTCCCGTGAGGTGAGTTTGAGTAGAATGGGCCTATATTCTCTGGAGTTTAGAAGAATGAGAGGTGATCTCATTGAAACAGAAGATACTGAGGGGGATTGACAAGGTAGATGCTGAGAGGTTGTTTCCCCTGGCTGGAGAGTCTAGAACTCGGGGGCATAGTCTCAGGATAAGGGGTCAGCCATTTAAGACTGAGATGCAGAGGAATTTCTTCATTCAGAGGGTTGTGAATCTTTGGAATTCTCTGCCCCAGAGAGCTGTGAATGCTGAGTCTTGAGTATATTCAAGACTGAGATTGATAGATTTTTGGACTCTAGGGGAATCAAGGGATATGGAGACTGGGCGGGAAAGTGGAGTTGAGGTTGAAGATCAGCCATGATCTTATTGAATGGCAGAGCAGGCTCGAGTGGCAGTATGGCCTACTCCTGCTCCTAATTCTTATGTTCTTATTTATGTATTGAATCTGTATCCACCACCCTATCAGACAGTGCATTCCAAATATTATTTTATCTGGTGCCAGACCACGATGGGATTTGAACTCACAACCTCCGGATTGCTAGTCCGGTATCATAACCACTAGTCTACTGTACAACGGTGGGAACGAGCATGTGTGCCACGCGGTTAACAGCGCGAGGTACCCACCAGAGTGCATGGTCAGGTGCTTCTTCAAAACTTTGCGGTAGCGGCTGGTGAAGTCACACCTGTTGCAGCCGTAAGCTGCTTTGCCTCGATGCACCCCACTGTAGTGCTTGCTCAGGTCACGCGGGCCGCAGGTCTTGAAGGGGCAGAGTTTGCACTTGAACTTCTTGGCCTTCAGCCGCCCCCGCTTCTTGTGCTGAGCGAAGAGCTTGGCACTGGAGCAGACGAAATCGCACTGGTCGCAGCGGAACGGGTAGTGGCCGCGTCGGTGCTCCTCCATCTCCGCCGTGCTCCGGAACACTAGTCCGCAGGCCCGGTGAGGGCAGGGGACGGGCTTGGCACCGCGACGGGCTCTCGCCTGCCCAGGGGGCTCACCGCAGCGGCCCCCCGCCTCGCCACCACCGTGCGTGCCCTCGTGCTCCTTCAAGGCCCGCGCCCGGGTGAATTCTTTGCCACAGACCGGGCAGGGGTACTTCTCCCGGGCAGAGGTGGCCATGGGACCGCCGTTTTCCTCGCCGCCCATGCCATGCTTCCTGCGCGCCGTCCTAGGGCGCTTCGCCTGCGATCCGTCCTCGTCTTCGCGCCTGGGAGACAGAGGGCGGTTAGCGCCCGGTGTGTGATGCTGCAGGTGATCGGCCAAAAGGTTCTGGTTCTCAAAGCTCTCGTTGCATTGCTGGCAGCAATAAAGTCCTTCCATTCGGATCAAAGCATCTGTTGAGAACATAAACCGTCGGTCAGTTTGGCTCATTATTTATCCAAGGGCCAGACTACAAGCCAATGTCTTACACGAGTGATACCACACGAGGTGCTGGGACTTGGCTCTGCTCCTGCAATTTACCCTGGTATGCAGAGGGACCTGGGTGTCCCTGTGCACAAATCACTGAAAGTTAACATGCAGCTACAACAAGCAATTGCACTTCCCAAACCCACGACCTCTACCACCTAGAAGGGCAAGGGCAGCAGGATCACTACCACCTGCAAGTTCCCCTCCAAGTCACAACCATTCTGACTTGGATATATATATATCGGCCGTTCCTTCATCGTCACTGAGTCAAAATCCTGGAACTCCTTCCCTAACAGCACTGTGGGAGTACCTTCACCCCACGGACTACAGCGGTTCAAGGCAGCGGCTCACCACCACCTTCTCAAGGGCAATTAGGGATGGGCAATAAATGCTGACCTTGCCAGCGACGCCCACATCCCATGAACGAATAAAAAAAACATATGTTAGCTTTTATTGCAGAACCTTAACATTAGAGCTCAGCCATTCAGGAAACACTTCTTCACACAAAGGGTAGTGGAAATCTGGAACTCTTCCCCCCCCCCCTCCTCCCTCAAAAAGCTGATGATCATTTCAAAACGGAGATTGATTGAGTAAGGGTATTAAGGGATATGGAACCAAGGCGGGTGGATGGAGTTAAGATACAGATCAGCCATGATCTAATTGAATGGCGGAACAGGCTCGAGAGGCTGAATGCTCTACTCCTGTTCCTATCATTGAGATCAGATCACTCCAGCTGTGAAATAGGTTCCACAGACAACGAGCTCCCTCCAGTACCTCACGCAAGTGGCCATTCTTTCTTTGCAACCCTAAATATTGAGCGTCAAAAAAGACTTGCATTTCTATAGCGCCTTTCACAACCTCAGGACGTCCCAAAGCGCTTTACAGCCTATGAAGAACTTTTTGAAGTGTAGTCTCTCTTTTAATGTAGGAAACGTAGCAGCCAATTTGTGCACAGCAAGCCCCCACAAGCAGCAATGTGATAATGACCAGATAATCTGTTTTAGCGCTGTTGATTGAGCGTTAAGTATTGGGCCCAGGTCACCGAGGAAAACTCCCCTGCTCTTCTTTGAAATAGTGCCGTGGGATCTTTTATGTCCACCTGAGAGAGCAGACGGGGCCCCGGTTTAACGTCTCATCTGAAGGACGGCACCTCTGACAGTGCAGCACTCCCTCAGTACTGCACTGGAGTGAGACTTGAACCCACAACCTTCTGACTCAGAGGCGAGAGTGCAACCCAGAGCCACGGCGGACACAGTTTGACCATGGTGGGGGGGGTGGCGGGGCATTACAGACAAGCCTCTTCCTAACCCCACTCAATCCTCACACACGCATTTTGCAGTAGGGGTCATTAGGTTCGTGAGCAGGAACCCTAACTAACCCTTTCATAGTCCAGGGATGTGGAGGTCAATTGTACCTCCAGACTCAACTATTCCAATGCTCTTGTAGTCGGCCTCCCATCTTCCCCCCTCTGTGAACTTCACCTCATCCAAAACTCTGCTGCCTATATCCTAACTCGCACCAAGTCCCATTCACCCATCACCCCCTGTGCTCGCTGACCTACACTGGCTCCCGGTCCAACAATGCCTCAATTTAAAATTCTCAGCCTTGTGTTCAAATCCCTCCATGACCTCGCCCCCCTCCCTATCTCTGTAATCTCCTCCAGCCCCACAACCCTCCGAGATCTCTGCGCTCCTCCAATGTTCCTATGATTGAAAATGGGGACTGGAGCACAAAGGATAATGTACCTGTAGCTTGGACAGTCCTGGCCGCTAGTATCTGCTTACGCTGGGTAGTAGCTACTTCAGGGTTGCTCTTCATGGACTCATCCGGACAGTACAACAAGCCTCCGTCATACTACAGCACCGAGAAAAGAGACCAAGTTAAGGTACCTGGCGGGTCGTTAGCTGCCTCCATCTTTCCGTCCCGTTGGACGGTTTGCGCGAAGTTCTTCCCGTCGCACTCTTCGCCGCTCTCCAACAGCTCCTGCGTGGACTCTAGTGTCACCTCCAGGGTCACGGCTTGCCGTGTGTCCTTGCAACCGGGCTCGTCACGAGGATCAGTGCTCTGCCCGTCCGCTGCCATGAGGTGCGCCACATCCACGCTGAAGCACCCGCCACTTTGGAGACCGTGCGGTCCGCCCCGCAGCTCGACGATGCCATGGAGCGCGTAGTCCTGCTTGGGAGCGAAGTCCGTGTAGATGCCGCCATTGTCCTCTATGCTTTCTCCCTGCTCTTCCATCTTGGCCTTCGGTTGCTTTGGCCGTTAACCCTTCCTGTTCAGAACAGAGTCCTGTCAACACACAAAGGGTTTTGATAAGATTTAATAAGGAGAAACTCTTTCCACTGGCAGCAGTGGTCGGTAACCAGAGGACACAGAATTACGGTAATTGGCAAAAGAACCAGAGGGGGGGAGAGAAAATTGGAGAAACAACAAAGGGATGAGGGACTTCAGTTATGTGGAGAGACTAGAGACTAAGCTGGGGTTGTTCTCCTTGGAGCAGAGAAGGTTAAGGGGAGATTTAATAGAGGTGTTCAAAATAATGAGGGGTTTTGATAGAGTAAATAAGGAGAAACTGTTTCCACTAGCAGGAGGGTCAGTAACCAGAGGACACAGATTGAAGGTAATTGGCAAAAGAACCAGAGGGGGAGATGAGGATTTTTTTTTTTTTTTTTTTACACAGCGAGTTGTTGTGATCTGGATGCGCTGCCTGAAAGGGCGGTGGAAGCAGATTCAATAGTAACTTTCAAAAGGGAATTGAATGAATACTTGAAAAGGAAAAATTTGCAGGGGGGTGAGAGAGGGGGCAAGGACAGAGCGAGAGGGGGACAAGGACAGGGCGAGAGAAGGGTCAAGGACAGGGTGAGAGGGGGTGAGAGGGGGACAAGGACAGGGCGAGAGGGGGTGAGAGAGGGACAAGGACAGGGCGAGAGGGAGTGAGAGAGGGACAAGGACAGGGCGAGAGGGGGGCGAGGACAGGGCGAGAGCGGGTGAGAGAGGGACAAGGACAGGGCGAGAGGGGGGGCGAGGACAGGGCGAGAGGGGGGCGAGGACAGGGCGAGAGGGGGGTGAGGACAGGGTGAGAGGGGGCGAGAGAGTGACAAGGACAGGGCGAGAGGGGGTGAGGACAGGGCAAGAGAGGGAGTGAGAGGGGGGCAAGGAGAGAGCGAGAGAGGGGGCGAGGCCAGGGCGAGAGAGGGGTTGAGAAGGGGGCAAGGAGAGGGCGAGAGAGAGAGGAGGTAAGGGCGAGGGGGTGAGAGAGGAGGCAAGGACAAGAGGGGGTGAGAGAGGAGGCAAGGACAGGGTGAGAGGGGGTGCAAGGACAGGGCGAGAGATGGGGTGTGAGGGAGCGAGGACGGGGGGAGAGGTTGCGAGAGGGGGCGAGATCAGAGCGAGAGGGGGCGAGATCAGAGCGAGAAGGGGTGAGAGAGGGGGCAAGGACAGGGTGAGAGAGGGAGTGAGAGAGGGGGCAAGGACAGGGCGAAAGGGGGTGAGAGAGGGGGCAGGGACAGGGTGAGAGGGGGTGAGAGAGGGGGCAGGGACAGAGAGGGGGCAAGGAGGGCGAGAGAGGGATGAGAAGGGGGCAAGGAGAGGGCGAGAGAGGGGTGAGAAGGGGGTGAGAAGGGGCGAGAGAGGAGGCAAGGACAGGGCGAGAGAGGGGGTAAGAGAGGGGGCAAGGACAGGGCGCATGGACAGGGCAAAAGGGGGTGAGAGGGGGCGGTGACAGAGCGAGAGGGGGGTAAGGAGAGGGTGAGAGAGGGGGTGAGAAGGGGCAAGGAGAGGGCAAGAGGGGAGGCAAGGGCGAGAGGGGGCAAGGACAAGGCGAGAGGGGTGAGAGAGGGGGGCAAGGACAGGGGGAGGGGGGGAGAGATGGGGGCAAGGACAGGGTGAGGGGGGCAAGGACAGGGTGAGGAGGTGAAAGAGGGGGCAAGGACAGGGGGAGAGGGGGTGAGAGAGGGGGGCGAGGAGAGGGGGGTGCAAGGACAGGGGGAGGGGTGAGAGAGGGGGCAAGGACAGGGGGAGAGGGGGGTGGGGGTGAGGGGCGGTTGCCAGGGAGACCGTGGCCTGGTGTCGGGCCCGCGGGCTCGCGGGCCCGCCCGCCCCTCGCTCTCTCTCTCACCCCGCGGTGGTGTTGAATGGCGGCCCGGCCTGGCCCGGTACTTACCCGCGCTCTCTCCCCGCTCCCTCCGCTCCCGGGCACCGCGCGCTCCCGCCCCCCCCTCGCCCTCTCGGGGCCGCGCACTCTCCCGGGCCCGTGCGTTTTTTTTTCCGCCCGCCGCCCGCCTGACATTTATTTCCGCTCTTTCTCCGCGGTCGACTCAATGCCTGACAAATAACCGGCGCCTTGGCCACCTTTTTTTTTATTGTTGTTGTTCCCTGATGAGCACCTCCCATCGCCAACTGACACACCCCTCATTAGGATTGCGCTGCAATTTGGGTTTTTTATTTAAAGATTTCGATCGTTACGTTCTTAAAAAAATAAAAAAATATCTTCGGCTTGAGGTCGGATACCTATGCCCGTGGTAAAAAGCCCCCCCCTGAGAGGGCAGTTCGGCCAATAGGAAGGCTCTATTGTTTGAAACGTCACAGGGTGAAGCAACAGCCGCCATTTTGAGTTAGGGCAGACCTGTGGGCAATGGCTTGAAGGGGATTGTGCCCTGTTGGGGAGATTGTTAATTTTAACTCTGAGATTGACAGGTTTTTGTTAACCAGAGGTGTTAAGGGATATGGGCCAAAGGCAGGTATATGGAGTTAGGATGCAGATCAGCCACCATAAGGTTGAATGGCAGAGCAGGCTCGAGAGGCTGAATGGCCTCTTCCTGTTCCCACGTGGCCTTCCTACATTGCAGCCCAGGACACTGGGCAAAAGCTCACAGACCCAAAACAAAAACCAATCCCCCATTGGCATTCGAAGATAGCAGTTGAGTTGGGCCTCAGAAATTCAAATTCAAAAAGGAAACTAGAC
Organism: Squalus acanthias; assembly: GCA_030390025.1. Taxonomy (NCBI): domain Eukaryota; kingdom Metazoa; phylum Chordata; class Chondrichthyes; order Squaliformes; family Squalidae; genus Squalus; species Squalus acanthias. The sequence goes on from CM059427.1 coordinate 80,301,237, forward strand.
GAGTACATGAGAGAAAAGGGAATAGAAAGATATGCTGAAAGACTGAGATGAGGCAGATGGAATGGGAGGAGACTCCTGAGCAGTATAAACACCGGCACAGACTACTTGGGCTGAATGGCCAGTTTCTGTGCTGTATTCGTTTTTATTCATTTATGGGATGTGGGCGTCGCTGGCAAGGCCAGCATTTATTGCCCATCCCTAATTGCCCTCGAGAAGGTGGTGGTGAGTCGCCTTCTTGAACCACTGCAGTCCGTGTGGGTGGGCGTGTGTGCTGTGAGGAGGATGCCGAGAAACTCCAGGATGATTTGGACAGGTTGGGTGACTGGGCAGAAGCATGGCAGATGCAATATAACGTGGATAAATGCGAGGTTATCCACTTTGGTGTCAAAAACAGGAAGGCAGATTATTATCTGAATGGCAATAGATTGGGAGAAGGGGAAGTGCAACGAGACCTGGGTGTCCTTGTGCACCAGTCGCTGAAGGTAAGCATGCAGGTGCAGCAGGCGGTTAAGAAGGCAAATGGTATGTTGGCCTTCGTAGCGAGAGGGTTTGAGTACAGGAACAAGGATGTCTTGCTGCAGTTGTACAGGGCCTTGGTGAGACCACATCTTGAGTATTGTGTGCAGTTTTGGTCGCCTTATCTGAGGAAGGAGGTTCTTGCCATGGAAGGAGTTCAGCGAAGATTCACCAGGCTGATACCTGGGATGGCAGGAATGAAGTATGAGGAGAGATTGGGTCGATTGGGCTTATACTCGCTGGAGTTTAGAAGAATGAGAGGGGATCTCATTGAAACTTATAAAATTTTGAAAGGACTGGACAGACTAGATGCAGGAAGGATGTTCCCAATGGTCGGGGAGTCCAGAACCAGGGGTCACAGTCTAAGGATAAGTGGTAAGCCATTTAGGACAGAAATTAGGAGGAATTTCTTCACCCAGTGAGTGGTGAACCTGTGGAATTCTCTACCACAGAAGGCAGTAGAGGCCAATTCATTAAATATATTCAAGGAGTTGGATATATTTCTTAAGGCTAAAGGGATCAAGGGATATGGGGAGAAAGCAGGGACAGGGTTCTGAATTTGGATGATCAGCCATGATCGCATTGAATGGCGGAGCAGGCTAGAGGGGCCAAATGGCCTACTCCTGCTCCTATCTTCTATGTTTCTATGACCCCGAGGTCCCTCTGAACTGTAGCATTGTGTAATCTCTCTCTATTTAAATAATAATTAGCTTTTTTATTTTTCCTGCCAAAGTGGATAACCTCACACTTATACTCCATCTGCCAAATGTTTGCCCACTCACTTAGCCTGTCTATATCCCTTTGGAGATTCTTCGAGTCCTCTGCACAACTTGCTTTCCCACCCATCTTTGTATCATCCGCAAACTTGGCTACATTACACTCGGTCCCTTCATCCAAGTCATTAATGTAGATTGTAAATAGTTGAGGCCCCAGCACTGATCCCTGTGGCACCCCACTAGTTACCATTTGCCAACCAGAAAATGACCCATTTATCCCGACTCTCTGCTTTCTGTTGGTTAGCCAATTCTCTATCTATGCTAATATATTACCCTCAACTCCGTGAGCTCTTATCTTATGCAGTAACCTTTTATGTGGCACCTTATCGAATGCCTTCTGGAAATCCAAATACACCACATCCACTGGCTCACCCTTGTCCACCCTGCTCGTTACAGATTGATACCATGGCTAAAAGGGTTAAATTATGAGGACTTGGCTTGTATTCCCTCGATTATAGAAGATTAAGGGGTGATCTAATCGAGGTATTATGATTAAAGGAGTTGATAGGGTAGAGAGAGTGAAACTATTTCCTCTGGTGGGGGGAGTCCAGAACAAGGGGGCATAACCTTAAAATTAGAGCCAGGCCATTCAGAGGTGATGTCAGGAAGCACTTATTCAAACAAAGGGTAGTGGAAATCTGGAACACTCTCCCCCAAAAAGCTGTTGAAGTTGGGGGTCAATTGAAAAATTTCAAAACTGAGATCGATTGATTTTTTGTTAGGTAAGGGTATTAAGGGTTACGGAACCAAGGCGGTTAGAAGGAGCTAAGATACAGATCAGCCATGATCTAATTGAATGGCGGAACAGGCTCGAGGGGCTGAATGGCCTCCTCCTGTTCCTATGTGAGATTGCTATCGTTGAGTACAGGTAGCTGAGAAATTACAGAATATATGTAAGTGGGCAGACCAATGACAGATGAAACTTAATCAACACACTTGCATTTATATAGCACCTTTCACGACCTCAGTACATCACAAAGCAGCCAATGAAGTACTTTAGAAGTGTAGTCACTGTTGTCAGAGAGGAATTTTCCAAAGTATTTTTTCCCTTATTGGCCCTGGATTTCTTTTTTTTTTTGCCTTCCCCAGGAGATTACATGGCTACGGGGGTTGGGAGAGGAGGGGGGCAGTTGGAGGGATGAAGAAGTGTCTAGTCAGGATGTTCCAGCCATCATGTGTGGGGGCAGGCTTGATGGACCAGCTGGTCTTTTCCTGCTCATTAATTTCGGCATGTAGGGAAATGTGGCAGCCAATTTGCGCACAGCAAGGTCCCACAAACAGCAGTGAGACAATCTGTTTTAGTAATGGTTGAATGACAAAAATTGACCAGGACACTGGAAGAATTTCCCTGCTCTTCAAATAGTGCCATGGAATCTTTTACATCCACCCACGTGGTCAGATGGGGCCTCGGTTTAACGTCTTATCCAAAAGACTACACTGCACTCCGCCAGTACTGCACTGAAGTGTCCGTCCAGATCATGCACTCAAGTCCGTGAGTGGGGCTTGAACCCACAACCTGCTGACTCCGAGACGAGAACAGTACCACTGAGCCTGGGTTGACAAGGCAGACAAATGCAAGTTATTGCACATAGGAAGTAGAAATAAGCAACAACATACTCCACGAATGGTGTTGAAATAACTAAGGATGAAGCTGCAAGAGACATGAGTCTTATTAGATTCAGCAATAACTTGCATTTATATAGCGCCAACGTAGAAAGACATCAAGGCAGTGGCATAATCAGACAAAAATGAATCATGAGCTAAAGAAAGGAGACCTCGCAGGTGGATGTAAAATATCCCACGGCACCATTTTGAGGAAGATTTCTCCCTGGTGTCCCAGTCAATGTTTATATCCCTCAACCAACACCACTAATAAACAGATGATCCGGTCATTATCACATTGCTGTTTGTGGGAGCTTGCTGTGCACAAATTGGCTGCTGCATTTCCTACATTACAACAGTGACTACACTTCAAAAGTACTTCGGGATGTCCTGAGGACGTGAAAGATGCTACATGAATGAAAGTTCTTTCTTAAATGGATGAGGTAGAGTGTGTGAGCTTATTGGTCTGCTGAAGACACCGTCTTGACGTGACAAATAACTTGTATCCCCCGACATTCAAATCCTTCACCACAGTAAACAATTTGCTTGTTTCAACTGTCAATTCCTGTCATTAGTTTTAAAATCTTCAATTAGGTTTCACCTTTCCTACCAAAAAAACCAGACTAGCTTTATATTTTCCTCAAAACTTGAATTCTGAATGTTTTTTATTCATTCTCATAGTTTGGGCATTTATTACCCATCCCAGAGAAGGTGGTAGTGGACTGCCTTCTTGAACCTGCTGGGTAGCAGTTTGAAACAATGAAGTGGGCTACTAAGAGTCAACCTCATTGTTGAGAGTCTGGAGTCACATGTAGGCCCAGACCGGGTAAGGACGTCAGGTTTCCTTCCCTAAATGAGTGAATCTGTTGGGTTTTTAATGACAATCCGACAGCTTCATGGTCACTTTTACAGACACCAGCTTTCTATTTCCAGATTTTTATTTTTGAAAACTGAATTTAAATTCTCAAACTGCCCATGGTGGGCTTTGAACTCCAGTTTTCTGGATTATTAGTCCAGTAACATAACCATTACCCTGAATCGTTCCAGTTACTCATATCCATACCTTCTCAACATCTTTGAGAGCCAGTAGCCGATACTTCATTATTTGGATGGCAATATTTATCCAGTGGCACATTTAATCATGGTGGCACTCTCGCCTCGGAGTCAGAAGGTTGTGGGTTAATGTCCAACTCGAGACTGAAGCACACAATCCAGGCTGACACTCCTAGTGCAGTACTGAGGGAGTGCTGCACTGTCAGAGGTGCCGTCTTTCTGATGAGACATTAAACAGACGTCTACCTTCTCAGATGGACAGAAAGGATCCTCACAAGCACTATTTTGAAGAGCAGGGGCGTTATCCAGAGGGAGAGAGAAAATAGCAAACTACAGGCTGACAGCAGCAGTAGGGAGAATGCTAGAATCTTATTAGGGGCACGGTAACAGGGCACTTAGAAAATGAGAGTCAACACTGATTTATGAAAGGGAAATAGTGTTTAACAAATCTGCTAGAGTTTGAGGTTGTAACTAGCAGGGTAGATAAGAGGGGAACTAGTGGATGTGGCGTATTTGGATTTTCAAAAAAGCAGTCAACAAGGTGCCACACGAGGTTATTGCACAAAATTAGGGCTCATGAGATTGAGGGTAATATATTAGCATGGATTGAGGATTGGTTAACGGACAGGAAACAGCAGGAATCAACGGGTCATTTTTCGGGTTGGCAGGCTGTAACTAGCGGGGTACCGCAAGGATCAGTGCTTGGGCCTCAGCTATTTACAATCTATATCAATGACTTAGATGAGGGGCCTAAGTGTAACGTATCCAAGTTTGCTGATAAAGTTAGGTGGGAAAGTAAGCTGCAAGGAAGATGCAAAGAGGCTGAAGAGGGATATAGACAGGCTAAGTCTGTGGGCAAGAACATGCCAGATGGAATGTAATGTGGAGAAGTGTGAAGTTATCCACTTTAGAAAAAAATAATAAAGCAGAATATTTTTTTTTTAACTAAGTGGCAAGAGACTGGGAAATGTTGGTGCTCAGAGGGACCTGGGTGTCCTTGTACACAAATCACTGAAAGTTAACATACAGGTACAGCAAGCAATTAGGAAAGCAAATGGTACATTACTCTTTGTAAAAGGCTTTGACAAGAGTAAAGAAGTCTTACTACAATTATAAGCCTTGGTGAGACCACACCTGGAGTACTGTGTACAGTTTTGGTCTCCTTACCTAAGGAAGGATATACTTGCCTTAGAGGGAGTGCAATGAAGGTTCACCAGACTATTTCCTGTGATGGGTGGATTGTCCTACGAGGACAGATTGAGTAGACTAGGCCTATATTCCCTAGAGTTTAGAAGAAGGTGGTGAGCTCATTGAAACATGAAATTCTTACAGGGCAGATGCTGAGAGGTAGTTTCCCCTGGCTGGGGAGTCTAGAAGTAGGGGGGGGGGGGGGGGGGGGGGGCGGTCCACAGTTTCAGAATAAGGGTCAGCCATTTAAGACAGAGATGGAGAAATTTCTTCACTCAAAAGGTCGTGAATCTTTGGAATTCTCTACCTCAGAGGGCTGTGGATACTCAGTCGTTGAGTATATTCAAGACAGAGATCGATGTTTTAGATACTAAGGGAATCAATGGATATGGGGGAAGTGCAGGAAGGTGGAGTTGAGGTAGAAGATCAGCCATCATTCTTACGGAGTGGTGGAGCAGGTTCAAAAGGGCCAAGTGGCCTACTCCTGATGTTCTCAGGGATTTCACCATAACATTAGTGCAAGTGACATATATACTGTGCAGTTAGTGCTGTACTACTGCAGGGTCAATTCTGAAAAGAGGGGTACAGAGCAAGGGCCATCACCCCAACAGTTGTTCCATTAGCCCCCCCACACCACAGTGTGATGTGATGCTGCAACCACTTTAGCCCCCTCGCCCCTCCTCCAGAAAAAAGGCCAAGAATAAATTGCGTGAATCATTTCATTTATTTTTGTGGGCATTTCATATTTAAATATATCTCACAGGCACAGTAAGCTTTTACAATCAAAACATCCCCATACACGTGACCAGCTAAAGTGAATTAATGCAGGCATCACTAATTAAGATGCCAAAATGCTGTGCAGAGTGACTGAGAGACCCCCCCTCCAGACTAGAACTACAACTCACTGCTTGGTGAAATATTGGTCTCCATTGCCAATGACCAACATATTCCAACCTTGAAGAGTTCAGACTTGGATCTTCAAAAATGAAAAAAACGACCAGGAAGAGGAGAATTGGCACTGGTCATGTCCGTGGGAGGTCAGCAACATGATCTACACTTGGGGAGAGTGGATTGGAAGCCATGTCACATTCTGGCTTCCAAGGCAGGCGTGAGGGATCAGCCATCTTGTTTTTTCCTTCCAATTCTACAACATGCAGTGTGTGTATGGGAGATAGACGGTCTTACTAGTTTTAGGTTTTTGTACCAGTTCCAGATTTCCAACACTGCTCAAAGATCGGAAAGAAAAAAGAAAAAAAATTAGCGAGCGATATTTTGCCAATTGAGAGACAAGCCACAGCAAATGCTGCTTTTAACAGCACTTTTCTGAAACTGCCTCTTAAAAACAGGCAACTCCACCCAGAGTGTACTTGCAACAGGTCAAGCCCAAGATCCAATTTTAATACATCTTACAGTTCATAGAGTGTATAAAAAGGCACAATTCCATTAAACAAGCTTTGAAGAACCTGCAACCAATTTCCATTACATCCTTACTCAAAGTGTTGACAAAAAGTAGCTACACTTTTGAAAACCTGCCCAAGAGTCTGCTTTTACTATACATCTTAGGTGGTTTTGGACAGCTTAATGCATTAACAAGCGATGGTTCAATTTGGCGCTCTACTGCAGACAGGATTGGGCTTCTGCCAGTAGGTCTCACTGGAGAACCATGTCGCGGGCTGCTGTAGTGACCTCTAATGGTTGAATTGGGAACTCCAGTACTTTTGTCAACTCAAACCGCAATAGGAATGGAAAGCAACTCCAGGGCTACATTAATTTAACTGCAATGGAAAGATTTCAGCTGATCTACAAGTTCTCTCTCAGCAACTTACACAAGCATTAAACAGCACCGATGGGCTTGGCAGGGTATTTTTACCAAGTTGATAGTTTTGTCCAAATGGAGGTTTCAACCCCTTCCTGCCATAAACTGGCACAATCAGAGTTTTGGAATTAATACAAATTTTTTTTTTTCCTCTAAAACAGAGTTGCCTAGTTAGGTTTACTCCTCTAAAACAATCCCTTCGCTTTCTTCAGGTTCTTCTGTTTCCACTCTGGCATCGCATTGAACCTAGATCGTGTAGTGTCAAAGATCATCTGGAAGTCCGCATCGGAAAGGTACTCCTGTGTGACGAAGGGAAGAGAAGAAGAACACAAGGACATCAACCAAGAGGTTCAAGCTAGTAGGATGAATATAAATATAAATCTAGATGAAAATCTGTCAGCCGTGGCTCAGTGGGTAGCACTCTTGCCTCAGTCAGAAGGTCGTGGGTTCAAGCCCCACTCCAGAGACTTGAGCACAAAATCTAGGTGGACACTCGCAGTGCCGTACTGAGGGAGTGCTGCACTGTCGGAGGTGCCGTCTTTCGGATGAGATGTTAAACTGAGGCCCCGTCTGCTCTCAGGGGAACGTAAAACCCATGATGCTATTCAAAGAGCAGGGGAGTTCTCCCTGGTGTCCTGGGGCTAATATTTATCCCTTAACCAACATCAAACAAATTATCTGGTCATTTATCACATTGCTGTTTGTGGGAGCTTGCTGTGTGCAATTTGGCTGCCACCTTTCCTACATTACAACAGCAACTTCAAAAATATTGAATTGGCTGTAAAGCATTTTGGGACGTCCGGAGGTCGTGAAAGGGGCTATATAAAGGCAAGTTCTTTCATTTCTAAGATTGAGGGGGTTTTTCCCCTTGTGCAGATGAGGTAACTAGCAACACAAAGATGCCTCCTCCCTCAATGTTCTACCCCAAACCCTAGGCCCATTAGGGAGTATGCCCAGCTGCAGCAGATTATGTTCTGCCTCCCCTTCCCCTCCACCCCCCCATACTCCTTTCTCTCCCCTCCCTTACCCCTTTATCTCCCCATCCCTCAGTATTACTCAGCACCAACATTTAGTACTCCCATGTCTTTACCACCTTTGCTCAGTGTACCCCAATCCCTCTTATGCCCAGTCCTCTTGCCCCATTCTTTTTGCCATCTCTCCTACAATACCACCCAAGTCCAATGCCAGCATTGTACGTCGCAGCCAACAATCCCAGTGAGCATACGAGCCCCACTGGTGCTAACTGCCTTTGATGAAGGCAAAGTCCACAAATGCTGCCCAACTCACCTCCTTCCTTGTTGGATCTACTCCTTCAGGCAGCTCCGCAGCCACCTTATTGATCAGTTGCTCTGCTAGGTAGGTCTTAAAGGATTCTCCAACCTGCGACATGTTGCTGTAATTGCAAGAAATTTGGATTTTCTTCATGTCCTGGGATAGAGAAAAGGGGTTAAAAAGAAAATGATCAGACACTGGGAAGAGCCTTAGAAGTGTCAGCTGTGGCTCAGTGGGTAGCACTCACCTGAGTCAAAAGGTTGTGAATTCAAGCCCCACTCTAAACTGGAGCACAAAATCTAGCCCTGACACTCTAGTGGCAGTACTGGGGGAGTGCTGCACTGTTGGAGGTGCAGTCTTTGGGATGAGAAGTTAAACCGAGGACCCTGTCTGCTCTCAGGTGGACATAAAAGGTCCCGCAGTTACTATTCGGGGTGTCCTGGGCCAACATTCCTCCCACAACCAACATCACTAAAACGTAGTAAAGCGTCCCAAGGCGCTTCACAGGAGTGTTATCAAACAGAATGACACTGAGCCACTTAAGGAGATATTGGGACAGAGGACCAAAAGCTTGGTCAAAGAGGTAGGTTTTAAGGAGCTTCTTAAAAGGAGAGAGGCAGAGAGGTTTAGGGAGGGAATTCCAGAGCTTAGGGCCCAGGCAGCTGAAGGCACGGCCACCAATGGTGGAGCGATTATAATCAGGGATGAGCAAGAGGCCAGAATTGGAGGAGCGCAGAGGGCTGTAGGAGGTTACAAAGATAGGGAGGGGCGAGGTCATGGAGGGATTTAAAAACATGGATGAGAATTTTATAAAAAGACACGTTGCTTAACTGGGAGCCAATGTAGGTCAACGAGTTGGGGTACAGGCAGCGGAGTTTTGGGATGAGCTCAAGTTTATGGAGGGTGGAAGATGGAAGGTCAGGAGTGTGTTGGAATAGTCAAGCCTAGAGATAACAAAGGAGTGGATGAGGGTTTCAGCAGCAGATGAGCTGAGGCGGGGGCAGAGTCAATCGATATTAGAGGTGGAAATAGGCAGTCTTAGTGATGGCACGGATAAACATCTCATTGCAATTTGTGGGAGCTTGCTGTGTGTAAATTGGCTGCTGCGTTTCCTACATTACAACAGTGACTCCACTTCAAAAGTATTTCATTGGATGTAAAGCGCTTTAGGACATCCTGAGGTGGCGAAGGGTGCTATAGAAATGAAAGTTCTTTCTTTTTCTTCCTTTCAACTTGGCGTTAGATCACCAGTAACAGTACCAAACCACATGGTGGCATTTCTGCACTAAGCCATGAAGATCAACAAGGTCCCATGATCCACGGTCTATGCCCGAGATGGTGATGAAAGTGCTGCAGCAGACCAGTATGTGTGGGGGGGGGGCAAGGAAGGAAGGCAAGAAGAGCCATAGTTACTAGTCCTGATTGCTCTCCACTGCCCCTGTTGAGGTCACACAAGGAGGTCCAGTAACTCTTGCTTAACTGTAGAGTTGCCAAACAGCTCAGGAATTTGTGTTGTACAGGACCATGCTTAAAGTTTCCTCACCACAGGTGGCAACTCTCACCTGTGTCCATAGCAACATAGGAGAAATCAGGCTGGATGAGGTCCAGAACAGCTATAATCACAGCACAGAAGGATGGCCATTCGGCCCATCGTGCCTGCAAATTTTTTCTTTAAGTATTTATCCAATTCCCTTTTGAAAGTTATTGAATCTGCTTCTACCACCCTTTCAGGCAGAGCATTTCTAGATCATAACTTGCTGCGTTAAAAAAAAAAATTCTCCTTATCTCCACTCTGATTCTTTTGTCAATTGCCTTAAATCTGTGTCCTCTGGGCACAGACCACCCCCCCCCACCCCCGGCCAGTGGAAACAGTTTCTCCTTATTTACTCGATCAAAACCCTTCATGATTTTGAACACCTCTATTAAATCTGCCCTGGACCTACTCTGCTCGAAGGAGAACAACCCCAGCTTCGCCACATAACTGAAGCCCCTCTTCTCTGGTTCTATTCTAGTAAATCTCCTCTGCACCCTCTCCAAGACCTTGACATCCTTTCTAACCAGTTCTAATGAAAGGTCATCGACCTGAAACATTAACTGTTTCTCTCGCCACAGATGCTGCCTGACCTGCTGAGTGTTTTCCAGCATTTTTTGTTTTTAAACCAAAGGGCTCTTATATTAATGTTCAAATTGGAAGTCGTCACATTAAGCGGGAAAGACCTTGCTTACTTGCATCAGTTCCTCGACAAGGTGAGGATCGTCCAGTCCCATCATCATCGCTTCATATTTTCCATCCTTGGAAAAATAAAAATAAGGGAAATGTGAACATGTTCGAAGTCAGGCTCGCACAACACTCCAGTGCAGTACTGAGGGAGTGCTGCACTGTCAGAGGTGCCGTTTTTCAGATGAGACATAAACGAGGCCCCGTCTGCCCCCTCAGGTGGACGCAAAATCCCACGAGCACTCTTTCGAAGACTAGCAGGGGCGTTCGCCCTGGTGTCCTGGTCAGTATTTATCCCTCAACCAACATCATTAAAACAGATTATCTGATCATCTCATTGCTGTGTGGGAGCTTGCTGTGCACAAATTGGCTGCCAGATTTCCAACATTACAACAGTGACCACACTTCAAAAAGTACTTCATTGGCTGGGAAGTGCTTTGGGGTGTTCGGGCGGTCATGAAGGCGCTAAGTTAGCTGATATTGTTAACAGTTTCCTCTCCTCAGATACTGTCCTCCTACCCTTCAAGTCTGCCGTCATCACCCCACCCCCCACCTTCTCAAAAAACCCACCCTTGACCCCACAGTCCTTGAAAACTACCTCCCCATCTCCAACCTCACTTCACTTTCCTCTCCAAAGTCCTTGAATGTGTGGTCGCCTCCCAAATCAGTGCCCATCTTTCCTGCAATTCCATTTTTGAATCCCTCCAATCAGGTTTCCACCCCGCCACAGTACCGAAACTGCCCTCAAAAGTCCAAAGTGACATCCTACATGACTATGACAGTGACAAACTATCCCTCCTCAATACGCCAGCTGAGGCCTAAACCTTAAAGGTTTAGCTTAACTTCCTTGCTTTTGTACACTAAGCCTCTATTTATAAAGCCAAGGATCCTGTATGCTTTTTAAAAGGCCTTATTGACTTGTCCTGCCACCTTCAGGAGATTTGTGTATGTGAACCCCCAGGTCTCTGTTCCAGCACCCCATTAAAATTGAAAGGTTTTTATGCCCCTTAAATTGGCCACAGGTTTTTTTTTCCACCTTGAGGCTGCATGATGGGAGTTTGAGGGGTGGGGTCACAGTGGGTGATGTGCATTGCTGCAACATGTCTGGATGGGCAGGGGGCTCAATGCATCAGAGTGTATTTCCCTATCCTTTATCCAAGTGTAGACATTTCCCAATTCTACAGAGCTGTCCCAATCAAATACACTGGACTGTGCACACAGTAAGTGTCCCACCAGTCGTCATAAGAACACAAGATATAGGAGCAGGAGCAGGCCATACGGCCCCTTGAGCCTGCTCCACCATTCAATAAGATCATGGCTGATCATCGACCTCAACTCCACTTTCCCGCCCAATCCCCACATCCCTTGATTCCCCTAGAGTCCAAAAATCTATCGATCTCAGTCTTGAATATATTCAATAACTGAATTCTGGGGCAGAGAATTACAAAGATTCACAACCCTCTGAGTGAAGAAATTTCTCCTCATCTCAGTCCTAAATGGCTGCCACTTCATCCTGAAGACTGTGACCCCTGGTTCTAGACTCTCCAGCCAGGGGAAACAGCCTCTCGGCATCTACCCTGTCAATCCCCCTCAGAATTTTATACATTTTAATGAGATCACCTCTCACTCTTCTAAACACCAGAGAGTATAGGCCCAATCTACTCAATCTCTCATGGGACAACCCTCATCCCAGGAATCAATCTAGTGAACCTTCGTTGCACCCTCTCTAAAAGGTATGCATGTCCTTTCTCAGGTAAGGAGACCAAAACTGTGCACAGTACTCCAGGGGTGGTCTCACCAAAGTCCTATATAATTGCAGCAAGACTTCCTCACTCATACTGCAAACCCCTTGCAATAAAGGCAAACATACCATTTCCCTTCCTAATTGCTTGCTGTACAACAAGCACCTTTTTGGTACAACACAAGTTAGCTGGAAAGTAAAGTGCCTGAAGTTTGAGTCCCATGAACATAGATTACACACAAAGACATCTACTTACAGTCCAAAGATGTTGGTCCCAAGCCATGAACCAGCCAGTGTAAGTTGGGGGCTCGAAGCCCTGCTTGACGATCAGAATGGGGGTGCCAGCGTCACGCTTGCTTGGGTGGGTGCTGAGGTACTCCTGCGCTGTGACAATCGAATTCTTCTTCTCCGTTTCATTGGCTCCTTTACCGATCCACAGGAAAATCTGACAGGAGGAAAGAGAATGTTTAACTTCCGATGGCACATTGACTTGAACAGGCTGAACACACCAAAAGATGACCTGATAAGAGGTATTTAAGATTATGAAGTGATTCGATAAGGTTGACAGAGAGAAGGTGTTTCCACTTGTGGGCGAGTCCAAAACTAGGGACAAATTAAATATCAATCACTAATAAATCCAATGAAGAATTCAGGAGAAACTTCTTTACCCAGAGAGTGGTGAGAATGTGGAACTCGCTACCAGAGGGAGTAGTGGAGGTGAACAGAAGCATTTAAGGGGGAGCTAGATAAACACATGAGGGAGAAAGGAATAGAAGGATATGTTGATAGGGTGAGAAGAAGAGGGAGGCTCATATGGAGCATAAACACCAGCATAGCCCAATTGGGTCAAATGGTGCTGTAAAATTCTATGTAATATATTCTGCCAGGCAAGGCTCGACTGTGTGTGCATCATAGGAACAGGAGGAGGCTATTCAGCCCCTCGAGCCTGTTCCACCATTCAATAGGATCATAGCCGATCTGAATCTCAACTCCATTTGATCACCTTTGTTCCATATCCCTTAATACCCTTACCCAACAAAAATCTATCAATCCATTGAGAGAAACACAAACTGGCCACGTGAGATTACAGCATGTACTGCATTTGTACTGTCGCACAACCCTTGGGTCTGCTAGTATTTAAAACAAAGGCAGCACCCAGTGAGCTCAGGACAGAGTCCAAGGGCAGGACTGATGGAGCACCAGAGATTTATTCTGAATGTGGAGAGGAGACGGTTATTACAGGACATGGAGATTTTATGCATATGATTACATTTCTCCCCCCTGCACCGGAAGGGGTACAGCAGCATAGTGGTTATGATACTGGACTAGTAATCCAGAGGCCTGGACTAATGATCTGGAGACAGAATGGTCTGCACAGAGTGTCTTAAACAGAGTGCACTTAAACACAGTGTTAACTTGGGAATTTGGAGAGAGTGGGAATTCGGAGCAGAGGGGGAAGGGGATGCTACTTTTGGCCTCCAATGCTTGGAGTGCTTTGTTACAGGTAAATATTTAATTTCATCTACCTAGAACTTAAACTAGATCTAAGCCAAGTTAATTAAATACATAAATTTTAACTAATTAAAACAAGGTTATAAAGGAATGGCAGTGCAAGTGGTGTGCTGCAACTGCAGCATGTGGAAAGCATCACGATCCTGGATGACCACGTCTGCAGTTAAGTGTCTGCAATGTGAGGAACTTCAGCTCAGTTGTTGAGCTGGAGTTCAAGGTACTGACATTGCGGGGCATCAGGGCGGGGGAAGAGTTATCGGGACACTTTGATCCAGGAGGCAGTCACATCCCTTAGATTAGGTAGTGGTACAGGTCTGGTTAGTGGTCTGGGACAGGAGGGTGTGACTGCAATTCAGGCAGGTAATGGGACCTCAGGTGTTAGTGCTGGAGGAGCCTCGGCCTTTTCCCTTGTCCAACAAGTATGAGGATCTTGCTGCCTGTGTGGATGAGGGAAAAGTCTGCAGGATGGATGAGCAAATGGAGTACAGCACCGTGGTACAGGAGGCCATTCAAGGGGGGGGGGGGGGGGGGGGGGGGCGGCGGCAGGCGGAGTGAAAAGGAATGTTGTAGTGGTGGGGGACAGAAGAGTCAGGGGGAATAGATACAGTTCTCGGCAGCCGCAATCAGGAGTTCCAAAGGCTGCGTTGCCTGCCTGGTGCCAGGGTTAAGGATATCTCCTCGCGGCTAGAGAAGAATTTGGAGTGGGAGAGGGGAGGATCCATTTGTCGTGGTCCACATAGCAGAACCTCATTCCTAGTTCTACCTATGTCGTTGGTTCCTGAGTGTGTTTGGGGAGCTTGGGTCCAAATTAAAAGAGTAGAACCTCGAAGGTAATAATCTCTGCATTGTTACCCGAGCCACATGCAAATTGGCATAGGGAGAAACAGATCAGTGTGTTAAATGCGTGGCTCAAAGAGTGGTGTGGGAGGAAGGGTTTCAATTTATGGGGCGCTGGCACCAGTACTGGGGAAGAGGAGCTGTTCCATTGGGATGATCTTCACTTAAACCAGGCTGGGACCAGTGTCCTGGCAAATCGAATAACTGGGGCTGTAGATCAGGCTTTAAACTAAAAAGGGGGAATGGAGGGGGGGGGGGGGGGGGTGGGGAGAAAGAGAGAAAGAAGGGGAAATTTAGAAATCTAAAGAGAAAATTCAAGGCAATGGAGCAGTGTAGTGAATTGGGTAAAGACAAGCAGTGTGCGACAGGAAGGGACAGAGTTTAAAAGGTAATTATGCATCAGCGAATAAGATGAAAGCAGGGAATAATGCTAAAAAGGTTAAAACTAAAGACTCTTTACTTGAATGCACAAAGCATTTGTAACAAGATAGACAAATTAGTGGCACAAATAGTAATGGGTATGCTCTAATAGCCATTAGAGAAGTGGTTGCAAGGTGACCAGGGTTGGGAACGAAATATTCCAGTGTATTTGACGTATCGAAAAGACAGGCAGACTGGAACAGGAGCTGGGGGTAGCCCTGATAATGAAGGATGACATAAGAACAGTAGTGAGAAAGGATCTCGGCTCGGAAGAGGAGGAAGTAGAATCAGTAAGGGTAGAGATAAGAAATAACAAGGGACAGAAAACGGTGGTGGGAGTAGTTTATAGATCCCCTAACAGTAGCTATACCATTGGACAGAGTATGAATCAAGAAATAATAGGAGCTTATAACAAAAGGTGGTACAATAATCGTGGGGGACTTTACTTTGCATAGAGAGTGGGCAAATCAAATTGGCAAGGGTAGTCTGGAGGACGAGTTTATGAAATGTATGAGACACAGTTTCCTGGAACAATAAGTCATGTAACCAACCAGGGAACAGGCTAGCTTAGATCTTGTTTTGTGTAATGAGACAGGGTTAATTAGTAATCTCGTAGTAAAGGATCCTCTGGGGAAGAATGATCATATTATGATAAGAATGTCACTTTAAAACTCAACGTGAAATTCTAAGTCTGACACAAGAGCCTTAAACTTAAATGAATCCAATTACGTAGGTAGGAGGAGTGAGTTGACTAATGTAGATTGGGAAATTAGATTAAAGGTATAACAGTAGATAAGCAGTAACAATCATTTAAAGAAATATTCCAAAATTCTCAACAAATATACATTCCATTGAGAAATATAAAGACTCCATGGGAAAAGTGATCCATCCATGGCTAACCAAAGGATAGTATTAGATTAAAAGAGGCTTATAATGTTGCGAAGAATAGTAATAAGCCTGAGGATTGGGAGAGCTTCAGAAGCCAAAGGATGACCAAAAGATTGATAAAAAAGGGAGAAAATAGAATACGAGTGTAAATTAGCAAGAAATATAAAAACAGATTGTAAGAGCTTCTACAAGTATGTAAAAAGGAAGAGAGTAGCAAAAGTAAGCGCTGGTCCCTTAGAGGCCGAGACAGAAGAAATTATATCGGGGAACAAGGAAGAGACTTTAAACAAATATTTTGTATCCATCTTCACAGTAGAAGACACAAAAAGTGTACCAAAAATGGTGGAGAACCAAAGGGCTAATGAGAGCAAGGAACTTAAAGTAATTAATATCAGTAGAGAAAAAGTACTGAGAAACTAATGGGACTAAAAGGCAACAAATCCCCTGGGCCTGACAACTTACATCCTAGGGTTCTAAGAGGTGGCTGCAGTGTAGAGCTTTGGTGAGACCACACCTGGAATATTGTGCACAGTCTCCTTATCTAAGGAAGGATATACTTGCCTTAGAGTCAGTGCAACAAAGGTTCACTAGATTGATTCCTGGGATGAGGTGCTTGTCCTCTGAGGAGAGAGATAGAGTAGATTGGGCCTATACTCTCTGGAGTTTAGAAGAATGAGAGGTGATCTCATTGAAACATAAGATTCTGAGGGGGATTGACAGGATAAATGGAGAGATTGTTTCCCCTGGCTGGAGAGTCTAGAACTAGGGGGCATAGTCTCAGGATATGGGGCCAGCCATTTGATGAGGAGGAATTTCTTCACTCAGGGTTGTGAATCTTTGGAATTCTCGGCCCCAAAGTGCAAAGTGCAGTGAATGCCCAGTCGTTCAAGACGGAGATAAATTTTTAGACTCAAGGAATCAAGGGATATGGGATAGGGCAGGAAAGTGGAGTTGAGGTCGAAGATCAGCCATGATTTTATTGAATGGCAGAGCAGGCTCGAGGGGCCTTATGGCCTACACCGGCTCCTAATTCTTATTCTTATGACACGAGTTCAAATCCCACCACGGCAGCTGGGGAATTTAAATTCAGTTAATTAAATAAACCTGGAATAAAAAGCCAGTATCAGTAATGGTGACCATGAAACTCCCGGATTGTTGTAAATAGCCTAGCAAGCCACTCAGTCGTACCAAACTGCTATAAAGATGACAGACTGCAGCGGTTCAAGGTGGCTCACCTTTTTATCTATCCAGTTAGGGATGGGCAATAAATGCTGGCCTTGCCAAGTGACGCCCACAGCCCATGAATGAATATATAAAAAAAAATACCTGTTCCCAGGTGTCCAAAAGCATGACATCGTCATCATCGAGGTCACTCTGGGAGAAGTCCATGATCTCCGTGGCAATAAAGCGCCCAGTCTGGTTGGAGCATTCAAAGAGGCGTGGAGAGACAACCTGATACTCTTCTTGTAACCTGAAATGAAGAGTGACTTTGTAAAAAAAAACTATTGACATTCACTACAAGCCCACTGACTCCCACAGCTACCTGGACTACACTTCCTCCCACCCCACTCCCTGTAAAGGACTCTATTCCATTCTCCCAGTTGCCGTCTCCGCCGCATCTGCTCAGACGATGCCACCTTCCATACTAGTGCTTCCGACATGTCTTCCTTTTTCCTCAACCGAGGATTCCCCTCTACTGTGGTTGACACGGCCCTTGACCGTGTCCATTCTATTTCCCACACTTCTGCTCTCACCCCTTCCCCTCCCTCCCGGAACCACGATAGGGTTCCCCTTGTCCTCACCTTTCACCCCACCAGCCTCCACATTCAACGGATCATCCTCCGCCATTTCCGCCACCTCCAGCGTGATCCCACCACCAAACACATCTTCCCCTCCGCTTTCAGCATTCCAAAGAGACCGCTCCCTCCGCGACACCCTGGTCCACTATCACCCCCAACACCCCTTCCCCTGGCACCTTCCCGTGCAAGCGAAGGAGATGCAACATATGCCCTTTTACCTCCTCCTTTCCCACTGTCCAGGGCCCCAAACACTCCTTCCAGGTGAAACAGCAATTTACTTGTACTTCTTGCAATTTAGTATACTGTATTCGCTGCTCAATGCGGTCTCCTCTACATTGGGGAGACCAAACGCAGATTGGGTGACCGCTTTGCAGAACACCTCCGTTCAGTCCGTAAGGGGGACCCCAAGCTCCCGGTCGCCTGTCACTTTAATTCTCCACTCCACTCCCACTCTGACCTCACCGTCCTCTGCCTCTTACACTGTTCCAATGAAGCTCAACATAAGCTCAAGGAACAGCACCTCATCTTTCGATTAGGCACTTTACAGCCTTCTGGACTCAGTTCAACAATTTCAGACCATAACCTCTGCCCCTATCTTTTTTTTCCCCTCACATGGCAGCTGTCTTTCATTCTGCCAGTGCCATTTACACTTCATCTAGAGCCATCTTTTGTTTCTTAACTTGTCCCATTACCATCTCCTTTTGCCTTGCACCATCATCCCTTTTGTCTCAATCTCTCCTGCCTTCCATCCTATCAGACCTTCCCTTTGGTTGTTTCCTCCCCTCCCCCCACCCCACCCCTACACTTGCTTAAAAACCTGTTCCATCTCCAGCTTTTTCCAGTTCTGACAAAGGGTCATCAACCTGAAATGTTAACTTTCTCCACAGTTGCTGTCTGACCTGCTGAGTATTTCTAGCATTTTCTGTTTTTATTTTATATTAGTGACTTGTAATTACCATGGTCACAGAGTCAGAGTTATACAGCACAGAAAGAGGCTCTTCGGCCCATTGTGTCTGCACCGGCCATCAAGCCCTGTCTATTCTAATCCCATTTTCCAGCACTTGGTCCATAGCCTTGTATGCTATGGCGTTTCAAGTGCTCATCTAAATGCTTCTTGAATGTTGAGGGTTCCTGCCTCTACCACCCTTTCAGGCAGTGAGTTCCAGATTCCAACCACCCTCTGGGTGAAAAAGGTTTTCCTCAAATCCCCTCTAAACCTCCTGCCCCTTACCTTGAAACTATGCCCCCTGGTTATTGACCCTTCTACTAAGGAGAAAAGTTCCTTTCCATCTACCCTATCTATGCCCCTCAATTTTGTACACCTCAATCAGGTCCCCCCTCAGCCTTCTCTGCTTTAAAGGAAAACAACCCCAGCCTGTCCAGTCTCTTCATAGCTGAAGCGCTCCAGCCCAGGTAACATCCTGGTGAATCTCCTCTGCACCCTCTCCAATGCAATCACATCCCTCCTGTAGTGTGGCAACCAGAACTGCACACAGTATTCCAGTGTGGCCTAACTAGCATTTTGTACAGCTCCATCATAACCTCCCTGCCCTTGCCTTCATTAGCTGAGGCATAGTATCCCATATGCCTTTTTAACCACCTTATCTACCTGTCCTGCTGCCTTCAGGGATCTATGTACATGCACACCAAGGTCCCTCTGATCCTCTGTCCTTCCTTGGATCCTACCATTCATTGTGTATTCCCTTGCCTTGTTAGTCCTCCCAGAATGCATCACCTCACACTTTTCAGGGTTAAATGCCATTTGCCACTGTTCTGCCCATCTAATCAACCCATCTATATCGTCCTGTAGCCGGAGGCTTCCCTCCTCTCTATTTACCACTCCACCAATTTTCATGTCATCTGCGAACTTACTGATCATACCTCCTACATTCATATCTAAATCATTAATGTACACTACAAACAGCAAAGGACCCAGCACCGATCCCTGCAGTACACCACTGGACACAGGCTTCCAGTCACAAAAACAACCTTCGACCATCACTCTCTGCCTCCTGCCACCAAGCCAATTTTGGATCCAATGTGCCAAATTGCCCTGGATCCAGGCTCTTACCTTCTTGACCAGTCTCCCATGCGGGACTTTGTCAAAAGCCTTACTGAATTCCATGTAGACTACATCAACTGCACTACCCTCATCCACACACCTAGTCACCCCCTCTCAAAATTCAATCAAATTGGTTCGACATGATCTCCCCTGACAAAGCCATGCTGACTATCCTTGATTAATCCTTGTCTCTCCAAGTGGAGACTAATTCTGTCCCTCAGAATTTTTTCCAATAATTTCCCTACCACTGATGTTAGGCTCACTGGCCTGTAATTCCCTGGTTTATCCCTACTACCCTTCTTGAATAATGGTACTAAGTTAGCTGTTCTCCAGTCCTCTGGCACCTCCCCTGTGGCCAGAGAGGTTCTAAAAATGTCAGAGCCCCTACAATCTCCTCTCTTGCCTCACACAGCAGCCTGGGATACATCTAGTCAGGGCCTGGGGAATTTATCCACTTTTAAGCCGGCTAAAACCGCTAGTACCTCCTCCCTCTCAATACTAATTTGTTCAAGTATATCACAATCCCCCTGCCTGATTTCTATGCCTACATCGTCCTTCTCCATAGTAAAGGCAGATGCAAAATATTCATTTAAAACCTCACCCACATCTTCCGGCTCTACACACAGATTGCCACTTTGGTCCCTAATGGGCCCTACTCTTTCCCTGGTTATCCTCTTGCCCTTAATATACTTATAAAACACCTTGGGATTTTCCTTTATTTTGCCCGCCAGTGTTTTTTCATGCCCCCTCTTCGCTCTCCTAATTTCTTTTTTAAGTACCCCCCTGCACTTTCTATACTCCTCTAGGCCTTCCACTGTTTAGTCCTTTATATTAGATTGAGTGATCTCAATTACACAGTAGCACCATCTTTAGTGCCAATTCCTCCCAACCCAAGATAGGAACAGGAGTAGCCCATTCAGCCCCTCAGGCCTGCTCTGCCATTCAATTAGATCATTGCTGATCTGTACCTTAACTCCATAACCCTCGATACCCTCACCCAAGCAAAAGCTATTGATCTCAGTCTTGAACACTCCAATTGACCCCCAGCATCCAGTCTTTTTTTTTTGGGGGGTGGGGGGGGGGGGAAACAAGGGCTCCAGATTTCTACTACCCTTTGTCCTTGGTGTGAAAAAGTGCTTCCTGATTCTCTGCTTAAATGGCCTGAAATAGTTTCTCCGTATCTACCCTATCAAATCCTTTAAAACATCTTAAACACCTTGATCAGATCATCTCCCAAACTTTTAAACTCGGCACACAAGCCAGGCTTATGCAACCGGTCCTCGTAATTTAACCCTCCAAGCTCCGGTATTAATTCTGGTGAACTCAAGAATGTGGCCAATGGCAGCAGCAAGGGTGTTCTGACTCGTCACGTCACGGCTTGCATCAAGTTACTCCAGAACATGGTTTGAAAGGAGTTTGCTCTGACAGTCATAAAAAAAAACCAACTTGCATTTATAACTCCCTTCACAACCTCAGGACATCCCAAAGCAATGTTGGTTGAGGGATAAATATTGGCCCCAGGATACCGGGGAGAACTCCCCCCTGCTCTTCTTCGAAATAGTGGCTGTGGGATCTTTTACATCCACCTGAGGGGGCAGACGGGACCTCGGTTTAATGTCTCATCCGAAAGACTGCACCTCAATGTCTCATCCGAAAGACTGCACCTCAGACAGTGCAGTGCTCCCTCAGTACTGGCACTGGGAGTGTCAGCCTGGATTATGTGCTCAAGTCTCTGGAGTGGGACTCGAAGCGGAGGCGAGAGTGCTGCCCACTGAGCCACATTAAGAGCGTGCAACTGCGATTCCTGTTGGACATACTTGTCCAAATATTAGCAGGGTGGCCTTTTCTTTAGCAGGTAAGAACATACCTCTTCGTGTTGGCGTATGGTGCTTTCCCTCCAAGAGCTATCCAGAAATCAGTGGGCTCCTGGCCCTCGTACACGTTCTGCTTGTCCCTCTTGGAGATGGTGTCAGCCACCCTCTTGGCTACTTCTCGCTCATCACCGCTGCATCCCTACAACACAACCAGAGTGTTTACAGGAGCCATGAAGAGGAGATACAACTCTTTGTTCCTTCCTTCTCCCTGCTTTTATTACCAATATTCTTTCCCTTCACCTACCCTGAAAGCATCGACTCTTCACTGGAGCTAATGAGCACCCATTTTAAGGGGGTGGGGGCAGGTACGGTGCTCACTAGCCCCAAAGCAAGTGGCGTACCTGTGGGGGTCCAGGGGATATAAAGCCCCGGCCGAGGCTCACTTCCACGAATATTCTCCGACTCCTGTCCAAATCCACCTGGCCA
The DNA here is from genome assembly GCA_030390025.1 of Squalus acanthias. Classification (NCBI taxonomy): domain Eukaryota; kingdom Metazoa; phylum Chordata; class Chondrichthyes; order Squaliformes; family Squalidae; genus Squalus; species Squalus acanthias. The sequence continues at coordinate 80,323,237 of CM059427.1, forward strand.
ACAGGGTGGGGGGGAAGAGGGAGTGGGAATGCGGGCAGTGGGAGGTTGCAGCCAGGGACCTGCAGGATCAGTCCCCGGGAGCCAGGAGAGGGCGGGGCAGGGGCTCTGGACACAATCCGGTGGGCGGAGTGGGCGTGGTTGGTGCTCTGGGCAAGGGAGACCCCCCCAGGCTTCCTTGCGCTCCTCCTGACCCACAATAACACCCAAAATAAAGCCAGTTCGGGATGATGTCCTGCTCACCTGGTCAAAGCGAACAGGTCATTGTCGGGACAGAGTGGGAAGGCAGCGGGATCAGAGGGGGCAAGGAACTCGTCTCATTTTAACTGCCCACCCCCCAGTTTCCACCCAATTGGAGAGAGTTAAAAAAAGTCAGGGTCATGGTTTAAGAGGCTCGAGGAACCCTCTGCCAGCTTCAGTTGAGCCTAGGTAGAATGCCCGATAGTGGGTAGCATCACAGCTGGTCTCATCTTAACTTGATGCCCAGAGTGTTTATGAGCAGGAACCCTGGCCAATTTCCCTACTCACTGATGCCAGGATCCAGAGGCCAGCTCCTACTGCCACCCTGGCAGAGACGTAGCCATTGGTTCTACAAAGAGAGAAAAGGGAGAACCTTTTCCTATTCCTAATTAACCACGTTGGCTTCCGCCAGGAATAAAAACCAAGAACAGAAGGTTCATGTCTTGACCTCAATGTCCACATTTCAAGATGGCTGTTTGGACGCTCAAGACTGGTTGATTCAGGAGCCCTCCCCCATTTATTGGGCAGTGAGCTATGTTGTAAACTCGCTTCCACTTGTGGTTGGGGTGGATTACAGCTCTTTTGCAGGGACTAAATCAAGGCAACGGTAGGATTCGCTATTGGATCCCTAGGACACTGCCCAAAGAGTTTGAAGAGTTCTTACCTTCCCATACCATAGGTAGCAACGGTCACCTGTCTTCAGCACAAAGACATCATTGGAGTTGAGGGAGGAGGAGCGTGCTGCGACTTCAAAGGCCTTGGTGTTGTACTCACTCTTACCTTGAATCTGGAAGAGACGCACTGGGGGCTCTGGCTCACTATTGCCAGCCCTGGAGGAACCCCCCTGAAAAATAGCAAGAGAATTGTCAACAATACCCAAAGAAATGCCACCTGCCAGCCAATCATTCCAACAAGTAAAATTGGTTTGGGTGCATGAGCCTAGTAACTGCAGTATCAGAACTTTAAGTAGACTTGGGGCAACCAGGTTTGAATCCTAGTCCAGGACATTTTAAGTCAAATAAGTTGGACTAGGGTGGAAATCCAGATGGATTAATGGTCACTTGTTTTGCTTGAACTGGCAGTCACCATTCTATGCTAGATCTTCAATTACAAGGTTACAAAGTATTAACAGCATAGAAACAGGCCATTCGGCCCAACTGGTCCGTGCCGGTGTTTATTGCTCCACACGAGCCTCCTCCCACCCTTCATCTCACCCCATCAACATATCCTTCTATTCCTTTCTCCCTCATGTATTTATGTAGCTTCCCCTTAAATGTATCTGTGCTATTCACCTCAACTACTCCGTGGTAGCGAGTTCCACATTCTCACCACTCTCTGGGTAAAGAAGTTTCTCCTGAATTCCCTATTGGATTTATTAGTGACTATCTTATATTGATGGCCTCTGGTTCTGGTCTCGCCCACAAGTAGGAACATCTTCTCTACGTCTACCCTATCAAACCCTTTCATAATCTTAAAGACCTTGATCAGGTCACTCCTCAGCCTTCTCTTTTCTGGAGAAAAAGAGCCCCAGCCTGTTCAGTCTCAGTTCTGGTATCATCCTTGTAAATCTTTTTTGCACCATCTCCAGTGCCTCTATATCCTTTGTATAATATGGAGACCAGAACTGTGCACAGCCAAGTGTGGTCTAACAAATTGGCGGCATTTGTGGGGGGGGGGGGGGGAAGGAAAAGACCAGGAGCCAATGTAGGTCAGCAAGGATAAGGGCGGATAGGCAAGTGGGATAGGATACAGGTTCCAGTCCTACTCTGGGCCCCTCTCCTCTTTTTCTAACTTTTTCCCCAGTTCTAATGAAAGGTCATCGACCTGAAACGTTAACTGTTTCTCTCCCCACAGATGCTGCCTGACCTGCTGAGTATTTCCAGCATTTTCGGTTTTTATTTCAGCATACATGCAGAGTTTTGGACAAGCCGAACGGAAGATGGGAGGCCGGCCAGGAAACATTGGAATAGTCGGGTTTTATTGCAGGTGACAAAAGGCACGGGCCAGGGTTCCAGCTGCAGATGGGCTGAGGCAAGGGCCGGGAGTGTCGACTGTGACGGAGAGCATGTGTGGTCAGAAACTCAGCTTGTGGTGGGTGGACACACCCCTCATTTTACCTCCCTCCCCCGCTACACATTCCACCCCCCCCTCCTCCCCATATCTAAGTTACCTCAAAAACTACAAGTTTGCCCTTGAAAATGGCCATCATGTGTTGTGGTTCTTTGCCCATCGTCACTCGGACCTGCACGGGCTCTCCGTTGTACTGCTGGTCAAGATTGACAGCCTGGTAGGCAGAGGCAGTGATTTCAGCCGGACTGGCATGGCTACCCTGGAAAATAAAAAATGAAAAACGGGTCAAAATGAGCTTTCCAGGAAGCACGCTGCAACTCACCATTAAATAACAGCACATCACACCCTCTATATATTTATGATAGAGATAGAGAGATAGAGATAGAGATAGAGATAGAGATAGAGATAGAGATAGAGATAGAGATAGAGATAGAGATAGAGATAGAGATAGAGATAGAGATAGAGATAGAGATAGAGATAGAGATAGAGATAGAGATAGAGATAGAGATAGAGATAGAGATAGAGATAGAGATAGAGATAGAGATAGAGATAGAGATAGAGATAGAGATAGAGATAGAGATAGAGATAGAGATAGAGATAGAGATAGAGATAGAGATAGAGATAGAGATAGAGATAGAGATAGAGATAGAGATAGAGATAGAGATAGAGATAGAGATAGAGATAGAGATAGAGATAGAGATAGAGATAGAGATAGAGATAGAGATATATAGTTACACAAACCATTTCATTCCCTCACAGCTCTGCCAATGTTTCTCTTCTCTCCAGAAGACATTGTATGGCTCCATAGGCACCCTGCCCAAGTGGCCATTATGCACACCAGCCCAAGTAGTGAGCGTTGGCTGGCTATTCAACCATAAGGGCATCACAGTCCAGGGTTACCAACTCTGATTGGATTGATTTCTGGAGGTTTCATCACGTGACCTCCCGCCACAGCCGCCATTTTTCAGCATCTCCAATTTTTAAAATTTTTTTAAATAGAGAACTAATGAAGGAAAATGTTCAATGCCAAACAAACAGTCCTTTTAACGCCGCCTATGATTTTCCTCCTGGGTTTTAGCTCGCAGCAGGGTCCAGGAGATTCATCTTTATTTCCTGGAGACTCCACTCCAGGGCAATCCTGGAGGGTTGGCAACCCTTCCACCCCAGTCCTGTCCTGACCTAGACACCCGCTTGTCTGGTTGGGAGTATCCAACCGAACTGCAGAACACAGGAACTGAACTCTGGACTGTCCCGGCACACATGGCGCAGATCCCCACACTGAGTCATTGTGGTGGGTGGGCTTCATGCTTTTCTGGAGGGATACGGTAGGAAGGCAAGTCAGATGTGTGGAGCCCAGGAGAGACTGGGCTTTTAGGCTCAATGCCCGTTTCCCCCCCCACCCCCTTCCTAAAATCTCTCATGTTCTTATTCATTATTCTATAAACCTCCCGAACCCCTCGATTAGATTCTAGTCTGTAACTCACTCCCGGGTATCCATTATTCTATATATAAACCACCCAATTAGATTCCAGCTAGTTGCCGCTCCCAGGTATAATTCTCTGGTTAATCTGAATCAAGCGTGCAGGGGTCACACGGACCTGCCAGATGTAGAGGATGTGGTGAAGTTTGCTGTTGACTGTGTAGGTGTAAAGGACCAGGTAGCAGTCTCCGCTGTAGAAGTGTCCGTGCCACCGCTTCTCCACTGGTACCAACTCCAGGTCCTCAATCCTCCACTCCTGGGAACAGATCAAATCAGTTATGCTAAAAAAAATCCATCACTTTTACATCAGAGATTTAATTTTTATTGCTCAAGTGATCATAGCCAAAACTTTATGACAGGTTCACTTTACTTCATCGCTTATAGGGTGCAGTGAGCAGCGGAGGCATGTTGGACATCTTGGAGAGTTAAGGGTTAACAATCAAACTTCTTTGCATCTTCAAGCAACAGGCTTTCCGATAAACAGGATGACCGAAGTGTTGTAAAAAGAATACATTGCTTGTTTTCTGATATGTAAAGAGCTTGTGTAAAGGGACGAAGTGTTAGAAATGAGGTCACCCATGAGTGGTTAATGTTTAGTTTGAGTAATAAAACAGGGGTAGCAAATCCATTTGAAGGAGTCTTTGTTTAAGGGAAGTAGTTCTGAAGTAAAGAAACAACTGTTACGTAAATAGTCTGTTTTCAAAGGGTTTAGGAATAAATAGATCATACGGTCTTATCTAGGACATTTTCCTTTGATGTAGTCAAAATATGGTGTATAAAAGGAGAATGGTTTTCAAATAGTATCTCAGTGTGCTCGAAAGGTACAGAAACCTCAAAAGAGGTATGTTTTAAGGAGTGTCTTTAAAAGGAGGAGGGGCTGAGAGGTTTAGCGAGTGAATTTCAAGCTTATGGTCCAATGGCAAAAGGCACGGCTGCCAATGGTGAGGCGAAGGGAGTTGGGCGGGTGGGGGGGGTGGCGGGGGTAATGTACAATAGGCCAGAGCTGCAGGAACGCAGAGATCTTGGAGGATTGTAGGGCTGGAGGAGATTACAGATAGGGAGGGATTTGAAAACACGGATGAGAATTTTTTAAATAATTTATTTATTTATTTATTTTTTAAACTGAGGCGTTGCCTAACCGGGTGCCAATGTAGGTCAGCGAGCACAGTAGGTTGATGGGTGAACGGGACTTGGTGCGAGTTAGGATACGGGCAGCAGAGATTCAGATGAGCTCAAGTTTATGACGGAAGGGTGAAGATGGGAGGCCAGCCAGGAGAACGTTGGAATTGTCGAGTCTGGAGATAACAAAGGCCTGGCTGATGGTTTGAGCAGCAGATGAGCTGGAGGTATGCAATTTTTTCCTCAAATTTCATTCATGGGATGTGGGCGTCACTGGCAAGGCCAGCATTTATTGCCCATCCCTAATTGCCCTCGAGAAGGTGGTGGTGAGCCGCTGCCTTGAACTGCTGTAGTCCGTGTGGTGAAGGTACTCCCACAGTGCTGTTAGGGAGGGAGTTCCAGGATTTCGACCCAGCGGCGATATATTTGCAAGTCAGGATGGTGTGTGACTTGGAGGGGAACCTGGAGGTGAACCTGGAGGTGATGTTCCCATGCGCTTGCTGCCCTTGTCCTTCTAGGTGGAAGAGGTCACGGGTTTGGGATGTGCTGTCGAAGGTGCAAGTAGATGGTCTTGGTGATGGAGACGATATGGGTTCAGAAGCTCAGCTCAGGGTCAAATAGGATGCCGAGGTTGCTAACGGTCTGGTTCAGCCTTAGACAGTAACCAGTGAGAGGGATGGAATCGGTGGCTAGCGAACGGAGTTTGTTGTGGGGACTGAAGACAATGGATTTGGTCTTCCCAATATTTAGGAATGAAATTCCAGAGCTTGCAGCCTAGACAGCTGAAGACACAGCCGCCAATGGTGGGGTGAAGGGATGGGGAGAGGGGACGGATGAGAGGAGCGCAGAGACCTGGGATGATTGTAGGGCTGGAGGAGGTTAGAGGTTGGGAGGGGCGAGGCCATGGAAGGATTTGGACACTAGAATGAGAATTTTAAATTTGTCGAGTAGCTTGTGCGGTAGAGTGGGAGCGTGCGGGATGGTGGGAGCGTGAGATGATACCTGTACTTCGCCAGAGCCGTCGTCCACCATCCTCTCACGGGCTGCGATCTCAGGCTTGGCGTGCATCTCCAGGGCATCGAACTTCACCTGCTCCACTTTGGCTAGAAAACAAGCACAGGGGAGAATCAAAGTCACGTCGCCAGCAGAATCGCCCATGTCCGGCCCGCCCCACCCTGTGTGGGCTCACATACCGATTTTGCCAGCGCTGTGAGTTCTGCCCATGCCAACAGTCTGATACTTCACCGTCCACTTCTGAAACAGCTGCTTAAATAGAGCTGACTCTGCACCATCATTCTCCGACTCTATGTTCACAGAGAGAGGGTAACCTTTAGCCTTAATGAAGCCCTGGGAACAGAACATTAGAGCAATTAGAAACTGGAGTGCTCATCTCCTAAATAAAGAATGACTTAAAGACTTGCATTTGTACAGCATCTTTCACAACCTCAAGACATCCCAAAGCACTACAGCCAAGTAAATACTTTTGAAGTGTTATAATGTAGGAAATGTGACAGCCAATTTGCACAGAGCAAGGTCCCACAAACAGCAATGTGATTACGACCAAATAAAAAAAAAAATTAAGTGATATTGGTTGAGGGATAAAAATTAGCCAGGTCACCGGGGAGAACTCCCCAGCTCTTCAAAATAGTGCCCGTGGGATCTTTCACGTCCACATGAGGGGGCAGACAGGGCCTCAGTTTAACGTCTCATCTGAAAGATGGCACCTCCGATAGTGCAGCACTCCCTCAGCACTGCACTGGGAGCGTCAGCCTGGATTTCATGCTCAAGTCTCTGGAGTGGGGCTTGGACCCACAACCTGCTGACTCAGAGGCAGGCATGCTGCCCACTGAGCCATGGCTGACCCTGAAGAGTGCCGGGGGGGGGGATGGGGATGGGGAAGAAAGAGAAGACTGGTGGGGAGGGAGGGATAGGGGGAGGCAATAAATGAAGGGGGGGGGGGGGGGAAGAAACTCAGGCGAGTGTGCAACCCACTGAGCCATGGCCGACACCTAGGTGACAATTCAAGTCCTCTTACTATTTGTTGGAGAGGATAGGAGTTTCCTTATTTAGAATTTACTCAAATCAATAGAGTTCATAATAAATCTGTGACATTCAAAGTTTCAGTTTCATAAAAATCTGTGATATCTGATGTTTAAGTAGACAGTAATTAAACATACACTTTGAGAGCAGTGCTTACAATGAAACCTTGCGGGATTAGTTTTGTCAGAGAACTCAAAACGCCCTACAGTTCTGAGCTCAGTATCTTGGGCCTTTACGAATCCCAAGTACGTGCTCCAACACCCACTTTAAAACCTTTTTCTTGCCCCTTCTACGTGACAATCCACATATTTCTGCATTACCCAATACAACTCCATATTCAAGGAGGATTTCAACGAGCTTGTCCCTTATCAATAACTTTAGTCTTAACAAGTTCTTTTTCCATAGACCGGTACAACTCCCCAACTTTGTTAACTTAGATAGGTTTCATGCTTGTTCTATTCTACCAAGTTGAACTTCTAATTACAAGTCTGTACCATTCCATACCAAGCTCCTGCTTCTGGAAAGGATGAAGTATACACAGGCATTTCCTTCTGCAGAACTCAGCTAATTAAAGTTCTGGAAATTCATCAGTATACACGGGAATGTCTTTTTAATTAGGCACTAAACTGCCCATTGCTTTAAAGGTCAGTCTTAATTCAACAGTTAATGAGATACTAAACCAGGCCTATATTCCCTAGAGTTTAGAAGAATGAGAGGTGATCTCATTGAAATGTATAAAATTCTTCTACAGGGCTTGACGGGGTAGATGCAGGGAGGAAGTTTTCCCCTGGCTGGGGAGTCTAGAACCAGGGGTCACAGTCTCAGAATAAGGGGCCGACTATTTAGGACTGAGGAGAAATTTCTCCACTCAGAGGGTGGTGAACCTTTGGAATTCTCTACCCCAGAGGCTCATTGAGTATATTCAAGCCAGAGATCAATAGATTTTTGGATACTAAGGGAACCAAGGGATATGGGGATAGTACAGGAAGGTGGAGTTCAGGTAGAAGATCAGCTATGATCTTATTGAATAGCGGAGCAGGCTCGAGGGGCCGAATGGCCTACTCCTGCTCTTATATTCTTGTGTATACTGACCATTGCTTTAATATCAGTCTTAATTCAACAGTTCAGTGGTGACTGCATCCAAATTGGTTTTGGGTGGGGTGGAGTGTGTATACTGTGATGAACAAGGTATCGCAGTGTGGGGGACAGGCTGGATGGACCAGGGGGTCTTTTCCTGTCTGCCATGTTTACTTCCTTAAAAGGCAAAAGCTAAAAGGTTACTATTACTAAGCATGAAGAGAAACCAATAGCTGTAACATTAGCAGACTTCAGGACAGTCTGATTAGCCTCTTCCTTACACTATTGAGGACACATCAGGAGATGGTCTTCATTAAGAGCTCATGGTGTTGGGTGTAATATATTAGCATGGATAAAGGATTGGCTAACTAACAGAAAACAGAGAGTCAGGATAAATGGGTCATTTTCAGGTTGGTAAACTGTAACTAGTGGGGTGCTACAGGGATCAGTGCTGGGGGTTCAACTATTTACAATCTATGTTAATGACTTGGATGAAGGGACCGAGTGCACTGTAGCCAAATTTGCTGACGATAAAGAAAAGTGGGAAAGCAAGTTATGAGGAGGAAACAAAGTCTGCAAAGGGATATAGATAGGTTAAGTGAGTGGGCAAAAATTTGGCAGATGGAGTATAATGTGGGAAAATGTGAGGTGTAACATATACCCTTATACCTCCCCCCTTCCCAGGGCCCCAAACACCCCTTCCAGGTGAAACAGCGATTTACTTGTACTTCTTGCAATTTAGTATACTGTATTCGCTGCTCACGATGTGGTCTCCTCTACATTGGGGAGACCAAACGCAGATTGGGTGACTGCTTTGCGGAACCCCTCCGTTCAGTCTGTAAGGGGGACCCCGAGCTCCCAGTGGCCTGTCACTTTAATTCACCGCTTCACTCCCACTCAGACCTCACCGTCCTCGGCCTCTTGCATTGTTCCATGGAAGTTCAGCGTAAGCTCGAGGAACAGCACCTCATCTTTCGATTAGGCACTCTACAGCCCTCTGGACTCAACATAGCGTTCAACAATTTCAGATCATAACCGCGGCCCCCATCAATATCTATATTTTTTTTATCCACACTTTTGTTTGGCCTTTTTTTCTTCCCTCCTAGAAGCTGGCAGCTGTCCTTCATTCTGCCAGCGCAATTCACACTTCATCTAGAGCCATCCTTTGTTCCTCAATCTGTTCCATTACCACCTCCTCTTGCCTTGAATATCTCTTAATCGCTCCTGCTTTCTATCCCATCACTGACCTTCCCTTTTGTTCTTTCATTCCCGCTCCCTTTTCCCAGCCCCTAAACTTGCTTTAAAATCTATTCCATTTCCTGCTTTTTTCCAGTTCGACGAAAGGTCTTTGACCTGAAACGTTAACGGTTTCTCTCTCTCCACGGATGCTGCCTGGCCTGCTGAGTTTTTCCAGCGTTTTGTTATTCGGATTTCCAGCATCCGCAGTATTTTGCTATTGTAGAGACTACAGAATGCTGCGGTACCGAAGGATCTGGGTGTCCTCATACAAGAAACACCTAGGGCTGGATTTTACCAGCCCGGAGGAGGCGGGACTGCTGGGAAAGTCAGAGAATGGGAGCAGGTCCCGAACCCGCTCCCAACCAATCTTCCTGGGAGTCGGGTCCCTGATTTGTGCAGGGACCAGACTCCTGATGGCGGGAAGAGGATTATAGCCACTTAACTGCCTGTTAACAGGCTTTTTCCAATTTAGACTTCTGCTGCGGGCTTCCTGACATCGGGGAACCCCGCCAGGGTAAGTGAGGCATGCTGTGGGTCTGTTATATTGGTGTAGAGATGACAGCTGCAGAAGTGATGTGAAGGATGCAATGGGACACTGGTGAGTATCAGGTAAGGAAATGTTGGGAAAGTCATTTTTAATGTGTTTAGATTTTTCTGTAGGCGACAAGCTTTGAAGTGTTTGTGTGGCCTCACCTCAATCAGAGAAGTGACAGATTGCTCCTGTACCCTCACCTGCAGCTGCCATCTGTTTCATCCTAAGGAGTGTGTCACTGGAGAGCCTGGGTGCAAGGGCTCACCTGTGTACAGTGATTGTCAGTGTTGGACAGCACCTCAATGCGGTCAAACACTGTCAAATCATGTCAAAGATTTATGGTTCATATGCAGTTAAGAAAACCGGCAGATGGAGCGTCATCAACTGACGTCATCTGACATCGGCTTTCCCTTAATTGGCCAGCAAGCCCGCAGGGCGGGCTTAACAGGGCCAATCAGGGGAAAATAGCATCCAAGAGTCAGACGTTGCTGGGGGCGGGACTAGAACCCGGAAGGCAGCAGTCCCGCCCCCAATGCGTCTCGGTGAGTAAAATCCAGCCCAAAAAGTTAGCATGCAGGTACAGCAAGTAATTAGGAAGGCAAATGGAATATTGGCCTTTATTGCAAAGGGAGATGAAGTATAAAAGTAGGGAAGTCTTGCTACAACTGTACAGGGGATTGGTGAGACCACACCTGGAATGCTGCGTACAGTTTTGGTCTCCTTATTTAAGGAGGGATATACTTGCATTGGAGGCAGTTCAGAGAAGGTTCACTAGGTTGATTCCTGAGATGAAGGGGTTGTCTTATGAAGAAAGGTTGAACCTATACTCATTGGAATTTAGAAGAATGAGAGGTGATCTTATTGAAACATAAGATACTGAGGGGGCTTGACAGGGTAGATGCTGAGAGGATGTTTCCCCTCATGGGGGAATCTAGAACTAGGGGGCATAGTTTCAGGATAAGGGGTCGTCCATTTAAGACAGAGATCAAGAGGAATTTCTTCTCAGAGGGTCATGAATCTTTGGAATTCTCTACCCCAGAGAGCTGTGGAGGCTGAGTCAGTGAATATATTCAAGGCTGAGATAGACAGATATTTGAGCTACAGGGGAGTCAAGGGCTTTGGGGAACAGGCAGGAAAGTGGAGTTGAGGTAAAGATCAGATATGATCTTATTGAATGGTGGCGCAAGCGCGAGGGGCCGAATGGCCGACTCCTATTCTTAGGTTAATCAGTAAGAATATCGAGTGGAATGTCTCCACATGAGAAGGGGGAAGGGCATGGGAGGGGAGGGCAAGAGATAGCACTTTTAATATAGGAAAGGTCTCAAGTGTTCAGAGGCATGAGGAAAATGGACAGAGCCAGAGGGATGAATGATTGGGATCTGGGATCAAAGGCTTGGTCAAGGGAGGTTGAGGAGCAATGGGTGGGCTTGCACGCATCACATCCTCGGGAAAATCCAAATCATTCATTGGTTCATGAAAATCAGCAACAAGTGGTTAAAATGATAAAGGGTAAGACAGGGTAGATAGAAGCAGACCGTTTCCAGTATTGGAGGAGGTAAGAACGAGGGGCCATAGATAGAAGATTAAATGCAAGAGATTTAGAACAGAGGGCAGGAGAAACTGCTTCATACAAGAGTTGTGAGGCTATGGGATTTACTCCTGGGGTTAGTGGCTGAAGCAGAAACTGTTTCAACATTGAAGATTAGATTGGAGAGGTGGATGTAGGAAAAGGTGGTTGTCAGGATATGGGAACAGGGTGGGTAAATGCGATTAGGCTTCTGCTCGCGTGGAGGGTAAATGCCAGCATGGACTGGTTGGACCGAATGGCTTGTTTCCATGCTGTAACTTATATTTATAGGGGATCACAAGACTCAGGATGGTGATCACTAGGAGAACAAAAAGGAAAGTGAGAATATGTTTTCATAGAATGATAGAGACCACCATTCGGCCCATCATGCCTGTGCCGGCTCTTTGAAGGAGCTATCCAATTACCACCACCTCCGTGTTCTTTTCCCCAAAGCCTTGCAATTTCCCCCCCCCACCCCCTTCAAGGATTAGAAGGGCTCCAGTGGGGTGGTCAAGGGGCATCTTTAACAGAGTTGCAAATCATGTGCAGGTGGCCAGAGTTTAGCACCTGGTCCTTTTGCTTCTGGGACCAGATTTATAATCCAGCACAGACTGATTGAATGAAATGCTCGGATGTTCAATCCTCGTCAAATATTGGCGGACATATATTGGCGTTCCTTCATCGTCGCTGGGTCAAAATCCTGGAACTCCCTCCTAATGTTCCTGTAATTTTGTTTTGGCCCTTTAACTGGCTGCGCGGCCAATTCAATTGTTTCGCTGAACAGCCTCCAGACGCTGCTTAACAGGAACATTGCTCTGTACCCACCAGCGCTGTGGGAACACACACACACACACACACAATGCCCCCATTTCATTGCTCGACTCCCTAGCATGCCAATCGAAAACATTAAAATCAGCCTCTTATATTGACTGACTGGACATTATTTCAGCTCGGTCAATGCTTGGAAAGGTACCACTACATTCACGGTCACATTCATTCATTTATAAAGCCAGAATTCAAGGGCATTGAGGTGGCAAGTGCCTCACGTCAGTGGGAAGGTGCGGGATGTGCTATACTCACCATCGCTTTGGTTAGAGCTGACGCACGCTCCTCTTTGGAGGCCATTTTTCCCTTCCATACATAGATTTTAATTCCACCCTGGTCTAGAATGTAGCAGTCCTAAAAAAAATTACACAGACTTAAATTACAACTTCATTCTGGGAAAGAACCGGTGTTTATATAGCACCTATCACGACATGTCCCAAAGCGCTTTACAGCCAATTAAGTACTTTTTCCTTTTGAAGCGTAGTCACCATTGTAATGTAGCCAATTTGCATACAGCAAGCACCCACAAATAGCGATCAAATAATCTGTTTTTAATAATATTGGTTGAGGGATAAATATTGGGCCAGGACACCAGGGAGAACTTCCCCTGCTCTTCAAAAATAGTGCCATGGGATCTTTTACATCCACCTGAGGGCAGACGGGGCCTCGGTTTAACGTCTCATCTGAAAGACGGCACCTCCGACAGTGCAGCACTCCCTCAGCACTGCTCTGGGAGTGTCAGTCTGGATTATGTGCTCAAGTCTCTGGAGTGGGACTTGAACCCACGACCTTCTGACTCAGGAGACTGAGCCACGACTGGCACAATTAACGGCTGGGGCACAGAGAACTCCCAACCTATCCCTTGCCCGCCTTACATCAATTATAGGGGCAGCCCAAAACTCTAGCCACAAGATAGGGTGGTGTATACAGAGACAATAGTCACCTTCAAAAGGGAATTGGATAAATACTTGGAGAAAAAAAATTGCAGATATGGGGAAAGAGCAGGGGAGTGGGACTAACTGGATTGCTCGTTGAAAGATGGCACAGACTCGATGGGCCAAATGGCCACCTTCTGTGCTGTGTTATTCTATGATAGAACATTACAACAGTGACTACACTTCAAAAGTACTTTATTGGCTGTAAAGAGCCAGAGGTCATGAAAGGTGCTTTAGAAATGCAAGACTTTCTTTTCTTTATGATTCACAAGGCAAGCGAGGAATCCTCAATACAAATCCAGGAACCTGGCTTACCAAACATTGTGGCAGGTGTCCACAGATTTCCAGCCCCCCCCTCCCATTTCTCTAGCTCACAGCCTAGGGTTGCGGAGTCTCCAGGAATTGGAGATTAATCTCAGGACACTGCTGTGAGCAAAATCCGGAAGAAAAATCATGGCAGCATTAAAAAAGTTTTTTTACCCCCTCACTTTCTTTGCACACTTATTTTACTTGCATAAGTATTGGAGATGGGAAAAAAGGCCATTGCACTGAGTCAAGATTCATTCAATTGGGTAATGGAGTCTGTTTGCTTCCCAATTGGCCGCGGGAAGGCGGGGCGGTGAGAAGATGGATGTTTCAGGCGACCAATGGTGGGAGTGAGGGGGCGGAGCAGTTGGAGGCAGGAGGTCATGTGATGAAACCTCCTGGAATATATTCAACTAGAGTTGGCAACCCTAATACAACCCAAAAATCCTATTTGACTCCTTAACTGCTGTTACAGTTCATTGGCACCCCATCCACCACCGTAAACATTCACTCCCTCCACCACCGGCGTACCGTGGCTGCAGTGTGTACCATCTACAAGATGCATTGCAGCAACTCGCTAAGGCTTCTTCAGCAGCACCTCCCAAACCCGCAACCTCTTCCACCTAGAACCAGGCTGAACCACACTGTTCGCAACCTTGGTGTCTTATTTGACCCTGAAACGAGCTTCCGACCACATATCCGCAGCATAACTAAGACCACCTATTTCCACCTCCGTAACATCACCCGTCTCTGCCCTTACCTCAGCTCATCCACTGCTGAAACCCTCATCCATGCCTTTGCTACCTTGAGACTTGATTATTCCCATGCACTCGTGGCTGGCCTCCCACATTCCACCCTATGTAAACGTGATCCAATACTCTGCTGCCTGTCCCGTTCACCCATCACCCCTGTGCTCGCTGACCTACATTGGCTCCCGGTTAAGCAACACCTCAATTTTAAAATTCCTTGTTTTCAAATCTCTCCATGGCCTCACCCCTCCCTATCTCTAATCTCCTTCAGCAATCCCCCAACCAAGATATCTGCGCTCCTCTAATTCTGCCCTCTTGAGCATCCCTGATTATAATCACTCAACCATTGGTGGCCGTGCCTTCTGTTGCCTAGGCCCTAAGCTCTGGAATTCCCTGCCTAAACACCTCTTTCCTCCTTTAAGATGCTCCTTAAAACCTACCGCCACCTGCCCTAATTTCTCCTTATATGGCTCGGTGTCAAATTTTGCGTCTTTTAATACCCCTGTGCAGTGCCTTGGGACATTTTACTACCTTAAAGGCGCTATATAAATACAAGTTGTTGTTGTAAAAGGTGAAGGACAGCAGGCTCATGGGAACACCACCACCTCTAAGTTCCCCTCCAAGTCTCACACCATCCCGACTTGGAAATATATCACCATTCCTTCATCGTCATTGGGTCAAAATCCTGGAACTCCCTCCCTAACAGCACTGTGGGAGCACCTTCACCACACAGACTGCAGCGGTTCAAGGCGGCGGCTCACCACCACCTTCTCAAGGGCAATAAATACCGGCCTTGCCAGCGACACCCACATCCCATAAATGAATATATAAAACAAACACACTGCCGGTGGTTTTAATGATCTATTCTCAATACCCCAAATCCCCCTCTTGTATTGTGTCTTGTAGGACAATATCAATTAACTTGTATTGCCACTGTTGCGCACACACGCTGTATTTAAAAAAAAATAAAAAAATTCTCCTCATCTCCCTTCTGGTCCTTTTGCCAATTATCTTAAATCTGTCCCCTCTGGCTACCGACCCTCCTGCCACTGGCAAGCTTCTCCTTATTTACGCTTATCGAAACCCCTCAATCTCTCATAGGAGGCAATGGTGTCACTTACGTTGCTACTCAGCAGGTCCTGTGTCAGGGGTCGAGAAGCCACTTCCTGCACCACCAGGTTTCCCGTGGAATCAGTCACACTGGAGAGAAATAAAAACAGTCAGTCAATGAGACCGCGTTACATTAATCCTTCGGAGAACGGCACATTCCCGAAACGAGTCAGCAACTGCGCCGATGGGACACGAGGCTCCTGCCCAAGGCTGGCGGGTGCCTCACCCGCCACCAGAACCAGCAGCATTAGAAGTGGAAGCATGGAGCCGCTCCATTTTAACAGCTCGCTCGCCCGTTCCCGCCAAGTGGGCCAAGAGTGAAAATCCTGCCTCTGGTGTGAACAAGATTTATTTGGATCAGTACGATACTGCGAACCAAAATATCGCTTCCCAGTCTATCATAGTCCACGGTCTCAGGATGCCTCCTCTTCGCTTCCCACTCTTTTCCACCCCCACCCCAACCCCCTCCCTAACCTCATTCTTGCCTCCCCTTGCCATCCCTCCCCACCAGTCTTCTTTTCTTCCTCCCATCCCCAACTTCAGTTTCAGCTGTGGCTCAGTTGGTGACCATGAAACTACCAGATTGTCATAAAAGCCCATCTGGCTCACTAATGTCCTTTAGGGAAGGAAATCTGCCGCCCTTACCCGGTCTGGCCTATGTGACTCCAGACCCACAACAACGTGGTTGACTCTTAACTGCCCTCTGAAATGGCCTAGCAAACCACTCAGTTGTACAAGGCGGCTCACCACCACCTTCGAGGGCAATTAGGGATGGGCAATAAATGCCGACCTTGCCAGCGACGCCCACAACCTGTAATCAAATAAACAAAAAACCCTCTGCCCTGAGTCAGAAGGTCGTGGGTTCAAGTCCCACTCCAGAGACTTGAGCACAAAAACTCCAGGCTGACGCTCCCAGTGCATTACTGAGGGAGTGCTGCATTGTCGGAGGTGCCGTCTTTCAGATGAGACGTTAAAACCAATGCCATGCCTTCCCTCTCAGGTGGGCGTAAAAGATCCCATGGCACTATTTCGAAGAGGAGCAGGGGCGTTCTCCCCGGTGTCCTGGGGCCAATATTTGTCCCTCAACCAACATCACAAACAGATTATCTGGTTATAATCACATTGCTGTTTGTGGGAGCTTGCTGTGCACACATTGGCTGCCGAGTTTCTCACATTACAACAGTGACTACACTTCAGAAAAAGTATTTAGTTGGCTGTAAAGCGTTTGGTGGTCATGAAATGTGCTATAGAAAATCTCTTTCCACCCCACAGCGTTGAACCCCTCACTCACTGATAAAGCTTGACAGCTGCTCTCTGGTGCTGATCAACCACCTCATCAGGAATTGGTGCTTTGATTTCCCTCCTTTCGCCGAGCAGGTGATACATGAGCTTCATCAGTTGTGGTGAGGCATCCTCGTCCTGCCCATCAATCACTGCGATCTTCCCACGGCCAGCCCGCTCCCGGTCCCGGATATCTTTAGCCAATTGCATTGCCTGGAACCACACAAGATACGTCCCTTTAATATGGGTGAAGAGAGCTGGGGAAGGAGATCGCAACTCGAGGCATTGCAGGATGCACAGCACCAACAAGTAGTTGCATTTATATATATATTTTTTTTAATTTGTTCCTGGGATGTGGGCGTCGCTGGCAAGGCCAGCATTTGTTGCCCATCCCTAATTGCCCTCGAGAAGGTGGCGGTGAGCCACCTTCTTGAACCGCTGCAGTCAGTGTGGTGAAGGTACTCCCACAGTGCCGTTAGGGAGGGTGTTCCAGGATTTTGACCCAGCAACGATGAAGGAACGGCGATATACTTCTAAGTCAGGATGGTGTGTGACTTGGAGGTGGTGGTGTTCCCATGCACCTGCTGCCCTTGTCCTTCTCGGTGGAAGAGGTCGTGGGTTTGGGAGGTGCTGCCGAAGAAGCCTTGGCAAGTTGCTGCAGTGCATCTTGTAGATGGTACACACTGCAGCCACGGTACGCCGGTGGTGGAGGGAGTGAATGTTTAAGGCGGTGGATGGGGTGCCAGTATATATCTCGCCTTTAACAGAGTAAAACATCCCCAAGGTGATTCACAGAAGCGTTAGCAAACAAAGTTTGACACCAAGCCACATAAGGAGATATTAGGACAGGTGACCAAAAGCTTGGTCAAAGAGGTAAGTTTTAAGGAGTGTCTTAAAGGAGGAGGAGGAGAGGGGCAGAGAGGTTTAGGGAGGGAATTCCAGAGCTTAAGGCCAAGGCAGCTGAAGGCACGGCTGCCAATGGTAGAGTGATGAAAATTGGGGATGTGCAAGAGGCCAGAATTGGAGCAGCGTGGAGATCTGGGAAGGTTTTAGGACTAGAGGAGGTTACAAAGATAGAGAGGGGCAAGGCCATGGAGAGATTTGAAAAGAAGAATAAGGTAGAGCACCACATGATAACCACCAGCCTCCAGGGAATGACTGACCAGCCAATTTGGCACACTAATGGAACTCGGTAAGCCAGCAAATAGTAAAATATAACCAGAAGAGTCTCATGGAGTTTGGAGGCTGAATCAACCTGGGCTCAGGATGTACCCACAGGCGATAGGTTGGATAATCCAGCAATAGATCATTGGCGTTTCCAGAGATGAAGTGTACAGGCCCAAAGAAGCCACATTAAAAACCACACACCTGTAACTAGTAGCCGAGACTGATTAGTAAATAAGAAATTAGTAATAGGCACCGTCATTGGTCATGTGATCGCAATACTCAGTCACATGGCGTGTGTGAACTTTAACCTTTTTGTGTCGTTTTTGGTGCAATGGTAAGAGGACAAGCAGACTTTTAACTGCCTTCTGAGGCCACTCAGTTGTATCAAACCGCTACAAACTGCAGCGGCTCACCACCACCTTCTCAAGGGGCAACTAGGGATGGGTGATAAATGCCAGCCTTGCCAGCGATGCCCACATCCATTGAATTTAAAAAAATTAAACCAACGGCTCCATAAAAATCCCCCAATAGAAGTGTTTATTATAAAAATATAGGACAGGGTAGCTAGAAGTAGGGTGCCATTTCCAATAGTCGAGGGGTCAAGAACGAGGCACCATTGATAGAGGAGTAAATGTAAGAGATTTAGAACAGAGGGCATTACATACAGGGCAATAAATCTGGGTAACCCAGCAGTAGCATGTGAAAGTATACAGTAACTCCATAAAATACACGTCCGCCTCCCGCCCCACCCAGCTTAGCGGAGGAGCCAGCCCGGGTCGAGTACCTTGAGACGCTCCATATGGTTACTCAGCGGTGCATTCCACTGCACAATGAGCTTCCCCAGGTCCAGCAAGAAGACATCGCCTCGGTTGAAGCTCTTCCAACTCATCTCAACCTGAAAGATTCACGAGAACTGATCACACATTCTTCCTAAAGCAGGCACGACAATACAGAAATTGCCCTTACAATTTACTGTTTTTTTTGCTTTGATGCATTTTCCCCTCCCTGCACACAGATGCATTTAAAAAAAACCTTCCAATATTCACTACATGGATCTGCTCTGGCTGCCAACTTCAAATCATTGTTTTTTTCAAATACATAATTTCTACAACTCCGAAACAGGCCAGTTGACTCAACTTGGTCTATGCCGGTGTTTATACTTACTTGAGCCTCCTCCCACCTGGTTTGGTTATTACATAGTATGTACAGCACAGAAAGAGGCCACTCAGCGCAACTGGTCCATACCGGTGTTTATGCTTCACATGAGCCTCCTCCCACCCTATCAGCAGCTCGCGCGTGTGTTTATCTAGCTTCCCCTTAAATGCATCTGTGCTATTCACCTCAACCACTCCCTGTGGTAGCGAGTTCCACATTCTCACCACCCTCTGGGTAAAAAGAGGTTTCTCCTGAATTTCTTATTGGATTTATTAGTGACTATCTTATATTGATGGCCCCTAGTTTTGTACTCCCAACAAGTGGAAACATTTTCTCCATGTCTACCCTATCAAACCCTTTCACAATCTTGAAGACCTCTATCAGGTCACCCCTCAGTCTTCTCTTTTCTAGGAGAAAAGAGCCCCAGCCTGTTCAACCTTTCCTGATAGTTACAACCTCAGTTCTGGCAGCATCCTTGAGAGTCTTTTTTGTACCTTCTGCAGTGCCTCTGTATCCTTTGGAATAATGGAGACCAGAACTGCGTACAGTAACTCCTAATGTGGTCTAACCAAGGTTCGATACAAGTTTAAAATTTCACTGCTTTTCAATTCTATCCCACTAGAAATGAACCCCCATGCTCGGTTTGCTTTTTTATGGCCTTATTAATCTGTGTCGCTACTTTCAGTGGTGTGTATCTGTACCCCAGATCCCTCTGCTCCTCTACCCCATTTAGACTCTTATTATCCAAGGCATGTGTAGCCGCCCTATTCTTCCTACCCAAATGCACAACCTTGTACTTATCTATAGTGAAATTAATTTCCAATTATACATCCATTCTGCAAGTTTATTAATTTTTTCTTGCACTTTGTCACAGTCTCCCTCAGTATTGACTACACCCCTCAATTTGATGTCGTCTGCAAATTTTGAAATTGTACTTCTGATTCCAGAGTCCAAATCATTTCAGATCTTTTAAGCAAAAGATTCTAGTGTCTTTCCAACACGGACATTAAGTGAGCTAGTCTACGGGTCCATCTTCCCCTTTTTTTGAAGATGGGAGATGCATTTGTTGTTCACCAATCCTCAATCTTCTGTGCCATTCGACAACTCTTCAGGAGGTTGCATGCTGTAGATTTCCCATTTAACAGCACAAACTGGTCTACGGTCCCATGTACACACAATGGCCATTGCTGCTAGATTGTGCCCTGTAACAGGTCCATAAAAAGAATGGAATCTGATAAATCCATTCCCCCTCCCAAAGACAGTAAACTCTTGCTGGGGTAAACATCTACAGGCCTCTGGTACCTCACCCAAGCGGTCAATTGAGTAGATTCGGCATTTATTGTCAAGAGTTAAGAATGAGAGGTAATCTCATTGAAACATACAAAATTCTTACAGGGCTCGACAAGGTAGATGCAGGGAGGATGTTTCCCCTGGCTGGGGAGTCTAGAACCAGGGGTCAGTCTCAGAATAAGGGGTCGGCCATTTAGGACTGAGATGAGGAGAAATTTCTTCACTCAGAGGGTGGTGAATCTTTGGAATTCTCTACCCCAGAGGGCTGTGGAGGCTCAGTCGTTGAGTATATTCAAGGCTGAGATCGATAGATATTTGAATATTAAGGGAATCAAGGGATATGGGGATCGGGTGGGAAAGTGGAGTTGAGGTCGATGATCAGCCATGATCTTATTGAATGGCGGAGCAGGCTCGAGGGGCCGAACGGCCTACTCCTGCTCCGAATTCTTATGTTCTAATCTTCATTTATGAGCTTAGAGAGAAAAGGGTTTACTGGCCATTCATCTGGAGATTGGGTATTCCTGGAATTAAAGAGGAGTCTCCAGGACACTGCTGAGAGCAAACCCAAGAGAGAAAAAAAAAAAAATCGGAGTCATTAAAAACAATTGTGGTTTTAAAAAAAATTATTTGAACACTTGTTTATTATTTTAAAAAATTGGACATGGGAAAAAGGCCATTTGACATAGTCAAGACTTATCCAATTGGGTAATGAAGAGTTGATTCACTTTGCAATTGGTTGTAGGAGCAGGGCACCACAAGGATGAACATGTGGGGCAATGGGGTGGGAGCAGGGTAGTTGGAGGCCGAGGTCATGCGAGGACACCTCCAGGAATACGTCCAACCAGAGTTGACAACCCTAGCTGGAGGGGGCGGGGCAAAGCCAAACTTGACATGATCCTCACCCAACGTGAGAAAGACCAACAGTGAATCAGGAGCAGCAATCCGGGCCGATTTCCCCCCCCCCGCTTCCCTTCCCCTCCCCACTAAGCTAGGGGCACTAACGCTCATTATAACAAGCCTCCTGTTGCCCAGACTGGGGTGGTGGGGGCTACAGAGAAGAGCTTCTATTCAGAGGCAATCTGGGCACATTCCCAGCGGAGATTGCGGCCAGCATCATGAGAGATTTGGAACAGGTGGTGAATTTGAAGGTTGGTTAGTGTGCTCACCTCACCAGCACACACATTCTTCCTTCCCTTCACATGAAGCAGCCTCTGCACAGTGTAGGTGTTGGTTTCTACGTGCTTCAGTCCAGTAGCGACACCTCCCTGCTTGTAACTGTTAAAACAGAAAACTTGGCTTTTAATTTGCACCTAAAATCATCCCAGATCGCTATCCATACATCAGCCGTGGCTCAGTGGGTAGTACTCTCGCCTCCAAGTCAGAAGGTTGTGGGTTCAAGTCCCGCTCGCCCACTGCTATACCAGTACAGCCCCTGCGCTATAGTCTCTCAGCCAGCTCTGTCCCCTATCCCAGGACAGACCCGGCCACCGTTGGATAAGAACGCAATGCAAACGTCATTTAAAAAAAAAAGACTTGACTCACATGAAACCCTTCTTGAAATAACCCTTGAAGGCCGCGGACTCGTATCGCTGCACCTCCCGGTGTTGCACGGCCTTCCCTCCCAGGTGATCGTCCATCTGAATGGTGTAGATTGCAGCCGCCCCCTGCTCATCCTGAGAGGAGTCTTTCCCGATCCAGAAGTGGACGTCATAAGTGAAGAAACTCCCGGTCTTGTGAGTCTGGGGTGGGGGGAAAGACACGGAATCAGCTCCAACTGACGTGGAACTCACTACCACAGGGAGCGGTCGAGGCAAATAGTAGAGATGCATTTAAGGGGCGGCTAGATAAACACATGAGGGAGTCAGGAATAGAAGGACATATTGATGAAGGGTGGATGTGGCTCATGTGGGGCATAAACACCGGCATGGACCAGTTGGGCCGAATGGCCTGTTTGTGCTGTAGACTCGATGCAACTCACCTGGGAGTTTTATTCTTATGAAATCCCCAGCTCCCTCCAACAAAGGGTTGGAAGAACGGCCTTGGGTCGGTACAATCAGATAAATATCTACTAACCCCGCCTCTCCCAAAAGGGGCTGCCTCTTGCTGGACTACAGTTTAAACAGACAACCAGTAACCCTTTGGTTTCTCACCCAAGTGGCTATTATTTGTGTGAACAGCGTGCACAGAGCCTGTGTTGGGTGGCTATTTGACCGTGGGGGCAGCACCCAGCCTGTTCCTGCGGCACAGACAGAGACCTGCCACTTTCCAGCAGAGTGTTATTGTACGGTGCCCGGGAGCAGGAACCTTGGCCATCACCCCTTTCCCATGCATATGTACGAGCAGCAGAGACTTGGATGAACTCAAGTTTACAAAGGGTGGAATGTGCGAGGCCGGCCAGGAGTGCGTTGGAATAGTCGAGACTAGAGCTGACAAAGGAATGGATGAGAGTCTGAATATCTCGTGGCTCAGTGTCACATTTTGTTTGATAACACTCCTGTGAAGCGCCTTGGGTCGTTTCACTACATAAAAAAAGCACTTTATAAATGCAAGTTGTTGTTGATAGAGGTAGGTTTTAAGAAGTGTCTTTAAAGGGGGGGGGGGGTAAGAGAGAAGAAGAGGCAGGGAGGTTTAGGGAGGGAATTCCAGAGTTTACAGCCCAGGCAGCTGAAGGCACGGCCACCAATGGTGGAGCAAAGGAAGTGGGGAGATGCGCAAGAGGCCAGAATTGGAGGAGCACAGAGATCTCAGAGCGTTGTGGGGCTGGAGGAGGTTACAGAGATAGGGAGGGGGGCGAGGGCCATGGGAGGGATTTGAAAACACAAGGATGAGAATTTTAAAAGCGAGGTGTCGCTGGACCAGGAGCCGATGTAGGTCAGCGAGCACAGGGGGTGATGGAGATAGGTGCAGGGATAATTTATCTCCAGAGACGCATCAATCTACTTACTGCGAACAGGATGTAACAATCCCCTTCATAGAAGTTGCCATAGGATCTCTGCGGCACAGGAACCATCAGCATTTTCTGGGGAGAAACAAATATCCGTGCATCACAAAAATAGACCCATTTTGTTTGGCAAATCAGCAACACAGTCTCAAGCCAGTCGGTCACTTCATTGGAATATGGTTCGGGTAACACACAAATCCAGCAAGTGAACCAGAGATAATGCTGCACATTTCTTTTTATTTTTAAAAAAGTGTGAATTTTGCACTAAAGTGAGGGAAGAGTCTAGTGTCAGCATCACGTGCAAGTTAGATACAGAGTAAAGCTCCCTCTACACTGTCCCATCAAACACTCCCAGGGCAGGTACAGCACGGGTTAGATACAGAGTAAAGCTCCCACCCTGTATAACTAGGGCAGGTGGAAATCATCATAGAATGGTTACAGCACAGAAGGAGGCCATTCGGCCTGTCCCGGCTCTCTGCAAGAGCACTTCAGCTAGTCCCCCACCCTTTCCCCATATCCCTGCAAATGTAATTCCTTCAGGTACTTATCCAATTCCCTTTTGAAAGCTGTGATTGAGTCTGCCACTACCACCCTTTCAGGCAGCGCATTCCAGATCCTAACCACTCGCTGCGTAAAAAGTTTCCTCATGTCGCCTTTGGTTCTTCTGCCAATCACCTTGAATCTGTGTCCTCTGGTTCTCGACCCTTCCGCCAGTTTCTCTCTACCTACTCTGTCCAGACCCCTCGATTTTGAACACCTCTATCAAATCTCCTCTCAATCTGCTCTGCTCTAAGGAGAACAACCCCAGCTTCTCCAGACTATCAACGTAACTGAAGTCCCTCATTCCTGGAATCATTCTCGCAAATCTTTTCTGCACCCTCTCTAAGGACTTCACATCCTTCCTAAAGTGCGGCACCCAGAATTGGACACAATACTCCAGTTGAGGCCAAACCAGTGTTTTATAAAGGTTCATCATAACTTCCTTGCTTTTGTACTCAATGCCTCTATTTATGAATCCCAGGATCCCGTATGCTTTTTTAACTACTTTCTCAACCTGCTCTGCCACCTTCAACGATTTGTGCACATATACCCCAGGTCTCTCTGCTCATGCACCCACTTTAGGATTGTACCCTTTAGTTTATATTGCCTCTCATTCTTCCTACCAAAATGTATCACTTCGCACTTTCTGCGTTAAATTTCACCAGCCTGTCTATGTCTTCCTGAAGTCTTTCACTCTCCTCCTCACTGTTCACTATACTTTCAAAATTTGCAGATGACAAAAAACCTGTACACCCAAGTCTAAGTCATTAATACAGATCAAGAAAAGCAGTGGTCCTAGTACCAACCCCTGGGGAATACCACTGTACACCTTCCTCCAGTCCAAAAAACAACCATTTCCACTCAGTACAGGGTACAGTAGTGTAGTGGTTATGTTACTGGACTCGTAACCCAGAGAACACAAGTACAAATCCCACCATGGGCAGTTAAAAAAATCTGGAAATAAACAGCTGATTAGTAAAACTGACCATGAAGCGGTCAGATTGTCTTAATAACCCAACAGGTTCACTAATGTCCTTTAGGGGAAGGAAACCTGCTGTCCTTGCTTGGTCTGGGCCTATGTGACTCCAGTCCCACACCAACGTGGTTGACTCTTTAACCACCGCCCCCCCCACCCCCCCCACCCACACCCGTTTAAGTGGTCTTGCAAGCCCCCTCTCCTTGACCCAGAGAGTGGTGAGAATGTGGAACTCGCTACCACAGGGAGTGGTTGAGGCGAATAACAGAGATGCGTTTAAGGGGAAGCGAGACAAGTACAGTTCAGAGCAACCAGTAAATGCCCAGACCTTGCCAGCGACACCCACATCACAAGAATCAATCTCCCAGCAATTTTGAGCAGAGAAGGAACTTGGTACAGCAGTACTGGCCCAGTGTCACGTGATGGGATTTCACCATTTGCTGTGCACATTCATCACAAGACAGGAAGTGAATGGAATCCTTCTACTTTACCTCGATTCGCCATATTTGAATCCCCGGCGTGGTTTTATTCAAGGTCTTGGTGACGGCAGTCGTCAGGTCTGGCATGGCTCTCAGTGTGGGTTACCTTCAACAACGAGAAAAGGAAGCAAGACATAAGCAATGGAAGCTCTGAGCAATCCCATAATATATGGAGTTAGGCCGCAGATCAGCCATGATCTCACTGAATGGCGGAACAGGCTCGAGCAGCTAAATGGCCTCCTCCTGTTCCTATTATAAAGCCAACATCTTGGCTCCATACTTTAGGAAGGATGTCAAGGCCTTGGAGAGGGTGCAGAGGAGATTTATTAGAATGATTAGGGAAAATGTTTCCAATTTTGGTGGGTGGAGGTTGGGGAGTCCAAAACTAGGGGCCATCAATATAAGATAGTGACAATAAATCCAATAGGGAATTTAGGAGAAACTTCTTTATCCAGAGAGTGGTGAGAATGTGGAACTCGCTACCACAGGGAGCGGTTGAGGCAAATAGCAGAGATGCATTTAAGAGGAAGCTAGATAAACACATGAGGGAGAAAGGAATCGAAGGATATGTTGATGGGTGAGATGAAGAGGGGTGGGAGGAGGCTCGTGTGGAGCATAAACATCGGCATGGACCAGTTGGGCCGAATGGCCTGTTTCTGTGCTGTAGACGTGATGTAATGGTACCAGGGATGAGGGACTTCAGTCATGTGGAAATATTAGCAAAGCTGGGATTGTTCCCAGTGACAGGAGGGTCAGAGGACACAGATTTAAGATAATTGGCAAAAAATCCAGGGGGAGATGAGGAAAAAAAAATGTATGCAGCGAGTTGTTGTGATCTGGAATGCGCTGCCTGAAAGGGCGGTGGAAGCAGATTCAATAGTAACTTTCAAAAGGGAATTGGATAAATATTTGAAGATGAAATTAGCAGGGCTATGGGGAAAGAGCAAGGGGAGAGTGGGACTAATTGGAGAGCTCTTTCAAAGAGCCCGCATAGGCACGATGGGCCGAATAGCCTCCTTCTGTGCTGTAAAATTCTATGATACTTCATTGACTACCCTTTTACCATCTCTCCATTCCACCCGCTAACTCCCAGAGACAATGTGCCTCTACGTTAATGCTGCAGATCAGGCCAATACCAGGAGGGGGGCAAAAGTGTAATGAAACTGATTCCGCTCTCGCGCGCTCTCTCTCGCTCTCTCTCTAAATCAGCTTAAACACCTGGATTAGATCATCCCTTAATCTTCTATACTCGAGGGAATACAAGCCTAGTCTGTGCAACCTGTCCTCATAATTTAACCCTTTTAGCCCCGGTATCATTCTGATGAATCTGCGCTGCCCCCCCCCCCCCCCCAAGGCTGATATACCCTTCCTGAGGTGCGGTCCCCAGAACTGAACGCAGTTACTCCAGATTCTTTTCAATACACTGGATACTGTTGCAAGGGGTGAGCAGTCACCTCTTTACCCTGTTCAAGGCCCACTCCCTTGCTTGACCTAGCAAGAGTCAATGGATTGAAAGGCCTTTTTCCAGTCTGGATTTGCCCTGCATTAGTGCAACCAATAGAACAGCTCAGATCCCTTGTTTACAGCAGCTGGGCAAAGGCCAGGCAGGAGGAACATGCAACATTGCATAAATAGCTTAAAGTGCACAGCAAGAGAGGATATAAAATAGGAACAGGAGCCAATATTTTATAACCATGTTGGAGCCGAGCCTTACAATGGCATTTCGGGGAAACTGGTCATAAAAAAAGGATTAAAATTAGTATAAAGGAGAGCATGGGATGTCATTGACTCCTACTGCACACACCTAGGAGAGAAATATCTTTGATCCCAGTTTGTCCTGAGTTAGCAGATTCCATCAAGTGGAGGCTCTAGAACTGACTGCCACAGCCCGAGGTTTGGGGAAGGGAGGGAGGAGGGGGGGGGGGGGGCGGGGCGGTGGTGGAGGGGGGAGAAGGGGGGTTGGAGCCGGGGGGGGGGGGGGGGGGGGGGGGGGGAGAAGGAAAGAGAAAGCAAAGACTCCACTCCTGCTTTATCCAGGTGACTCCAGCTCAATAGTGCACCTATGAGGCATAGGAACAGGAGGAGGCCACTCAGCCCCTCAAACCCATTCAATTAGATCTCCGTTGATCCATACCTCAACTCCCATTTACCCTACCTTTGCTCCATATCCCTCAATATCCTTACCCAAAAAAAAAATCTATCACTCTCAACCATGAATGACACCCCAGCCTTTTTGGGGGAGAGAGTTCCAGATTTCCACTCCCCTTTGTGTGAAGAAGTGCTTCCTGACATCACCCCTGAACAGCCTGGCTCTAAATTTAAGGTTATGCCCCCTTGTTCTGGACTCCCCCACCAGAGGAGATAGTTTCTCTCTCTCTACCCTGTTCATTTCCTGCAGACAGGGAATAACCATTCCTGCAGGGCTAAACCAAACAAGACTGAAGGCCACTTAAGAGTCCATTGGCCAAAGGGATCACTGATACAGGAACTAATGGGAGGGGGGTTCAAACTAGGGGCCCACCCCACCCCAGTTTAAAAACTTAGGGGGAAAATTGGGTCGCGCCCCATTTGGGGCTCTAACTTCGTTGGCTAGCGCCCCAAAAAAGTTCGCGCCCCCACAGCCAAAATTGCATTGTAGCACCCAAAGCAGGAGGCGGGGTGCTACTGGAAGCGCTCCCCCTCCCTCTTAGGGCGCAGCAGCTCAATATCGCGGCTCTACGTGCCGCAGTGCCAGCATGTAGCGCCGCGGTACTGCAGGACACCCTCCCCTGATTAAAGGGGAGGGGCCTTGCACAGCACAAACCAGGGCCCTGCTGGGCCACCAGGGAGCGGAGTGCCGGCATAAGAGCCTGGCAGTCGAGGAGTGCCAGGCTGCCCAATCGCGGCCAGCACCCCGTAGGAAGAGGGCAGAGGGGCAAGTGCTGGCAGGCAGCCAGCAAAAAAAAAGAGGGCCGCCCGGCACCGCCCCTTTAAGTATCGCCGCCCCAGCCGCACGTACGCCCCCCGACCCTGTTGGACATAGCGTCCAGCGGTACGTCGGGGGCGCGGCCAAGGTTTGCGGCCGGGGCGCTGCGCATGGCAATGACGTAATTGCCAGAGGCGCAGCGCCATGGGACGCTAACCTCCCGTTGAATTTCGCAGGAGACGTTAGCGGCGCCACGCCTGGGCGCTACTTGCTTTGTGCCCCATCGGGAGGTGCAAAGCAACTGAATTTTGCCCCCGTAGACTCCAACCACTGGACCACACAATCCCATGTTAGGAGATAAAAAGTACAGCTGGATACAATTACAACATACAAAGACACGCCCTCAAAATATCTCACTCACTCACTCACTCACTCACTCACTCAAACTGCTGTCATTCCTGAGGCAGCCCATCAGCCTCCATTATCAGATGTTACCAACACACTCAAGGAATTCTTTTAACTTTGATTCAAATAAACAAATAGTTGGACTTTTAAGAGGCTCAGGTAGATACAAAGAAAGAAAGATTTGCATTCCTTTAGCACCTTTCACCACCTCAGGACGTCCCAAAACGCTTTACAGCCGATGAAGCACTTTTTGAAGTGTAGTCACTGTTGTAATGTAGGAAACGCGGCAGTCAGCGATTTTCCGATTTCAAATATCTCTAGTCCATTTTTACCCTTCCCAGTCCTAACCATCTTTCGGTTGAGACTTTAAACTGAGGTGAGCCACAGCATTATCTGAAGAGGAGCAGGGGAGTTCTCCCCAGTGTCCTGGCCAATATTTAGCCCTCAACCTACAACATCCTATTAAAACAGATGATCTGGTCATTATCATTAGTTATGGGAGCTTGCTGTGTGCACAAATTGGCTGCCACTTGCCCCAAGTATCTACCCTTGGCTGACTCACCACCTACATGCTGCCCCTTAGTGACATCGTCCACAGTATGCAGACAACACCCAGGTCTACCATCTCTTTCTCGCTCGACCAGAGGCGGTTTTGCTTCATACAGATGCTAGGAAGTCAAGGTCTGATTGCAGAGTTATGGTCCCAACCCAACCCTGGAGCAAAGCAGACCAAAGACACCAAAAAAAAGGAGTCAACGTCACTTCAGGTCAGACTCCAACTGCAGGATTTATTTACAGCGCCTTGGCATCAGTGCACAGCAGAGACTCTACAACTGGTACAAACATGGGAGGCAAAATAAAAAGGGACAGATTATCAAGTCAAGCTGGGACTGATTACCAGGAAGATTCTAACTCCCATCAGACAATCTCCTCACAGAATCTCTCTTTCCCCCTTTCAAACTGGAGCAGAGTTGTTGTTTATTTCCAGCATCTTTTATTTATAAAGTTACAAAACCTTTCTTTTCAAAGGCAGCCCACACCCTAGAGAGAGAGAGAGAGAGATAGTCTTACCTTCGAACCGGCAGCCTGTCGGGAAAGAGAAATTGAGAATTCCGACTTTACAATGTGGATGAACTTCGCACTTCGAGCTTGTGTAAACTCTCCACAGATTACCTGCCCAACTAATCACACTGGCAGCAGTGTCTGACACTTGGCTTTTTAATCATAGGCGAGCAAAAGCCACCAAACCCCCTCAATTACTCACCCTGTCTAATTAGAGAGAGGGGTGGGGGGAAACTATACCGAGGAAATCAGGTTAAATATTTGTTGGGTGGGTCTGATGGTAATTGGTAGACTGTTAGCAACTGGCTACTCAATTAATATAAATGAAATCAGTTGAGTTTCTGATTGCAGGGCTTGTGCCTGTTAAAGGAGACCAGCAGCCTTGTCCCAGTGGGTAGTGACAGACAGACCGTGTGTCTCCTGCATTGTCCTCCCACCTTCATCATAGAGAGAGAAAGAAAGACTTGCATTTCTATAGCGCCTTTCACGACCACAGGATGTCCCAAAGCGCTTTACAGCCAAAGAAGCACTTTTTGAAGTGTAGTCGCTGTTGTAATGTAGGAAACACAGCAGCCAATTTGCGCACAGCAAGCTCCCACAAACAGCAATGTAATAAATGACCAGATAATCTGTTTTTGTTATGTTGGTTGAGGGATGAATATTGGCCAGGACACTGGGGATAACTCCCCCTGCTCTTCTTCGAAATAGTGCCGTGGGATCTTTTACGCCCACCTGAGAGAGCAGACGGGCCCTCAGTTTAACATCTCATCCGAAAGACGGCACCTCCGACAGTGCAGCACTCCCTCAGCACCGCACTGGAGTGTTGGCCAAATTTTTGTGCTCAAGTCTCTGGAGTGGGAGAGAGAGAGAGAGAGAGAAAGTTCCTTAATAAAGTCAGCTAAGGTTGGCTTGTATTCCCTTGAGTTTAGACAGTTGAGGGGTGATCTGATTGAGGTGATTAAAATGTTAAAAGGATTCGATAGGGTAGATATTTCTCCTGGTGGGGGGAGTCCAGAACAAGGGAACACAATCTTAAAATTAGAGCCAGGCCGTTCAGGGGTGATGTCAGGAAGCATTTCTTCACACAAAGGGTAGTGGAAATCTGGAACTCTCTCCCCCAAAAGGCTGTGGATGCTGGGGTCAATTGGAGCTTCCAAGACTGAGATCGATAGATTATCAAAGGATATGGAGCTAAGGCAGGAAAATGGGGTTGAGATACAGATCAGCCGTGATCTGATTGAATGGCAGAACAGGCTCGAGGGGCTGAATGGTCTCCTCCTGTTCCTAATGTTGCTGTATTGGATAAAATGATGGCAGCCTTATTGGATAAGATCATTTTTATAATCTGAGCAATTTCACGCTACACCAAAACCTTGGAATTGTTTTCCCCATTTCAGGTTGAAGCTGTAAAAGTGTCCTGGCAGAAAGAACTAGTGATGCAGTGAAATATCCTGCCTCCCATTGTGCCTGCCCAGGCCTGAGCAAGACTCTGATTCCCCCGGACACCCACCCCCCACTTCCCCCTCACTCCCTCCCACTCCCCCACTCTACCCCTCCCCCACTTCCCCGCATCCCTCCCATGCCCCCGCACTCCCCCACTTCCTCTCCCTCTCCTCCCACTTTCTCCCCCCCTCCCCCTCTCCCCTCCTCCCCCCACTCTCCCCCCACTCCCCCTCTCCGCCGCTCTTTCGCCAGCCGGTGGCGGGTCCCGCGACTGCCGCCATATTCCTCTCCCCCTTCTTATTGCCGGTTACTGGCAGCGCCCTGGAAAAAAAAATGGCGGCGTGGTGATGTCAATCAGCGTGTAACACTGACTTAACGTCACCAAGGCGAACTTCGACCCTAGCGCTGAATTCAGCGCTGCGACCTAAGCACGCCAGGTTAACTCAGCGTGTAAGCAGGCTTACAGTGGCGACGTCTGCATCTCTTAAAGGGACACACACATCATTCAGGTAAGTTTGAATTTAAGGGTTTGGACTGTTTTTAAAATGTTTTTATTGAAGTGGTGGCTTGCTGCAATAGATGTGAAAAGTTTTTAAGTGTGTAGGGAGTGCTGCTGAACGCTTGCAAGGGCTTGGATGGTAAATGAAGGCCTTTGAGAAGACAGAACATGCTGCGAATATTCAGCAGGTCACGCAACATCCGTGGAGAGAGAAACAGAGTTCACGTCTCAGGTCAACATGCTGCCTGACCAACTGAGTATTTCCAGCGTTTTGTGCTGTCATTTCACATTTACAGCATCCGCTTGCAGAGGGAAGAGGAAGATGCAGAAGAGGAGAAATCAGACGGAAGGATACATCCCAGACAGCCACTTTGTGGCCGGGATATCCGGGATGGAATCATCCGCCTGCGGTCCCACTGGCTCGGCAGGCTGCATTTCTTGGGTGTGTGAAATGAGGAAAGCACAAGGCTGGAGTTGTGCTGACGGCAGGGCGGGAAAGCAAGAGGTGCATGCTAGAAGGAGGATAACGTACGAGGATACCAGCATCTTGTATCCTTTATGCCCCGCTGCTGGCCAAGGGCTCAGCCATGCCCCTGCCAAGAATGGCCTGCACCGTCTCCTCCAAGGGGGTGAGGTGAGGTGAGGCTAGGAGTGGGAGATGTGCCTCATCATTGGTGCAGATTGTTGGTAGGTGAGTGATTGGGGGTCGTGCATTGAGCAGTGTGTGAGGTTAGTGGTGCAATTGGTAGGAGACGGCTTTTGAAGATGCATTCACTGACCTTGACCAGTGGTCTGAGATCATGAAGCACTGGAGCCAGGTGGTGGGGGCGACACTGCTGGCAGTGACAGCCTTAGTGATGTGGTCCCACATCGTTCTTTCTGGAGGGCCTCCTGGCCCCTGTGGGTAGAGGGCTGCTCTTGCAGTGGTGACCCCCTGCACTAAGCTGGAGTGCTGCGTGTGAGACCCTCGGTGCCCCTTCCCTGGCTTGCTGAGTCATTTGTGTTAGTGCTGAGGCAGTTTTCCCATTTGTTGAGGTTAGGAAGGTAGTTCAGCTTTAACAGCTGAATATTCACATTTGGAACTTCTTTTAAATGTTGAATATTTTTTATAAGGCAGAAAGGGCTGAAAAATGTATTGATTCACTGCATTTTATTTTGCATTGCTTCAGTGTGCGTGGCCCCTTTAATTCTCAGACCTCTTCATTGCCCACAATTCCCTGCGAGCTCCACAGCTTCGCTCCCATTGGCTGTGAGAAGCTGCAACACTGGACCTGGACAGGAACTTCGTCCCGGATCCCTACAGCAACGCCACCAGGACGGCATTGCATGGAAGGTGAGCGCTGCGTCACCTATCGCCATGTCTCCCCCACCCCCCAGACCAATTTCCCTCAGTTAGCATCACGGACATTTCCAGCGGCCGGTAACTGCAGTTGCCTGTGACACCGGCAGCTTTGCTGGCAAACACGGACTTTTCCCCCATAGAATCCTACAGCACAGAAGGAGGCCATTCGGCCCATTGTGCCTGTGCCGGCTCTTTGAAAGAGCTCTCCAATTAGTCCCACTCCCCTCTGCTCTCTCCCCAGAGACCTACAAATTTTTCCCTTCAACTATTTATCCAATTCCCTTTTGAAAGTTACTATTGAATCTGCTTCCACCGCCCTTTCAGGCAGCGCATTCCAGATCACACCAACTCGCTGCATAAAATAATGTTTCCTCATGTCATCTCTGGTTCTTTTGCCAATCACCTTCAATCTGTGTCCTCTGGTTACCAACCCTTCTACCACTGGAAACAGTTTCTCCTTATTTACTCTATCAAAACCCTTCATGATTTTGAACACCTATATTAAATCTCCCCTTAACTGTCCCTGCTCTAAGGAGAACAATCCCAGCTTCTCCAGTCTCTCCACATAACTGAAGTAACTCTGATGGTGAGACTCCCCCTTTAATGGTCTCTGCTGGTGAGACTCTCCCTTTAATGGTCTCTGCTGGTGAGACTCTCCCTTTAATGGTCTCTGCTGGTGAGACTCTCCCTTTCATGGTCTCTGACGGTGAGACTCGCCCTTTAATGGTCTCTGATGGTGAGACTCGCCCTTTAATGGTCTCTGATGGTGAGCCCCCCCCTTTAATGGGCTCTGATGGTTAGACTCGCCCTTTAATGGGCGCTGATGGAAAGGCACTCTCTTTAAACAGCAGATTAACAGCTCTGGTCCTCTCCAGTTACACAGAGACACCTGCTCATTGTTTCCCTGAATAGCTAAAATCCAGATTACTGTAACCACGGTAACTGTGGCATTCTTCAACCTGATCTCAGATGACCCTGTTGGTGTTAAAGGGGACAGCATCTCCCAGTTACTGGGGACTTGGCCTGGAGGGTGTTGCATGGGGCTGTCCCGTGCAATAAGTTTTTAAGTAGGTTCTCGGACTCCCGGGCCGCCTGCATCTTCAGTGGCCTGGTGGAGTCCGTGTTCCATGTATATGTGGCGTGTGAGAGGTTGTGGCCCCTCTTCCACTATTTGAAGGGGCTGATCCTCAATGTTTGGCTGCACTTCAGTCCCCGCTCCTGATCTTTGATCTTTGGTCACGTGGTGGTTTGGGGGGGGTGGTGGGAGCGGGCAGGTCGGGGGATCTCCTCATGGGACTGCTCCTGGGGCCTGGCCAAGGTGACCATTCACCGGTCCAGGCAGCGGGTGGTCGGGGGGGGGTCGTTCGACCCGACTGCCTGCCTCTCTTCCGCGGCTACTTTCGCACCCGGGTGGCCCTGGAGATGGAGCACGCGGTGTCCGCCGGCACGCTCGAGGCCTTCCGCCACTGGTGGGCACCGCAGGGACTGGAGTGCACCATCACCCCGGAAAATAGAATTTTGATTTAATTTGTTAAGTTTCCATTAATTTTGGTTGAAGTTATAGTTTTTATTGGTTGTGCCCCTTTAAGAAGGGGGCACATGCTACCTCCTAATTGGTGTTGGCAATTGCCGTCCATCACTGCAGTTAAACAACAGTCAGCATCTCGCAGAGAGACTCAAAGAATGGCCTTGCGTCAACAAGGGGGCAATGATGTTATCACCGCGCTGAACCCAGCTGGCATGGAAAAGATTTAAACTTTAATAACAACAACAACTTGTATTTATATAGCGCCTTTAACATAGTAAAACGTCCCAAGGTGCTTCACGGGAGCGATTATCAAACAAAATTTGACACCGAGCC
This sequence comes from Squalus acanthias, assembly GCA_030390025.1. Lineage (NCBI taxonomy): Eukaryota > Metazoa > Chordata > Chondrichthyes > Squaliformes > Squalidae > Squalus > Squalus acanthias. Next base: position 80,357,869 of record CM059427.1, read on the forward strand.
ACATAAGTTATTAGGACCGGTGACCAAAGGCTTGGTCAAAGAGGTAGGTTTTAAGGAGCATCTTAAAGGAGGAGCGAGAGGTTTCGGGAGGGAATTCCAGAGCTTAGGGCCTAGACAGCTGAAGGCACGGCCGCCAATGGTGAAGCGATTAAAACCAGAGATGCTCAAGAGGCCAGAATTGAAGGAGCGCAGATATCTCGGGGGTTGTGGGGCTGGGGGAGATTACAGAGATAGAAACATGGAAAGATAGAAAAATAGGAGCAGGAGTAGGCCATTCGGCCCTTCGAGCCTGCTCCACCATTCAATATGATCATGGCTGATCCTCTATCTCAATACCATATTCCCGCTCCCGATAGGGAGGGGCAAGGCCATGGAGGGATTTGAAAACAAGGAAGAGAATTTTAAAATTGTGGCAATTTATGAATAAATAAATAACAATTTAATAATGAATTGATAAATGACCAATAAACGGTGTTGACGGGGGTTCAGTGTCACCGTGGAAACAAAGATGGTGGCACCTCAGTCTGACTCCTTGGGGCTAGTCCTGGTGTGTTGTCAGCCGTGGCTCAGTGGGCATTGCTCTCACCTCTCAGACAGAAGGTCGTGAGTTCAAGCTCCACTCCAGAGACTTGAGCCCATAATCTAGGCCGACACTCCCAGTGCAGTTCCGAGGGAGTGCTGCACTGTCGGAAGTGCCGTCTTTCAGATGAGTCGTTAAACCGAGGCCGTGTCTTCCCTCTCGGGTGGGTGTAAAAGATCCCAAGGCACTATTTCAAAGAAGAGCAGGAGAACTCTCCCCGGTGTCCTGGGGCCAATATTTATCCCTTAACCATCGTTACTAAAAAACAGATGATGTGGTCATTATCACATTGCTGTTTGTGGGAGCTTGCTGTGCGCAAATTAGCTGCCGCGTTTCCTACATTACAACAGTGACTACACTTCAAAAGTACTTCATTGGTTGTAAAGCGTGTGGGGCGTCCCGGGGTTGTGAAAGGTGTTATATCGATGCAAGTCTGTCTTTCTTTTGCATTGACTGCCCAGAAAATATCAGATATGTTGGCTCCAACGTTTGTAGTCTAAATGTTTTCAAAATGAACACCAAAAGACTGCTTACCCGCCCCCCCCCATCACCGCACCCCCACCCCACCCCCACCATGTAAGTGTGCGAGCGGCCAGGAGATCAGTTGTGTATTTCTGGGAAGTGCGGATATCTGGCTGAGAAACCTCTAGACTCTGATATAGAAAGAAACCTTTGGACACCTGTCAGCAGCTCCATAGCGACGCCCTTTGGCAATTCGCCAGGGGGGTTCCAGGATTCTTTGGAGATCTTAACAAACTGGCCATTTCAATATTAGTCACATAGTTAATACTAACCAATACAAATAAACTAACACTAAATAACACTAATAAATTAACAAACTAACAATAACAAGCTAACAGTAGCATTAACAAACTTAAAAATACTAACACTAGCGGTAACTTTACCAAACATTAACAAACTAACAGCAATGCTAGTCAACACTAGAAAATGAACAGAAATTCAGCTAATACTGTTGGAGGTGAACCTGTGGAATTCTCTACCACAGAAGGCAGTTGAGGCCAATTCATTAAATATATTCAAGAAGGAGATAGATATATTTCTTAAGGCTAAAGGGATCAAGGGATATGGGGAGAAAGCAGGGACAGGGTACTGAATTTGGATGATCAGCCATGATCTCATTAAATGGCGGAGCAGGCTCGAGGGGCCGAATGGCCTACTCCTGCTCCTATCTTCTATGCTTCTATGCTTTCAGATGAGACGTTAAACCGAGGCCCCGTCTGCTCTCAAGTGGGTGTAAAAGATCCCATGGCCACTATTTCGAAGAAGAGCAGGGGAGATTTCCCCGGAGTCCTGGGCCAATATTTATCCTTCAACCAACATCACTAAAACAGATGATCTGGTCATTATCACATTGCTGTTTGTGGGAGCTTGCTGTGTGCAAATTGGCTGCCACGTTTCCTACATTACAGCAGTGACTACACTTCAAAAATTACTTCATTGGCTGTTAAGCGTTTTGGGACATCCTGAGGTCATGAAAGGCGTTATAGAAATGCAAGTTCTTTGAACATCGCCTTTTGACTGTCAAAATAAATAAAGAAAGACTTGCATTTCTACAGCGCCTTTCACGACCTCAGGATGTCCCACTGCGCTTTACAGCCGATGAAGCACAGTCACTGTTGTAATGTAGGAAATATTGGCCCCAGGACACCGGGGAGAACTCCCCTGCTCTTCTTCGAAATAGTGGCCGTGGGATCTTTAACGTCCACCTGAGAGCAGACAGGGCCTCGGTTTAACGTCTCATCCGAATGACGGCACCTCCGACAGTGCAGCGCTCCCTCAGTACTGGTACTGTCAGCCTAGGTTTTGTGCTCGAGTCTCTGGAGTGGGACTTGAACCCACGACCTTCTGACTCAGAGGTGCGAGTGTGCTGCCCAATGAGCCACGGCTGACACCGAGAGGAAGACAATGGTTGGGCTCAGTGCCAGGGTCAGGGGCTGGTCCAGTCCATTAACCAGCTGGGCTTGTTCTGACCTGCAGCTCAGAATTTCCAAACAATTGGTTAATCCTTCGTCAATAGCAATTAGCCTCTAGTTGACTCCTATAGGGACAGGGATTGGACTACTTGATCCTAAAGGGACAGCTTACAAACCAGGATGCCTTAGCAATGGAATAATACATTGTAGGTAAGGGAGTGGATTGCTACTGTCATTGTAAAACAGTGCATCACCAATCTACAGTGGGCAACGCCATAGATAATCAGCTGGTGCATAGATAATATGACATACAGTTGGTGCACCACTCCCACTATGAAAATAAATGAGGGAATTAAGCAACGCTACTCTTGGGAGGGAGAGATTAGGCATGGCAGGTAGAAATAGATAGAAGAGCATTATATCACCTACTCCTCACACTACCCCGCCCCCCCACCCCCATGCCTTCCCTTCCTGCTAACTCGCACCAAAATCCAAAGTCCCGTTCACCCATCACCCCTGTGCTCGCTGACCTACATTGGCTCCCAGTTAAGCAGTGGCTCGACTTTAAAATTCTCATCCTTGTTTTCAAGTCCCTCCCTATCTCTGTAACCTGCTCGAGTCCTACAATCCTCCGCGATCTCTGCGTTCTGGCCTCTTGAGCATCCCCTATTGCCATCGCTCTAACATTGGCAGCCGTGCCTTCAGCTGCCTGGGCCCTAAGCTCTGGAATTCCCTCCTTAAACCTCTCCGCCTCTCTCTCCTCCTTTACAACGCTGCTTAAAACCTACCTTTTTGACCTTTGCTTTTGGTCACCTGTTCTAATATCTCTTTATGTGGAATAAAGTTCCTGAGAAGTGCCTTGGGACGTTTTACTACGTTAAAGGTGCTATATAAATACAAGTTGTTGTTGTTGTTGCTACAATCTACCAGCTTTCAAAACCCACGCTCGGTGTCATCTAGCCAGAACGAGGGAACGTGGCCTCAGGGGCAAGATGAAGTCATCTTGGGCTAAATTACTTCACACACAGGGTGATGCATGTGTGGATCCCACTGACCAGGGATGTGGTAGAGGTGGGTAGTGACAGCGAATTCAAGAGAGAATTGGATAGATATATGGCAGAGAATGGGATTGAGGGGGGCCATGAGAGTATAGATCTTTGGGACTGACCACGTGATTCCGATGACCTCCTCTGGACCCGTACGTTCCGATGTATCTCCAAATATAACCTGACCTTTGCTCCTAGCCTATTCAACGTTGCTAGTGTCCTGTACTGTGGGAGGGCAGTCGCGAGTGACTCAGCTTAGGTGTCAGCCTTGGCTCACTGTTGGCACTCTTGCCTCTGAGTCAGTCAGGCCACATTGGTCAGATGAAAGTTTCTTCCTGCTGGCAGTAAGGGACCTACATGAGATGATTTTGGGAAGTTTCAGTTGAGTTCCTAGTGAGCAAGGGCCCAGAGCAATAATGGGCATCCACCTGACCTGCCAAAGAACATAAGAACATAAGACGTAGGAGCAGGAGTAGGTTATTTGGCTCCTCGAGCCTGCTCCGCCATTCAATAAGATCATGGCTGATCTGATCTTGGCCTCAACTCCACTTCCCTGCCCGCTCCCCATAACCCTTGACTCCCTTATTGTTCAAAAATCTGTCTATCTCCACCTTAAATATATTCAATGACTCAGCCTCCACAGCTCTCTGGGGAAGAGAATTCCAAAGATTCACGACCCGCTGAGAGAAGAAATTCCTCCTCATTTCCGAATTAAAAGGGTGCCCCCTTATTCTGAAATTATGCCCCCTAGTTCTAGATTCCCCCACGAGGGGAAACATCCTCTCTACATCTACCCTGTCAAGCCCCTTCAGAATCTTATATGTTTCAATAAGATCACCTTTCATTCTTCTAAACTCCAATGAGTATAGGCCCAACTGAAGGGATAATTACTAGTCCTAGCCCTTTTCGGGCTACCCCAGATCAGATGTATTCCCCAGACGTTCACCTTCAACTAAAGTTAGAGGTAGCCGAATCCTAGAGACGCTTAATTGGGTCTAAAGGTCTGGACCATCTCTCCCTAAAGGAAAGGAACAACTTGAAGATGTTACCGTCCTCCAGATAGCACTTTTAATAAGTTTAACTAGACTGTAACCTTCCGGATATTATGAGGGTCCGGAAAATTCCCCCAGAATTCTGCAACTCCTCACCAAAGAGTGTACAGAGATTGAGTTTGCGAGTTTGATACAGAAATACTATGTGAGACAATTCTAAAAATATATATATTTATTAAAGAACTGACATGCAGCTAACAGCTGGTGATTCAATCGCAACTTTAACAGTTCAAAATACAAATAGCTTACATTTCTTATCAGAGATCCTTATTCTCAAATCTTAACTTCGTTACATTTCCACACTTCGTACTTATTTATAATCCAGGATATCCACCAAAATCAAATAAAAGTACCTTTTGATCCCTGAGACTCAAAGAGTTGAAAACTTACAGAGCTTGCCTCTGAAGTTGAGAATTGCTTGCCCCTTCCAGCGACTTCTGACTTCCTATCTGAAAGTTCCATATTTTATACTCTTTTTGCAGTGGCATATCCTTTGAAGTTTTCTGCTGATGTAAGCTAATTATCTCTAGTCATTCTTTCTGTTGACTTCTTTCTAATCTTACTGTCAGTTCAGCTGCTGCATGTATAATTATATCTGCTGTGTAGGTGTTACAAAACTTATCATGAAAAATGGTTATAACAGATTTATCTATTTGATGCCATTCTTACGAAGGTCTTCCATTGAATTCTTAAATCACTTTAAGTGGTTGAAAGCAGACTTCTGTCTCCGTGTGTTCCAAGTTCAACACATAAACAATGTGATTGCTTGGTGCATCTATTGATGTCATATTTACAAAGTCTTTTGTTTGTATCTTTTACAACATGTAAATTTAAACCCACTTCAACCGAGTACATAATTGTTTTCCTAGCTACTTCAATTGGTTGTATTACAAACATTTGTTTCCTGTCTTCCATTTGTTTCCTGTCTTTCATTTGATGTTACTTTTACAAAGACACATGGTTTTTTAATATTCTGTGTTTCTGTTCGAAGTGTTAGTTTTTAACACTTTAAACTAGGTATAGCTATTGTGTTGGTTCCAAACTGCAGACTTCTTGGAAGCAACTCTTTGCTTCTTCAATCAGGCCATTGTTTTAGTGTCAACAACCAATTCCTATTTCAAAAGCGGGTATGGTTTTTACAGCTTTGTGTTAACGACATATCTTATCTCAGAAGCCTGTATTTACAGCTTTGTGTCATTGAGGCTTTTAGATTTTTAAACCCAGTTTGTCATATTTTAATAAAGTCAGAATTCTGTTCATAGGATGGTGTATTTTTCTGAGTAGGTATGGCTCATTCCTTTACACAAGCTGCTCAATCTTTCTTCATAAGACAGCCCCTTCATCTCCGGAATCAACCTCGTGAACCTTCTCTGAACTGTCTCCAATGCAAGTATATCCTTCCTTAAATAAGGAGACCAAAACTGTACGCAGTACTCCAGGTGTGGTCTCACCAACGCCCTGTACAGTTGTAACAGGACTTCCCTAGCATTGAGCAACTCACTCCAAAAGGCAACAGGAGGCTTAGTGTTGGACATGGAAAAATGTCACGCTGAGGAGGTAGGAGGACTATTGTGGGACTGAAACTTCTAACTGGGACAGTGTAGAGGGAGCTTTACTCTGTATCTAACCCGTGCTGTATCTGCCCTGGGAGTGTTTGATGGAACAGTGTAGAGGGAGCTTTACTCTGTATCTAACCCGTGCTGTACCTGTCCTGGGAGTGTTTGATGGGACAGTGTAGAGGGAGCTTTACTTTGTATCTAACCCCGTGCTGTACCTGCCCTGGGAATGTTTGATGGGACAGTGTAGAGGGAGCTTTACTTTGTATCTAACCCCGTGCTGTACCTGCCCTGGGAATGTTTGATGGGACAGTGTAGAGGGAGCTTTACTCTGTATCTAACCCGTGCTGTACCTGCCCTGGGAGTGTTTGATGGGACAGTGTAGAGGGAGCTTTACTCTGTATCTAACCTGTGCTGTACCTGCCCTGGGAGTGTTTGATGGGACAGTGTTGTAGGGGGTGGTGTGGTAGGGGTCAGCCTCACCTCTGACTCAGTGAGCGGTTCGAATCGCTCCCATGCCCCTGGTTCTAGACCTTGGACTTATTTGGGGGTTGTGAACAAAGATGTAGTAGACAACAGGTTTGGATGAAAGAGTTTTGACTTTTATTAAAACAAAAGGTAACAAACTTAAAACACACTTATAAAGGTGGGGAACACTTCGGTACAAGCGAGGGAAATAACATTAGAAGAATACTTCTCCCCTCCCAATCCCACTTCACTAGCTAGGTTGGACTCTGGAGAACCAGGGATAATGCTCACCAAACAAATCCTTGACAGTTTAGAGTTAGGGTTTAGAGTCTTTTGAGTAAGAGGTTTCGTGAGGCCCTTGTTGCCACGAGGTGTCCGATGGTCACTGAGGCAGTCGCTCTGGTTTCTTCTTGCGTGTCGGTCTGCTTGTGAAGCTGTTGGCCTTCTTTGTTGAACTTCTTGCTGTAACTCTGCCTCTGTTTAAACTGTCTTCTTCCGAGCTGTGGAACTGCCTTCTTGCAGAACTGTGGAAACTGCCTTCTGCCTGCTTCTGTAACTGCAGCCCTGACTTCGGTTCAATACAGGCTTTGAATTGTGTTGAACTTGAACTCCCTTCTTACTGAACTGTCATAACTGCTTGATGGGCCTTCAATTATACTAAATTGAAGTGGCCTTGTCAAAACCAAATCAAATCCTGGTCATTGTAAGACCTCGTTAACAGTAACGACTTTACTAAGTGTCAAATGGCTTGCGTCCTGTCGATCTGTTCGGTTGATTACAGGTGATTGGTTTCGTGTTTTGGGTTTCTAGGCTGGACTCGGGTTTTTCTATAGAATGTTCCTGAGCGATTTGAATTATGCATGATTTTGATGGGTCTGCGATAGGTTTTAATGAGGCCTGTGTTTTGGGTGGGGCTACCTTCTCCCAGGGCCTATTGTCCAAATGTTAATGCTTGCTGGGGCTTGAGTGAGGTTATCCCGATTCCCCAGACAATGCAATCCCTTACAGGTCCAGACATGTCTTTTTAAAATGCTAAAACTTGGTTTTTGGTCTTAAATTCCTTATGTTAGGCCCAAATGCATTTTTATCACTCTGGGGTAGTTCCAAAGTCCTTTTTCCTTAGGTTTTGGGGATCTGCAAATTTTGGAAACCTTACAGTGTAGAGGGAGCTTTACTCTGTATCTAACCCCGTGCTGTACCTGCCCTGGGAGTGTTTGATGGGGACAGTGTAGAGGGAGCTTTACTCTGTATCTAACCCATGCTGTACCTGCCCTGGGAGTGTTTGATGGGACAGTGTAGAGGGAGCTTTACTCTGTATCTAACCCATGCTGTACCTGCCCTGGGAGTGTTTGATGGGACAGTGCAGTGGGAGCTTTACTCTGTATCTAACCTGTGCTGTCCCTGCCCTGGGAGTGTTTGATGGGGACAGTGTAGAGGGAGCTTTACTCTCTGTCTAACCCGTGCTGTACCTGCCCTGGGAGTGTTTGATGGGACAGTGTAGAGGGAACTTTACTCTGTATCTAACCTGTGCTGTTCCTGCCCTGGGAGTGTTTGACGGGACAGTGTAGAGGGAGCTTTACTCTGTATCTAACCCGTGCTGTACCTGCCCTGGGAGTGTTTGATGGCGCAGTGTAGCGGGAGGTTTACTCTGTATCTAACCTGTGCTGTACCTGCCCTGGGAGTGTTTGATGGGTCAGTGTAGAGGGAGCTTTACTCTGTATCTAACCCATGCTGTACCTGCCCTGGGAGTGTTTGATGGGACAGTGTAGAGGGAGCTTTACTCTGTATCTAACCCGTGCTGTACCTGCCCTGGGAGTGTTTGATGGGACAGTGTAGAGTGAACAGTGTAGAGGGAGCCCAGGGTCTGTGTTATCAATGAGTTTGTGTCCATTTAACACTTGGGACAGAATCACTGATAGCAGCAGTGAGATAGAGGTATGCCGAGTTAGCAGGTTGTTTTATATTTTTATAGTTGGTGTAGGATGATTATACGAGGTGTATAACTATCTGGGCAGAATTATCAAACTCTCAATATCACAGTGACACCATGAATTATTGAGCAGAGGTCAAAGTTCATCTCAGAATGAGCTGAATCTGACCCAACTGGTTACAGTTTGTCAAAAACTAAATTCTGATTAAAATTTTTCGTGCAAGCAATGTTGTTATACAAAACTAGATGAATATAATGGCTTTGGAGAGCGGGATTGGACCACGTGGCTTCTGAAGGAGGAACTCCGATATAGACTTGAGGGGCCAAATGGCCTAATTCTCTGCTGGAACATTGCATGATTCTACGACATCTCAATCCTTGGTCTGCACTGAGCAGACTAATCTCACTCGGGGAATTGTTTGGGTGCTACACTTTTAGATGTCAGCCGTGGCTCAGTGGGTAGCGCTCTCGCCTCTGAGTCAGAAGGTCGTGGGTCCACCCCCACTCCAGAGACTTGAGCACAAGAAGCTAGGCTGATACTCCTCAGTGCAGTGCTGAGGGAGCCCTGCACTGTCCAAGGAGCTACAGGTTAACGATCTGAAGCAGAAACCCTGGCCAATTTATCTCTCCTCTAAACAGCACCGTGAGAATGACCAGATGATCTGTTTTTTAGTGATGTTGGTTGAGGGATAAATATTGACCTAGTACACTGAGGAGAACTCCCCTGCTCTTCTTTGAAATAGTGGCCGTGGGATCTTTCACATCTACCTAAGAGGACAGACGGGGCCCCGGTTTAACGTCTCATCCGAAAGACGGCACCTCCAACAGTGCCGCACTCCCTCAGATATGCACTGGGAGTTTCAGCCTGGATTTTTGTGCTCAAGTCTCTGGAGCGGGACTTGAACCCACAACCTTCTGACTCAGAGGCGAGGGTGCTACCCACTGAGCCACGGCTGCAACCAGTCAGTTGGTGGGTAAGGGTATCAAGAGATATGAAGGTAAAGGTGGGTAAATGGAATTGAGGTACAGATCAGCCACAATCTGATTGAATGGCGGAGCAGGCTCGAAAGAGGCTGAATGGCCTACCTCCTGTTCTTCATGCTAATAAACTTGAGGCATCTAGATGCTCCACTGTGCAGTAATACAATAAAAACATCTAAAAATATCACTTGGAATTTTGCCAGCTAATCATCTTCATAAACACTGAGCTGATTTACAGCCTGCTGACCCAGATAGTTCTGCTGGGATCAGGACTTTACAAACCGAAGGTAATCAAACAATCGATTGGCAAATCCTCGTCCCACCCTAGGGTTGCCAGCCCTCCAGGATTGGCCAGGAGTCTCCAGGAATTAAAGATTAATCTTCAGGACAAAATCTAGAGAAAAATCATAGGGGGGCAATTAAAAAACATTTTCTTTGAACACTTTCGATTCTTGGTTGTAAAAGTATTCTCCAAGGTTGTTTGAGTGACAGTCAAGAACCGTCCAATCGGGTAATGTAGAGTCTATTCGCGTTCCGATTGGCCACGGGGGCGGGATGCCGCGAGGATGGATGTGTTGGGCGACCAATGGCGGGAGTGTGGGGGCGGGGTGGTTGGAGGCAGGAGGTCATGTGATGAAACCTCCAGGAATACGTCCAACCAGAGTTGGCAACGATACCCAGGCCCCAGAAACAGGCCATTCGGCCCAACTGCTCCAAACCGGTGTTTATGCTCCACACGAGCCTCCACCCTCCCCTCTTCATCTCACCCTATCAACATATTCTTCTATTCCTTTCTCCCTCATGTGCTTATCTAGCTTCCCTTTAAATGCATCTCTGCTATTCGCCTCAACCACTCCCTGTGGTAGCGAATTCCACATTCTCACCACTCTCTGGGTAAAGAAGTTTCTCCTGAATTCCCTATTGGATTTATTAGTGACTATCTTATATTGATGGCCCCTGGTTCTGGTCTCCCCCACAAGTGGAAACATCTTCTCCACGTCTACTCTATCAAACGCTTTCATCATTTTAAATACCTCTATCAGGTCACCTCTCAGTCTTCTCTTTTCTAGAGAAAAGAGCCCCAGCCTGTTCAATCTTTCCCAATAGTTATAACCTCTCAGTTCTGGTATCATCCTTGTAAATCTTTTTTACATTTTCTCCAATGCCTCTATATCCTTTTTTGTGATATGGAGACTAGAACTGTGCACAGTTTTTCTGATTCCTTTGCCAATTATCTTGGTAGAAATTCTGTAACGTGCAGCTCCAGTGGCCCTGTGCATGGTCGGTCCAGCCGGATGTTCCGATTTGGTCCTAAATAAATTACACTTGGCAAGCTCCCGCCTGCGCAGTGGGTTCCCCCCCGAGAGCTAGCACGGGCCAAAGTGAGATTTTGAAACACTGCTGAAGCGTTTTAAAGGGCTGCAGCAGAGCAGTGTCCCCCAGTACTACACTGACCGATTGGATTCGGAGTTGGAATTGCAGCCTACCGTTTCATAAAGAGTGCACAGGCAAGGGAAGTAAGCATGCACTGCTCAAGGCAATAGAGCAGTGTAGCGATTTGGGTTAAAATAAGCAGAGTGTGACAGGAAGGGACAGAGAGTTTAATGGTAGCGGTGCAACAGAGAATAAGGTCAAAGCAGGAAATAATGGTAAAACATTTAAATTAAAGGCTCTTTATCTGAATGTACGAAGCATTCGTAACAAGATAAATGAACTAGTGGCACAAATTGAGGTAAATGGGTTTGATCTAATAGCCATTACAGAGACGTGGTTGCAAGGTGACCAAGGTTGGGAACTAAATGTTCCAGGGTACTTGACGCTTCAAAAAGACAGGCAGAATGGAAAAGGAGGGGGTGTAGCCCTGATAATAAAAGATGACATAAGGACAGTAGAGAGAAAGGATCTCGGCTCGGAAGAGAAGGAAGTAGAATCAGTATGGGTGGCGATAAAGAATAACAAGGGGCAGAAAACATTGGTAGGAGTAATATATAGACCCCCTAACGGTAGCTGTACCGTTGGACAGAATATTGATCAAGGAATAGTAGGAGCTTGTAACAAAGGTAATGCAATAATCGTGGGGACTTTAATCTTCATATAGACTGGACAAATCAAATTGGCAATGGTAGTCTGGAGGACGAGTTCATGGAATGCATTCGGGACAGTTTCCTAGAACAATACATCATGGAACCAACCAGGGAACAGGCTATTTTAGATCTTGTATTGTGTAATGAGACAGGGTTCATTAGCAATCTCATAGTAAAGGATCCTCTGGGGCAGAGTGATCATAATATGATAGAATTTCACATTAAGTTTGAGAGTGACTGCCTAAGTCCAAAACTTAGAGTCTTAAACTTAAATAAAGCCAATTACATAGGTATGAGGGGCGAGTTGGCTAAGGTAGATTGGAAAAATAGATTAAAAGGTATGGCAGTAGATAAGCAGTGGCTAGCATTTAAAGAAATATTTCATAATTCTCAACAAAAATACATTCCATTGAGAAACAAGAACTCCATGGGAAAAGTGATCCATCCGTGGCTAATTGAAGAAGTTAAGGATAGCATTAGATAGCAGGGTACTGGATTTGGATGATCAGCCATGATCGTATTGAATGGCGGAGCAGGCTCGAAGGGCCGAATGGCCTACTCCTGCTCCTAGATTCTATGTTTCTATGTTTCTATAATGTTGCAAAGAATAGTAATAAGCCTGAGGATTGGGAGAGATTCAGAAACCAGCAAAGGATGACCAAAAAATTGATTTAAAAAAAGGGAGAAAATAGAATATGAGAGAAAACTAGCAAGAAATATAAAAACAGAAGGCAAGAAATTTGCAGGACTCCAGGGAAAGGGCGGGGGAGTGGGACTAGCTGAGAGTCGGCACGGGCTTGGCAGGCCGAATGGCCGCCTTCCGTGCTGTAACCATTCTATGATTCTATTCTGTCAGGCAGTGCCTTCCAAATCCTAACCACACTATACTCGAGGGAATACAAGCCTAGTCTATGCAACCTGTCCTCATAATTTAACCCTTTTAGTCCTGGTATCAGTCTGGTGAATCTGCGCTGCTCTCCCTCCAAGGCCAATATATCCTTCCTGAGGTGCGGGGCCCAGAACTGAATGCAGTTACTCCAGATGGGGTCTGAGCAGAGCTTTATAGAACTAGGAGACTGCAGTCTAATGTTACTGAGTGTTCCCCTCTTCCATTTACCTTCTGATTTTTACACTGAAATGCAGAAGCTGTTCAGTTCAGATGCCTGTAAGACAGAGAGATTTCATTACAGAGTGAGCTCTGTGGGGAGCAGCCGCAGAGTAGCATTTACTCATGGCCGACAACCAAAACATTTTGATGTAAAGAGGCTTTTTTAAATTCAAGTCAGTAAATACTAAGAAAGAAAAGGAAGACTTTTATTTGTATAGCGCCTGTCACAACCTCAGGACCCAGAGGTGAGAGCGCTGCCCACTGACATATAGACCACACGTGAGAAAATCGCTCCCTGCATCGGGCCGCAGACGTGTCGTCCTGTTAGACGGTGGTTTTGACCCAATATCACCGACCTGCTCCTGAGTCTCTGTTGTGGTCTCTTAAGGGTTAAGGAACTTGCAGCCTTTCAGTGTGTCAATGATCATTAAATGAGGCGGTCGCAGGGGTGGGGTAGTGCAAGTGAAAATAAAGTGAGATTATAAACTGCAGCTTTATAAAGCTCTCCGTGACTCATGTTTATGGATGCCCCACATTCGCTGAAGTGGCCTAGCCCTGGTCAGGATTGTTCTCCCGTACAGACCTTCCGTTCGCCTTTAATGATTTTCCCTTTCAGGTCCTGTGCGACATAGTTAAGCTGTAACTAGGCGTAGCCTGCCCCTGCGGCAAAACAGCCTCCCTGCTTCCGAACCTGGAAGCAAAGGGCGCTGGAGTCACGTGGCTTTGAGGCAGGGACGGGCTGCCGTAGCCAACTCTCAATCGCTTCGAGTTTAAACCTCGCCTGGAGGCCCTTGACAGGGGAGCAGCAGAAGGGCTCTTAAAGCAGAACTGAGCTTCCAGGCCTTTCGAACAGAGCGAAGCCTGGACTGGAGGCCCTTCGAACAGAGCACCGTATTGTGTTTCACATCTGTGCTGCCGCCGGCTGTATCCGCTCAGTAATGATTCAGTGACACTTAACCCTTCGAAGACCCAAGGCAACTAAAGCTGTGGAGTTAGGGTTGTGAACTTTGTTTGGACTCATTACACCAACAACTTGCCTTTATAGAGCACCTTTTAAATGAAGTAAAACGTCCCAAGGCGCTTCACAGGAGCGATTATCAAACAAAATTTGACACCGAGCCACATAAGGAGGTATTAGGACAGGTGATCAAAAGCTTGGTCAAAGAGGTAGGTTTTAAGGAGCATCTTAAAGGAGGAGAGAGAGGCGGAGAGGTTTAGGGAGGGAATTCCAGGGCTTAGGGCCCAGGCAACAGAAGGCACAGCCGCCAATGGTGGAGCGAAGGAAATCGGGGATGTGCAAGAGGTCAGAATTGGAGGAGCACAGAGATCTCGGAGGGTTGTAGGTAATGTTCCCTCTAAGATGAGCGCATGCGCAGCCGCGCAGTACCGTGCAAGGTCCCGCGCAGGCCGCTCACAAGCTTTTCCATTGGCAATACCGCGCATGCGCAGAAATTTAAAGGGGCCGCGCGTTTAAAGAAACAGGCCGCGCAGAACAAAGCGCAGCTTTTACAGGGAATGTTGGTTGTAGGGCTGGGGGAGGTTACAGAGATAGGGAGGGGTCACAAGGAGGAGAGCTTTGAAATTGAGGCGTTGCCGGACCGGGAGCCAATATAGGTCAGCGAGCACTGGGGGTGATGGATGAACGGGACTTGGTGCGAGTTAGTATATGGGCACTTCATAGAATCATAGACATTTACAGCAGAGAAAGAGGCCATTCGGCCCATCTTGTCTATGCCGGCCGACAAAGTGCCATCTCACTTTCCAGCTCTTGGTCCGTAGCCCTGTAGGTTACGGCACTTCAAGTGCATATCCAAGTACTGTTTAAATGTGATGAGGGTTTCTGCCTCTACCACCCTTTCAGGCAGTGAGTTTCAGACCCCCCCCCATCCTCTGGGTGAAAAAATTTCTCCTCAAATCCCCTCTAATCCTCCGACCAATTACTTTAAATCTATGCCCCCTGGTTATTGGCCTTGCTGCTAAGGGAAATAGGTCCTTCCTATCCACTCTGTCTAGAACCCTCATAATTTAATACACCTCAACTAGGTCTCCCTCTGTTTTAAAGACAACAACCCCAGTCAGCCTATCCAATCTTTCCTCATAGCTAAAATTCATCACATGACCTCCTGCATCCAACCGCCCGGCCCGTCCATCCTCGTGAACTGACTCTTCATTACCTGATTGGATGGGTCTTGACTGTCAGTCAAACAGCCTTTTATCCCCATCTCTGAAATTTGTATAATTAATAAACAACTTTAAAAATAAATTAACCTTTATTTTTATCCCCCCTAAGATTTTTCTCCTGGGTTTTGCTGGCAGCAGTGCTCTGGGACATAAGAAGTAGGAGCAGGAGTAGGCCATTCGGCCCCTCAAGATTAATCTGTAATTCCTGGAGACTCCAGGGCAATCCTGGAGTGTTGGCAACCCGGGTAGCACCCTCGTCTCTGAGTCAGAAGGTTGTGGGTTCGAGTCACACTCCAGAGACTTGAGCACAAAATCTAGGCTGACACTCCCAGTGCAGTGCTGAGGGAGTGCTGCACTGTTGGAGGTGCCGTCTTTTGGATGAGACGTTAAACCGAGGCCCCGTCTACTCTCTCAGGTGGTCGTAAAAGATCCCATGACACTATTTCAAAGAAGCAGCAGTGGAGTTCTCCCCGGTGTCCTGGGGCCAATATTTATCCCTCAACCAACATCACCAAAAAAAGGATTATCTGGTCATTGTCACATTGCTGTTTGTGGGAGCTTGCTGTGTGCAAATTGGCTGCCGGGTTTCCTACATTACAACAGTGACTCCACTTCAAAAAGTACTTCATTGGTTGTAAAGCGCTTTGGGAGGTCATGGAAGGTGTTGTAGAAATGTAGCGGCAGACACCTAAAGTAACCGAGGATCCAAACCAACAGAACAAGTCTGGGATCTGGGATCTGGGATCTGGGATGGAGCCTTTCGGACCACTCAACACTTTTGCACACTATTGTCGTGGAGTTAAGTGTTTGCCAAACAGAAAGAGAGAAAAAAATATCGCAGAACTTCCCAACCTAAGCCTGGCACCTTTCTCATTGCCCGCCTTTCACTGAAGGGACCCTCAGCCTTGGGATTGCCAGCCCTCCAGGGTTGCCCTGGATAGAGAAACAGAGTTAACGGGCCAGAAATTCGGCTGTTGTCGGGTGAGTACGTACTGTGTACTCAGCTGTAAGGCCACCTGAAGTGCCGGTTTCCTGCATGCGCGGGAAACCGGAACATCCGTTCCCCTGAAGGGAGGGGTTCAGAAGTCGAACGCGTGCGCGGGAGAGGCTGCGCGCACGCAGCGAACTTCAGGTTTTTTTTCAGGTTTCTCCGGGAAGGTAAGTATGAAGAAGCTGCACTTTTAAAAAGGAGGCGCAAGGCCTGTTTTTAACAAGGTAAGTGGTTAATTAATTACAATTTAAAATTTTTTTCAACAGGTTTATCTTTTTTAGATACTTTAAAGAAAGGTAAGTTTATTTTTAGCACCGTTAAAAAGTATAATTAATTTTTTCAAAAATTTAAATTTTTGTTTAAAGTAGTTAATTTATTTAACTTATAGTTATTTTAAAAATGTGATTTTTTTCCCCCAATTTATTTGAAGTTTAAGTGTGGTTTTGGGGCCGATCTCTATTCATAGATTTGACAGGTCTTCCTGTCAAATCTATGAATGAAAATGCCCTGCTAGGATTGGCTCTCCATGGCCCACGTGATCTCAGGGGACGCTTCGAATTAACTGCGCCCCTGGGATACGCAAGCACTGCGCGCCGGCAGCTGCAGGAGGCCCAGGACCCGAAGTCCTCGTGGGCCCAAAGCACAGCTGCAGGCGCGGTAGGCAAGTACGTGCGCGATGCTTGCACCTGCAGGAAGCCGGAAAGCTGAATTTCTGGCTAAACGTTTCAGGTCGATGACCTTTCATCAGAGCCAAACCTAAAATGTTAACTCCGTTTCTCACTGGTTCTCTCCACAGATGCTGCCTGACCTGCTGGGTTTCCAGCATTTTCTGTTTTTAGTTCAGGCTAGAAATCCGTGAAATAATTACATGAACAAATACCATAAATCCATGCACTGCAGCAACTCGCCAAGGCTTCTTCGGCAGCACCTCCCAAACCCGCGACCTCTACCACCTAGAAGGACAAGGGCAGCAGGCACATGGGCACACCACCACCTCCAAGTTCCCCTCCAAATTACACACCATCCTGACTTGGAAGTATATCGCCGTTCCTTTATCGTCGCTGGGTGAAAATCCTGGAACTCCCTCCCTAACAGCACTGTGGGAGTACCTTCACCACACGGACTGCAGCGGTTCAAGAAGGCAGCTCACCACCACCTTCTCTAGGGCAATAAGGGAAGGGCAATAAATGCCGGCCTTGCCAGCGATACCCGTATACTGAGAATTAATTATTTGTTAATGCATTTATTACAGGATGCCCTATCTTCATTGACTCATTCATGGAATCCCAGCTTATCTGAGCAGTCCACGTGTGGTAGGGTACATCACACAAGTGGATCTTTCACAAAACATGGACTGGAATCCGCATTCCTACACTTCAGTGCCTGACCTCCGAAATAGAATCACAGAATGATACAGAAAGAGGCCATTCGGCCCATCGTGCCTGTGCCGGCTCTGTGAAAGAGCTGTCCAATTAGTCCCACTCCCCCCTGCTCTTTCCCCCAGAGCCCTGCAAATGTTTTCCCTTCAAGTATTTATCCAATTCCCTTTTGAAAGTTACTATTGAATCTGCTTCCTTTCAGGCAGCGCGTTCCTGATCACAACAACTCGCTGCGTAAAAAAATGTTCCCTCATCTCCCCTCTGGTTCTTCTGCCAATCAACTTAAATCTGTGTTCTCTGGTTACCGACCCTCCTGCCAGTGGAAACAGTTCCTCCTTATTTACTCTATCAAAACTGTTCATGATTTTGAACACCTCTATTAAATCTCCTCTTAACCTTCTCTGCTCTAGAGAACAATCCCAGTTTCTCCAGCATCTCCACTTAACTGAAGTCCCTCATTCCTGGTCCCATTCTGGTAAATCTCCTCTGCACCCTCTCCAAGGACCGGACATCCTTCTTAACGTGCGGTGCTCAGGATTGAACACAATACTCCATAGAGCTAGCAGGTTTCCCCACGCCCAGCGGAATAGCTGTTTCGTGGTTTTAAAAACCTTTAGATTTTGTTTTGTCTTAAAATAAATGGGACATTGCACGTGGATTGTCCTATTCCAGATCTGCTCTGCGTACAGTATCTCGCTTCCCCTATCCTGCAGCGTTCCTTTAAAGGCAGCTTGGTCTGTGATCAAGGCCCGGTAAACTCCAGGGAGACTTGGTATCACAGGAGTCTGCTCCCAGGGACAAGAGAATATTGCAGCTGATTCGATCAGAGGCTCAAAACCACCTCAAAACCCACTGGAAAATGTAAAAGCTCTCTTTCCCTCCCCGCATGTACATCCTACTGCCTGGAAACCACTAGTTTGGGCCTAGTTAGCAGCTTTCAATCCCGAACAGAGTTGGGTGCTAGTGTCAGCCGTGGCTCAGTGGGTCACACTCTTGCCTCCTCAGTCAGAAGGTTGTGGGTTCAAGTCCCCACTCCAGAGACTTGAGAACAAAATTCAGGCTGACACTCCCAGTGTAGTGCGGAGGTGGCTTTGAGCCTCGGATCTGATCAGCTGCGATGTTCTCTTGTCGGAGGTGCTGGCTTTCAGATGAGTTGTTAAACCGAGGCCCCGTCTGCCCTCTCAGGTGGACGTAAAAGATCCCGTGGCCACTATTTGGAAGAAGAGCAGGGGAGTTATCCCTGGTGTCCTGGCCAATATTTATCCCTCAGTCAACATCATCACATTGCTTTTTGTGGGAGCTTGCTGTGCGCAAATTGGCTGCTGTGTTTCCTACATTACAACAGTGACTACACTTCAAAAATACTTCATTGACTGTAAATATTGGGAAGACCGAAGCCATTGTCTTCAGTCCCCGCCACAAACTCTGTTCCCTAGCCACCACCAACTCCATCCCTCCCCCCCAGCATTTGTCTGAGGCTGAACCAGACTGCTCGCAATTTTGTCGTCATATTTGACCCTGAAATGAGCTTCCGACCACCTATCCACGCCATAACAAAGACCGCCTATTTCCACCTCCGTAACATCGCTCGACTCCGCCCCGGCTCATCTGCTGCTGAAACCCTCATCCATGCCTTTGTTACCTTTAGACTTGACTATTCCAACGCTCTCCTGACTGGCCTCCCACGCTCTACCCTACGTAAACTTGAGGTCACCCAAAACTCGGCTGCCCGTGTCCTAACTCGCACCAAGTCCCGTTCGTCCATCACCTTTTTGCTCGCTGACTTTCATTGGCTCCCGGTTGAGCAACACCTCGATTTTAAAATTCCCATCCTTGTTTTCAAATCCCGCCATGGCCTCACCCCTCCCTCTGGAATGGGAAGCACCTATTTCCCATAGCAGAGGGATCGATAACCGGGGGCATAGATTTAAAGTAATTGGTCGAAGGATTAGAGGGGAGCTGAGGAA
Source organism: Squalus acanthias (assembly GCA_030390025.1). Lineage (NCBI taxonomy): Eukaryota > Metazoa > Chordata > Chondrichthyes > Squaliformes > Squalidae > Squalus > Squalus acanthias. The sequence continues at coordinate 80,377,126 of CM059427.1, forward strand.
AACTTTTTTCACCCAGAGGGTGGTGGGGGTCTGGAACTCACTGCCTGAAAGGGTGGGAGAGGCAGAAACCCTCATCACATTTAAAAAGTACTTGGATATGCGCTTGAAGTGCAGTAAAATACAGGGCTACAGACCAAGAGCTAGAAAGTGAGAATAGGTTGGATAGCATTTTTTCGACCGACGCAGACACGATGGGCCCCTTCCATGCTGTAAATTTCTATAACCTCCGGGATCTCTGCGCTCCTCCAATTCTGGCCTCTTGCACATCCTCGATTTTAATCGCCACATCATTGGCGGCCGTGCCTTCAGCTGCCTGGGCCCCAAGCTCTGGAATTCCCTCCCTAAACCTCTCCACCTCTCTCTCTTCCTTTAAGACGCTCCTTAAAACGACCTCTTTGACCCAGCTTTTGGTCACCTGTCCTAATGTCTCATGTGGCTCGGTGTCAAGTTTCATTTGATGACACTCCCGTGAAGCGCCTTGGGACGTTTTACTTGCGTTAACGGCGCTATATAAATGCAAGTTGTTGTTGTTGCAGACGTCCCGAGGTTGTGAAAGGCGCTATATAAAGGTAAGTTCTTTCTTTCCCTGGACCCCTCCTCTAGCTATCACTCCAGATCTTTTTGAATTTGGTCTTGGGTTGTGGGAGCCACTGGCAAGCTTAGTCAAAGCTCTGTCAAAGCCTCTTGCCCATGGCGGATTGGAACTCGCCACCTCTGACCAGTCTTGCCCATGTGCCCGGGGCACTTGTTAACGAGAGGGAGTCACCAATTCAAAACACACACAAATCAGACGTTACTCAAAACTGTTGTAAAGAAAGCTTTTTACTTTCAGAAAGAAAAAAAGAGAAAGGTGGTTTGATTCAACAGCAACACTCCCCCCAAACACACAGTCTCCCCAAGTAAGTTCAAACACCAAGGCCATCGCCAGAAGCGCCGGTCGCTGAGAATATTCAGAGATACAATACAAAAATAATATACCAACTCCCATTTGCCATTGTATTAAAATCTTTAATTACATTATATATAGAAGGCACTTGATCTGTTCCAAGGCAAGATTAGCTCTACGGTCGATACAGCTCCCCTGCGTGGAGGGAGTTTGAATTACAGCAGGGCGAACTCCCCCCCCTCACCCAGACTGCAGGCGTCTCAATCAGCCCCTTCGCACTCTTTCTCCCCCCCGCCCCAGCATCCCGCTTGGAGGGGAAACTCTGACGGTTAATCCCAGCGCTGCGCCGATTAAAAGTTCAAAAGATGAACTGGGGTGGGGTGGGGTGGTGTAGGCGTAGGCTGACCAGGGAGGCGAGAGGCGGGCGAGCGCGTGGACTGGCTTGGACCCAGGAGTCCGCGAGGGGCACTGAAGGGGGCCCGTTTCTCACGGCAGTGGGATGGGGAGAGGAAGAGGACGGCGGGAGCAAGAAGGGGACAAACGTTAAACACCGTTCCAGACGGCATGTAATATTAATCAAGCCCTCCGCACCTCTCTCCCCCCTCGGGCAATCGTTTGCCCATTTTCTCACAACCTCTCTGGATCGTGCCGACTCCTGCTGGGATACCTTGCCCCCCCCCCCCCCCCCCCCTGTCCCACCTCCGGTAGCCACCTGTGAGTCTAGACCGCAAGTATCATTAGGCTATTCGACTGTGGAGATCACCACAGTACAAGCCCGATCCCTTTTCGACATTCCCCAGCACAAGCTGCGGGATAGCAATCAGCAGCGGGGCTGCCTCTGTTTCTTCCTTCTCCCCCCCCCCAGAAAAGGGGACACTGAGGCCAACTGCAGCACCCCTACAACCCAGGCCTAGTTCCAAGTGAGGCAAGGGGGAGGTGGGGGGGGGGGGGGGGGGAAGAATTACCATTTCATCCTTTCGAAGGCTGGTGCACTCGGCTCCCCCGACATGTAATGGTATAGTCCCCTGCCATCAGCTCGATCAGATTCTTCTACCCCCCGGCCCGTGCAGTATCATAGAATGCTGTCTCCCCACAACCCAGTCAGCACCATCGTCGCACAAGGCCATCCCATGACACAACACATACCCATTGCACATGCACCCGTTACACACTTAGGGTCACGAGTTCACGACCCCTGGCACTGCTGGTCAGTCCGACTCCATCACCCATCCTCCCGGGTGGGCTTTGCTCCCTCATCGTCCTACCTCACAAAATGCACCCCCACCCCCACCATCTTTCCAAAAGCTCTTGGCCCTCACAGGGTTGCAATTCTGCGCGCACGCACTCTTCCATTACACGCACTCCTCCATTACACGCACGCAGGTATTTGACCATGGGGGGAGCCACCATTGTTGAGCTCAATCTTGTCTCTTCTACCCCACCCTCCCGTGCACTGTCCAAGAGGGGTCGCTGGGATTGACAGTCCCATCTCCTCCCCACTCTACCTTAACCAAATGTAGGGCCCCCTTCCCCCAAGTGCCCACCCAAACTGCAATCAGTTAACCGCGCACAGGCCAGTGACTGAACCTGGGCCTTTGCGTGGCCGAGAGAGACTCAACTGGGCGGTTTAGCTTTGCTTATGGAGCGGACGCCTTGAAGGGAGAACTGTGGAGGTGGGAGTCACTGCGAGAAAGGGAACATTTCTCCACCCCACCCCTCCCCAAAAAGAAAAATACGCCATGACCCAGTTCAGCCAGCCGGATCTGGGAGCGCGCAGAGACTCCCGCTTGCGGCGATGGCCCCTGGGGCCGAATAGCCCAGTGATGCCGCAGGATCCCCAGCCACTGAATAAAATGAACAGGAAGAGAGCTCGAAAGCAGACACGAGCTAACGCACTCCAACCCGCCCCCCATGGCGGCCGTCCCGAAGCACCGCCCCGTGACGCGGCCCCGACACTGGTAACGAGGTCCTGGTGGGTTTTGGGCCCCTCATTATGAAGGGCATTACAGCAAATTAATTACAATCAAGGTAATTATTAAATTGAATTAATCAATTAAATTGAATTAATTGTTGATTATAATTAATAAATTAAGTTTAATTGATTATAACTAAATTAAATGTAATCACTTATTATATTTAATAAGTAATGTAGTAATTATAATCGACAATTATTGAATTTAATTAATTACATTTACTTATTAAAATCAATAATTTTAAAATGATTAAATTGGTGATACTTTTGCACAGTATCAAACGCCACCGTTACCATGGAAATAAAAACGGAATGGTCTTCGACCGCGTGGCTCCGCCCAGCTCTTGCCCCAGAGCCCTGCCGATTGGTTCCTTAACTGACCAGTCAGCGCAATCTCAGTCCGCACCGTCACTGCCGTAAACGCCTCGGTCGGTATCCACTCCCGCCGGCCGGGACTTCCCGGGGCTCTGCTCCATCCACGGCGTGGGCTGCGGCAATCTTAAGACGCACTTAGGCCAGACCGGACCGGGGGGGAAAAAAAACCCCCCATGTCCCCCCCACCCCAGTGACCGACCTATAAAACGGCTTTTCGCTACCTCAGGGAGTGAGTGGTTGAGGCAAAAAGCATAGATGCATTTAAGGGGAAAACGCACGAGGGAGAAAGGAAGAGAAGGAGGGCAAAAGGCCCCAAACTTCACCACAGATTCCTTTCATTTCCCAGGGGCCTTAACCATGCACTGTGAATAAAAGGGAGCTCCTGAGTTTGTGTTTCCCAGACCTCGTTTTTGGAAGGCAGTGAAAGGATTTCATCAGGACATCTCAGCAGGGTACAATGTTTCTCCTCCGCCTCCTCCCACGTACAATTATTATTTGATTGAACTTTCGGTTAAGCTTTTCTTTTTAATAAATCATCCTGGGCAGCCGCCGACTCTCTCGCCGTGGCACAGTTCCGCCGATCGCCTGCCGCCACCGGCTGTTTGACTGTGGGGGGCATCGCGACCCTCCCTTCCCCCGGCTGAGACCAGTGCAGTCTGGGGTGGGGTTCGAACCCGGCACTCGTGCGGGCCGACCGAACCCATCAGAGGCGAGTGACCCAACCCTTCCCACCCACCCCCATATCAACCCCCAGATACCGATTCGTGAAACGACAGAAGACCAGAGTAGAATTTGTCCAAGTGCGGAAGGAACCATCTCCGTTTTCCTTTGATTAAGTGCTGCAGTACTCGATCGGCCGGTGTGTGTGTCGTCTGTGTCTCTTCCTCGTTGGGACGCACAGTCCTTACAAGCTGCTGTTTTTCTCTTTCTTTTTTTTTAAAAAAAAGGCACGCTGGTGAGAGGAATCATGGATTCGTCAAGAGGTGGGTCTCCCCCGGGGTGGGGGGGGGAAGGCGCGGAGGATCGAGGGTTGGTCCAACTCCTCGCGTTTCTCTCCCCCGCTCAGTCTCAGTCTGGCTCAGTGTTAGCTAGATTTCTTTTCCTGCAGTATTCTGTAAATGTCCTCCGCCTTCGACAGTCTCTCAAAGAAAGGCAGGAGGTCCAGGAGTTCCGTGTCTGACACGTCATCGAACCAGGAACTGATGGGCACCTGCGTGGGAGGGGGGGGGGGGGGAAGAAACGGGTAGAAAACAGCGCGTTAGAAATTCCCTGAATTTGGGGAGAGGCGCTTCCGCTGCCCACTCGCTCGCACCCGGGGCTGCCCAACTCCAGCCCCACAACCCTCAGAGATCTCGGCGCACCTCCCAATTCTGGCCTCTTGCCCGCCCCCGATTTTAATCGCTCCACCGGTGGCGGCCGTGCCTTCAGCTGCCTGGGCCCCAAGCTCGTGTGGAATTCCTTCCCCAATAGCTTAGGTGCTTTCAAAAGGAAACTAGACGAGTACATGAGAGAAAAAGGGATAGAAAGATACGCTGAGAGGCCGAGATGAGGCAGATGGAATGGGAGGAGACTCGTGCGGCCTATAAACACCGGCACAGACTAGTCGGGCCGAATGGCCAGTTTCAGTGCTGTATATTCTATGTAAACCTCTCCGCCTCTCCCTTAAAATCTACCTCTTTGGCCAAGCTTTTGGTCATCTGCCCCAATATCTCCTCCTGTGGCTCAGTGTCAAATTTTGTCCGATAATCGCTCCTGTGAAGCGCCCTAGGAGGTTAAAGGCGTCATATAAATGCAAGTTGTTGTTGTCAACATCCGGTTGAATGATTTCCTGGAGGTTTCGTCATGTGACCTCCAACCACCCCGCCCCCCGCATGCGGGCCATTGGTCGCCCGATACCTGCCTACACCAATCGGAAACCGAGGTGGCCTCTTCATTCCCCGATTGGATCATTCTTGACCGTCAAGTCAAACGGCCTCTTCTCCCCGCTTCCCCCATGTCCGATATCCTTATAACTAGTAAACAATAGCGTCCAAAGAAAATTAAAAATAAAACACTTTCCCCCCCCACCCCGGATGTTGCCGGCAGCGGTCTCCTGGAGATTAGACTCAGATTCCTGGAGACTCCAGGCCAATCCTGGAGGTTTGGCGACCCACGTTCCCGCTAAGCTGCGTGGCCGCACAGCTGTCTAGCCCAGGGCCCGATTGGTGTGGGCAGGTATTGGGCGACCAATGGCGCGAGCGCGGGGTGGTTGGAGGTCACGCGACGAAACCGCCAGGAAATAAATCATTCAGCCAGAGTCGGCGACGACGACGACAGCAACTTGCGTGCGTGGAATTTTCAACGGGCCGCACAGCCCGTTAAAGCGACCGCGCACCCCCACTCCCCCCAAAAAAAGTGGGGGGTGGGGGGGAAACATTGTTGGCAACGCTCCAAAAAATGAAAGATTAAAAGCACCGAGCCTCCGGGGACAGCTGGCTTCAAACCCAGCTCAGACTGCGAGGGCCCCAGGCTCAAACCAGTTCCTGCTGGGCCTGGACCTGTAACACAAAGCTGCCCCCTAACTGGCTAGCTTACTCAGTCGAGGTCAAAGGGTGGCAGATGTGGGAAATGGAAAACAAAAATCACACACTGAAAGACTCGCATTTCTATAAGCGCCTTTCACCACCTCAGGACGTCCCAAAGCGCTTCACAGCCGATTAAGTACTTTCTTTTGAAGTGCGGTCACTGTTGTAATGTAGGAAACGCTGCAGCCAGTTTGCGCACAGCAAGCTCCCACAAACAGCAATGTGACAATGACCGGATCATCTGTTTTTAGTGATGTGGATTGAGGGATAAATATTGGCCCCAGGACACCGGGGAGAACTCCCCTGCTCTTCTTCAAAATAGTGGCCGTGGGATCTTTTATATCAACCGGAGAGATCAGACGGGAACTCGGTTTAACGTCTCATCCAAAAGACGGCACCTCCGACAGTGCAGCACTCCCTCAGATCTGCACTGGAGTGTCAGCCTGGATTTTTGTGCTCAAGTATCTGGAGGGGAGCGAGGGAAAGAGAAGGGGAGCGAGGGAAAGAGAAGGGGAGCGAGGGAAAGAGAGGGGAACGAGAAGGGGAGCGAGGGAGGAGGGGAACGAGAAGGGGAGCGAGGGAGGGGGGGGGGAACGAGAAGGGGAGCGAGGGAGGGGGGGAACGAGAAGGTGGGGGATGGGGAAGGGAGAAGAGGAGGCTTGTGTGGAGCATAAACACCGGCACGGACCAGTTGGGCCGAATGGCCCATTTCTGGGCTGTAAATACTATGCAGGGGTCAGTTGAAGAGGTGCAGTGGAATGGCGGACTGAAGATTCCGCCAAGAGGACCCCAGGGACATATTTAGCTAGCGGTCAGTTTCCCGTACACGGGCAGTCGAGACCTAGTGCGGTCTTTGGGTGAAGTGGGGTCAGAGGGCAGGGGTTAACTGGACCAAGGTGGGCAGACGTGAGGCATTCCCCATGTTAAAGTCCTACATTCTGTCCTTACTTTGTAAAAATTCCCTTGTAACCCCGCTTATAACGCAAATGCTGGCGTAAACGCTGGCGTAAACTTGTCACCTTCTATGTAATGGAATGTACCAATGACAATTTTGAGGGGGGCGGGTTGAGGGGCTGTGTTAATCCAGATTGTGTATTGGAGGCTGAATGTGAGGCCACCCCTTCCGAAAGCAAGCAAACACTGAATGGCGCAAGAAAACCAAACCCAGGAGACCCGACAGCGGAGGCGTGGCGATGGGCTACGTACAGCATTGTCCGGATGGAAGATATAGGAAGCTGGAGAGTTGTCGATGATTATGAGCTTGTTCAAGTCACGACCCAACTGGCTGAGGTCCTTGACGTAATTGCCTCGGTGGAAGACGCACGATTCCCGGAAGAGCCGGGCCCGGAAAGCTCCCCACTTGTCCAGGAGGTCGGCCACAGGGTCAGCGTACTGCGTAAGCAATGGGAGTTGGGGTCAGGTTAGGGTCAAAGGGAATCAAAACGAGAAAAAAAAAACCCAGCGAGGTAACAATTACATCCAAAGCTCTGCTGCCCGTGTCCCAACTCACACCAAGTCCCGTGCACCCATCACCGCTGTGCTCGCTGACCTACATTGGCTCCCGGTTAAGCAACGCCTCGATTTTAACATTTTCATCCTTGTTTTCAAATCCCTCCATGTGAATGCTGAGTCTTTGAGTATATTCAAGGCTGAAATCGATAGATTTTTGGACTCTAGGGGAATCAAGGGATATGTGGATCGGGCGGGAAAGTGGATTTGAGGTCGATGATCAACCATGATCTTAGTGAATGGCGGAGCAGGCTCGAGGGGCCGTATGGCCCACTCCTGCTCTTACCTCTTATGTTCTTATGTTACATGGCCTCGCCCCCTCACTATCTCTGTAACCTCCTCCAGCCCCACAACCCCCCCACCCCCCTTTACTAGGTTAAAGGCATTATATAAATACAAGTTGTTCTTGCTGTTGAAAGATCTTAAACAACAGAAAAAAATATCCCCCCTCCTCCCAAAACCACCCCAATCTGAAGATGGGATCTTGCAACCATAGGGACACGTGCAGCTTGGGATGTTTAATGCCGCAGAGAGCGTGATTGAGGAAGTATCGTTGACTGGGAAGGACTCACCTTGGAGAGGCTAGCCGTGAATAGCACGCACTCAAAGAGCTCGCCCATCCGTCTTAAAAACTCATCTACGTGAGGCCTCTTTAAGACATACACCTGCAACACAGGATGGTACTGGTGAGGGGGAGGAAACAAAGAGACACACACACACAGGTATAGCCTCCTTCAATTCTGTAATATTCACGATTCTATAACAAAGCACTGGGAGCAGAGGAGGAAAGAGAGAGAGAGAGAGAGAGAGGGGGAAGGGAGGGGTGAGAGAGGAGGGGAAAGGAGGAAGTGGAAGAGAGAGTGGAGAGGAGGAAAGGGGAGAGGAGGATGAGGGAAAGACAGGAGCGAAGAAAGTGGCGAAAGAGAGGAGGACATAAGAATTAGGAGCAGGCCATTCGAGCCTGCTCCGCCATTCAATAAGATCATGGCTGATCTTCCACCTCAACTCCACTTTCCCGCCTGATCTCCATTTCCCTTGAATCCCCCGGAGTCCAAATATTTATCTATCTCAGCCTTGAATATACTCAAAGACTGAGCATCCACAGCCCTTTGGGGCAGAGAATTCCAAAGATTCACAACCCTGTGTGTGAAAAAATTCCTCCTCATCCTTATCCTGAGACTATGCCCCCTAGTTCTAGACTCTCCAGCCAGGGGGAAACAACCTCTAAGCATCTATCCTGTCAATCCCCCTCAGAATCTTTTGTTTCAATGAGATCACCTCTCATTCTTCTAAACTCCAGAGTATAGGCCCAATCCACTCAATCTCTCCTCATAGGACAGCCCTCTCATTCCAGCGATCAATCTAGTAAACCCTTGTTGCACTCCCTCTAAGACAAGTATATCATTCCTTAAATAAGGGGACCAAAACTGTGCACAGTACTACAGGTGTGGTCTCACCAGAGCCCAGTACAATTGTAGCAAGACTTCCTTACTCTTGTACTCCAACCCTCTAGCAATTAAGGCCAACATGCCATTTGCCTTCCTAATTGCTTGCTGTACCTGCATGCTAACTCTGTTTCCTGTACGAGGACACCTAAATCTCTCTGAACAGCAACATTTAATCATTTCATAGGGGTTGAAAAGAAGAAAGGGTAAAGAGAGTGGAGAGGAAGAAAAGGAAGAGATGAGAGGGGGAAGGGGAAAAGGACAAAGAGAAGGGTGAGGAAGAAGGGGAAGGAAGAGTGGGAGGAGGGGCAGGGTGTTCCAATTTAAAACGTTTTAATTGGATTAGGACTTCTGTACATTGGGAGTGAATGGGGAGGGGGCAGGGTCCATTGGGAGTGAATGGGGGAAGGGGCAGTGTCCATTGGGAGTGAATGGGGAGGAGGCAGTGTCCATTGGGATTCTGGACATTGGGAGTGAATGGGGAGGGGGCAGGGTCCATTGGGATTCTGTACATTGGGAGTGAATGGGGAGGGGGCAGGGTCCATTGGGAGTGAATGGAGAGGGGGCAGTGTCCATTGGGAGTGAATGGGGAGGGGGCAGTGTCCATTGGGAGTGAATGGGGAGGGGGCAGTGTCCATTGGGATTCTGGGCACTGGGAGTGAATGGGGAGGGGGCAGGGTCCATTGGGATTCTGTACATTGGGAGTGAATGGGGAGGGGGCAGGGTCCATTGGGAGTGAATGGGGAGGGGGCGGGGTCCATTGGGATTCTGTACATTGGGAGTGAATGGGGAGGGGGCAGGGTCCATTGGGAGTGAATGGGGAGGGGTTTGGTCCATTGGGATTCTGTACATTGGGAGTGAATGGGGAGGGGGCAGGGTCCATTGGGATTCTGTGCATTAGGAGTGAATGGGAAGGGGTTTGGTCCATTGGGATTCTGTACATTGGGAGTGAATAGGGAGGGGGCAGGGTCCATTGGGATTCTGTCCTTGGTCTGTGTCAATTCACCTTGGGATAACTGCAGCAATGAGGTGCTACCAGAATATCCCCACACAGGTCAATAGTCACTCGGTGCAGAAACGAGGGCGGCAGGAATCTGATGGGCGAATCATGCGTGAAGGTCATGGCTGCCTCCTGAGCCAAGCAGTCAAGGACAGGCCAGAGTTGCACTGACAGCCTATCCTGGATTACTTGAACCAAGTCACAGCCCCAGCAGAAATGCCAAGAGCTCCAGCTCACGGTGAAGTTCATTCGGTTGAAGACCAGCCCCCTGGTTCTGCCAGCCACTCCTGGTCAGACTCCAATCGTTTGCGTCGAGGGGAAGCAGCGAACAACAGGCTCGATTCCAAATTCCTCAGTAGTTGATCGGCAGCCATTTGTCTTTCCAAGCGAGGACAGGGATCTAGGTGGCTAACGGTGACTTCAAACCCCCTCACCAACCCCCCACCCCAGCCTGTAAAACCAAGCATCATAGGCATTCTCCCAAAAGGAGGGTTTCAATCACATTCAGTTCTCTGAAAGGCTTATGCAATGGTGGCATTTGAGAGGATCCAGAACCTTCCGCGGTCACACGGTGACGTCCTTCCCTTCCCCCCTCGCCCCACCAGTCACCCATCTTCTGTGGCTTGGAGGCCCAGGGCCAGTGACCTTACGCCCGCTGGCCCTCATTAGTCAGCAACCAGAGGCCCAGGGCTGCACGAGACTCACCCAACAGGTCAGGATCTCGGGATTTCCCCGTGGGGGGAAAGGGATGGTGCTCACTCACTGCTGGACGGACCAGATCTCGCCCTGAGGCTCTCAGTGATCGATTACAGAGTCGTGTGGCAAAGGCAGGGAAAAGGTTCACAGCACACGGCAGGGGGGTGGGGGGCAGACGATTCTGAAAAGCCCAAAAGAATGGGGGAAGAGTTACTTTACCAACAGTCAAAGGTATCATCTATTGGGATTCTATACAATGGGAGTTTATACATTGGGAAAGACTGGGAAGGGGTTTGGTTCTTGGGATTCTGTGCAGTGGGACATTAGTGAATCCGTTGGGTTTTTACGACAATCGGGCAGCTTTTACTGATGCCGGATATTTATTCCCAAATTCCCTCTGGTGGGACTTGAACTGCCATCCGTTATTAGTCCTGGTTTCTGGGTGGCGAGTCCAGTCGCCATAACCGCGACATTAACATAACCCCTCCACCTGTCTGCGGGGGGGGGGGGGG